>CM033641.1:282092126-282692126 GCA_019512145.1 Engystomops pustulosus | reverse complement strand
ACATCAAGATGCTATTGCCACAATTCTAAATATGGAGGAGCCCTCATTCCATGGAAAACCTTGTCCATTAATTTCTTCTTCAATGCTTTTTCACTACTTTCAATATAAGTGTTACCCTATTTTACAGAGGTTTGTATTCAAGCGTTAGAACACATGGATCCCTACAGTTAGATTGGGTTTATAAGAATTCAGAACCGCATCAATAAACAACTTTATTAGTCACGTTGCCCATAGTATTAGATCATGCAGTAAACAGTTCTCTGCCTCCTTATATAGCATGCATAAAATTGAAACAAAAACATAAACCCCAACATTAAACAGACTACACTAAACAAATATAAACATACAAAACATTAAAATATATGTGCACAATTTTATAGATCTAATGGTATGATCCTATCTACCGTCCATTGGCCTCCCTTCTACACAGTTGTGTGACGCTGCTCCTTAGGCCGCATTCGTATGACCATGGAGGGGACGTATATACAGCTGAAAGTTTTGCAGATGTCTTTTAAGTCAGGGATTGCCTGTATTAGTCTATGGAGAGGGGGGGGGGAGCTGATAAAAGAGTTATACATATCGCTTTGATTGCTGCTGAGCTCAGCTGTGCTTAGTAGAACTAATAGTAGCATCTTACTGTGCTTTGTAGGATAACTCAACCACCGTGCAAGGCAATAAATCCCTTAGTAGTCGGCGGCACTCCACCTCCTCCCCCTCCCTCTCCACAGAATATTGTGAGGCTGTATAACAAGAGGAAGGAAAGCAGCTTGTGAGTGGATGAGACATATTACAGTTTCTTTTATTCACATGTTTTATTCAGTTATGAAAAGTTGCTTTATATTGCAGCGCTGGAGTCCTGGGTTAAAGTCCCATCCAGGTCAACATCGGCAAAGAGTTTGAATGTTCTCTCCGTGTTTGCGTGGGTTTCCTCCGGGTCCTCTGGTTTCCTCCCACACACATATATACTGGTAGGTTGATTAGATTGTGAGCCCCATTTGGGGACAGGGACTGGTTTGGCAAGCTTTGTGTAGTGCTGCGTAATCTGTGTGCGATATATAAATAAGGGAATTATTATTATTATTATAATTGGAGGTAGATGCTGAAAAAGTATCAATACCTCTCAGGTTTTACTGCAATTGCCCAGCATTTTGAGAAGATTTTTCTTTGTTTTGTTCTGCACTAAATGTTCCTATCATGGAACACAGTTAGTTGCTATGTACCTCTGAGAGCAGCTATTTACGTGTTCAGGTTCCTTTTATGTACACGCCAACCCTTCACAATAATGACACATCATCTTCCTTTTTACGTCTTAATATTTGTAAGACAAAATGTGCAGAGATAATTCCGTAGCAAAACAGCAGAATTTTGGAAACAGAGTTTTTTGCATAAATAATATTTACTTACATCTGCACAAATAGTACCAGTGTTCCAACTATTAAAGAGGATGCTTGTATTCCCTATATTATATATTATATACAGTCATTAGAACCTCGTAAATTCTATGGTTTTATATCCGGACTTATCCAGGTAAATGCAACCTCAGATGTACAACACATAGCAGATTCCACCGTTTTATTTATTTAACACAAATCAATCAAAGATCCAAAAACCAATAAATGAATAGCATGTAGAACTACCAACAATAACTTGTTTTTTCTATATGACTTTATAAGTCTATCATATAATTGTGGAGACATTATGGCTCACTCTTATTTACATCATTGCTTCAGTTCAGTGACATTTGTAGCCATTACTTTATCTACTGCTCCATAAAGGTCCACCATACAATTTCAATAGTTTCAGGTCTGACTTGTAACTGGACCATTACAACATCTCGGCCATGCTGTTGTAGGGTTGCTGCAGTGATTGGGATCATTATGACACTTTTGGCCAGGTTTATAGGGAGCCTGTCACCAGGAGACCCATTTTTAGCACTCCCCCAATCCCCACAGAGCATAGTACATACACTGCCAAAGTGTTTTTGTATAAAAATAATAGGTTTTACAGAAAAAAAGAAATGTTATATTGTACCTTTCATTAGCATCTGCTGTGTGACTAGGCACTCGTCCCCTGGGAGTAGCTGGAAAGGAGCAGTCCCCCCCCACAGCTTCTCCATGTGTCCTTTTCAAATATATGAATAACTCCCCTCACTTGGGATTGGCTGTAGAGGAGCAGGGGCGTCGCTAAGCCAAGTGATGGGTGTTTTCATATATTTGAAAAGGACACATGGAGGAGCTGTTTCCTAAGGGTGGGGGGTGGGGGGAACTGCTCCTTTCCAGCCACTCCCAGGTGACGAGTGCCTAGTCAGACAGCAGATGCTAATGAAAGGTACAATATAACATATCTTTTTTTCTGTAAAACCTATTTTTTTTTTACAAAAACACTTTGGCAGTGTATGTACTATGCTCTGTGAGGACTAGGGGAGTGCTAAAAATGGGTCTCCTGGTGACAGGTTCCCTTTAAACTATTAGATAGATGGCCTTCTACTGGACTCTAATAACCCAAATGACCCAATAAACACTTCCCTTCCCTGGCAGTGGTGTCTTCATTTGTTGATTTTCATATCCACAGTGGTTGTTTGGTGAGAAATATGTCTTTTCATTGGTAGAGTCATTGTAGGAGAGCTGAGAAGGGAGTCTGGGGCCACCACTTGATAGATCCATAAGTTTGTATTGTTAACTAAATTCTGCTTGACCACCACTCCATTCACTGCTATGGGATTGATAGAGATCACAGCACGGGTCTACTCTGCTTAAACAAGTGACTCAGGACCCACCATTCTTGTGTTTGTTGCGTATCCTAGTGGTTCCTTATCTTCTTTTCTATGAATAATAGGTAGCAATGAGCAATGCTGTTTTTGGCACTATTCATGAATGTTTCAACTTAATATTGCAACATAAGTAAATATAATATATTTGGCCAATAGGATTTTATTTTCTGAGCTAAGAAACATAACTTTACTGGAACATCTACCAATATTAAACTTATCACTTAGACTTAGGAACCTGTCTTGTCCTTCATGCCCTATTGTGGCTGAAACCTTTTCACTTAAATATTATGAGAAGCCATGATCCCTTCTACTCATTTTTAGTGTAAAATCTAGAATGTTGTAAATGTTTTCAATCTTATTTGTCAAAATTTAATGGGCATTTTCTTCCCTTTTTTCCCATATTACAATAATATTCATAAAGGTAAAAATCTGTCATTAAACTCTTTAAATATAAAGTACAGTCATATTTTGTTTTATGGATACATTCATGGTATACACCAGGAATACACTGGAGAGTATCTATAGACCTATCATGGCAGGCAGAGGCATCCTTTTTGGCACTGTCTGCACAGTGTACATTGGATCCTGCAGGAAACACAGGAGAGAAAGATGCAGCAAGCTGTTTCTTTCCATTCAGCTTCTTCCGACATATATGATCAGCAGACGGCCAAATAGTCTATGGGGACGGATGCAATAGTTAAGCCTCCATCCCTGATCTCCACTGAACCTATACTCTGGAAGGACCATAGTGATGTCACTGGGGAGACACCCTGAAGATCCTCCTCTAACTTTGGGAGTGGGCAGGTCAACATATCCCACTTTATAATTAGACAACGGGATACATACTAGCCCTCCATTCTAACGACACACCCAACATATCCTTACAACAGAAAGTTCAAGAATAAGATGTGAACGTAGCCTAAGTCTAACACATCTGGCCAAGCAAATGCCATATTGATGATGTACATAGAGGACCTGTTGCATTTGTAAAAAGAAACACAACAAATTATAAAATATGATTAACCCAAACTCAAAAATTACTCCATAATATTTTTTTTCATGTGACAAGAACGTTTACCACAATATTACACAGTGAAGTGGACAGTGGAATCTGACCTGTTAATGGGATTACTGATGATCCCCTGTCCATGTTCTGCCAGCCTTCATACCCCCTATGATATGTCACCATCGGTTCACCAGATAGCCCTTCATTTCCCACACTTACTCATACACAAATCAGACGTGTCTCAAGTTATTCGACATTTAATCCCTCACTTAATTTGGGAGATTAGAAGCGACCAGTTATCTGTCTTCATGTATTTACGCAGCTAATTTGTCTTACATCAGCGTGTGGCATGAATTTTTTATCCGTCCTAAATGAATGTGCCAGACAAGTGTTGAAAAAGAGTTTCCCCAACACAAACGGTCATCTTTGTTAAAGCCATTAGATTAGATTCTGGGCTGGGGATTGTCACTCCAGTGATTTGCACTGAAGCTGACAGCATCGTTTCAGCATGTCACATATTTGGCTTTACTGCAATACCTCGTAACCATATGTTAACTATTGGCAGGATTATTACATATATTTAAGGGCCTTTTGTAATTTCTTCTCAGTCATGATTGAAACTATTTTGAAACTATTTTTTTAGATTTTTGTTTGAAACTCATTTAAAGAAGCCCTGTCATCAAAATTTTACCACCTTGACTAACAATGCCTAGGGTTACAAGGGTTACAAGTCCTCCCCATATCACCTAAAATTAGCTGGCAGTGAAACACTTTACCTTAATTACAGCCGTTTTTCTGATATACAAATTTGCTTTTCTGACTCATGTCTCTCGACTATTACTCTCTTCTCCACTGCCCTGCCTCCTTGTAATTAGGGGCTGTCTGATAATATTCAAATACTGACATATAAATCTCTTATTTAATTATAGTAATATATTGTGTCCATTTTTACACGGTACCTTGTGTTACATTCATGTCATGTGACTAGAGTGAAATCATCGCAGGTCCTTTAGCCTTCTCACGATAGCAAACTGTACACCATGTATGTGTTCACATAAAATCACAGCAGTAGAAGTCCATGGAGGCTGCTGTGACTTCATGTGGTCAGATACATGCAAGGGGTACAGTTTGCTATTGTTACGAGGCTAAAGGACCTGAGATGATGTCACCATGGTCACATGACATTAACTACTAAATAGTAAGGAGTTATATGGCATGTGGGGGAGTAGATGGGAGGGGCCGATGGAGCAAGAAACACCCCCTCTGGTTCCAGGTAATATAAGATAAAAGGTGATTTATGTGTATGTAAGGGAAAAATTTTTTAGCTAAAAGAAGGATGTCAGTCAGTTAATAGAGCTCTATAGGAACTGTCACTGGCTGTATATGTGCAAATGTGGTGACAGGTTCCTTTTAAAGAGGTGCTCCAGTACATTAAAACAATCTCCATTGACGTATTTCAGGCACTACATGCATTCTAAGTCATAATGTTTCTGTATATATCAGTGGACCTCTGTGACATTCCTAAAGTTTTAAAGTGATTTATCAACTTCACATGGATAGTTCATCAATATGAAGAAATTCAATAAAGATCACAGAACCAAGGCATCCAACATCCACAGTCCTGATTGTCAAAAGCCCACTGATACAATAGTAGAGAAAATGCCAACAGCCGTCCACAAGTAGTTCAATACATCAATGGTTTTCTTTATACATCAAATGAATGATGCAACATTTCAACCTTTAGGGTCGAAAGGTTGCATCATTTTTTCTACTATTTTATCTATGGCATTCTGGCAACCGAGATCTTTAAACCACTTGCACCCAACTATATTTGAGTAAGCGGTTGGCCATTGCCACACTTGATGCTGTCCTACACTGACAGGTAAAAGCCCACTGATCTAACATTAATAACCTATCCAATGGAGTGGAGTCCCATTAGACCTGCCTTCACTATAATGGGTTTGTGCAAGAAATTTTTAATGAAATCTCCAAATGGAAAGGCAATAAGAGGTACCTGTCTGCTTCACTATACAAAATTCAATGCAAACACAATTCAAAATATGAAAAACAACATAAAATAAAAAGTTAACCAATATAGATAATACAGGCGGTCCCCTACTTAAGGACACCCGACTTACAGACAACCCATAGTTACAGACAGACCTCTCTGACCTCTGGTAAAGCTTTCTGAATGCTTTCCTTTAGTCCCAGATTGCAATAATCAGCTGTAAGGTGTCTGTAATGCAGCTGTATTGATAATCCTTGGTCCCATTACAGCAAAAAATGTTTAAATTCCACTTGTCACTGGGGCCAATTTTTTTTTTTGTCTGGATCTACAATTATAAAATATACAGTTTCGACTTACATACAAATTCAACTTAAGAACAATCCTCTGGACCCTATCTTGTACGTAACCCGGGGATTGCCTGTACAGACAATTCCAAAATAGCTTCCTATCTGTGTATGACTTTCTGTGTAGAGGATAGGAGCTTCTTCAGGGTCCAGCCAGGACACACAGGAGCGGCTTATCAGCTTATCATTTGACAGGTAGATATTGATGCAGAACATTGTGGGGGAGATTTATGAAAGTGTCGGTGAATAGACCAGTGCAGTGTTAGATTACACAATCGTATTATGTGCCAGATAATCATTCCAGCTCATTAGATGGCCTAGTTTCCGATTTAATTTTCTGGCATGCAGACTAAACCACGCCCCCCTGGGACAAGTCCCCTTTCCCAGACCAGTTGAAAAAACACCCGAAAAAAAAAAATTAAAAAACCCTTAGGCCCCATTCACACGACCATATAAAAACGGACAGATTTTACTGACGGATTCGGCCCCATGATGGCCCCATGCATTCCAATGGGCAATATGGCCATCTATGTACAATAAGCGAGCCATGTATAAATATAGAGCATGTCCTATTTTTCCACCGTATTTCTGTTCCGTACGGCCCATAGAAGTCAAAATATGTGCTGCACACGGCTGTGCACCGAATGCTGCCATATATACGTGTATCCATAACCACTGGGGGGTGCATTCGGTCAGCAAATTACTCCAAAATCTCCCCCTCTGTATTTTGTGTCGGGAAGCACTACTAGAGTAATCAATAGGTGAGTGATCCTCAGTCACACGTGTAGTAAAAATGTCCAAACTGATTGGCTGAATTATCCAACCAATCACAAGTGGCACAGATCAGCAGACCACACTATTACTGCATTCATTAAATATTTTCTTCCACACACTTCTTGTCATTGAAGTGAAGGTCACTGATGCTCCATACTGGAGCCACCATTTATGTCACATGGTATAGATTAATCATTACAGCATCACGAAACGTTTCTCTCAAGCTTCACAAGTCCCAAGGTGAACCGACCCCCCGCGTCTCCAGTGCATCACGAATCACAAACATGCTGATAGGATTTTAATCATGTGAACGGCCGAGTGTTTGATAGTTTTCTATATATCTTATAGTAGCTTTCATTACAGGTTGCACTGATGTTACGTGAGCATTTTATCTCGGAGACTTTTATCCTTTACAGCTCAACCAGATGCGTGCTTGGTAATTTAATTGCTATGGAAAAAGATGATCGGATGCCCTGCCTGGAGTGTTGTTGTATCAAATAGTTGGAATAGTCAGGATATTTATGAATATCATATTATATTATTCACATACATAATATATATGTAAACACAAAAGGAAAGTCTTCAACAGCAACATGGAACAAATCCACTTGATCATCCTTGGAGTGCTGCTGTCTTTTTCTTTTACTATATATAAAATAAAGAATAGCAAAGGAGCACAAACAGCAATACACCTGTCTTCTCATTCCCTCTCCCTGTCTGTCTCTATGTCATTCACTTTCCCCGCCTATCTCTCTGTATCTGTACCTGTATCTGACTGTCTCTATCACTATCCAGCTGTCTTATACTCATTGCCTATCATTGTTTCCGCTGTATGCATTCTACTGAAACTGCTCTTACTAAAGTCTCTGATGATCTCCTCACTGCTAAATCCAAAGGAGACTGTTCTCTCTCCTCATTCTTCTGGATCTCTCTGCAGCGTTTGATACTGTGGACCATCAGCTCCTCCTCAGGATGCTTCGCTCCATTGGCCTGAAGGACCCTGCACGCTCTTGGTTTTCCTCCTCTCTCTCTCTGACCGCACTTTCAGTGTCTACTTTTCTGGATCTCTCTCTTCTTCTGTTTCTCTCTCAGTCGGGGTTCCTCAGAGCTCAGTCCTAGGTCCTCTCCTCTTCTCCCTCTATACTGCTCCCCATGGACAAACCATCAGCATATTTGGTTTTCAATATCATCTTTATACTGATGATACCCAACTGTGTACTTCGGCACGTAACATCAGCCCTGGCCTAATACAGAACACTAGTGATTGTCTCTCTGCTGTCTCTACCATCATGTCTTCTCTCTTCCTGAAACTTAATCTTTCTAAGACCGAACTTCTTGTCTTTCCACCATCCACTAACAGAGCCTATCCTAACCTCTCCATATCAGTCTGTGGGGTCACCATAACCCCAAGGCAGCAGGTCCGTTGTCTTGGGGTTGTGCTGGACTTTGAACTCTCCTTTGAGCCACAGATTCAATCTCTTGCTCGCTCTGCCGGATGCATCTCATAAACATCTCCAGAATTCACCCATTTTTCACATTTTGAAACTTGTAAAATTCTAACTGTTGCTCTGATTCACTCTCGTCTAGACTACTGTAACTCTCTACTAACCGGTCTTGCACTCACCAAACTCTCCCCTCTACAATCTATTCTTAATGCAGATGCCAGGCTCGTCTTTCAGACTAAGCGCTTCACAGATGCCTCTAGTCGTGCACTGACTGCTAGTCACTTTTCGAATACAGTTTAAAATAATAACCCTCATCCACAAAGCTCTGCGTAATGCTGCACCCCCCTACCTGTCCTCTCTTATCTTAGTCTATCGCCCAACTCGTGCTGTTAGATCCGCCAGTGATCTTAGATTAACCTCTATCCTAATCCGAACCTCCCACTCGCGTCTCCAAGACTTCCCAGAGCTGCACCCATTCTATGGAATGCTCTGCCCCGGACTATGAGACTAACACCTAACCTCCAAAGTTTCAAACGTGCTCTTAAAACCCATTTCTTTAGGCAAGCCTATAACACTCGTTAACTGCATGAAGTTTTAACTCTTCTACTAACCCATCCTGTGTCCTCCTCCCATCTGTTATCCAGCAACCAGCAGGCACCAGGTATCTCTGCAGTCCCATTCACCCTGGAATTTGGCTGGACCATTATATATTCTTTTTACCTCTTGTGTGACCCCACTCTTCCTCTTAGACTGTAAGCTCTTGTGTCACCCCACTCTTCCTCATAGACTGTAAGCTCTTGTGAGCAGGGACATCACTCCTTTTGTTCCATACAAATGTTTGTGCTCTGTCATGTTTTATTATATTTGTCCCCTATGATTTGTAAAGCGCTGCGGAATATGATGGCGCTTTATAAATAAAGATTATTATTATCAATGATCTGTGGCAAAATAGAAGCTGGGCTGTGATTGGTTGCTTATTGCCACAGCAGACAATGGCTCCTGTATATGGTGGTGATGATATTACCTCACGTATTACTTCACAATTTACTTCACATCTTTACTCACACCTAAGACTGTGTTCACACTTTGCATTTTGTTTGTGTTAATGCATACGTTTTCAAACAGTCGAGAAGAGGAGATTTTCCTAATTACTTCCCTGGGAACATTGTGTTTACAAAATGTATATGTTAAAATATTAACACATACATTGATTAAACACATGCATTAATGCAAACAAAACACAACGTGTGAACACAGCCTAAGCTGTATTATATGCATTGCCTATAGTAACCTATCAAAGCTCAGAGCTCATATTAATGACCTGTGGCAGAAAAGCAACCAATCACGGCTCAGGTTTCTACTGCCACAGCAGCAGGAGACAATGGCTCATGTATATGGTGGTTTTCATAATACCTCATATTACCTCACATATTCCTTCACATCTTACCTCACACACAAGCTGTATTATACTCATTGCCTATAGTAACCAATAATAGCTCAGAGCTCATATCAAGGACCTATGGCAGAACAGAAACTGAGCTGTGATTAGTTGCTTACTGCCACAGCAGACAATGGCTCCTGTATATGGTGGTTATCATATTAACTCATTTTACATATTACTTCATATCTTACCTCACAGCTACGCGTCTTATACTCATTGCCTATAGTAACCTGTCAAATCTCAGAGCTCATATTAATGATCTGTGGCAGAATTGCAACAGTGAGGGACATAACAATGTAGATGAGGACGCTCCCTGCTCCCACGACTATTTGAGGTACGTTTAGCATTGCTGATCTATGGTTATAAAGGCATAGTGCTTGACTTTTCAGCATCAGCAAACTTAGTGAGGAACACCTTAAGAAAGATCATTACATGATACTAGCGGCAATACAAATCATTCCATGACAATTAAAGGAAATCTTCCACCATAATCAAAACCACTTACATAAGGGGTTTCAGAGGGTAGGTCCGATCCCACAGGATTCACAAAAAATGCTAGTACAAAATCCACCTCTCACTTTCTGAAGCAGTATATGGTTTTCACATTAGACTGGAAGTAATTCCACGCCTTAGAAATAACTAACATTGCAATCCGTGTACTGTCATTTCATCCAGAATAAACCAAACTTTCAGCAGTTGTATGAATTGTTCACCCTCAAATGGGTCTCTAGATCCTACGCATCCAGTGTTTGTCTGAGATTTGTACAAAATGCAAACAATTTTGCACGCTAAGCACATTTCTGACTCTTTGTAATTTCTCCACACCTTCTAATAATTATAATAATAATCTTTATTTATATAGCTCCATCATATTCTGTAGCGCTTTACAAATCATAGGAACATGTACAAATACAATATTACAGAGATGAGCGAACACTAAAATGCTCGGGTACTCGTTATTCGAGACGAACTTTTCCCGATGCTCGAGTGCTCTCTCGAATACGAACCCATTGAAGTCAATGGGGACTCGAGCATTTTTAAGGGGAGCCAAGGCTCTGCACAGGGAAGCTTGGCCAACACACGGGGGAACCTAGAAAAGGATGGAACACCGAACGGAAATGGGACAGAAAACAGCAGGGCAGCATGCATGGATGCCTCTGAGGCTGCTTAATCGCCACCATTATGCCAATTATGGGCAAACAGCATGGCCATGAACAGAATGATCCCCAGAATGAAGCGAGATAGAATCTAAAACATCCATAATGAACCCTAACACTATAGGGGACGGCAATGCAGACCGGGCAGAGGCAGCAGGCAAGGAGATGTGGCATGGCGACTATACCTAAATGGATAAGGTTCAAACCAATGGGTGGCAGAGAGGAACCAAAGGAGGTGGCGGGAGCAGAAGCGCTCAAAAATAGTACGGACATGATCAAAGTTTGCCAGTATATTTGTGGATTACAAGCATGGCGTGGCGACGTCAAAAGTTAACCATGGAAGCCATGAAAACACCCAAAATTCTGCCGACACCAGCTCGTTTGATAAGGGGACCATGTATGGCGGCAGTGACTAGTAGTGAGATTAAGGTGCGCAGTTGTTAAACTATGGTAGTTGGATCTTGGGATGGAGCTGGCGCTCCGTTCCAGGCGAGCTTTCGCCAATCCAAGCCCTGCCTCTAGGACTCCCCAAAAGCACTTCTAAGGAACCTTTTGTATAAGATCAAGTGTAGTAGCGTTCTTATAAGTTTAGGATTATGGCCTGGGGGGTGAGGGGAATGTAAACAGAACAAGGCGCAAGAGCGCTGAAAATAATATCCCTAATGGTAAAAGGTTTGCCAGTATATTTTGTGGATTAACACAGCAGTGGTGGCCGGACAAAGTTAACACACTTTGATGTGAATCCATTGGAATGGAAAAAACCCAAATTTCGCCTGACACCCTGTTTTGAATTTAAAGGGGGACGATGTATGGAGGGCAGCTATATGGACGACTGTTGGAGGTAGCAATGGAGGACAACGTTGGAGGCGGTGCTATGGAACAATTTAATTTGGGATAGTCCTGTATGTGGCAGTTCCAAACATTTTCAAACCAAGAGGAGAGGAGGTGGCCCTCAGTTAAAATGGGATAGATTGAGTGCCTGATGTGGCAGTCCCAAAAATGTTCAAACCAGAGGAGCAGGTAGGTGGCCTCCAGTTAAAATGGAATAGATTGAGTGCCTGTATGTGGCAGTCCCAAAAATTCTTAAACCAGAGGAGGCAGGTAGGTGGCCCGCAGTTTAAAATGGAATAGATTGAGGGTTTGCTGTATGTGGCAGTCCCAAAAATGTTTCAAACCAGGGAGCAGGTAGGTGGCCCTTGCAGTAAAAGAAAAATGGAATAGATTGAGTGCCTGTATGTGGCAGGCCAAAAAATGTTTCAAACCAGGAGAGAAGGTAGGTGGCTCCAGTAAAGGAAAGATTGAGTGCCTGTAGTGGCCGTACCAAAAATTGTTCAAACCAGAGGAGCAGGTAGGTGGCCCTGCAGTAAAATGGAATAGATTGAGTGCCTGTATGTGGCAGTCCCAAAATGTTTTCAAACCAGAGGAGCAGGTGGTGGCACTACCAGTAAAATGGAAAGATGAGTGCTGTAGTTGGCAGTCCCAAAAATTGTTCAAACCAGAGGAGCAGGTAGGTGGCCTGCAGTAAAATGGATAGATGAGGGCCTGTATGTGCAGTTCCCAAAAATGTTTCAAACCAGAGGAGAGGTAGGTGGCCCTCAGTATAAAATGGAATAGATGAGGGCCGGTATTGGCAGTCCCAAAAATTGTTCAAACCAGGGAGCAGGTAGGTGGGCCCCCTGCAGTTAAAGTAAATTGGAAAGATGAGTGCCTGTATGTGGCGTCCCAAAAATGTTTAAAAACAGAGGAGCAGGTAGGTTGGCCTTCGTTAAAAATGGGATAGATTGAGTGCCTATATGTGCAGTCCCAAAAATGTTTCAAACCAGAGGAAGCAGGTAGGGTTTGGCCCTCCAGTTAAAATGGAATAGGATTGAGGGACTGTAGTTGGCAGTCCCAAAAATCGTCAAACAAGAGGAGGCAGGTAGTGTAGGTGGCCTCCAGTAAAAGGAATAGATGTGAGTGGCCTGTATGTGGGCAGTCCCAAAAAATTGGTCAAACCAGAGGAGCAGGTAGGGGCCTGCAGTAAAATGGAATAGATTGAGTGCCTGTATGTGGCAGTCCAAAAATTGTTCAAACCAGAGGGCAGGTAGGTGGACCCCTTGCAGTTAACATGGAATAGATGGAGTGCTGATGTGGCCAGTCCCAAGACTGTTTTTCAACCAGAGGAGCAGGTAGGTGGCCCTCCAGTAAATGGAATGATTGAGTGCTGTATGTGGCCAGTCCCAAAAATTGTTCAACACAGAGGAGCAGGTAGGTGGCCCTGCAGAAAATGGAATAGATTGAGTGCCTGTATGGGCAGTCCCAAAGTTTAAACAGAGGAGCAGGTAGGTGGCCCTCCAGTAAATGGAATAGATTGAGTGCATGTATGTGAGGCAGTCCCAAAAATTGTTTCAAACCAGAGAAGAGGTAGGTGGCCCTGCAGTAAAATGAATAGATTGAGCGCCTGTATGTGCTAGTCCCAAAAATGTTTCAACCCCGAGGAGAAGGTAGTGGCCTCCAGTAAAATGGAATTAGATTGAGTGCCTGTATGTGGCAAGTCCCAAAAATTTTTAAAAACAGAGGACCGGGTAGGTGGCCCTCCAGAAAAATGGAATAGATTGAGTGCCTGTATGTGGCACTCACAAAAAAATTGTCAACAGAGGAACCGGGTAGGTGGCCCTGGCCCGCCAGAAAAATTAAAATGAATGAAGTACTATAGCAAGAGCCCGTGGGCCCTGTCAAAAATAGCCTTTTCCTCTGCTTTACTGTACAAAGAGGAGGAGAGGAGGGAACATGAGGAGGAGGAGGAGGAGTGATCAATATTCAGGTTGAGCTTCCGGTCACATGGTGGTGGAGATTGCGAAAATTCTGAGGATGAGAAATCCAGCCTTTATTCATTTAATAAGAGGTCAGCCTGGATCAGCGCTGTCAGTCGACAGGCGTGTACGCTACTTCGTGTTGATGATCCACCACGAACTGAAAACACCCGTCGACAACGCTAGCCCAGGTGACAGGCAAGAAACCTCCAGAGGCGTGCACGCGCCAGTTTCTGCACACATGTCCAGCTAATACGTAGTGGCTTTGCTATGGAGGACTGTGTGATATTTAGGGACGATGGGTAGGGTCAGCTACGACTCCTCACAATCTTTCTGTAAAGATCAGCCCTATTCTGCCAACTGGGGACAGGGACAGTGGTTTGTGGGATGACATAGCTGCAAAACCTTGGGTAAAGCGTACCCGTGCAGTCGTGGACAAGCTGTCCTGCTCGCCTCTCACCTCGTAACTTGTCCCCCCCCGCAGAAACTACGTCACTCTGCGCGTATCGCGCTGTCAAAGGGATATGTTTCAACTTGTGCACCGGGCCATGCGGTATTCATGCATTCTCACACGTCCTTCCTTTCCTACTCAGGATTGAGAGTGGGAATATTTGCTTTGTACCGGGGTCGCGGAGAGGAACACCCGTATCGGTGTGGGGAAGTAATCTTTGACGCGAGGGTCAGGGATAGCAGGCCTACATGAAATATGCCATATGACGCCAGCGTACCAACGTAATACGGTACGAATTCACTCCCCTCACTGGCCTTCCGTCCATTTTCCTCCTCCTCCTCTACCTCCAAATACTCCTCTTCTTCTGCCCTACCGCATGAACAGTGGAAGTCCAAATGCTCCCTCTTGTGTCTACGCCAACAATTCTCCTCCCTCCTACCTCATCCTCCTCCACCATCACCCCTCGCTAGCGCTAAGAAACAGACCTCAGGGTGCTGCTTTGGACTATCAACAAGGATATTTCTTCCACCCGTCCTGTGACGAGCGCAAGATTCTTGTCCGACTTCATGCGACCAGAAAGTTTTTCAACAGGCCAAGCGCGGGATGGGTTGAGGCTGATGATGGCGGCATCGCCATGGACCATCTGTGTTGACCCTCCAAAGTTACTCAAGCCCTGTACAGAAATCAGACCTCCACGTCAATCCTCATTGTAGACCTTGAGGAAGCGATGACCTGGACTACCAGTTTTCTGTGGAAGTTGAACATTGGCATCTAACAATCGCTCTCGAGCGCTGCTAAACTCGGATAACATGGTCGGAGTTGAATTCCACCTCGTGGGCACGTCGCACAACAGTCGGTGATGAGCGGGCAGTTGGAGGCGGGCTGCGCTTGGCCCCTGAGAGTGGCACACTGGGCTGGACTGTCCTGAAATGCGCAAACAGTATGCGGGCGCACTCTTCGTGAGCAAATAAGACAGATTGGGGTATGGTCATTGAGGAAACCTGCACTATAAAATTTATTACCAGTGGTTGCCTAGGCAGGCACATGTGTCAGTCTGCCGATTTGCAGAGCCGCCACAAGGTTAACGGCCGTGTCACACAAACCATTCCCCCGGTTGAGTTTCAGCAGCTTGCCAGCCACAGATCATTCTGCGCCGTGATGCCCGTAATCTCTTGGGCGTGTGCCTTTTGTCGCCTAGTCAGGCAGTTTGAGCACGCCTGCTGTCGCTTGCGACGCACTGCTGGCTGTGCCTAGAGCTACCGACTGGATTGGCGCCGTGCCCACCGGATCGGTAGTTCGTATTAGGAGGTGGAGGAGGGTGGTAGAGGTAGGTAGCAGAGTAGTTGCCTGAAACACTACCGGGGTAGGCCCCGCAATCTCGGCTTGGCAGTATAGGAGCAGCCCTGGGTCCAGAACGGTCCCAGCCTCCACCAATTACCCCATGTGCCTTCCAGCGATATAGTGTCCCTGCCCGCAGCACCGTCACGGTCCGTGGTCGAGTGGACCTGTCAGAACGGCGTGGCACGGGCACGTGATGTGTTCTGACACTGCCTGCTGGTGCAGGGCTGGGACGGACAGACGTGTGAAAAGTCATGGCGGCTGGGGACCGAATCGACGCGATGGCGGCCGCGCCATGGGTCTCGAAAGGCCTACGGTCCTCTACTAGCACTATAGGGCAGCATCTCCGAGCTAGAGCAATCTGGAGGTGTGCACCATTAAGGGCTTGGGCGGCGTGCGTGGTGGTTGACCCTATATTTGCGTTTCCGTCCAGCGTTTGGGTATGGAGATGCAACCTGGTGGATGCTGTGGAGGATCGTGGAGGCTACGATGGGGTTTTTGTGGCCGGGCCTGGCCAGGGGCTGACAGAGCAGTGACACAGGGGAGGAGAAGTGGTTGCACGGCCGGAGGTGACGGGGCTGTGTTGCCCACTGGTGGGGATCTAGCATTGCAGATGACCTGCGCATACTGGGTGGTAGTTAAGATTAGTAGTGGTGGAACCCTGAGTAGCCTGGTTGGCAAATGTCGCACACGCACAGTCCATCGGTCATCCGGTTGTTTCCGTAAAGACCTCCACACTCTGAAAGAATCCTAGCCTCGCCCGCAAGAGCCCTCACACGGGAGCTTCACTAGGTGACAGTGGCGCTGATGCACCAGCTCTGGCGCCTGCTCTCCCGTTGGCTTCCCACCACTGCTCTTCTTCCAACCTGTTTCAGGTCGAGGCTCCCTCCGCTCTCGAAGCACTGGTTCCACACGGCCCCTCTCAACCCCAGCTTGGGTGGCTGTCACTCCTCCATCTCCATCCTCAGTCTGCTCCCCCCCTAGGATTCCTCCCTGACAACAACTTCCCACTGGTATACAAACCGTGTCTCCTATGTCTCGTCGTACACGCTTTGACCCCACTTACCACTACTCAAGCAGTCAAGGGTCAATTCACTCCACACAGACTGTGACATGGTGGAAACCTGGGACATCGAAATTGCATCAGCCAGCAACAGGACAGTGGTTTGTGACGTGGGAGGGTCAGAAAACAGTTCCTCAGATATGCAGTTCAAAATTGCCAAATTTTCCTGGAGGGCAGCGCGGGGGAGGAGGCTGAGTCAGTAGCATGGGAAGTGGGGATTTCGGTGAAATGGTGTGTACTGCGTGGAAGACTGATGGTGGTGGGACAAATTGCTTCGAAGCATTGTCAGCAATCCACGACATCACCTGTTCGCACTGTTCTGGCCTCAACAGTGCTCTACAAGAGTCCCAGTAACTTCAGACATGAACCTAGGGAGTGTAGCTCTGCGGCGTTCCCCTGCTCCCTCATCAGCAGGTGGTTGTCTCACCGCCCAGGACCACGGCCTCTGACCCCTGCGTAGTTTGGACGCCCCCACGTCCCCGCCCTCGTCCTCTACCTAGCCCTCGGTTAAAATTTTAAAATGAGAGTTATAACTTTTTTTTTTTTACTTCTTTTTTTTTTTGTGTTTTTTTGTTGTTTTTTTTTTTTTTTGTGTTTTTGTTTTTTTTTTGAGTTTTAAACAACTCTCAATCTATTGCATGCTATTTTCTAGCCAAGTATCAAAGGAGCACTACTAGGCCAATGAGATGACATTCTTGAGTTATTGCCTAATACGAAATGCCAAACCCCTACTGAATTTTTGCCACTCTCGGCCTTTGCTATGGATATGTGCGGCCACTAAGCGCAGAACCACAGCGGTCGCAAAGTCTACTACAATGGCTCAGAATTGCAAGTACATCACTCGCAGAGAAAAAACTACAGCCACCAGCAGATCAACCAGAAATCAATATATAGGAACGACTACTGAGGCTTCAAGAAGCTGTTTGTATTCCCTATGGCTATTTTCTAGCCAAGTATCAAAGGAAAGCACACTAATATGCCAGATGAGATGAACATGTAGTTATTGCCTATAGAAATCCAACCCCGTACTTGAATTTTGCCACTTCGGCCTTGCTATGGATATGTGCGCCACTAAGCGCAGAACACAGCGGTCGCAAAGTCAATACAAATGCTCAGAATTGGCAAGTACATGCACTGCAAAGAAAATACAGCCACCAGCAGATCAACCAAAATCAAATATATTAGACGCTACTGTAGCTTCAAAGAAGTGTTTGTATTCTCCTATGGCTATTTTCTAGCCAAGTATCAAAGGAAGAAACACTACTATGCCAGAGGATGAGCACTGAGTATTGCCTAATAGAAAATCCAAACCCCTACTGGAATTTGCCAATCATCGGCCTTTGCTATGGATATTGGATGCCACTAAGCGCAGACACAGAACAACGCGGTCGCAAGTCTCACACAAATTGCTCAGACAATTGGCATACATGCACTGCAAAACCTACAGCCACCAGCAGAGCACCAGAAATCAATATATAGGAAACGCTAACTGTAGGCTTCAAAGAAGCTGTTTTGTATTCTCCTATGGCTATTTTCTAGCCAAGTATCAAAGGAAGCACACTACTATGCCAGATTGAGAGACACTTGAGTTATGCCTAATAGAAATCCAACCCCTACTGAATTTTCCCACTTCGGTCTTGCTATGGATATGTGTGACACTAAGAGCTAACACAACGTAGCAAGTCCCCTGTAATTCCTCACAAAATGGTAAAAGATGCAAATTAAAATAAAAAAAAGTTAGAACGTTATTGTAGCCCTAAGAAGGGCTGTTGGGTTCTTTGGAACACTCTGCCTACAGTAAGCTAATAGAACACCCTAACGCTTTCCTGACCGCAGCAGCTCTCTCCCTACGGCATCCAGGACAGAATGATCCGGACAGCGCGGCCAGCGGCTATCTATCCCAGGTCACCTGATCTGGCCAGCCAACCACTGCTATCGACGTGTAAGGGACCACGTCATGCGGGTGGAAGTGCAGAGTATCCTGGCTTGTGAATTGGCTCTGTTTCTGGCCGCCAAAAAGCAAAACGGCGGGAGCTTGCCATTTTCCTCGAGCGGGCGAAGTATTTGTCCGGAGTAACGAGCAAGTTTCGAGTACCTAATGCTACGCCGAGCATCAAGCTCGGACGAGCATGTTCGCTCATCTTAAATATTACATTACAGAGTAACAGACAGTTCATAGAAACAATGCAGAGTGAGGGTCCTGTCACAGGAGCTTACAGACTATGGGATGAGGGGGTGACACAAGAGCTTACAGACTATGAGGATGAGGGGTGACACAAAGCTTACAGTCTATGAGGAGAGGAGTGACACAAGTAGCTACAGTCTATGAGGTGAGGGGTTGACAAAAGAGCTTACAGTCTATAGGATGAAGGGGTGACACAAGAGCTTACAGTGTCTAGAGGGATGTGAGGGGATGATGACACAAGAGCTTACAGTCTATGAGGATGAGGGGTGACACAGAGAGCGGGATGGGGTACACAAGATCTATGAGGATGAGGGGTGACACAAGAGCTTACAGTCTATGAGGATGAGGGGATGCACAAGAGCTTTACAGTCTATGAGGATGAGATGATGGGATGAACAAAGAGCTTACAGTCTATAGAGGATGAGGGGTGACACAAGAGCTTACAGTCTATGAGGATGAGGGGGTGACACAGAGCTACAGTCTCTGAGGATAGGGGTTAACACAGGAGCTTACAAGCTATGAGGATGAGGGGTGACACAAGAGCTTACAGTTATGAGGATGAGGGGTTACCAAGAGTTACAGTCTATGAGGATGAGGGGTGACACAAGAGCTTACAGCCTATGAGTGATGAGGAGGGTGACACAAGAGCTTACAGTCTATGAGGGAGGGGGTGACACAGAGCTTACAGTCTAAGGATGAGGGGGTGACACAAGAGCTTACAGTCTATGAGGATAAGGGGGTGAGACAAGAGCTCTTACAGTCTATGAGGTGAGGGGGTGGACAACAAACTACAGTCTTGAGGAGGCGGGGTGGGACAAAGAGTTACAGTCTATGAGGTGAGGAGTGAAACAGAGCTTACAGTTATGAGGATGAGGGGTGGTGACACACAGAGCTTAGTCTATGAGGATGAGGGGGGTGATTTGGGGGTGGTTGGGACACAAGAGCTACAGTATAGAGGATGAGGGGGTGGGTGGGTGGGGTTGGGAACAAGAGCTTACAGTCTATGGAGGATGCGAGGGGGTTGACACAAGAGCTTACAGTCATATGAGGATGACGGGAGGGTGTACAAAGAGATTACGGGTCATGAGGATGAGGGGTGACACAAGAAGCTTTACAAGTCTTTGAGGATGAGGGTGGTGACACAATAGCCTTACTCTTGAGTGGGAAGAGCCTAATCTGTGAGGATGAGGGGGGATTGACACAAAGCTTACCAAGTTCCTATGAGGATGAGGGGGTAGCACAAGAGCTTACGTCTTGAGGATGAGGGTGAGTGCCAGCAAGAGCTTACAGTCTATGAGGATGTGAGGGGGTGACACAAGAGCTTACAGTTCTAGTTGGGATGGGGGATGACACAAGAGCTTACAGTCTGTGAGGATGAAGGGAGGGGAAACAAGAGCTTACAGTCTATGAGGATGAGGGGTGACACAAGAGCTTACAGTCTGTGAGGATGAGGGGTGACACAAGTGTGAACAAAATAAAATAAATAAAAAATAAAGATGCTGCTTCTACCAACCATCAGCCACCATCTTATATACAAAGTCCAAGTTGCATGTGACCGCAGAGAAGCCTTCTACTCCACCCTACAATTTCAGGACATAAACTAAATGTGAACAGATTCTTATAATGTAGCCTGTAGGTTGATCCTGGTTATATTGATGTGGATGACACTGAATGCGTTGTGTGTATTTTTCCACCCTATGTGTGACCATGCCTCTATTTCCCAATGTCTTTACAGTTCAAACTTGGATCGCTGAAACTCAGGAATGCCCCCGACCCGGCTGGAATCATCAAAGAGTTAATTGATTATTGCTTGAACTTTGCAACAGAATTACATAGCAGAAATGAACATCTGCTTAAGGAAAATGAAAGGCTTCGGCAGGACTGGAATGACATGCATGAACAGTAAGGGTTGTGTAGTACATGTTCTTCTATGTAGAAACACGCAGAATGTGTCTCGTGATGTTATAATCGCTATTCTAGAAATATTTCTAAGAAGAATTGTCCTTAGAAAGTGATTTCATTACAGCTTTCCTTTTTTAACTTGAACTAGAATAGTGATAACTGGAATCGGATTGGCTAGGGGGGTTGCCTGACCAATGCAAGATAAGGGGTTGGAATAGTATACAAGAAGGGGGGTAACTTATGGCACCGGTCCTGGACCCTCCTGACACAGGGACCTGTGTATTAGATTTCACACAGTCAAACTAGCAGCCCCTCGAGTAGGGTGTGAAATGTTCTTCCTATAATTCCCTATTTTATTTGAAATCTCCCCCTATTTCCTATAAAAATCACTTCCAAAGTCATGTGACAATGAGCAGAGAAGAGTCTTATTTTGCCTGTGATGAGACAAGTTTAGAGTCTGGAAGGGTACGGTCACTTCAGTCTCTAAAAGTGTGGGAAAATGAATGGATTTAGGATCCCATGAATAAAAATATTTGTATGAGCCAACATAGATGTGAAGTGGAAAAAATTGAATAGGGACGGGGGCACCGATTTGCAACCACTGATGATGCTACAGGGTTGCGGATCGTTGGCAATATGGTTCCAACACAAATCGGGGAAGACAGGTGTCTGCTGTATAATGCAGCAGACACCTGCCCTGTATAATGAGGATTGTGAGAAGCACACAACTTTTATATATCGTCTTTACATTGTAGACTTGATAAATTTGTGAAGAGCAAGGAAGAACTGGAGCAAGATCTTTATACTCGCTTTACACTGGTGCTAAATGAGAAGAAAGCAAAGATTAGAAATCTGACTCAAAAGTTGTCACAGAATGAAGAAAAGACGGCAGAGAAAAGGTAAGGGAGGAATCTGTTGTGTATGTTTGCCCACTGTGTGCCCTGGGGATGATGTCCACAGAATATTACTTTTTAACTTTTCATATTCCAGGTTGTTAAGGCAGTGTGGCTCCGAGTCTGTTTCAGACTCTTTCTCATCCACACGAAGCTTAGGTTAGTACATCACCTTTGACATTCTGTGAACATCAGATGCCAGTAGTAGATTATATATGTGGTTTGGGTAGTATCCCAGGGCCCGAGCCTTCTGGGGGCCCCACAGCCACCAAACCACAGTCCAAATTATATACTGAGAATGACCTTCACCCTTGAGAGCCATTTCAGGAGCTCCTGAAACCACAGACTGAAGGCAGGCAGAAGGGACACATCCTCCATTCTTTAAGAAGCTGATTCTAGTACCATATGTAGGAAGTGATTCCAGACTTGTAGGGCTTATAATGTTCATTCAGCCCAGGGCCAATGGCAGTCCTAATCCGCTCCTGTAGGGCCGCTCTATGTTGAAGCAAGTTGTACTTACCTTGGCCACACTATGCCCAGTGTGGATGCATTGCGGGTCTAAGCAGACTCAAGTCACCAGCTCCCGTTACCATCTGTAAAATCAATCAAATGACCATGACAAAGGTCAGGTGAAAAGGATTTGGGACCCTTTGAGGGTCATATTATAATTTCCAGGTAGATATTTATAAATATAATTGGAGTTGGTGTCCTGCCGCAGAAAAACTTTTTAATCATTTTTTAATAATTATAATTTTTTTCTTTCTTCCTTTTTCAACAACTGCCTAAAACATTTTCGCAGTACGAATGTATACTACATCTACGGCTTCTGCATCTGTATTCCAATAGTTTTTTCTATATTTCCTCAGCAATAGTTCGGTCCCATTTGATACTCTCCCTATTGCGGACTACAACGGCTCAACAGATGAGGAAAGCTCAGAGGTTAAAGTGGAACCAGGTATGAGACAAGTGGAAAATATAATATTTGAAATGAAAATGTTAAATCTGATTGACAAATTATAACATAATCCCGCTACATCTACTGTATGCCACGATATATAGGACATTGCCATCGACTGGCAATGCTGTGATTTCCTTAGTTTTCAGAGGTGGATGAAATAGTGACTGGCAGAGGACCAGGACGATTTAGAGCAAGAACAGTGGGGAGATTTGTGAGAATGGCCTTTTTTATTATTTTACAATATTAATACTTTCTTATACATTTTAGTTGGCCTGACTCTCCTTAAATAAGCAATGCTTAGATACATGAGTGCGTCCATTGGGAAATGCACTTGCCCTTGGTGCCCTTTTTAGTAATAAAGATCACTACTTATATTATAGTGTTGCTAAAATAGATAACATGGAATCATGAAGTCTGCAGTGGGTTTTGACAATCTCTGGGTATTGTTATATATGGCACCCCTATTCCTTTCACTTTTTTTAACACATTAAAAGAGAGATTAAATAGTTTGTGTATGGAACGTCATTCCATATTCTAGTGCAAATGCTGCAGTCAGTCAGCCATTCCGGCCTTCCACCGCATTTTATGTGACCCACAAGGTGAAAACTTGAAGCTTTTACATGCCATACACTGTCTAGTATAATAACTGCAACAAGCCAGTCCATAGTGTTGTGTAAATGCTGCAGTAATTCCACTGTCTAGTGTAAATGCTGCAGTCAGTTCACAGTCCAGTAAAAATGCTGTGGTCAGTGGGTCAATTTACCCTAAATTGTGGACTCAATCTAGGGTAAATGCTAAGGTCAATCTATCGGCTAATACAAATTCTGCAGTTAGTCCACTATCCAGTGTCAATGCTGCAGTCAGTCCATGGTCGGTATAAATTCTGACATCAGTCAATCAATCCACAGTCTAATCTATGGACTCCATAGGGCAGATTGAGCACTATGCAGGATCGTAGCTTTTTGAAGTTTCTTAGGAGCCTTTTAATTGTCTTTTGCACATCAGATTTGTGGTTTAGACATCTAGATAACTGTGGCACATGAGGTGTTAATATCTGTTGTGGATATGCATATTTCTGGTTAAAAAGTCACACAGGAAGCTAAAAAATTGCTAAACATTGAGCACAACTAGTTCTTATGTTTTCCTACACCACCAAGGCACTGGAGTGGGTTTGCGCCTAAATAGAGGCAATCCTCGGGTTACGTACAAGATAGGGCCTGCAGGTTTGTTCTTAAGTTGAATTTATATGTAAGTCGGAACTGTATATTTTATAATTGTAGCCCCAGCAAGAATTTTTTGGGTCTCTGTGACAATTGGATTTAAAAAATGTTGGATTGTCATAAGAACCAGGATAAGTACAGTAAATTACTAATATCCAGAGGTCCGTTTGTAACTAGGGGTCGTCTGTAAGTTGGGTGTTCTTAAGTAGGGGACCGCCTGTATGCGACTTTTTGAAATGTTGCATTTCTTAATTCTGTCTTCCATGATCTGGATTAGGTTGTGTGAAATGAAAAGTGGAGGTGGTCGGGAAAAGTACTTAAAAAAGAGCCACAAATTTGGTGTTAGGCGGCAAATGCTCCAATTGAGAGACAATTGACGTAACTGCGATGATACATCCCCATCAAAGTGTTGCAATCTCCCATAGAGACTTCGTGACTTTGAGTCATTAGCCATAAGTGCACTTTCTCCACCATTATTATACGTCATTACTTATAGGCAGACACATGTAAAGAGAAGTAGATCCCGTAACTTATTAGAATATTGCTGATACATCCAAGGCATAGGGATGTGAAATCTATCTTGTGCAATGCAGATCCCGTACTATTGCAGGAAAAGTGCAGCGCTCAGTCATCTGTGAACTATGACCTCTGATGAGAGATGTAAATATAACCCTACACCTGTTTCCTCTTCAAACTCTTACTACAACATATTCGTGCTGGAAAGAATTTGTGTAAGTTGTCTCGAAAATAAAAGTAATGCTTTAAACATTTCCAAGGCTGGTCAACAAGTAAGAGCGCGCCAATACTGAACTGCTGATCATCCGCTGAACAGTGGAAAGACTTATATCATCTCACTGGGTTTTGTCAAATTTACACATTACGCCTTAGTATTTAATTATGCATAAAATCGATCATCAGTCCTGTTCTGCGTTTATAAACATAGAAGATGTAACAGGAAAGGGACTCATTATTTGGTTTTTTAATATATATTTAGTAGTAACTCCCCATATTGGAGGCCCACACATCTTTACTGCATCACCTGTATAGACATGCAGCTAGATGAGTTTGCTTTTAAATGTAACTTTCATTTCTTAGTGACATTTACTAAATTGTCACAAATGATTCCCCCCTTCCAAGCAAGCAGAATTATGTCCTTATTGTGCTGCTCACTGGAGCTACGTGGACAGTCCCCTGTTGAGAAGGACCTGGGGGTACTAGTGGATTATAGATTAATTAACAGCATGCAATGTCAATCAGCTGCCTCTAAAGCCAACAAGATCTTGTCATGTATCAAAAGTGTTGTGGATATTACCACTGTGCAAGGCATTAGTTCGGCCTGTCCTGGAATATGCGGTCCAGGTCTGGGCACCAGTCCATAAAGGATGTTCTGGAGCTGGAGAGGGAACAATGAAGAGCCACAAAAATGATAAAGGATATGGAGGGTCAAGATTAAAACAACTAGTTTATTTAGCGTTGAAAACAGACAACTAAGAGGGGACATGATTAATTTATAAAAATCTATAAATGGTCCATACAAAAAAATATGATGGAAAGTTGTTCCAGGTTAAATCAAATTAAAAGACAACGGGGTACTGTCTGCCTCTGACGAAAACTGTCATTCTGTAGAGTAGCCTGGCTCAGGCGCTGGTCACAGTAGGGCCAGCAGGGAGCTTCAAGAAGGGTTTAGATGCATTTTTAGATCTAAATAACATTGAAAGTTATCTTATATAGAATTGTTTTCTTTAAATCCTTTCCTCATCCAATCCCTACCCTTCCTTGGTTGAATTGATGGACATGTCTTGGTTCAACCGTATATTGTATATAACTGTGTACATAGTGTCAGAAGAGCAGAAGTTGGTGATGGGTTGCTGCAGAGGAGTGTATGACACAGCTTGAGGTGCATAGACAAAAATGCAGAGAAAGTTCTGCAGCACCACAGGCTGGGATGTAGGGGCTGATGGGGAATATCGGGGCATTAAACCTCGATATTGTTTGCAGGAAACTTCTGAATCTACGGAGCTGCACAGACACAAGGCTCTTCTGCTATCTACACAGAGAGCATCACATAACCTCTCCCTCCACAGTGAGCAGTGAGCAGCATCCCATCTCCTCTGTGAAACTTTCCTTTATCTTTTGTGTGAAGACTGTAAGGGTTCACAGACATAATCAGGATATAATAATCACATAAACTGGGGAGGATAGCAAAGAAACTGCTTGGCAGGGAAATAGGCAAAGCTGTTTATCATGACAAGAGCAACTGATTTTTGAGAATGCACTTTAAGGCAGTGTCAATAATAGAACAAATTGTAAAGAGTTTTGTCTTTCTCTAGAACATTGGGCACCACTCCTCTTATCCACAGTAGTTACAAAAGAAGTTCTGCCGCAAAAGGCACTCCAATTTAGGAAAAGTTTTTGACATAGAAAAAAAGCAGCAGACCATCCTCAGTGTCCTAGAGTGCGACTTCTTGTCAGCATGTTTACCATTTTCTACAATATACAGTATTTTTCGGACTATAAGGCGCACTGGAGTATAAGGCGCACCATCAATAAATGCCTGCTAAAACGTATAGGTTAGTATACAAGGCGCACCGGATTATAAGGCGCACCTGATTATAAGGATGAATGACTAGCAGGTGGCAAACCTGTGCACAGTTCAAGGCAGCTGTTGTCTGTAAGTAAGGTTCGTATATAAGGCGCACTGGACTATAAGGCGCACCTTTGATTTCTGAGAAAATCAAAGGATTTTTTGTGCGCCTTATAGTCTGAAAAATACGGTACTATTTTTTTTTGTTTAGACCTAATGTCTACCATGTAGCTTCACATTTGGGTCGATTATCATTTTCATTTTTTGAAAATGTTTGTTTATTAACAGTTAGTGTTCAGCTAAGTCAAATTATGGCTAAATGGATGTGTGCAGAACAGGTAATAGTATAAGAAATAATAAGACTGTACTTCTACCAGCCACCACTATAGTGTCTCTCCCTGCCCTCTCTGCCCACCTGTACTTCCTAAGCATCTCCTGACACCACAGGACACACTAGTGGAGGCCAATCATCGGCTGAGACAACCAAAAATAGGTGAGCGACCTCTCCTAGTGGTTTCCATGGTGTTAGGAGATTCCCAGGAAGTTTAATAGCACGTGAATCAGCAGTGTAACCAACTCACTTTCTAGCCATCATTTTAGGAGCATATAGAATGTAGCATATACAAAACTGACAAAATACAAAGAGAATGGACAATTTTTGTAAATTTTTTGGCTGGATATTAAACTACTCCCTGTCTGCCTTCTAAAGGATATACAGCTCAGCAGCAAAAACTTTTTGGATTATCTTGTACAAATGGGTAGATAGAAGCCATATTTTGCCTGAGATGAGTCAAGTTTTAAAGGCTGCCATGGGAGGGTCACTTCAGACACCCATAGCCATCTTCAGTTCTATAGAGCCTGGAAACACTTTGGGGTCTTATTATACATATTACATTATATTATTATACATCTTGCAGATCACAGAAGTACAGATTCAGGTTGATAAAGACTTGGCTGTAAATGTGAGCTGCAGATAAATATCCAGTTCCCTTCTATTTCTTTAACTGTCCGCGTGTCCGGTTCTGTAGCTCGCAAAACTCCTAGCCCAAGTGTGGAATTGGAATAGTTCCAGAGGACCAGACTAATATACTTATACTAATGACCTCTTGTTTGCCCCATTTTTAATTAATGCACTTTATTACCTGCATTCTCAATGCCTATTCCCCACATTCATAATTCCCTCTCCCACCTCCATGTATCACGCTCCCTCTCCTTATGCCCTCTCTTTTTTTGTCCACCATTCCATCCTCCCCTTCAACTATAGACAAATTCAGCATCAACTAAAGTCTGCCCCCTCCCAGGAAAATTTGGCATTTGAACCGGCATACTCTGAGGAACTGTTTTCTGGACCCTTCCCACAGTCACAAACCACTTGTCCGGTTGCTGCTGAGCAATTTTCCGATGCCCATGTTTTCCACCAGTCGCAGTCTGTGGGTGATGATGACCTTCTTGACGTAGTGGAAGAAGTGTGTAAAGAGGTGTCCGACGATGAGGAGACACGGTTGTCAGACAGTGGGGAAGTTGTTGTCAGGGCAGGAAGTCCGAGGGGGGAGCAGACTGAGGGATTGGAGGATGATGAGGTGACAGACCCAAGCTGGGTTGATAGGCCGGGTGAACACAGTGCTTCTGAGACGGAGGAGAGTCCTCGACCAGAACAGGTTGGAAGAGGCAGTGGTGGGGCCAGACGGAGAGGCAGGGCCAGACCTGGTGCATCAGCGCCAAATGTGTCAACTAGTGAAGCTCCCGTGGCGGAATTGCAAATTTTCCTCCAGTTTACTCACTTGTGCTTTGAATTTAGCAGTTTGACTTTGTAGATCTACAATTTGAACACATAAATCAGATTGGATTTTCTCAAACTGAATCCTCATTTCCTCCATCTGATGTTCCAGGTTACTGTTAGTTTTGTCTATTTTGTCATAAGCCTCAGTCTTTTCTTTATACATTTTCTTCAAGGCTTCCAGGTCAGTTTCAATTTCTCCACGTTCAAGATGTAGTCTGTGTAAATTCTGAGAACAGGATGACATCTCCACCATTTCTTTGTCCTTCTCTTGCATCAGAATAGACACCCTTTCATTACTGGCATTAGAACTTTTTAGCTCCTGCTCCAGCTCACAGATTTTAGTTTCTAGAGTCATTACTTTTTCTTCAAAAACTGCAGCTCTGCTCTGCCATTCCTTTACTTCATGAGTGATGTGAGCGTCCCTTTTTGCAGCCAGAACGGACCGCACATGCACAGATTGTAATTGTGCATCTCTGTCAGACACTTCATTCTCCTTATCAATCAATTCAGCTGAGAGGTTTTTATACTTTGTATCTTGAATCTCCAACTGATTTTGCAAAAACTCCCTTTGCTCACTTTTAGCATGAAGCTGCTGCACCATATTGTTTGGCTCTCTAGAATATTCATCATGTACACTAGTATGTGACACAACAGCAGCAGGATTATATTCAATTATAGAACAGAGGTGCTTCATAGAAATTAAATCACTTTCATGTAGTGTGTTTGCTTTAGTTGCAGCCTGCAGACCCGGTTCCAGGTTTTGCGACCCTCTGCCTTGAGACTGCTGCACTAAGGCACCTGTGTTCAGCTTTGCTTTAATTACACAATGAAACTTTCTTTTTCTTGCCCATTGTTGAATATCAGCAAAAAACAGTCCTTCTGTTGCACTACAACAACCAGCATTTTCTTCTGTCTTCACATAAATACAGGCTATTACAATGAAACATTTGAGTCTGGTCAGCCTTACTTTCATACAGCAATACAGTTCAGGATACTTTTTCAATGTGTTGCCACTAGCAATATACACGCTTGTGTGCCACTGCAAACACAAAGTCCATTGCCTGGATTCCACTTCCAGAGTTTAAAAATTTTTTTCCATCTTCTGACGCTAATAACTTTTTCATACTTTGGTGCACGGAGATGTGTGAGGTGTCAATTTTTGCGAAATGAGGCGACGTTTTCATTGCTACCATTTTGAGGTCTGTGCGACATTTTGATCATTTTTTATTTCATTTTTTATGTGATGTAAAAAGGTGTAAAAGTCGCATTTCGGACAGGCAACGGTGACACTACACCAGATGTATACACTTTGTATTATCGTTATCTGACTTTGTATTTCCCCACCTGGTTCCCAGGATTCTTACTACTTATGTACCCATGCCAACTTTATATATGTATATAGTCTGTATTTCACCTCATTTTTTATGTATAATTTTTCACGACTTTTTTCCTTGTGACACATACTTACCAATGTATCATAATGCTACTATATTGCAGTGTCCGACGAAGGTCAGGGATTGACCGAAACGTTACACACATTTGCACTACTAAATAAAACTACTGAAAGCAACCAGAATCAGTGTGACTGGATTCCATGATTTAGTACTCAACTTTAAAGGCGTTTTACACAAGTTGCCCATGTTCCTTTACTGCCTTGTGGATAATCCCCGAATGTTCACCAAGTGATTCAGCATTCTAACTTTTGTACTGTGTGCACTCCCGTAAAAAAAAGTTTATGACGATTATGAGGAGGGGGGGGGGGGAGTTTGGCCTTTGAACAACATAGGCCACTTCATGGAATGCCACATTCTGACAGGCAGGTTTTAATACATATAAATGCCCCATAGTCCACATGCTTGTAAAAATAACATAACAACAGGAGAGACGTCACCATTTGTTTCTGCCTGTGGATAACTGCGTTGACTTGTACGCGCCTAATACTAACATAAACTACTGAATGTTTGATTTTTTTCTGGTTTGTAGTTTTTCTTTTATTCATGTTTTTGGTAATATTGGGATGGTCTATTTGCGTCTAATATTTAACTGGTTCACGACCGGGCCCTTTCCTGGTTTTTCATTTCCATTTTTCCCCACCTTTAAAAATTTATACCGTATTTTCCGGGCCATTAGGCGCACCGGAATATAAGGCGCAATAGTCCGATGCGCCTTATATATGTAATAATTCCATATATAAGGCGCATCGGACTATAAGGCGCAGGGTCCGGGGGCGTGGCGGAGGCCCGACGGGACGGGACGCGACGCCGAGAAGACACGCGGAACGCGGAGAAGGTGAGGGGGAGGTGGGGAATAGAATACTTACATAGATCTCCGCTACCGGAGACAGCAGATCGCGGGGTCTGCAGTTCCCGCTGGAGATCTGCTGTCTCCGGTAGCGGGGACCTATGTAAGTCCGCTGCCCTATAGGGGTCCGCTGCCCTCCTATAGGGCGCACCGGACTATAAGGCGCACTTTGGATTTCCAAGGAAATCCAAGGCTTTTAAGTGCGCCTTATAGTCCGGAAAATACGGTAACTTTTTTTATTTTTACACATAAAGAGCTGTGTGACCGCTTGTTTTCTGCGGAACAAATTGCACTTCATAATGATGGTTTTGAATATTCCATGCCATGTACTGGGAAGCGGGAAAAAAATTCCAAATGCAGTGAAATTGGTGAAAAAACGCATTTGCGACGTTTTCTTGTGGGCTTGGATATTACGGCTTTCACTGCGCTCCCCAAATTTCATGTCTACTTTATTCTTTGGGTCGGTACGGTCACGGGGATACCAAATTTGTATAGGTTTTATAATGTTTTCATACATTTACAAAAATTAAAACCTGTACAAATTTTTTTTTTTATTTTGCCATCTTCTGGCGCTAATAACTTTTTTATACTTTGTTGTACGAAGCTGTGGGTGGTGTCATTTTTTGCGACATTTGATAATATTTTCATTGATATCATTTTTAGGACTGTACGACCTATGGAGAGGGCTCAGCCCGTGACCAGTTAATAACCTCTTATACTGCAGCTGCATGGCCATAGACCATAATAGACTGCATATCACACTCTGAGGTCTATGGGAGAGATTTTTATATATTTTTTTAAATATTTTTCAAAATGGCAAAAAAGTGCCATTATCGACTTTGGGCGCTATTTTCCGTTACAGAGTTAAACGCATTGAAAAACCGTTAAAATATTTTGATGCGTTGATATTTATGATTTTTACTGTTTATTTATATTTATGTCAGTTCTAGGGAAAGGGGGTGATTAGAATTTTTAGGTTTTTTTATTATAATTTTTTTTTAAAACTTTTTTTTATTTTTATTTTTACTATTTTTTTAGACTCCCTAGGGTACTTTAACCCTAGGTTGTCTGGATCGATCCTATCATATACTGCCCATACTGCAAGATTGCAGTATGGGGATGTTCCTCTTCATTCATTACAATTGCTCTCAGCTCATTGTAAAATAAGGGGTAAATTAAAAACGAAATAGCTCGGGTCCTTCGAAGAACCCGGCTTACATGGAGACCGGATCCAACCGCTCCCCATGACTCATGGGGACGACAATCCTAGGCAAGATGGGCGCAGCTTTGCCGGCGCGATCCGTAATAACACCCCTATCGGTGCTGGCACCGACGCGGGTGTTAACCGTAAGTCTTTGCTGCAATATACACAAAGACCTACTTGCTAGGAGAGGGCTCATGAACCTTTAATAATCCTCTTTTACTGCATCTGCATGGCCCTAGACCATAATAGACCATAGACCATAAGAGCCTGCATATCACACTCTGAGTCTCTGGGAGAGTTTTTAATAGCCTGTCCCTGTAAGAGGGGGGGGGGGGATAACTGGGGACATCATAAATTGCGCGGTAGTGGATGAATAATGGTCATATGGTTACTATAATAGAGATCTGACAGGGAGGAGGAGATCATCTTTGACCATCTATTGTCCAGTAGCTTCGGCTACACCATCGGGCTGAATAAATCAAAATGTGTTTAAACCGGCGATATACGGTTTTCAAACACTAGCTGGTAACTCCGCACCAGCTCACCTGGATCTGGTTTGCCCCTCCCTTTGGGTTTTTACAGCTCCTACCTACCTTCAGAAGGTGTAGGTTTCTTTAAGATGATATACTTTCTATATATCATAAAACAGTGTCTAGATCGAGGAAACAAGATGAGTCATCTAAGTGACCAACTGCACACAGCTTGATAAGACCTCTTCTCTGCTCATTTTCATATGACTTTGGTGGAGAATTCTTTTTTTTAGAAAGGGTGAGAATTCACATACAATATTTCATACCTGACGGGGCAAGTAGTCAATGGGGTAAAATCTTTTAACAGGTTCCCTTTAAAGGGGTTTTGCCAAAAAAGTTAATTCTCACATCTCAATCCCCTATTGAATGTTACACATAAAATCATTTTAAACGTAACCTTACTTTACAATTTTTACGCATTTTAATTGCTGTTTTTAGCTCCATCACTCCTCTAGGGCTGCTCAATGTAGATCAGGGTGTGGGCCGGGACTCTCTAAGTCGCAGAACATTACTGGTATTATCCAGTCTTGTTCTGTGGGATGACAGTGTGGTTAGATTTAGATCAGGGTACAAGTGTATATACACTTTCAATCTGCTACTGACATTGTACTCCACACTGACACTGGCAGGAGAAGGAGCAGATCAGATATGTCAAGAGAGTTACACGAGGCTGCACACACAGGCAAACTTTACCTGTTCAAACAACACTGTGAGGCTCTGCTACCTCTCACAGCTGTGTGCCTGCCTCCCACTTCTCCCCCGGATACTTATCGCCGTGTAGAAGTGTAGATTGCAGCCTCTCCCTCGCTCACCTCTGTCTCCTTACAGGATTGAATCAGCAGTGTCTCTGAGCTCCATGCAGGGGGCGTGCTACCGCCACACCGCAAGAACAGACAGAAAACTCAAGCTCCATGATCCATCCAAGATGTGGCCGCGACCCTAAGTCAAAGTTACGGGTCGTGTCTAGGGGCACTGAAATTGGTGTACAGCGGACTGATAGCGACATGTGGAATTATATTGGGGAATTCTTCTGAATTTTTTTGTGAAGAACAGGAATAAGACAATTTGGTTTGTGTTTCCTGAATACTATCAGACACGGGACTTTGTGGGAAGTCCGGTGGTAAGTGCAATCAGATGGATTTGGGATACAAGCAAGATACTTAAGATCTTTCTCTCTGGGTGTATAATAACCTGGTCTAATGCATAGAGGAAGGATGCTGTCTGGTGACATATTACTTGGCCAATTTGTAACCAACGTTTGGACCTGCAGGGTAATATATATATATATTATATACATACAGTAATAATTGTCGTATATCAATAGTCCTTGGAGTGTGGTTTTTTTCGTCCCGAATGAATAATGTTTTAGCGACTCCGTTATGTCTTTATCTTCATACAAATATTTTGCACTACTTTAGCCGTCCCTGAAAAAGTTCAGTCTTCAAAGCTGTTTCCTGACCCATAAAACTGGAGGATTCACGTAAAGTACCAAGCCAAGGACAGTACAATCTTTTACTTCTGCACAGGTGCCCATTATGTGTAATAGCAGATGTCCTTATATCCTGTCACCACACGTTAAATAATCACTCCATGTTTGTACAAGATCTTGACAATAACATCACCCTTTCACCTCTAATTGTGTTCATAGAACCTGAATTTTAAAAATATCTGAAATATTTCTACTTAATATATAGTCCCGGTTCCCTTAGCGAGCCCTGAATCAGGTCTCCACAGTTTTAAGCTCTGTAATTTATGTAATAAGGGCGCAAAACCATTTACACTCCCACAAACTGGCACTACCCTAGACATAGTCCATAGTTTGTCCCACATGTGTCACTCTAATCACAAACAGAATATGTTCGTGACTAAGTATAACGTGTGCGGCACTCCCTTCTCCTTGTCCTCCCGGTGGCAATCCTCACTGCTTCATATGGGAGTGGTGCCGCATGGCTGGTACAGTGCTCATGCTGGAATTTGTCGAAAAGTCTCTAAAAAACATTAAAAAAACCTAACAAATTCTCATCTCTTTCATCTGATCGGGCCGGTGTGTTCTTCGCTAGTCTGAGACATGCAGGTCAACTATAAAGACATTTAAGTACAGCATGATGCGGGACTGATGTCTAGGCTCCGACTCGCCTTGGTCTAATTATGCCCCCACCGCCACCTCCCGTCCATGCTCCCTTCTCTCGCCCACAGGGGGTCATATTAGCAGCCGGGAGCGCGGGACATCTTGTCCCTGACTCCATCCGCTAATTATAAGTTTGTTTTCTTAAGTGATTCCCGGTATCTACCTGAACCATGGGAGCGGGTGAATATTTGGTAGTTTTTGTAAATTTTTTTTTGACGTGGTTGAGTTCCTTTACTTAGACAGCAAGGTCTTCCTGGACATCACCCCACCATGATTCCCATTCCTGTCCATCCTTGACTTCTGGTCTGATGATTTACAAAACTCCTTTTTCCCTAGTTGTCTCCTCCTGTCCTCTGAAGTCTCTGCGGTCTTGTCCCATCTCTCGGCTCGTCCTACGTTTTATTCCCATGCAAACTGTGGAATTTTTTGTGGACCATGCCTGCTGTCCGTATCTTGCAGCGTTTAAAGGGAACCTTTCACCAAAATTCGACTACTAAACCCTACCAGTAGGTGTGTCAATCAGATAACACCTTGCCAACGTCACCTTCTTGGCACGTCCGGAGAGTTGTATCAACAGAAATCAACGTGGAAGGAAGATGTTAATTTTTTGTAAAGTCCTGGAAGGCATAGTCCTGAATCAGCTCAAGCTCTCCCTGCCTCACAACCCCTCTTCTGCGGCGATTGTCAAATCATTCACGCCAAACGTCTTCATAAAGCTGGCTATTGATGTCCTTGCACTCAGAGATACAGTCCCTAACAGGCAGAAGGTGTTTTTTTAATGCAGGGAGAAGCTTGACTAGTGCTGAGCGTCGGCTCCTGGAGTTATGCAGCCAGTTTAACATGTCACTTCAAGTTGATTTCGGATGATTGCCACCACCCTTGGCCATAACAGAATATGTAAGCTGCTTGATAACCTACTGGTAGCGTGTATTTGGTCAATCCTTTGCTGACATAGCCTTTTAAGGGCTGAAATCCATTGGATGTGTACTGCATCTATTCGGCACCCATCAGTTTGCAGCTGCAAGTATCTACTGTCCAACAGATGTAAGTACATTAAGTCATTCTTTGGTCTGTGATGAAGAACCAGAGGAATCAATCCCATGGCCTGCAATTCCACGTAGAGTTTAAAAAAGTAGTGAATCCATAAATAATTGTTTGTGCATTAGGATTCCTACTTTTGATTGGACCGGTCATGGCCCTTTTTAACCTTTTATTTCTTTAAAACGGCCACGTATCCGTTTTTGTTAAAGACATTCAATTTTTTTGTTATACTTAGGTTGTGTTTATCTTAACGTGGGTAAAAAAAGGGGTGATCATTACTTTTCACATGCTAAGAGAGCGAGCATCCGCTTATCACTGCCCCACGTCTGTGGCGGGCTTTCTCGACAACTCTCACCCTGACTGTCAGAGGGGCTTCGATTCGTGTCCTGTCACTCGTTGAGTACGGAGAGCTGAGGATCTCGCCTCCTGTCCCTGTTTTATACTCTGAAAGCCGGTCGGGAATTCCCGGATTAGAGCCTGCGCATTAGCACCGGCTTACTTGTGACAGAAATGAAATTGAGGGTTGATCTAAGAAATTATGAAAATATAAAGTATCATAATTCATATAGCTCATGTCATATGGATGCATAGATTTGACTAGTAAATTCATATACAGGCAGCCCCCGGTTACATACAAGAATAGGTCCATAGGTGTTCTTAGTTGAAACTGTATATTTAATCATTGTAGATCCAGACAAATGTCTTTGCTGTAATTGGAACCAATGATTATCATAAGTTCAACACTCTACACCGCACAGCTGAATCATCTGGCAGAGCTGGGACTAGAGTACATCCGAGAGCTTCACCAGAGGTCACGGGGCACAGAGGGCCGTCGTAACTAGGTGTTGTCGTAATCGGTGTCCTTAAGTAGTGGGACGCCTGTATACTCATGTAGAAATGGGGAGATTTAATCTTATACATGCATATGGCCCTCTCTACAAAGAGTGAATTGATATTGAATCTGCGGCTATATTATAGGAGGTTTTATAGGGCAACCCTGTCACTTACGTAAATCTACATCAAATCCATATGATAAACCAGGCACTTACTCTAAATCCAGCACCATGACTGTGAAGGGTTGTTACCGTGCCTTCTTCTTCTAAAATCACGTTTAAAACAATGCTACTGAGCATGAAGTACTCTGTGGGCCTTTCCCAAGCCCATCTGTGTTGGTAGCTTCCAGCTGTTACACGGGCAAGGACACTCCTCCCGCCTTATTGTTGCTGAAAATTTCGCTGCACCTGAGATTACATCAGGCAAAAAGGGAAGGGCGAGACACTGTACCAGCCTGAGATGCTAGAGCAATGAGGGGCTCTGGTAAAACTAAACAGCCCTGACCCTTCTGCTTCGTTAATATCCTGTAAAAGTAAAGTAACTCCTTGCTAACAAATATACGAAGATTACCACATCATGGTGCCGGATGTATGGGAAGTGCCCCTGTTTAATGGATTTTGAGGGGAAGTTCCTTTAAATTCCCTAAATGTTAGCTTTATTTACAGTTTAATTAAGCGAATAAGAATCTAAATTAACTAAATTGAATCTGGGGCTAGATTCTCCTGGACACCGCCCTTCTGGGACATATAGTGGAAATGTGGCAAATTTTCTCTCTATACTTCCATGAGCCATCCTGCTGTGCGTGTACAGTCGCTTCTCAGCTCTGGAGGAATTGTGCCTCTTATAACTTTTGTTCCCGGTCAATGTGGTGCAGCACCAAAGTCGGGGGGCTCTTCTTTCCTGGAATTTAAGACACTGATAAGTAGTGGACACACGAGTGTCTCTAATGTGTGCCATTACCTCATGGTGTTTACAGGAAGGGCGGGGCCCATCCAGCCACTCATTGACATACTACCGGCTGGCAAACAAATGGAAGATTATGGGCCGCAGAGCGGCGAAGGCATGTCAATGACTTTTTTGTTTCTCGCTTTTACTACGAGGTCTTTGTGGATTTCTTTCTTGCCTTTCCCCAACTCTTTTCCTTAGATCCTTCATAGAGGCCCAGGCCAACAAGTAAGTGAAGTCGAAGGATGGCTTGCGCGATACAATAAAAAAACTTAGCTCCTCCTTTACTAAGTTATGGTATACAGGAAAATGATGACTCTCCATTAACTGGAGCCCGCAGGAGGAATGAGACATATTGGGATGAGAGCATAAAGTCAGCGCTTGGTCAGCGGGAAGCACGAGGTCACGGTAAATATCAAGCACTTCTACCAGGAAGACGACCCATGAAGCCAGGCACCCGGCAGGTGGAGCGCGCCCGGCCCACTCCAGACGTGTAAATTCAGTGGCTTTATCATACTACGCTCCAATCTCTCTCTCGTCCTTTCTTTGGCTCGTGAAGCTAACTTAGTCCGTTAAAGAAGTAAAAAAAACAGTCTGTCAGGGCTGATCCGCATTGACATAGGTTGAGCCGAGAACAATTCCCTTTCTACCGTGTCTTTCTGAATACACACACATGGTTTAATTAACGTCAAAGAATATTGCATGTGCGTTGACTGGCCTGCATGGGTAGAGGCGGAACCCGGGCGTGTAGAATCTGCTGCAAGCTACTTATAACAAGTTGGCAGTGATTACTACTGTAAGGAGTTTCCTTTCTTCTTGTCATCCGTCATTTTTTTTTTCGCCGTGCTTTCAGTTCCCGTCCGAAACCTCTATGGAAAACGCGTCGAGCGATGGCCATTCAGAAAAGAAAGAGGACTGTTTTTAACTATGAGGCAGGAAGATTGGCTTTATTCATGCCGTCTGGAAGGGAAAGATGAATCTGTATTTATGTTTGAAAACCCGAACTTGTATTACATTCCAGGATGGGATACACACAGCTTAGACACTGGGGATTCTCCGGACGAGATGAGATAGTTGCAAGCGCTCCATTGTTGGTTGAAATAAACAGTTTTTGTGCTTTATTTTATGTATATACTGGATATACATTTATATATATTTCATTGTCCGTTTTGTCAACAATCATTACCATAATTAGTCCTCCAAATACTAGTAGAAGATGTGCATTAATTAATCCCTGAAGGCTGAGGCCTGGGGGAGAATTATCATGACTTTTCCTGCTTCAACTCCCTGTTTCCACTGGGCTGCGTCGGGGGGAGTTAATTAATGCTTTAATACTACAGACATACTGGATAAAGTCACAATTTCTGGCTCAATTCCCCTCTTACTTCTACTCACTGCCCACCAAGTGGGCCTGGAGGGCCGTATATTGGGTCTGCCAGGGCTGCTGAGGCAGCTTGCCGGTTTAAAACTCAATTCTACACTTCAGGGTTCTGGGCGTAGATAAGAGGCGATATTTTGGCATATGGCTTGATTTTTGGTCAATGGTAGTGATATGAGGTATGTTTTTTTTGCGGGATGTTTTATAAACGGCACTCTGTTTCTCAGTAATGTTATGTACAGGAGACAGTAGGGCGTATCCTCATCAAGCTTACACTAACATTTACCTACAGTATTACATACTGTAACGCAGCTGCCTTTAATTGCATTAAAGGGTTGGCCTTTATTTGGTTTTTTGCTTTAACAAGGATAGGAGGGTCGAACTGTGGAACCCCACCGATTACACGACTAAACCCCTGCAATTAGGAAATGAGAATCCTATTTTCATTCACTGTGGAGGGACAGCAGAGCAGCAGCCGATGGCTCTCTCTTGTTTCTCCATTCCTTGTCCTTCTGGCCTCCTGCTCTCTGCTTGTCACTTCATCTTGTCCCCACATTTCAAATAAGAGTGAATAAGGAATGGCAGGGAATAAATTATCTGGGTCACAGAACCACCCAACACCCAAAGAATATTGGAGAACAAAAGCTAATCCTCATGGGAAAGAAGATCTAAAAGGTAAACAAGCGGGAAATGGTGGGGAAACTGCTGGGGTTGGAAAGGGTGGGAGGCGGGAAACAAATGGTAAATCAAACACACCGGTAGGGGCACTGAAAAAACGTCGGATAATTGATGATGTTCTCCCCCCCAGTTAAGGCCCTTGGGATGGCTGATTCTGGACCACGTGGCTACCGTAATTAGTGCGGCTGACAAGAAAGGAAGGGGGGGGGAAAATGCTCCCCTATCCACGGGGGTTAGACCAGACAAAGATGCATACTGTGACAATACCATTTAACTTAGTTCGTGGACCATGTACCTGAGATTAAGGGAAAAAGGGAGGGGAAGGGGGAGGAAAGTGTTGTCAACACTTACAATGAATTGTAGCTCACAAAAATATGGTACTTTCACACAGGTTGGGAAAAAATTTACATTACAAGACGCTGCCTCTAACGCAACGGAGATCAGAGATGACTGCCAGGACTGAGAAGGGCTGTTCCGTACCACGGATCAAACGTCTGCTAACCATCACGAGTCCGGCCTCAATGTCTGCCAGGCACTGCAGGACACTGTAGCAAAACGCGCGCTGTGCTGTCAAATCGCGACAGAATACAGTCTAGACAAAGACTACACGCCCGAGTCACCAACCCCGGCGAATACATAGCAAGCAAGGCCGCGGACGCGTCTCAGCATGGCAAGTCAATCGTCAGCTCTAGGCCCAGGTAGGGAAAACCCTGCTCTTACGGCCACCATAGCGGGCAGAGCGCGTCACTGGTAATTTAGTCCTTCATAGGCCTCGTGTGCAACCCCCAATCCGATGAGAGCGGGTGAGCGGCTAGTCGGGTGCAGTCAATTACATGAGAACAAAGGACGCGCGAAGCCCTCAGAGACCGGCTCAAACTCAAAAGAAAGGTGGCAACCCCCGCAGACCGCACACAGACGACGGGTAGCTCTTGAAATGATCACCCCCCAAATGCAGACATGCAAAAGACAGACGGTTAAGCTGCTGATGTGGGGAGCCACCCTCCAGCAGACCCAGCTACAACTAAGTAGCGGAGAATCTGGACGCGGTGTGTGAACACCGCGCATCCAGCGGCTACATAGCACGGCGGAAGCGCTTGTGTCACCCCCTCATCCTCATAACTGTAAGCTCTTGTGTCACCCCCGCATCTTCATAGACTGTAAGCTCGTGTGTCACCCGCTTCCCGTAAGACTGTAAGCTCGGGGGCACCCCTCAGCCTCATAGACTGTAAACTCGTGTCGTCACCCCCTCATCTCATAGACTGGAAGGCTCTTGGGAGCCAGCCCTCGCCTCATAGACTGTAGCTCGGGGGAGCAGGGCCCTCACTCCTATGGTTCCTATGACGTCCACTCGGTAAGGCCTGAATGGAGGGGTATATGGTCCCCCGAAGCTGTCAGCGCTGCAAATAGGATGGTCGGAAGAGAAATAAAGATGATTATGATTAGGGGAGTGGGAAGCCAGCACAAGAACGGCCAAGTCGGCTACGCAAATACGTTAGGGGTGGACGGCTTTTTGCCCGGATCTTTTAAAGAGCGGAACCTGATGGTGTAGCAATCCTTTAGATTTATCATAAGCCGCTTTGATAAATCTGGCTCATATTATAACAGTGTAGTTTACCTTTGCACGGTCTAAGGCCTAGACAGTGGATTGAATTTTGAGACCATTCATTCCATAAAAAGCGCACTTGGGACCGCTGTGGGGTCGGCGGTGGGTAAACCCTCCAAGGAAAGCGATGGAAGAGTTTATGTGGATTAGTAGGGAAAGCATCCAACTCCTTCCCATTGAAGCCGATTGTGAGGCAGATTTGACATTGCGCCCTATTTGTCCTGAGGGGACATGACCATAGAGTCATAGATTGGTAATGAATCTTTGTGAGTGTATACTGTTAACTTATGCATTATCGGAATCCCATTTATCCTATAGGTGATTGGTAATTTTAAGGAACGTGTATTTTCCTATAGGATGTTTTGGAGAGGACAGTTCCCTTCTGCTGGGGACCCCTTGTATATAGATATACTAAAGCAACTCAATATGGGGCTTGGTAGGGGTCTGTGTTGTATAGATTTGGCATGAAGAGTCGCTGCGCTTCAAGTGGGTGATACAGACGGAAATACTTTGTACTTTTTATAAGCCATGATGAATCTGTCTCTGTGCACACGCGTTGATGGGTGCAGACGCTCTCGCAAGGGGCCGTGAAGTCGGTGCCATCGTCATTCCTCACATGGACAGAAGAATGACACTCTTCATGAAAATGGGATGTCTACCACCGCGGGCGAGCAGCTGGACAACGCTGGTGCCACCAAACTGCTGAGAAGAAATGTGATTTAAAGATTGTCCTGATTAATTATTATAGGAAGGTGCGCTCTTAAGTAGTAATCATCAGGATTTTCCTAGTTAAATAAACCGTGCATTCCAGGATTCCATCACTTCATGAACTATTGAGTACTAGGTCTGCGAGAGTCTGAGGAGCGGCACACCCATTGTATTCCAAATTTCTATTTTCCGTATAAACGCCTTGTGTAAATCAACATGACATCACTGCACGACTGAGATTTAGCGCTTGCTGGAATCTCTTTCTCGTTGCACCTCTTTAGATGCATAGCAGCCACTCCCTATCCTGTGACCACCATGTAGGTACTGGGCGGGGGGGGGGGGGGGTCTCGTAGGGTGACAATAAACAATAGAAGCACTGTTAACTGCCAGGCTGGCGATATTTTCAGACCCAGCTATCCCCTCTATGCCACCTCATGGCATGGGGCCTGAGGAGCACAGCCTGCACATTCGCGATAGCCTGTTAAGCGGTGCAGACGTACGCCGCCATGCTCCCACTGAATACATCGGAAGTGGTTTCCCCTTACGCCGGTGTCCAGGTACTAGAACCATTAGAAAATTAACTTTATGGAACTTTAGGGGAATCCATATGCAGGCAAAGAGGTGAAATATGCTCACAGATTGGAGGTTCGAATAGTTTCCAGCTGTAAAAACAAGGAGAAGGCTTGACAGAATCAATAAGTAACCAATAAAATAGTAAATGGATATTTCACATCTCAACAGTTGCACCATTCCTTTATTTCTGATACACAGTTTTGTGTGTTTCTCTTCTAAAATGACCGCACAGAACCCTGCGCTTTTGTGAACTGAGCCTAACTAAGTTGGTGGTACTAATAAGAGGTGTGTCCTAAACCGTTCCCCACTGATTGAACAATATTGGACAAGCAACGACGTGCATACAACTGGTAACCCCACCTTGTCACATACTCAAAAATTTAAGAAAAAATCAAAGGACCGAAAACCGCGTAGTTTTACCAAACAAAAACTATCACAATTTTAAAGGAAACTTATTATCAGAATCTTCCTATGAAGGTAGGTCAGGTTATAGTTTCCTAGTAATATCCAAACCCCTTAACCCTCCTCCCCTAATCCTATACAATTTCTAACCTAATGCTAATTTTCCACAAGGAGGCTATTGGGGCGTGGAGTATGCGTCTCTCTGGGGATCGTGAACAAAGAGTACAGTACTCTTCTGTTTATCCCTCCTACCTCCACCACGGAACCAATATAGAGCTGGAGCTCTCACAGAGGCTTAAGCCGCGCATGCCGATTGGCTTTGGTCCACACAACAGTAGGGAGATATTGCAGTGGCTGCTGGGTGTGGAATAACCTTTGCTCCGCTCCCTGGAGGGGAATAGCCATACCCCAGTAGCCTCTTTTTTGGAGTACACTATATAAAGAATTCTTATTATTATTACTCTCATTGGAACCTTTCAAGGTGACTTGTACACTGAACCCCTACAGGTCCTTATTGACTGGGTGCTTGGTGTCAACAAATATTCTGATTTTAATGTGAGTGCAGTTAAAAACACACATATTACTTCACTCTGACAGAGCTCGGGGCATCTCATAGGGATTCAGGGAAGCCGGATATACACACCAGCTCACTGGCCTGTGTAGCATGTAACGCAAGCTTCATTGATGCCAGAGCACCACAGATGACCCAATGTGCCTTTGGAACTCATCGCGAGGTCATATGATAATACAATGAATACAACATGCAGATCATTTGGACACGAGACCACCCGCGGAGGATCTGTACTTTGTACATGTCTCAATTGCCCCTGACAGGTTCTCTTTATCCAGGTGTGAGCAGACACCATATTCACTTTAATCCACAGAAGGTTGAACAATGACGTAAAACACGAAATAAGTAAATAAGAAAAATAATTTATAAATCAAGGAGGTCTTTTCTCTATTTGTCCTGTCTCTTAAGAAAATTGAGGAAATTACAGGCCGAATGGGAGAGGTGTTTGTTCCCAGAAGGCCCCCCCCCGTTTTTCCCCCTCAATCCTTTGTGGTGGCCTAATTGACCTCAATTTACCTTTTTCCAGTTTTAAGCTTGAGCGATTGGCTATCTTGTCCCATTACCGCTGAGCCCGGGTTGCATGTTTTGAGCGTGATTCAGGGAAGCGTTTATGTCCGAGCATCGCTGGATTGGTCATATAAACACTGGTGGTTTTCATAAAACCTAACAAAAAAAATAAGTTGAGCGTATTCCTCAGGCTCAGTGGGGCTTTTACTCACTTGTAAGACCGTCGGTTTCAAAATGCATAATCCAATACGATTTACGGGTCACCCTGTGGGGTCATTGTGACCCGAGATCTAGAGACACTGTTTTCTATCTGTTTATATATGTATTAACTTTCTCTTTCCTGTATGCGTAAACGGTCCCCGGCATTTGCTCTTTACCCGCAGTTGTCTCCATATTTATTAAACTTTGCTAGAATCGACAAAATCCTTTTACAGACAGATAGCATTTTCATACTTTAGCGTTTGCTCTTTGCTCCCAAAAAGACAAAACTTCTAGAGCAGAATTGTTGCCTTATTTGTAATCTTCTACACTGCTGCAGTTACTTTTACGGGATTAAGAAGACATTCTGGAACAGTGATGCTCTTAGACATATTGGGTACAACCAGTTTTTTTGGGATTATACCCGGGACATAATCAAGAATACTTGGGAACCGCACAAGTCCATGCCACCTCGAAGCCAAGTGCTTGTGGGGGGGGCGGGTGTATGGGCAGGTGGCTTTGTGGTCATTGTAGACCAACATCTGGCACTCGCTATAATGTATGACATTTAGGATTCCAACGCTTTGCTGTTATAGCCCGGGTATGGCAGCACAAACCAGCACTCGAATATCAGGAGGGTTAGCCCTGCTGTATCCGACACGTGGGCCTCATCATATGTAAGTGCAGCAAAACTGATTTTAGCAGTTTTAAGTGTTTACAACAGGGTTTTCACACACTGGGAACCCTGTAAAAATATTCCAGCAAGGGAAGCAGAGAATCATCCCAATTGAGATCTGTTTTCTCTGCAGACCCATTATTCCGTTCATGGACTGTGGTAGGGCCCTATAGTGCTATCATGGACTCTGAGGGGGCCACCTAAGAGTCTATCCATGGACTGTGAGGCCACCTATAGTTCTTTCCATGGACTGTGATGGGGCCACCTATAGTCTTTCATTGACTGTTCATGGGTCCACCTATAGGCTTTCCATGGACTGTGAGGGCCATCGATAGGCTCTTCCCTGGACTGTGCTGGGGCAACCTATAGGCTGTCCATGGACTGTGCTGGTCCACCGATATGTTTTTCCCGGACTGTGATTGGGCCATCTATAGTCTGTCCATACGTGAAAGACCACCTATAGTATTGCCATGGACTGTGATGGGGCCACCTAAGCTATCCATGGACGGGTGATGGGCCATCTATAATATTTCCATCCTGGCTGCCATCTTAGGCCTTCCAGGGACTGTGATTGGTCCACCTAAGATGTTGTCCATGGACTGTGATGCGGGCCCATCTATAGTCTTTTCCAGGGACTGTGAGGGGGCCACCTATATTTCTTTCCATGGACTGTGATAAGACCACCTATAGTCTAGCCATGGACGTGATTGGGCCCTCTATAGTCTTTCCATGGACGTGATGGGGACCATCTACCTCTTGCCAGGGACTGTGATGGGGGCCACCTATAGTTTCTTTCCATGGACGGTGATGGGGCCACCTGAGAGCTTCCAGGGACTTGAGGTGGGCCACCTATAGTCTTTCCAGACTGTGAGGGGGGCCACCTATATCTTTCCAGGGACTGGTGATGGGCCACCTATAGTCTTTCCATGGACGTGCGGGGGCCACTCTATAGTCTTTCCATGGACTGTGATGGGGCCTACTATAGTCTTTCCTGGGCTGTGATGGCCACCTAGAGTCTTTCCATGGACTGTGATGGCCCACCTATATCTTGTTCCATGGACTGTGATGGGGCCACCAATAGTCTTTCCACTGGACTGCGATGGGGCCACCTATAGTCTTTCCATGGACGTGTGATGGGCCCACATATATCTTCCATGGGACTGATGATTTGGCCATCTATAGTCTTTCCATGGATTGTGGATGGGGCCACCTATAGTCTTTCATGACGGGGATTGGGCCACCTATAGTCCTTTCCATGTACTGTGATGGGGCCCCCTAATATTCTTTCCATGGACGTGTGATGGGCCACCTCTAGTCCTTTCCCTTGACTTGATGGGGCACCTATAGTCTTCCATGGCTGTGATGGGGCCACCTATTCTTTCCATGGACGGTGATGGGGCCACTATATCCTTTCCATGGGCTGGTGTATGGGCCACATAGTCGTTCCATGGACGGTGATGGGCCCCTCTAGTCTTTCCATGGGACTGTGATGGGCCACAAAGGTCTTTCCTTACTGCGATGGGCCACCTATAGTCCTTTCCATGACTGGATGGCCACCTATATCTTCCAGGACTGTGATGTGGCCATCTATAGTCCTTTTCCATGGATTGTGAGGGGCCACCTATATCCTTCCATGGACTTTGATGAGGGCCACCTATAGTTTTTCCAAATGGGGATTGGATGTGATGGGGCCACCTATCGTCTTCCATGGACTGTGATGGGGGGCCCCATGAGTTTTTCATGGAACTGTTATGGGCCACCTATATTCTTTCCAGGGACTGGAGTGGGCCACCATAGTCTTTTCCATGGACTTGATGGGCCACCATAGTCTTTCCAGGGACCTGGATGGGCCACCTAGAGTCGTTTCATGGACTGTGATTGGGCACCAATATCTTTCCATGACTGTGATGGGGCCACCTATAGTCTTTCCATGGACTGTGAATTGGGGCCACCAATCGTCTTTCCATGGACTTGATGGGGCCACCAATATCTTTCCTGGACGGTGATGGGGCACATAATAGTCTTTCCATGACTGTGAGGGGGCCACCTATAGTCTTTCCATGGACTGTATGGGGCCACCAATAGTATTTTCTGGCCGGTGATTTGACCATCGTAGTCCCTTTCCATGGACTGTGATGGGGCCCTATAGTCTTCCCATGGACTGGATGAGGCCACCATAGTCTATCCATGGACTGTGGATGGGGTCCTCTACGTCTTCCATGGACTTTGATTGGGCCCCCATAGGCTTTCCATGGACCTGTGATGGGGCCACCTATAGTGTTTCCACGGACTGTGATGTGGCCACCTCTAGTCCCTTTCCATGGACTGTGATGGGGCCACCTATATCTTTCCATGGCTGTGAGGGACCACCTATAGTCTTTCCATGGACGGTGAGGGGGCCACCTAATTCTTTCCATGGACTGGTTGGGGCCACCTATAAGTGTTCCATGGACTGTGAATGGAGCCACGTATGCTTCCCATGACTGTGATGGGGCCATCTACAGGCTTCCCATGACTGTGATGGGGCCACCTATAGTCTTCCATGGACTTGATAAGACCATCTACGCTATCCGGATGTGATGGTGCCATCTATAGTATTTTCATGACTTGTTGTGCCAACGATAGTAGTTTCCATGGACCTGTGATGGGCCACCTTATCTTTCCATGACTGTGATGGGGCCACCAAATCTGCTATGGCCTGTGATGGGCCACTAGAGTGTTTCCATGGACTGTGTTGGGGCCACTCGAGTCTTTCCACGGACTAGTGATGGGGCCACCTATAGTTGTTCCATGGACTGTGGTAGGGTCACCTAGATGTCTTTTCCCCCGGACCCTGTGATGTGCCACCTTAGTGTCTTTCCATGGACCTCTGATGGGGCCACCTATACTTTCCATGGACTGCGATGGGGCCACCTACGTCTTGCCATGGACTGCGATTGAGGCCACCGATCGTCTTTCCAGGACTGTGATGGGGCCACTTATAGTCCTTCCCCATTGACTGCGATGGGGCCGACCTTAGTCTTTCCTGGACTCTGAGGGCACGAGAGTCTTTCCATGGACTCTTATGGGGCCACCTAATAAGTCTTTCCAGGGATGCGAGGGGCACCATCGTCTTTCCATGGACTGTGATGGGCCACCTATAGTCCTTTTAAGGACTTGATGGGGCCACCTATGTGTTTCCATGGACTGTGATGGGGCCACCATAGTTTTGCCTGGACTTTGATGGGGCCACCTATAGTGTTTTTCCATGGACTGTGATGGGGCCCCTAGAGTGTTTCCATGGACTGTGAGGGGGGGCCACCTATAGTGTTCCATGACTTGATGGGCCACCTATATGTTTTCCTGGACTTATTTGGGGGGGGGGTGGGGCCTCTATAGGCTTCCATGGACTGTGAGGGGGCCATCTACAGGCTTCCCTTGGAATGTGATGGGCCACCTTACTTTTTCCATGGACTGGATGGGGCCACCTATAGGCTTTCCCATGGACTGTGCTGGGCACCTATATCCTTCCCTGGACTGATGATGGGCCACCTATAGTCTTCCATGGACTGTTATGGGGCCACTTTAGTCTTTCATTGACTGTGATGGGGGCCACCGATATCTTTACATGGACTGTGATGGGCCCTACTATAGTGTTTTTCCAGGGACTGTGATGGGCCCATCTATAGGCTTCCCATGGACTGTGATGGGGCTACCTACAGGCTTTCACATGGACTGTGATGTGGCATCTATAGTCTTTCCATTACTGTGCTGCGGCCACCTATCTTTTTCCTGACTGTCGAGGGGGCCATCTATGGCGTCCCATGGACTGTGGTGGGCCACCTATAGTCTTTCAATGGACTGATGGGCCCCTCTTTCTTTCCAGGGACTGGTGAGGGGGTCATCTATGACTTCCGCTTGGATTGTGATGGGGCCCCTATCTTCTGGCCATTGACAGTGATGTGGTCGCAAGCTATATCTTTCCTGACTCGATGGGGCCACCTATAGTCTTTCCATGGAACTGTGATGCCACCATAGTCTTTCATTGACTTGATGTGCCACCTATAGTCTTTCCATGACTGTGATGGGGCACCTTATTCGTTCCAGACGGTGATGGGGCCACCTCTAGTCTTTTTCATGACTGTGATGGGGCCATCTATAGTCTAACCATGGACTGTATGGGGCCACCTATGTCGTCCATGACGGTTGTGGGGCCTACCTATAGTCTTCCATGACTGTGGAGCCCACCTATAGTCTTTCCATGGACTGTGATGGGGCCACCTATAATGCTTTCCATGGACTGTGATGGGGCCACCTATAGTTTTCCATGACTGTAGTGGGGCCACCATAGTCTTTCCAGAAGAGTGGGAGGAGGCCTGAAACTTTAGTGGGTTGAAATTCAAAGCCAAGAGCTTTGAAAAAATTGTTTTGGGTGTATTTAAGACCCCCAACATCTCTGAGGAAGCGGGTCCACCTATATAAACAGAGGCCGGGCTGCACAGGACGGGGACCTAGTGATAATGGAGCTTACCGTTCCAAATATAATTGGGGTCAGGCTCATCTTCATCTATGAAGGGAAACATTTTATGGAACATTCTTCAGGATATTTATGGTGCAGCGGTAAAGATCCCACAAAGAGGGACCATTGGTTGGACCTTGTGAGTTTCTAACATAGGACGATTATCCAAATGTCAGTGTCTCGGAACCCTTGGAACAGCGAACATAATATAATTATTTCCGCTTAAACTTTAAAAAAGCAAAACAGTGGGAACATCGAAAACTTTGGAATGTACGGAGGCTAATTTCCAAAATTCATGTCTGCATACACGAGTGTAGACTGGGATCGATTCTGTCACCTGTGAACGACTGTTTAATTGGAGAAATTCAATCTAACCTGGGTTTTTATACTTCTAAATTTATCCAATAGTCACAAATATAGACGGCTAGATCACTCCGCGGGCTACAGCTCAGTGAAAGGGCAATTATGAGAAAAGAGGGCATTTAAAAATATAAATAGACGGTCACCAGAGGCTTTCAATACGTTCAAAAACTTACCAATCTGTAAAAAAGAAATCAAATCAGCCAAAACAAAATGAAAGACAGGTGGCTAAAAATCGCAACCAAACTCCCAGAATTTTTTTAAGTATATCATGCAAAAAAAGGGGTCAGAACAGTTGGAACCCTTTATTCGAAATGGGGCACCGGGGACGGAGACAAAAGAGAAGGCGAGTTAGTTCAATAGGTTTTTAGCTCCGTTTATCAATAGAAGAGATACACTCTGCTTGGGTGTGCCAGCGGGTCATGCACCCGGTAATATACTAGACTGGCTAATGTAGACATTATCCAATCTAAGCTCAATAAATCAGTGTGTAACAACTCCTGGACCAGATGGTTACACCCAGAGTTCTTACGAACGAGTTCTGTTATTGCATGTAGCCACTGTCTAAAATCCTTCAGGGGATTCCTTACTGTCTGGTGTGTGCCGTGGACTGCGCAAGGCAAATGTGGTGCCATCTAATAAGGGCTCTAGAACTTCGCCAGCAATTACAGCTGTAAGCTGAACTGCCGTGTGAAAGTATTGGAAGGTTAGTCAAAGACTACATCCTGGAGTATTGTGACATCATAAATATAAGTCATAAGCCAACATGGGTTTTTACTAAGATAGATTGTCAAACTAACTTAGCTGCTTCTATAAGAGGTGAGCAGATGCCTGGATGGGGAAGAGCAGCTTGGATTTTGTGTTTTCTTGGAACTTTGCAAAGGCCATGTGACACTGTTCCTCAATAGCGCCTGATGGGTAAATTAGGGCTATTGGTTTGGCAGAAATCATTTCAATGGGATTGAAAACTGCTGAAGAATTCGTATCCAGAGTAGTTGTGGGTCAATGATTCCTACTCGGATGGTCACCAGTGTATGAGTGGTGTCCCTCCGGGTTCTTGGGTCGGGTTGCTTCCACGACTATTTAATAATTTATTAATGTATAGAGGTAGGAATTAATAGCACATGTGCTATGTTGGCAGATGACACCAACGGAGTATACAGTCTAGGAGATGTTTCATAGGCCAGAGGGACTTGGACAAACTGATTTTGGTCATCCACTTGCAAATGATGTTTAATTGGATCAATGTAAGGTTATGCACCTGGGGGCCATAATCCCAAAGGCAAAATATGTCCTTGGGGAGTAAACCTGGGAGAATCCCTTGTTGCGAAGGACCTGGGGACTAGTGATCAATAAATTGAATAACACATGCAATGTCAATCACTGCCTCTAAAGCTAGTAGGCTCATTGTCGGGGTATCAAGAAGGGGTTGACACTCGTGATAGTATGTAAATATTACCCTGTACAATGCATGGTTCGGCCTCACTGGAATATGCTGTCCGTTCGGGGCACGGTCCATAATGTGCCCTTGAGCTGGAGAGGGTTCACGAGAAGCCAAAATTATACGGGTATGAGTCTTAGTTATGAGTAAAGATTAAAACAACTAATTTATTTATTCTGGAAAAGAGCCGACTACGAGGGGAATGATTAATTTGATTTAATATAGGATGTCCATACAACAAAAATGGTGTAAAGTTGTTTCAGAGTAGATCAATCAAAGACTATGGGGCCCTGTCTCGTCTGAAAAACAAGGGTTTAATCACCGGAGGCGACCGGCTTTTTACTATGAAACTGTCCTCTGTGAATAGCCTGCCTCAGGCGCTGGCACAGCAGGGACAGCAAGACTTTAAAAGGTCTAGATGCTTTTTACAACTAAATAACATTGATGGTTTATGTTATATAGAATTGTTTCCCCTAAATCCCTTCCTCATCCAATCCCTTCCCTCCGTGGTTGACTGTATGGAACAAGTATCTTTTTTTCAACCGTATAAACTATGAACTGTGATGGGGCCACCAATAGTCTTTCCATGGACTGTGGGGGGCCACCATAGTCCCTTTCCATGGACTGTGATGGGGCCACCTATATCCTTCCATGGACTGTTTGGGGCACCAATATCTTTCCATGGACTGTTGATGGGCCACCTATAGTCTTCCATGGATGTGATGGGAGCTCACCTATAGTCTTTTCCATGGACTGTGTGGGGCCACCTCTATCCGTTCCATGGACTGTGGTGGGCCCATCTATAGGCTTCCCCATGACTTGATGGAGCCACCTTCGTCTTCCTGATGATGAATAGTAATTAGTCATGATTATTGATGGAACCACCATAGTCTTTCCATGGACGTGAGGAGTCGTTATTGTCTGGACCTTCCTTTTTATATAGTGCCAGTATTGCAGGTTTTGAGAGATTGTATGTTATGAATACAAGAGTACAGTAATAACGCCCGCCTTGTTCAGGATGTCATTAGAGGGAATAAAATACATTTTTTTCCTGGTAACCGCACATTGGGGCACTTTCGTTTGTTAGGACTGTACTCAATAGCTCATTGAGGCATTGGTTCACATTTAAGGCTTTCCTTATCGTTATCAATTCTCTCTTCTCCCTGTCCTGTTGGAGCTGCAGTCAGTGTTGCCGCCATAATACACCTGCCACTGATCTCTTCTTCAAACATATCACACACTGGATCTTTATGGATAATCGATAAATCCTTAACTCTACCTTTGATCCAGAAATAGCTTCAGTAAGGTCAATTGGCCCGTGAGCTAAAAAGCCTTTTCTTCTAACAGTTATGTCAAATAGATAAAGCTGTACATATGTCATATTTTTTATGTTAGATTGGTCTTTGATTATAACGTAATAGATTGGCATTTCATCAGCTTTTTCCATGTTGCCCGCTTTTTTTTTCCTCCTTTCAGTTACCTATTTTATTGTTTCAATAAGGGAAATTATAGGCATTTTTCTGCAAATATTACTGCAAGCCTTGTCGTGCCGCATTTGGCACATTTGCAGTAAAAGTTGCCAGCATTTGTGCCTGTATTGAAAACTGATATAGCCCCCACCTATACTAAATATTGTGCCATTTTGAATATATGGGGGCATGATGCATGCGTTAGTAAGCTACACATTTCAGTAAAAACTTTCTTAAGATCAGTACGAATAACTCAGCGAATAAGGCCTCATGCACAAGACTTATTTCTTGGCCGAATCCACCGGTTTTGTAAGACCGGCAACTTGCCCCATTGACTTATAGATAATAATAAAAAATAATAATATAATTCTTTATTTCTATATTGCCTCAGATTACGCAGCGCGTAAAAGTATCACAAACAGTCCCTGTCCCCAATGGGGCTCACAAGCAAACACCTACCAGTATGTTTTTCGATGTGGGAGGAAACCGGAGGACCCATAGGAAACCCATGCACCACAGAGCTACATACAAACCTTTGCAGATGTTACCTGGGACTAGGACCCAATCCTCATCGCTGCAAGGCAGAGGTGCTACCCCCTAAGCCACCGTGCTGCCCAACTTTTAATGGGAAATCTGGCAATCCATCGTGATGCTAGAGTGACCACTATGGATGGCCACAAGGCATCGAAAATGTCAAAAATCTTTTTCGGGTTTCAAAAGGCGTAATGGTTCCATACCACCATAGATCACTTCTCCACCTATTACAAGAAGAAATGACTGCTGGTGAGCGGCGGCAAGGACCAAACAAGGAGATTTACACCCCTCCTTAACCTTTCTGCATGCTCATACCTGAGCCCATTCTTGATCTCTGTCATGCGTCAGCTACCGCTGAGCTGATCGGGGGTAACATTACCTGTGGTGCTATCTCTTGTTGTTTATACTGCATTTTAATCTCCTTCAATGGTTTCCAGTGCATCCCCCCCCCCCCCCGCCCCACCATCTGCATCATCCCAGCATCATACGCCTCATGCCCTGCAGTGTAATACTCGGGTCCTGCTTGGGTTTTTAATTCAGCATTTAATTCCTCAAGATCCGCCCCACCACTATCTTCTCCCCCATAGCTAAGCTGGGCAGTGTAACAGTCCACCTGCAACATTTGTTGAAATCCCCCCCATCCCATCACACCCCCTTCTTCCACGCCTAAATAGGCTTCCACGAAAAATGCACCTCATCACGCGAAAAATAACCCTCACCAGGCACATTAAACGAAAAAAATGATAATGGTTAACGAAAACGTTACATGTTATAGGCCAAAAGGATACTGCATGACTCTCCTGTCCCCTTCTACATCCGCTGTGCGCCCATACACAGTACCAGACCAGGAACTGCAGGAGATGACCGTGCTTGTACAATGGTCACAAGAGCTTACAATCTACGAGAAGGAGGAGGGGACACAGGAGGTGACAGTGCTTGTACAATGGTCACAAGAGCTTACAATCTATGAGGAGGAGAGGACACAGGAGATGACAGTGCTTGTACAATGGTCACAAATAAATAATAAAAAATAGTTAGACTGCATGCATACAGACATGTGCCAACACGGCTACTACCAGGCACACGTCAGACGCGCTGGAGAAGAGGAGAAGCAAGCGCTGCTCGTCCCTCCCCATTCCATAGAGACTAGTGCCACATGCTGTGCCTATGACCAAAAGATAGATCTCACCGTACCGAGCCCAGGCGCCATAGACAAGTATGGGGGACGTTTATGCGGCCATATACATTTCCCCCATATGTTAGTGTGCACAAGCCTTACCCTCCCATGTATCATGCTCCCTACCCCCCCATGTATCACGCTCCCTCTTCTTATACCCTCTCTTTTTTTGTCCCCCATTCCATCCTCCCCTTCAACTATAGACAAATTCAGCATCAACTAAGAAGAGCTGCTCGCAAACATTTACACAACAACTAGTGCCATACTGTGTTCCGGTTATCTCAGTGGAGGCCGGTAATGGAAAGGCCTGGTCACTTGCACTGTTATCTCAGTGGAGGCCGGTAATGGAAAGGCCTGGTCACTTGCACTCTGGATACAGCCATGTATATGAAGAGGGTGAGGGTTTTCCCCTATACAACTCATAACCTGTTATTATATTTGCACCAGTCAAACTAAGGCAGCCCCTCGAGTATGGTGTGAAATGTTCTTCCTCTAATTCCCTATTTTTTTTTTTTTTATTTGAAATCTCCCCCATTTCCTAAAAATGCACTTCCAAAGGCATGTGACATGAGGCAGCGAAGAGTCGTATTTATGCCTTTGCTGAACAAGTTTAGAGTCTGGAAGGGTGCGGTCACTTCCTTCTCTAAAAGTGTGGGAAAATGAATTGATTTAGGATCCCTGAATAAAAATATTTGTATGAGCCACCATAGATGTGAGTGGGAAAAATTGCTAGGCTGGGGCAACCGATTTGCAACCACGATGATGCTACAGGGTTGCGGATCGTTGGCAATATGGTTCAACCCAAATCGGGGAAGACAGGTGTCTGCTGTATAATTCGCAGACACCTGCCCTGTATAATGAGGATTGTGAGAATGCCACAACTTTTATATATTCGTCTTTTACATTGTAGACTTGATAAATTTGTGAGACAAGGAAGAACTGATCAAGATCTTATACTCGCTTACACTGGTGCTAAATGAAAGAAAGCAAATATAGAAATCTGACTCAAAAGTTGTCACAGAATGAAGAAAAGACGCAGAGAAAGGTAAGGGAGGAATCTGTTGTGTATGTTTGCTCCCTGTGTGCCCTGGGGATGTGTCCACATATATTACTTTTAAAACTTTTCATATTCCGGTTGTTAAGGCAGTGTGGCTCCGAGTCTGTTTTTCAGACTCTTTCTCATCCCACACGAATCTTAGGTTTTACATCACCTTTGGACTGCACCTTCTGTAAACTCAGAATGCCAGTGTAATTATATATGTGGTTTGGGTAGTATCCTCAGGGCACGAGCCTCTGGGGCCCCACAGCACCAAACCCAGTCCAAATTTATACTGGAATGACCTTCACCCTGAGAGCCTTTCAGGAGCTCCTGAAACCACAGACTGAAGGCAGGCGAAGGGACACATCCTCCATTCTTTAAACGCTATTCTAGTACCATATTAGGCAGTGATTCCAGACTTGTAGGGCGATAATGTTTCATTCAGCCCAGGGCCATGGCAGTCCCTAATCCGCTCCTGTAGGGCCCGCTCATTGAAGCAGTTGTACTTACCTTGGCCACAACTATGCCTCAGTGGGGATGCCATTGCGGGTCTAAGCAACTCAAGTCACCAGCTCCCGTTACCATCTGTAAATCAATCAATGACCATGACAAAGGTCCGGTGAAAAGGATTTGGGACCCTTTGAGTGTCATATTATCAGTTTCATGTATATATTATAAATAGAATTGGAGTTGGTGTCCTGCCGAGAAAACTTTTTATCATTTTTTAATAATTATAATTTTTTTTTTTTCTTCTTCCTTTTTCAACAACTGCCTAAAACATTTTCGCATACGAATGTATACTACATCTACGCTTCTGCATCTGTATTTCCAATAGTTTTTTCTATATTTCCTCAGCAATATTCGGTCCCATTTGATACTCTCCCTATTGCGGACTACACGCTCAACAGATGAAGAAAGCTCAGAGGTTAAAGTGGAACCATAGTATGAGACAAGTGGAAATATAATATTGAAATGAAATGTTAAATCTGATTGCAACTTATAACTAATCCCCTACATCTACTGTAATGCCCGATATATAGGACATTGCCATCGACTGGCAATGCTTTGATTTCCTTATTTTTCAGAGTGGATGAACTAGTGACTGGCAGAGTACCAGACGATTTAGGCAAGAACAGTGGGGAGATTTGTGAGAATGGCCTTTTTTTATTATTTTTACAAATTAATACTTTCTTATACATTTTAGTTGGCCTGAACTCTCCTTAAATAAGCCTGCTTGATACATGAGTGCGTCCATTGGGAAAATGGACTTGCCCTTGTGGCCCTTTGTTTTTGTTTAGTAATAAAGTCACTACCTTATTTATAAGTGTTGCTAAAATAGATAACATGGAATCAGGAAGTCTGCAGTGTGGTTTTGACAATCTCTGGGTATTGTTATATATGCACCCCTATTCCGTCACTTTTTTTAACACATTACAAAAGATAGATTAAATATTTGTGTATGGAACCGTCATTCCATATTCTAGTGGCAAATGCTTCAGTCAGTCGCCATTCCGGCCTCCACCGCCTTTTTGTTACCCACAAGGTTGAAAACTTGAAGCTTTTAACAATGCCTAACACTGTCTAAGTAAGAATAAGCCAGCCAACAAAAGCCAGCCAACAAGTCCATTCCTAGTGTTGTGTAAATGCTGCATAATTCCCTGTCTATGTAAATGCTGCAGTCAGTTGCCACATTCCAGTAAAAAGCTGTGGTCAGTGGTCAATTTACCTAAATTGTGACTCAATCTAGGGTAAATGCGAAGGTCAATCTATCAGCTATACAAATTCTGCAGTTAGTCCACTATCCATTGTCAATGCTTTGCGTCGTCCATGGTCGGTATAAATTCTTACATCAGTCAATCAATCACAGTCTAATCTATGGGACTCCTAGGGCAGATTGAGCACTATGCAGGATAGTAGCTTTTTGAAGTTTCTTAGAGCTTTTAAATGGGTCTTTTGCACATCATCTTTGTTGTTTAGACATCTAATACTGTGGCACATGAGTTGTGTTTAATATCTGTTTTTGGATTCATATTTTTGGTTAAAAGTCCACATAAGCTAAAAAATTGCTAAACATTGAGCATAAACAACTAGTTTCTTATGTTTCCCTACACCACCGAGGCACTGGAGTGGGTTTGCGCCTAAATAGAGGCAGTCCCCGGGGTTACGTGCAAGATAGGGTCTGCAGGTGGTTCTTAATTGACTTATATGTAAGTCAGAACTGTATATTGTTATTTGTAGCCCAGCCAGAATTTTTTAGGTCTCTGTGACAATTGGATTTAAAAAATGTTGATTGTCATAAGAACCAGGATAAGTACAGTAAATTACTAAACCAGAGGTCCGTTTGTAAGAGGGTCGTCTGTTAAGTTTGGGTGTTCTTAAGTAGGGACTCGCCTGTATGCGCTTTTTGAAATGTTTGCATTTCTTAATTCTGTCTTCCACATCTTGATTCACATAACCGGAGTAGTGTGTGAAATGAAAAGTGGAGGTGGTCGGGAAAAGTACTAAAAAGAGCCACAAATTTGGCTAGGGCGGCAAATCTCCAATTGAGAGACAATTGACGTACTGCTATGATACATCCCCATCAAGTGTTTGAATCTCCCCATAGAGACTTCGTGACTTTGAGTCCTTAGCCATAAGTGCACTTTCTCCACCATTTTATACGCATTACTTATAGGCAGACACAGGTACGAGGAGTAGATCCCGTAACTTATTAGAATATTGCTGATACCTCCAAGGCATATGGATGTTAAATCTATCTTTGTGCAAATGGGGGGGGGGGGGGGGGGGGGGGGGCCCGGGGGGTGTCCGATCCCGTACTAGTGCAGAAGTGCATCGCTCATCATCTGTAACTATGAACCTCTGATGAGAATGTAAATATAACCCTACACCTTTTTTCCTCTTCAAACTCTTACTAACAACATATTCTTGCTGGAAGAATTTGTGTAAGTTGTCTAGAAAATAAAAGTAATGCTTTAAACATTTCCAAGGCTGGTCACAATAAAGAGCTCGCCAATACTGAACTGCCTGATCATCCGCTGAACAGTGGAAAGACTATTATGCATCTCAGCTGGGTTTTGTCAAATATCTTTACTTACGGAACGTACGAGCTCTTAGTATTTACTATTATGCATAAAAGTCGGATCATCAGTTCCTGTTTCGCCGTTTATTCAACATAGGGAGAAGTGTAACAGGAAAGGGACTCAGTTATTTGGTTTTTTAATATATTTCAGTAGTAACTCCCCATATTGGAGGCCCACAACTCCTCTTGTGCGCAGCACCTAGTATAGACATGCAGCTAGCAGAGAGTTTGTGTCGGTTGGAAATGTAACTTTCATGTCTCTAGTGACCTTGCTAAAGTCACAAGGATCCCCCCGTGCGGGGTCCAAGTCAAGCAGAATTATTCCGTTCAGATATAGGTGCTGCTCACATGGAGCTATCTGGACATCCCGTGTTGTAGAAGGGTACCTGGGGGTGACTAGTGGAATTATCGATGTATATACAGCATGTGCATGTCATCAGCTGCTCTAAGCCAACAAGATCTTGTCATGTAATCAAACGTGTTGTGTGATTATTACCCACTAGTGTGCAAGGCATTCGTTCGTGCCTGTCCTGGAAATGCCGTCCAGTCTGGAGCACCGCCAAAGGATGTTCTGGAGCTGGGAGGGTGAACACGTGAGACCCAAAAATGATAGGATCTGTGAGGGGTCAATTAAACACTAGTAGTGTGTAGCTGTTGACAGACACAACTAAGAGCGGGACACTGATTAAGTTATAACAATCTATAATGGCCAAGCAAAGAAATATCGGATATGCGAAGTTGTCCAGGTTAATCAAATTAAACGGACAACGGGGTACTGGTCTCTCTGCGAAAACTGTCATTCTGATAGTCCTGCGCCATGGCCGCTGGCAAGTAGGCCAGCAGGAGCTTCAAGAAGGGTTTAGAGGCATTTAGGATCTAACATAACATTGAAAGTATCTTATATATAATTGGTTGTCTTAAATCCTTCCTCATCGCAATGCCCGAACCACGGCCTTGGTGAATTGATGGACATGGCTGTTGGTTCCACCGTAATATGGTGATTACTGGTACCTAGTGTACATAGGTCAAAGACAGTTGGGATGGGTTCTGCAGTAGGACTGTATGACACAGCGTGGATGTGCATGACAAAATGTTTCAGAGAAAAGTGTTCTGCAGCATCGACAGGCTGGGATGTAGGGCTGATGGGGATATTCGGGGCATTAAACCCGTATGTTTGCAGGACAATACTTTGAATCTACGGGCTTGCAACAGACCAAGGCTCTTCCTTGCTATCTACACGAGAGCATCACTAACCCTGCCCTCCACATGAGGCAGTGACAGCACCCATCCCTCTGTGAACTTTCCTTTATACGTTGGTGTGAAGACTGAAGGGTCACAGACAAATCAGGATATATACAGCATAAACCTGGGGAGAGATAGCAAGGAACCTTGCTTGGCAGGAAATAGGCAAATCGCTGTTACATGACAGTAATACAACTGATTTGAGAATGCAACTAAGGCATGTCAATAGAACCAAATGTAAAGAGTTTGGGCTGTCGCCAGAACAAGTGGGCCCACTCCCTCCTCCTAATCCTACATAGGTTACAACAAGAGTGTCTGGCCGCAAAGGCACCGCAATTTGAGGAACAGTTGTGTGAACTAGAAAAAAAAGCAGCAGACCACCAGTGTCCAGAGATGCGACTGCTGTCACGCTGGTGTACACCATTTTCTACGATACCTATTTTTTCGGACTATAAGCCACTGGCAGTGATAAAGGCCGCACCATCATAAATGCCGAGCTAAAACGTATAGTTAGTATACACAGGCGCATCCGGATTATACAGGCGCACCGTGTATAAAGAAGATGAATGACAGAAGGTGGCAAACCTGGCACAGTTTTCAAGGCAGCTGTTGTCTGTAAGTAAGGTTCATTTTGTATATAGGCAGGCGCACTTGACTAAGACCGCCTGTTGATTTCTTAGAAAATCAAGTAGGGATTTTTTGTGCGCCTTGATATCTGAAAAATACGTACTATTTTTGTTTTTGTTTCGACTAATGTCTAACCATGTAGCTTCCACATGTGGGCTGATTATCATTTCATTTTTGGAAAATGTTTGTTTATTAACAGTTCGGTGTTCACTAAGTCAATTTAGTGCTAAACTGGATGTGATGCATAACAGGTATAGTAATAAGAATATAAGACTGTAACTCTACCAGCCACCACGTAGATGTCCCTTCTCCCGCCCTCTCCTGCCCTCCTGTACTTCCGAAGCATCTCCTGGACACCACGGACACACTAGTGGAGGCGCAATCATCGGCTGAGACACCAAAAATAGGTGAGCGACCTCGCTAGTGGTCCATGTGTAGAGATTCCCAGGAGTGTTAATAGAGCACGATCGCCAGTGTAACCAACCGCACTTCTAGCCATCAATTGTTTGGGCTGGATAGTAAACTACTCCCTGTCTGCCTTCTAAAGGGATATACAGCTGCAGCATCAAACTGTTGTGGATATCTTGTACAAATGGGTAGATGAACCGATATTGGGCCTGAGAGTCAAGTTTTAAAGGCTGCCAGGGAGGGTGCACTTCAGACACCTAGCCATCTTCAGTCTATAGAGCCTGGAAACACTTGTGGGTCGTATTAACCTTTCCATTATATTATTATACATCTTCGCGATCAAAAAAGTACAGATGTCAGGTTTGATTAGACGTGCGTAAATGTGACTGCAGAAAATCTCCTTCCCCCTTCTAGTTCTGTTACTGTGCCGGTGGCCGGTCGTGATCGCTCGCAGAACTCCTAGCCCAAGGGTGGAATGGAATAGTTCCACGTGACCAGACGATTAACGTATACTATGACCTCTTGTTTGCCCCATTTTTAGATGTAAGCACGTTATTCCGCATTCCATGCCTATTCCCCACAGTCTAAGTCCCTCCCCACCTCCATGATCACCTCCTCTCCTTATGCCTCTCTTTTTTTGTCCCCCTTCCATCCTCCCCTTCAACTATAGACAAATTCAGCATCAACTAAGAAGAGCTGCTCCCATCACACTACTGTCTTCTCTAGTTCTAATGTGGTTACTGGTGGCACAAGACCAGCCCAACCATTAGCAGCAAACATTTACACAACAACTAGTGCCATACTGTGTTCCGGTTACTCAGTGGAGGCCGGTAATGGAAAGGCCTGGTCACTTGCCGCCAATGTATATGAAGAGGGTGAGGGTTTTCCCCTATACAACTCATAATATGGGAATAATATAGCATCAGACTCAATGCTTACTACAATAGGGAATAGCTAAGGGGATACTTGCAGGGCCTGTATAGCTCAGTTCATCAGAAGGCAAAGAACTCCAATCATTCTGATTAATTGAAAAAATAGCAAATGGGAATTCCAGTGATAGAGGTATGATTATTTGTGTATTTAACAAAATGTATAAAAATGATGAATGTAGTTATATAACAAGTAGACAATGTGGAAGGGAATGTTCTGAGTCTCTTTTTAGGTGCTTCCTACATGTTTCCTCATTAACGTGAGGCTTCTGATCCCCATTTTCGGCGGTAGCAGCAGTGACTTGGTATTGTTAGGGATCACCCCAAGATATAGCTGAGCACTGTCTCGGCGAAAACGTCCATAGATAAGGGGTCCTGTATGTGTCCATTGGGACATGGTGTGATTGAACCCCGACACTGTGTCTTAATAAATATTACCACTCTCTTAACTTGTGAATTAATACAACATATTTTTAAATACATTAGTAAAAGTTATATTTTATCTTGCCACTTTTTCCATTGCTGTAATACCCCCCCGCCCCTGTTATACAATCACAATGACACAATGATAATAGTTTGGGGAGACTCTTTTTTTTATTATGGTCAATTAACCTAGATGTATATTTTTAGAATGTGGGAGGAAACCGGAGTACCCGGAGGAAACCCACGCACGCACGGGGAGAACATACAAATTCCATGCGCCTCCGTGCTGCCCTAGATGGTGGTGAGAGGGACAATATAGATGTTATATCCCGCACCTCTTCTGGATGTCTTCTGATGGAGGAGAGATGGTAAGGTGGTGAGGGGGACAATATAGATGTTATATCCCGCACCTCTTCTGGATGTTTTCAGATGGAGTTTACTAGGATAACAGCCCCAGAGCAGTGGCTGCACACAAACCTCTGTGTATCAATGGAGGCTTTCCAGCGTCCGGCCCTAGACAGATAGAAAAAGCTTGTATCAATGATCAATCACTAACCAGTGCAGAATGATCTTAGCACCCCCTTATACATTACTGTGGGGACCACTCTAGGCATCAGTGCAGCAAGCAGTGGTAGTATCTAACTCCTGGCACAGATTGTATCTTACCTGGCATGGCACCCTGAGCATTCATACACCACTGGGTAGTTGATCTTAAAGGAATGGTACTGGGTAATCGGTGGTAGGTCAGGGAGATGCTGTTCCGCCTTCCTACAATAATACCGCCAGATCCAGCCATGGCCGGCATTTGGTTGTCTATCGATGACCCAAGTGGCAGCATGACACATCTCATGTATCAAGAGGTCCCGAACCCGTTCTAAAGACAATGAGAGAATTTTACCATCAGTATTACAGACACATGGAACATTTCAGAGCATCAGTTGTACATGAGAAGAAACTTACCTGCAGAGTCACAGACTTTGTCTGACAATTCAATCTTGGCGAATGGATTGTCCGCGTTCCCATAGAAGCGGGTGAGGGCGCCTGTTGTTTTAAACCTTTTACTCCAGGTTATTTCCATATCTACAGGAAGCTACAGAAGAAGGGAAGATAAATATGACAGATACAACCTTTATGTCTGTGATTCTATGAAGTATAGAGGAATATACTCCTTCTGCTGGCCATCATCCCGACCCCGTCACTTCATTCCTCTAATTCTAACCCTTCATGCATGAAACCCAGATATCCCCCTGGAGATCCCAACATGTAGATAGGTGTAGATTATATTCTATACCTTATTATTAAAGACGTTTTGGTTATAAAAATCATAGAGGAGTCTTGCCAGCTCCTGCTTGTTCTCCTGGAAGTTTGTCATGTATATAGATTGAGGAGAAGAGAGATCTGTCAGGAAACAGTAATTGGTGGGACGCTCCTGTATCCTGAAACTGGAACAAAATATAATTGAGGATCACATATCAGTACTCAGTATATTCCAAGAGCAAACATGGTGAATATGAATTACTGTACCTTTCCTCCAATGACCCAAGACTTGAGCATGAAGAATTCAGATCTGGAAAGTACAACAAAAAACAACAACTTAGTTTTCCTAATCACATATTTCTTACATATGATTAGAGAGATATTGCTATAGTACAGAAGTCTGACGGATACCTTCTATGAGTGGCTGGTAGGTACCAGAGCCACCTTCCTCCTCTCCAAGGCTCCTTGGAGACCTTGGTGTAGATGGATGAGACTGGAATAAAGAAATATAAGAGCCATTATATTACAACGAGGAAAAGAAACTTAATAAAAGTGTATTAAATCCTGCACAGAGCCGCTCAGTGCCATAGATAACACAGTACAGATGTGGCCACTTACCTCATGTAGAGACTCATCGCTGCTGCTGCTACTACTACTGTCCGCTGTATAGTGCCGGAAAAGTCTGCGGAGCTTTTTTCTGTCCAAAATCTATGGAGGAAATGAATGCACCTTTAATTTCCCAAACACAACTATCAAATTCAATGTCTCCTCATTGTCCAGGGGAAATGCTAGAAAATATCTTGTGTAGTGTAAGGTATAAAAAGCTTCTTCCTGGGCACTAGGGAACAGCAGAGGATCCTGGGATAGACCATTAATGACCCTACAGTTAATAGTAGATGTAACCGTAATATTTTATGGCTTGGGACATTACTAGGGGTCAACCCACAATATGGGAACTGATATTAAACTGGAATATTTCTGGCCGTTGGCATAGACTCATTTACATTGGTACTAATATATGACTGACTGCTTCTCATGTCGGAGCCCTACTACTGAATGTAACACTGTATGGAGATCTGATATATCAAACACCCATAAGGTAAAGCTAATAGTGAATATATATTATTTTAAAGAGGAGAATGGAGAACTTCAGAATCAGTTTCTGAGTTGACCCCACATTCTCCTATGGCAGTGGTGGCGAACCTATGGCACGGGTGCCAGAGGTGGCACTCAGAGCCCTTCCTGTGGGCATCCAGTCCTTCATCCCAACACAGAGTTTCCCTGATATGACTCAAGGCTTTCTCCTGTGGTCCAATACATCCCAGGACGTGCCATGGTTAGCGCTATTTTAAAGTTACATATTTGGCTGCCCGGACTACAGGAGGAGCCATAAAGTGTGGATATAGATGGATTGCTATTTGAGCTCCTGCTCTGGGTCCCCTGATTCTTCTTCTTCAGGGGACCCTGCAGGGAAGCCACAATCCAAATTTCTCCATCTTTCTATTAGTTTGGTGAACTCAGGACACCAATACGATTAAAACCTGTGATACAGCAGGGATCAATAAGTTACTGCTTAAATTGTCATGTTGACACTTTGTGACATATAAGTGGGTTTTGGTTGTAGCTTGGGCACTCTGTCTCCAAAAAGTTTGCCATCACTGTCCTATGGTGACCCTATAATAAGGGATAGGATGGACTCAGGTCACTACTTTTAAACTGGAATATTTAGCATTCTGTTCTAATACAAGAAATGTGGATATTTTAATAATTTATGTGTATAAAATTAAATGACCCCCAAAAACATTTGACAGAAACCTCAACTCACCTGGTCATCGCTGCCGCTATCATCGGTATCGGAATCACGAACGAAACGTTTTCGCTTTCTTTTTGACATTTTTGCATAAAGGAGCAAAAATCTCACACCACTAACTATCACTATCAGTGTATGACACCGGAACTGGAACTTATATAGTCTCTCCACATTCTGACATAGCGGTCTGTGTGACATCACTGATATTGTGTGTTGTGACTACATGGGTTCCGATATAACTGATTCTGATACACACAGGAATATATATATATATACATACATATTTAAAGACTTGTTTCTTGCTTTGTTTCACATATTATTTCGTTTTTACTCAGTAGATGCTTAAAGTATTTACTAATATTTGTAAATATTTATAAAAATAAAAAAAAATATTACATTGATGGAATAGAGAAGCTATAAGCAATAGATTACAAGAAAGGGAAGGAAGTTGGCAGAGTTTCGGGACTCCATGTAGCACTGGGGTCCTGCAATCGACTACATGTTGGAGAAACATTGGTCTATGTAAAAGATGATAATTTCCCTTGAGCACTTTGGAATATGTTTGTGTGACAAAAAAAAAAATAATATAAGTCACAAATGTAATTTTTAGGTGCTGTAGTTCAATATATACAATGCCGGTAAATCAGTGGCAGAATGGGGCGATTAGCAAGCCTCAGAGCATCCATGCAGGCTGCCACCCTGCTGTTTTCCTTGTCCCATGTCCGTGGTGTTGTCCATCCTTTTTTCGGAGGTTCCCAGGTGCGTTGGCCAAGCTCCTGTGCAGATCCTTGTCCCCCCAATTTTACCCAATTACTTCGAAGCATCGGGTAAAAGTTTGTCTCAATACGAGTACCCGAGCATTTTTAGTTTAGTGCTCGCTCATCTCTAAGCAAGAATCTTTATTTGAATTTTTTTTTTTTTCACAATACAACAAAAAATTAATAACAATAATTATGCAAACCCTAATATATGTACAAAGTGCAAGAGAAACTCTTATGATTATTGCATCATATTCCATATAATCTTAATATCTTCCCACATAACCCCCACCCATATACCCCGCCAGAGTGGCGCCAATCAGGGAAAGAAAAGAAAAAAGAAAATTACAAATATATAAGATAAAAATTTAGCAAATTTATAAATTCCAAAAGGAATTTTTTTTTTCCTAATATCTGATCTATCAGATCCCTTTGGTCCCATCCCCCTGTAAACCAATCAGGGGCATGGAGGTTGCGCTCCATCTTTCAGGCCGATGTTTCTTGGAAGCTGAGCGCCGAGAGATCACAGCGCTGGACACTGTATGCCTGCGTAGTGGCCTCCGCATGGGCGTATGTGGGTAACGAATGGTTTTTTTACTTCAACTTGGCCCCGCCATCGCCCGCGCCACCCAAGGGTTTGTCTCTTTTTTAATACCCTGGCTCCCAATCCCCTTATGAAGCAGATGTCTCAATTCTTATTGTCTGCATTACCAACTTTATTCAATATTATGGCCATATACATTATTATTATTTTTAAATAACGGTATGGTAATCATCAGTTTCACAACTTTTTTTTTTAATAGATTGGTTGCACCTACCCTTCAGATAAATACATACTGAGTTAAGCCGAGGTCCCCATAATTTTTTACCCTAACTAGAACCTGGAAGCTACACTAAATACGCTTCTTGACTCGAGTCTTCGGCCGTGGGTGGGAAAATGCCATGGGTTCACAGCCGCCCCCAATTATATGCCCTGCCGAACTCTGCCCAAGTAATATACCAGCACCTGCCCCCCAGTATTAGCCTGCCCAACCCCATATCACCCCAGTATGTTGTTTTACCTAGCCTGCTTGACCCTTAACCCCATAGTAATAATAGCCAGCAGCTGCCCGCAGCCAGCACCTGCCTGTCAGCCCATATCCCCCAGTATATAGCCAGCAGCGGGGAAAGCCAGAAAGGAGAGGTTTTGATATATTTTTTTTGACTTGAGTCTAAGCTTAGTTTGGGTTTTTTCCAGCACTTTTTTGTGCTGAAAACTAGCTTATACTCGAGTATATTATATTCTTTTCACTAATGATGAGGGAATTATACTAACGTGGGTGAGAAAAGCCTTTTTCCAATATTTGCTGTTATCTCACAGATTAGAAATAAAGGAGGAGCAAATTCTAAAAGTAAACAAAGTTGTGGGGGTGCGCGGCCGTCCAGCCAGTTTCCTATACTCGCAACTGCACCACAGCATTTTTACCACCACTATGGGGTATCATACACAAACTTCGGGAGGAATTGGGCCTCAAGGCGTTGCATTGCGTTTCATCATTTAATTTATTATTCTGAAAATTGTCAGTTTTTGTGCCTAAATGAATTGTTATTTCCAAAAAAATTTCCATAGTTTTTTCTAATCGCAGGTCCATATTTTTTAATTTAACTCCCATGTGAAACACTTAAAGGTTTTAATTGGACTTAATAGAAGTTGTTTTACATATGTTGAGGGGTATGGAAGATACTTTCTATATTAGTGGGTAGGTAATTATGAGGTTTTACATTATTACGACTATTATTTAGGCCTCTCAAAGTCACTTTTAAAGCTGAGTGGTCCCTCAAATGGTGAGTTATGGGCCAATTTTCATGAAAATGAAAAAAACAATAAATAAAAAATTCTGCCTAAATTTTCCTGTTCTGCGCTCATAACTCCTAAAAAATGGACCGGAAGCATAAAATATCATCATCCCAACATAACGCAGATATTTCTTAATATTTAATTATCAAACTTTTTGGGTAGTTTTATACTTCCTGTCTGGAACCAGAAATTTCAACTTGGAAAATGAAGAATTTTTACAACTTTTGCCAAATTTTCACTTTTTTTTTTGATTTTTTCCCCTTTTTATTTTTTTTTCTATTTTTTCTTTTTTCCAGAACACCTACTCACCTTATCCCTTACGTTTTTATCTTTTTGTGTCAAGACGAGAAAACATTTCTCAAACACCAGGTATGTAAAGCGTTCCGAAGTTATAAAACAATTATCGTGAGACATGTCAGATTTGAAAAATCGAGTCTGGTCTTTGAGCGGAAAACTAGTGTCGTGATAAGGGTTAGAACGCTGAATGAAGTGAGAAACTCTTTTCCCCCCATCTAAGCCCACTATTGCCGTTGGCCCCTCCTCCCTTTCTGCTAAAGCCAAATAGGGGAAAATATAAACCTCCCTTCTGGAACAACCCTCAAGGGGTACAACTTTACAAACCTTCTTTGAGCTGATACGATAACAGCAGATTTGTTAAGAAAAGGTTATCTCTCCCTCTTCATTCTCTAATCATTTCCTTCTGGCTCTCTATCCTTCTTATGGCGATCGAGGAGACCCTACTGGGTTGGAAACATTAAGCACCAGCCAGGGGGAAGTAAAGGAGGGTTTTCTTTTGGCACATGAAGCAATTTTGAAAATACAGGAATACAGAAACCCTCATTCCTAATGGCATGGAAACGAATTAGGGGTACATTTCCACACCAGCAGGAATGTAAGCGATACTAAAGCTCCAGGGGTTTCTCGCTCACATGCGTAAGGATTCAGGAGAATGCATTAAAATCATCTCCATGGTATAAAACCCCACCTGGTTACAATGGTTAATCCCGAGATTCCTGACCATTGCTGGAGATGTGGGAAACTTCTGGGAATATGGCACATATTTGGTGGTCATGCCCCAAATTACAACCCTTTTGGTCGGAATTAATTGGAGATCAATAAATATGCTCATCGAACATACCAATGTCGCCTACACGTAGTTTTATATTACAGCCCCGAGTACAACATTTACTTGGAGGAAACACTCTTTACCTGCGCTTTTATTGGCGGCAGCCAAGCTATTAGTCCCTGCACTGTGGAAAAAAGACATCCACCCACAATGCTACTGTGGGAAGAAAAAGTAGAGGAATACATAGGTTTGAGGAACTCAAATTGGGAAAACGGCACAAGAAGTAAATTCCTGAAAACTTGGGCACCATGGAAAATCATAGAGAACAAGACAATGGGAACACAAAACCATAGGTATAGATCAGCCGGAGACTATTATTACATTATCTTGCACTTTTACAGCTTCTCCCCCTCCCTTTCCAACAATAACCCACCCCTCCTCTATCCCCCCCCCCCTCACACCATCCTGTCATGATCCATCTCCCTAATGGCAGGTATCCGAGTTAAGGCCTTACTAGTTATTGTATTGTTTTTTTTTTGTCAAAATGTTATGCAATAACACTGATGTAACGCGGTTTTCTGGGTACTGCGCTTGAGCAGCACAGAAGACTCGGACAAAAGAAGCACTGTAATGTAACAATGTTATATGTTAAAAAAAAAAAAAAAAAAAGAGGCACACGAAATACAATATAATGTAATGTACTTTTATTTGTGCTTCAATAAAAACAGTTTTCAAACAAACAAAGTGTATACATCTGGTGTAGTGTCACCGTTGCACCAGCCATTGTCGCTATGTTGGTTTCCCTGAGCTGGGCCTGACTGTCGATGAGTCAGAGAGTCAGAAGGTAAGTGCAACTAACGCAAAAATCTTGTGGGAAAAGATATATAGAAGAGTGAGACTCACCAATTGGTATTTGGATATGTGTGTATTGCTGCTGTGCAGGCTGGTAGCGCGGAGGGAATGGCGGACGGACCGCTCTGTGTAGAAGGAGCGCTCAACTAGTATGCGCAGGTCTAGGCCGGAAGTGCGTCATCGTGTGCGTTCCACCTGGAGATCGTGGTGGAACGCATGATGCGATTGGACATGCGTATGAACAAAGTAAAGAGACATGTATAGGAGATATACTGAGCCAGCGTTTTGTCTAGAGCAACGGTGACACTACACCAGATGTATACACTTTGTATTATCGTTATCTGACTTTGTATTTCCCCACCTGGTTCCCAGGATTCTTACTACTTATGTACCCATGCCAACTTCTGTATATATGTATATAGTCTGTATTGCACCTCATTTTTTATGTATAATTGTTCACATTACTTTTCCTTGTGACACATACTTCCCCATTTATCATAATGTTACTATATTGCAGTGTCCGACGAAGGTCAGGGATTGACCGAAACGTTACACACATTTGCACTACTAAATAAAACTACTGAAAGCAACCAGAATCAGTGTGACTGGATTCCATGATTTATTTTCATATGGGATTGGGACCCTACCAGAGCACCTGAAGTGATCATATCATTGGGTGTCGGTACGACTCCTAGATTTAAAGTTGAGTACTGTCACTGTCTGATGGCATCAGCCCTGTTTGACTCTACATGTTATATTCGCTGATTTACCGAATGTTCACCAAGTGATTCAGCATTCTAACTTTTGTACTGTGTGCAGACTCTCTGTGATTCTTTGTTTACATGTCTGAGCTCTGATGAATAGGAGGAGCTGCAGCCAGAGAAATATTACTCATAGTTCTCCCTCCCCTTCCTCTCTCAGTCTCTGTTAGTGAGGATGGAAAGTGAAAAGAGAGATGTGTGATGTCATGAGGACGGCCTAGAGCAGTGAAAGAGAGGAAGATGTGTATATATGCACAGGGCATCATCCCCCCTCTTATTGTGGCTACTTTTTCTGCTCTCTCTCTTATTGTGGTCTCCTTCCCTGCTCCCATCTCATTATGCCCCCCTTTCTCTGCTCCCCTATCATTATGGGCCCCCTTCTCTGCTCCTTCTCTTAATTGTGGCCCAATACCTGCTCCACCTCTTGTTGTGAGCCCCTCTTTGTGCCCCTTTGCTTTGCTACTCATCTTATTGTGGTTGCCCCTTCTCTGTTCCCCCTCTTGTTGTGCCCCATTCTCTGCTCCCCATTTCACTGTTGCAGAAAATAAATAATAAAAAATAGTTAGACTGCATGCATACAGACATGTGCCCATTATATTACAACGCAGGAAAAGAAAATTAATAAAAGTGTATTAAAATCCTGCACAGAGCCGCTCAGTGCCATAGTAAACACGTACAGATGTGGCCACTACCTGATGTAGAGACTCATCGCTGCTGCCGTGCTGTACTACTGTCCGCTGTATAGTGCGGGAAAAGTTTGCGGAGCTTTTTTCTGTCCAAAATCTATGGAGGAAATGAATGCACCTTTAATTTCCAACACACACACTATCAAATTCAATGTTCCTCATTGTCTGGGGGAAATGTTAGAAATATACTTGGGTAGTGTAAGGTATAAAAAGCATCTTCCTGGGCACTAGGGAACAGCAGAGGATCCTGGGATAGACCATAATGAACCTACAGTTAATGTAGTAGTAGATGTCACGTACTATTTATGGCTTGGGAAATTACTAGGGGTCACCCACAATTATGGGAACTGTATTTAAACTGGAATATTTCTGGCCGTTGGCATAGACTCTTCTACATTGGTACTAATATATGACTGACTGCTTCTCATGTCGGAGCCCTACTACTGAATGTAACACTGTATGGAGATCTGCTATATCAAACACCCATAGTAAAGCTAATAGTGAATATATTATTTTAAAGAGGAGAATGGAGAAACTTCAGAATCGTTTTGAGTTGACCCCAATTCTCCTATGGCAGGATGGCGACCTATGGCAACGGGTGCCAGAGGTGGCCTCAGAGCCCTTCCGTGGCTCCTACTTCCATCCCAACACAGAGTTTCCCTGATATGACTCAAGGCTTTACTCCGTGGTCCAATACATCCCAGGACGAGCCCTGCTCAAGCGCTATTTTAAAGTTACAATTGGCTGCCAGGACTACAGGAGGAGCCATAAAAGGTGTGGATATAGATGGATTGGGCATCTTGAGCTCCTGCTCGGGTCCCCTGTTCTTCTTCTTCAGGGGGACCCTGCCGGGAAGCCACAATCCACAATTTCTCCTCTTTCTATTAGTTTGTGTGAACTCAGGACACCATAAGATTAAAACCTGTGAGCAGCAGGGATCAATAAGTATGATTAAATTGTCATGTTGACACTTTGTGACATATAAGTGGGTTTGGTTGTAGCTTGGGCACATCGTCCTCCAAAAGTTTGCCATCATGGTGACCCTATAATAAGGGATAGGATGGACTCAGGTCACACTTTTAAACTGGAATATTTAGCATCTGTTCTAATACAAGAAATTGGATATTTTAATAATTTATGTGTATAAAATTAATGACCCCAAAAAAATTTGTACAGAAACTCAACTACATGGTCATCGCTGCCGCTATTCATCTCGGTTTGACGGAATCACGAACGAAAACATTTTCCGCTTTCTTTTTGACATTTTTGCAGAAAGGGCAAAAATCGAAACCTAAACGAGATCACTAGAGTCAGTGGTAGAAAACGGGAACGTGGACCTTATATAATCTCCACATTTCGTGACCATAGCGGTCGTGTGAACAAGTCACTGATGTTGTGTGTGGTGACTATCATGGGGTGTCGACGATATACGAAGATTCTGATGACACATAGGAATAAAGAATATGTGTGTAGTATTAGGATAGATAAATAATAAGGATAGAAGACTAGGAAAGAATAGTGAGATAGAAACACCACGATGTGGGGAGGTTTCTCCCACTCCCTTTTCTTTCCTCCCTTTTCTCCCCCTCTCCTTTTTTATTCCCCCTCGCCCCCCCCCCCCCCCCCCCCCCTCCCTTCGTCCCGCCCCCCACCCCCCCCCCCTCCCTATCTACTCCTCCTGTCATTCCCACCACGGCCACTGATCACAATCGCCCCCTCCGCCTTTTGCCCGCCCTTCGTCCTTCTCGCCCTATTTCCATCCATCCATAACATACGATGCTACAATCTTATACCCCCATTCCCCACCGCCCCTCCTGTCTTTCCCTACACCCCCCTTTCGCCATTATTTATCTTTTATCCACTTTAACCCTTCACCCTCTCTTGTCCCTTTTCCCCGTCCATAACGCTCACCTTTATTCCCTCCACCATCACACATTTCTAATCTTACTCTTTCGTTTAACCATCTTCACTCCTAACCCTTTTCTTCCTCCTCGCAACTCATATTTACCCACTTCATTGCTTCCTATATTTTTAGTCCAAGGCTTCTCTCCCTTTCACACTCTCTCCCCAACGTTATCCTCGCCTATGCCCCCTTTATTCCCGCTTCCTTTCCCTTCCGCCCCTAACTCCTCCGTCCCGAGCAAAAATCTCACACCACAACTATCATATCAGTGTATGACACCGGAACTGGAACTTATAGTCTCTCACATTTGACAAGCGGTCTGTGTGACATCACTGATATTTGTGTGTGTGACTACATGGGTTCCGAAATAACTGATTCTGATACACATAGGAATAAATATATGTGTGTATATATATATATATATATATATATATATACATACATATATATATATATATATATATACACACAGTATGTGTGTGTAGCGATACTTTATTTTATTAATTTAGTATCGTCTTTGAAAATTATTTATATATAATATAAACACCGTGTTACCTCAAAATAAGACTTTTTTCTTGCTTTGTTTCACATAGTATTTTATTTTTACTCAGTAGATGTTTAAAAAATGATTAATTGAGACAAACAGCTACAAACTCAAGCATTTATATTGTTACATGAAATGTATTTACTAATATTTGTAAATATTTACAAATATCTCATTATGGCCCCCTTTCTCTGCTCCCCTATCATTATGGGCCCCCTTTTCTGCTTCTTCTCTTACTTGTGGCCCAATCCCTGCTCCACCTCTTGTTATGGGCCCCTCTTTGTGCTCCTTTGCTTTGGTGCTCATCTTATTGTGGTTGCCCCTTCTCTGTTCCCCCTCTTGTTGTGCCCCATTCTCTTCTCCCCATTTCACTGTTGCAGAAATAAATAATAAACACTAGTTAGACTGCATGCATACAGACATGTGCCCACATGGATATGGCCGGGCAGGCACACATCAGGCTGGCTGGAGAGGAGGAGAAGCTCGTCCCTCCCTCTCCATAGCGAATAGTGCCGCACACTGTGCCTATGGCCAAAAGATAGAGTTCACCGTACCGAGCCTGGGTGCCATAGACAAGTATGGGGGACGTATAAATCCATGTGCTTGAGCCTTACTCACCTCTTCTCATTCCCCAGCAGTAGTCCGGCTCCTCCTCTGCTGTGTCTGTGTGAAGCCCTGGGCTGCTGACTTAATGACTTGCAAGGAGTCATGTGGGTGGAGAAGAGTCATGCTGGGATGTTCTTCCTGGCTAATTGAGGTCACTAGTCAACGTACATGATCACAATCTGGATGAAGCTGCTGAAAGTAACACGATGAAGAACTTGTCCTATGGGACTTTATTCAAGCCAGGAGAGGACAGACGGCATGAAACTTCTCCAACCTCTTGACTCCTTAGATCAATTAAAATGCAGTGTTTTTTTTTCCTACATAATACTGGATCTCCAATTACATAGAAGGACATGACAGGATCCCTTTAACAGAGACAACCGGACTAAGAAAGGAAGAACAGTGATGAGCACCTGTGATGAGATTTTCCTGGATAATAACATGAAGACAACATAAACTCCTTTTTTCACTCTACCCTGACTCATTGTTTCGGTTTTGCTTACATTACAATTAGCACAATGCTATTGTACACAACACGTGGCACGTGTGTGTTAGTTTGGCCGTCGTGGACACCTATGTGCAGTGTTGAGAGGCTGTTTGTTTTCCCTCAGGCTGGAGTAGACAGCTTCTCTCATTGCTGTACGTGGGCCAGATTGTTTTTGAAGCTCTCCATTCACTACAGTCATGTTGGCCGCAGCTCATCCACGTACAAAGCACAGTGACAACAATATCATTGATCACGGACCACCCTTCACATTTTTAGTTTCATACAGAAGGAAGTGAGTCAGTTTTTCACTTTCTGGGGGATTTTTTAATGTGTAATCAGAAAGGTGCGGCTTCTGAAAAGACGTTTTAAAGAAAATCCACCATCAAAATCCATTGTGATAAACCAGGGGAACTACTCATAGATCAGGGCACCGTGACTGTGGGAATATTTTTATTCCTGTCTATCTATGGCATCCTTCCTTCTAAAATCAACTTTAAAATTATGCTGATAAGCATATTGGGCTCGGGGAGGAGGGGGTACAGAATCCTCAATGTTCTGTTTTCACTGGTTGTTAGAGCCCCTGCTCCCTCTACCTGTGTAATCTAGCAGCAGCATCAGGATGTGCAGGGAGGGGGATCTTCTCAGCTCATTGTAACAGCTAGTGAAAAGTCATCACTGAGGAGATCAGGCACTCCCCTGACTCATTAGAATAATTTTAAAAGTTGAACATAACCAAAGTCATGGTGCCTGAATCTTTAAAGAAGAGTACCTGCTTTATCCATGCTTTGGTGGATTTTCTTTAAGTGTCCCTTATGATGTTACTATGGTAATGCATATATGGTTTATGTGGATCCATTTGCAACTGCACTTTAAAGAACACATATCGACTACAAGGACCATAAAAGAACAACCAAAAAGAAAAATGGATCCATTGGGTAATCATGGGTTTTTGCAGTGCTTATTCATAAAAACATCCCCACCAGAATCCCTGCTTTTCCAATCTGCATTCCACTTTGGGAGCCTTTATGGTATCCATCGGTTTTCCGTTGTTTTCAGCAACAGCGGCTAAGAAGATTGTATGTAGTGCCCTTCCTATAGGTAGTACGTATTATATAGAGCAGGAGGAGCTTTGGAGATAGGACACTATGTACAATCTGCTGATAACATGGTATAGAGCAGGAGTCACTGAGCAGATTGTACATAGTGTCCTATCTGCAGGCAGGATGTTATAGAGCAGGAAGAGCTGCAGAGATTGTACATTGTGCCCTATCTGCAGGCAGCATGTTATAGAGCAGGAGGAGCTGAGCAGATTGTATATAGTGTCCTATCTGCAGGCAGCATGTTATAGAGCAGGAGGAGCCGAGCAAATTGTATATAGTGTCCTATCTGCAGGCAGCATGTTATAGAGAAAGAGCAGCAGAGCAGATTGTCTACAGAGGAGGATATATTTGGATATCAGAATTTCTCATTGTAGCAGACATCTGCCATCATCCCGTCTTCCGCTGAGCAGTGGCATTGTGTGCGGGCGATTCATGGAGATCCTTTAATTGATTTTTGTAGAACTCTTTTAGAAGGAATATTGTAAATGACTGAGTTAAGTGGTTTATGGTAATGAGGACAATCCATCACTCCGCTCTATATGAGAAATCCACACGTTCAGGTTCGGATGAGAATGAGGGAATAGTATTTATCCAGCAGATTTCTGGACTAGCTTCTGTTAGGGACAGATGTAGCCATGGGGATGCAGTGTTGTGGATGAATCCTATGCTGGACGGCCAGTATGGTGACCTCTGGTTATGGTGACCCCTGACTTGTGACTCACTAGATTTACAGTGTTTAGTTATATGGACTAACACTCACTCCTACATTCCTATTTGCTCCATAAAACACACAAAAAGTGTATCTTGCTTTTAGAATAAATTTATGTACATACAAACAAACAGTGACTGGGTGATTTATTCGGTACAGTGACCGCCCTCTATGCCATGAATGAGAGCTGTTGACTTGACCTGAGGCCATTTTTATTTAGTTCCATTTATGAATGTGAGAATTTCCTGACTTCTATTGGAATGACCTGAAAGGAGTTGTCCCAAGATTGGAACGTATCATATCTCTAGAATCGGTGATGAGTTATGGGGGTGGTAGGAGCACTGGTTGGTCAACCAAATAGTCATCCGGAGTTTCCTCCTTTCCCTTTTGAATCTGGTGTCCATGTTATTTTTATCCATAGTGAATGGACAGCAGAGATCCCTTAGTGCAGTACTTCCCCTGTCTTCCACAATAACATTGAATTTAAAGGGAATCTATCAACATGATTTTTGTATCTGAACTAACTGCTATCTTATGTATGGTTATATCCACACACACCACCCATTCTTTTGGGAGTTTTTTTTCAGCTGCTCCATCCATGCCAAAGCTTCAAATTGTATGTTCAGCCTAATATGCAAATTAGGCTGAAGTGCTTTGGAGGCGGTGTTAGCAGAGCACATCAAAGCTCTTGCTCCACAGCAATAACAAGAATGCTGCTACTCTTCCATCTCCTAGCCCCATCTCTCATTCTTCATGTAAGCTATGTCACTCCTGAGCCCTTTAGGCTCTCTCCCAAAGTTCTGACGTGCTGTAGATTCACAGGCTGTTACACTGTGCCCCCACTTACCCCTCTCCTTGTGTGCTGAAACTTTTTCTGCTGCAGTAAGATTACATCATGCAGAGGGAGGTGCTGAAGGAGCAGCTGGATGGGAGACAGTGTAACAGCCTGTGAATCTGCAGCACAAAGGGACTCTAGTAATATCTTCCAGAACTCTTCAGGATCATTGACATAGCTTTAAAAATGGAATTTAGAAAGAAGAAGGTCATTGATAACAAATATAAGAAGATTATCACAAACACGATGCATGGATCTATCAGTATGTGTCCCTGGTTTATCTATGCTTGATTGTGGGAAGATTTCCTTTCAGTAGTTGTGAAGGATCATCCCTAGAGGAGAGCTATGTGCCTCTACAGTAGTCTATGATATGATACCACACATGGAGAAAGTGCTAATTTTCTACCGAGCTAGAAATCCTTTTAAATTGATAATTGACTTCACTGCTTTTTATTCCTATAAATATCTCTGGAAAATGTGTGAATTTTCAGTCTACATGTATGATGTCATATATTATTCCCATGTCCTGCGCTGATGGGAAACTATGTAAGTGCTGACATGTTATGTTTTTCTGCTAAGCCTCCCTAACGCAATACATCACACAGCTGTACATTCAGATTTGTCATACACGTCACTGTGATCCGACAGATGGAGGGAAAGATCTATACATAGGATCCCATCCATAACATTGTACTTTGATAACGTGTATTTTAAGGGGTTTTCCAAAAGGGACAATTATGGCCTATCCTTAGGATTGTTATATTGGTGAAGGTGTAACACCCAAGTTATCTGTAATCAGCTGATATTGTCTGGAAACAGACAACAATCCCCTTTTATTAAAGGGGTTTGCCCATGAGAGACAATTCTCAAATCGTAATCCCTTAATGATGCTTACATGATAAAGATAACTTTTTACTTTGGCTATTACTCCATTATTTTTTGTTACTTTTGCTTGTATCACCTCATAACCTCCTAAATGTATGATTTGGCCCTGTCGGTGGGTGCTAGATGTGCAGATAATTCTGATAAAAAAGATAACCCCCCCCCTAAAAAGGTAATAAAAGTAAAACAATGGGGTATTGAACCCCCAAATATAGTATTCCTTCATGGGTCTAGTTTTTAAAATGGGTCCATTCTTTGGAGGTTTTTACTGGCCACCTATCTTATGGGAACCAGTCATCAAGTGACCTAATAAACTACTACCGGTATGTTGTCTAATAACTTTACACCTTCCAGATGATGTTTCTTTCATAGCCCCAGTGTGGTTCCATCACCAGAAAATAAACTTTGAAGTGAAGTGTAAATTGGTAGTGTAAAGTCAAGGAGGCGGAGAGTTTAACACTGAAGTCAGGATCTCCCTGCCTCTGAACACCTCTTCCCATGACTTACATAATGCGCCAGACTTCAGAAGATCTGGTTTGTGTTATCTCTGGGTGTCGGACCTTCAATTACAGTGAAAGGGGCTTCCTGAGACTGGGAAAGCTTAGATTCTGTGTTAAAGTCTCCACCTCCTAGACTTTATACAACAAATTTACACTCACTTCAAAGTTGATTTTCTGGTTGATGCCACCACCATGAGCCATGAAAGAAATATGACCTGGCAGGTGTTTAGCTGCTTGACAAAATACTGGTAGCGGTCTGTTAGGTATATTTCTGCTGACATGTTCCCTTGAAGGTCTCAGCAAATGCAACATAGCAGCTGAAATCCACCCTCCAAAAGCCAGTAGATGCTCCTTCCTCCAAGTTGCACTGTGCGCCCCTACTGCAGTTTGTGACCACCTATTGGATATTACTGCATTCTAGAGGAACTAGCTAACAAACTATGGGGCGTGTTTTCTTATTTAAAGGGGTTTTCCCACCAAACAAGTTAAGCCATATCCACAGCTCACAGATTACGAGAACAGGGCTGCGATGGGGTCCTAGATACCTGCGTTGAACCCCTCGTCTCTCCCTGAGATGAATGGAGCAGACAGCCACACATGTCCATTCTGCTTTGTTTATCTCAATGGAGCTGGCGGAGATTGTTGTCAACAAAACAGGTTTAAAAATATGCAAATGAGCCTGAGGGGATCTGGGCAGAGCTGTGGAGTCCTTAGCCCCTCAGAATTACGAAAAAATATAAAATGATTGTTCCATATTTTTCTACAGCTTCCATTTATTACTGTGGTAGTTTAGGAAACGTCAAATCAAATCCAGACTCCTTTCTGGATATAGGTATGGGTCACCAACTGATAAAATTCATCACAAAAGGAATTGCTGATCCTGAGTTGCTGAGTTGAGCTACAGGGCATGTGTGACCAGCGGCATCGGGCACATTAGGTGGACATGAGGAGAGAGAATACAAAACAATAACATCAGTATCTGGACACTGTCTGCAGTTTAATGGATCCGCTAGACTGCTCTTATTTTCATTTTAGTGACAAGAGCTTATAGCACAGGCACAAACATAGGTGTGAACTGGGCCTTACAGAAAAGTACCAAGTAATAAATCAATGACAATTTTGGAATGACTGCAACTTCAAGGTTGGTCTGTTCAATATTAAAAAAAATGCCTCACTGTTCTTGTAACTATATCAACTATGGATATTCTTACATCATTTACCAACCTTGGCTGCAGGTTTTCAAACAAACAGCTCACACTCTGTTCTCATAGACTTTTTAAGTAAGTCAATTAAAATGAAAGCCAGATATGTTAAAAACATGTTTTTTTTTAAATTCAGTTTGAAGAGTTACTGCTGGATTCTGTGTGGGAAGCTTCGTAAACCGATCCTGCACTTGTGGAGGACACAAGTATAAATTGTCATTTTTGTAGGGTGTTATTTTTATGTAGTAAGATGAAAATATCTAAAAGTCATGGTAAAAATGAAACCTAAACCTATTATTGATGCCTTATATTTTAAGTCAGGACAGGGTAAGCACGATATATTGAAGGGTACTTATAATTTATCAGAATTTGCAGAAAGGATCTGTGGTAGCAACTAATTTAAAGGAAATGTACCATCAAAATCAAGCATTCATAAGCCAGGGGCACTTACTTATAGATGCAGGTACTGGGACTGTGCCTCCTCCCTTCTAAAATCAACTTTTAAAATGATGCTAATGAAGGGTTCTGGAGGGGGTTGTCACCAGAGAGCCTCCATTCAGGAGTATTTCTGCCTTGCCCCCACCTCCCTCGGCACTTTGGTTTTAAAAGTAGATTTTAGAAGGAAGGAGGCCATGGACAACAAATATAAGAAGACACCACAGTCACGGTGGCTGGAACTATGAATAAGGCTACATGCACACTGACGTGTGCCCACCGTACTGTAGCACGACGGGCACATGTAGGCGCCGGAGAGAGGAGGAGGGTTGAGCGCTTCTCATCCCCGCCCCTCTCCATAGAGGAAGATGGCGCATGGCGCCCTATTCCCTATCTTTTCACAGGGTACAGAGGAGTGCAGCACATGTGCTGCAGCGTACCGCTCCCGTAGGGCACCGTGCGCCCATTGCCGTCAATGGGGACGTATATAGGCCGTATAAATACGTCGGCCATATTTACGTCCCATACGGCAGTGTGAATCCAGCCTAAGTGTCCCTGGTTTATCATGGTGGATTTTTATTGTTCGATTTCCTATAAGCAGTAAAATCTGAAATGGTTTTATTTTCTTATGTGTTTCATGTTCAATTGTTGCCGTGGCAGGGAGATGGATATCAATCATTGCTTTGCACCATGATCCACAACAATGGGGCTCATTTACTTACCCGGTCCTGTCGCGATCTAGCAGCGCATTCTCCGATGAGGATTCGGGTCTTCCGGCGATTCAGCAAGCTTGTGCATACAACTTCCTGCTGATGTCGCTGCTGCGCTGAGGTCCGCCGGAGTTCACCAACACCCTGGTGCATGTCAGTGCTTGATTTTGCGACACACTTGGTTTTTTAAATTCCGGGGGTTTTCCGAATCCGTATGGTTTTCCGACGGCCACGCACCCGATTTCTGTTGTGTGAAAGCCGAAATCCGATCGCGTGCGCCAAAATCCCGGCGGAATACGGCGCAAAACGGAAAAATCCGGGAAACCCGACGAAAGTGTGGCCGCAGAGCCCTAGGTAAATGAGCCCCAATGAGTTACTTGTCATTTAATTGCTGCAGATCATAGTGTGTGTTTGGGATTGTTATAAATCCCACCCACGACACTGCTACTGTACTACTCTGCGGATTTACTCCAGGTAAACCCAAATAGTAATGGGGCCAGAAATATCCTTTGATTGAAGGAGGCCCCAGCCACAATTTTGCTATGGGACCCAACTTTTAGTAGTTACGGCAGTAAATGAAATACAATGATGGGACAACCCCTTTAACTCTTTAATAGGTAATTTTGGGATGCTGATGCATGGGGCATTACTGATGAGTGCTGCTGTATGGGGCATTACTTATGAGTGCTGCTGCTGCACGGGGCATTACTGATGAGTGCTGAAACATGGGACATTACTGATGAGGGCTGCTGCATGGGGCATTACTGTGGGGGGCTGCTGCTGAATGGGGCAGTACTGGGGGAGGCTGCTGTGGCATGTGGCATTACTTAGGGAGGCTGCATGGGGCATTTCATTACTGGGGGAGGCTGCTGGGCATTACATTACATTCTTCGGGGAGTCTATGACCAATGATTTTTCCACCCTAGGTGGTTTTTCCCACTTATTTCTGGAAAAATTAGGGGCCTCGGCTTATACTCGGGTCGGCTTATATTCGAGTATATACAGTATTTTATTTCCCCTTTAACATCATAACATTGTATTAAAATATGACAAACCTGTAACAGAAGTCTCAGAAAATGACACCCAACCTCTTTATTTCACAAGGAATACAAGTACAGGCGGTTCCTGACTTATGGACACCATACTGACAGACGACCCCTAGTTACAGATGGACCCCTCTGCCCCCTGTGAGCTCTACATCATCATCTACAAAGTGTCTGTAATGAAGCTTTATAGATTGATAGTTATAAAATATACGAGTTCCAACATACAAATTCAACTGTATGTAACCGGGGGAGTACCTGTATCCAGTAAAATAGACTTGTCAGGAGCAGTGACAAGTCCTCTTTAAATACTTGTCAGTGTTAATGGTGTTGTCCTGTCGGTGACATGTAGCTGTTCAGGATTTTACGATTTTACATGTATTCAGTATATTATCACTGTATCATTCTTGTCAGATTTATGTATTAATATGTTAACACTCCCTGACATGGATATGTGTGAATGGGGCCTAATGCCACATGCAGACACGGGTTTTATGTTGCTGGGCTTTATCTGAATGTAATATGAGAAAGCCATGGGGAGCAGAGAGCAGGATATACAGCGTACAGCAGTTCATCTCCTTCCCATGTCATATAGATCATTAACAAAGAAAATGTTATGGACGGCTTGGAAATCTCCAGCCGAAGGTAAAGTCTGCAGAGCAGTCCTATTCATGGCTTCTCTATGGTCAACAAGACACATGAGCAGAATGGAGTGAATAGACCTGCTACACAAAGTTATATGTCGGTTTTAGTAAATATTTGTAGTCTTCAAAAAATAAAAATTTTAATCTTGTTCACTTTTGAATGGTATGCTGCGCTGTTGCTTAGTAAAAGAGATGTATGAATAAATTGGCAACAGGTAGTGACCATTTCTCTTGTTAGAAAGGCATTATTGTCCCTATACACGCGCGCACTGCCAGCATTGATAAGACAATGTGAGCGCCTAGAGGCACGTCCCCAGCTGGTAGCAGCCAGTTACATATATAGTTAGGTGGCCTTCAGGTCTTGTACTGCAAAAATGAGGTATCAAGTTCAACCAAGGAAGGAACTGGGAGTAAGAGAAAATAAATCCAAACAGTTAATAAAATTAAACCTTTTTGAAGCTCTCTGCTGTGCTCTGCTCCTGAGCTCAGCTATTCCACAAATTCACAGGTCTTTTAGAAATGAGCCTTGTTGAGTCTGACAATTAAATTCACATTTAACATGGAACAACTTTTCACTAAATTATTTCTACATGTCATGTACATATTTATAGAAATTAATAATGTCCCCTCTTAGTTGACTCTTCTCAAGACTAACATCTACATATTTCCTCATAACTGAGACCCTCCATATCCTTTATCATTTTTGTGGCTCTTTGTTGTATTTACTTATGAATTAGTGCCCAGGACTGAACTGTATATTCCAGGGGAGGCCAAACCAAAGCCTTGTTCACTGGTAACATTACATCCCAGTTAGAGAAACAACACCTCTTTTCCATTTTAGGGGGAATAACAAATGGTTCTAAATGATTTTGCTATGAAGAATACAATCATTTAATACAGACATATCTGGGGAGATTCAGGATTAACTTTAACCCCTTTACGTCTGTCAAAAAGTTAGAAATTTCTTTTATTTGTAAAGTGAATCAGAGCCCCGGCCATAGGTAAGTAAGGTACTTTTAATAGTTTCATGACATGATACAACTTCAGAAGCAGTTAATTGTTTCTTGGATGCTTGCTCCTAGTAAACCTGTGGTTTGCCTTATCCGGGAAATAGGTTGTGATGTTCTGCTTAAAGGAAATAGGGCTCTATTCCCAGCAGGGTGAAAAAAGCCCTATGTTTTTTAGGTGATTTTGTAAAGCAGTTTTTATTAAAGGAAATCTACCACTAGCTGGTAGACATATTAAACTAGAAGGAAAAAAATGGGGGATTTTTTGAGAGCCAGGCGCCAAAGAACAATGTGCACAAACTAGGGAAGAGAGGAGAGGGAGTTTTCTTATTGGGGATGTTGTAGTGGAGTTGCAGCGTCAGGCCCCGGGGCTGGATATGGGTCCAGATGAGGTATGCGGTAAAGAAGGAAATTGGAACACAGTATGACATTACTAAATATAGTATATAGCATAGTAAAAAGAACCTTTTTAAGGTTGGGGTTACGTGAAGCCCTACACAGGGTGGCTAACCTAAAAACCTAAAAAGGTTCTTTTACTATGCTATATACTATATTTAGTAATGTCATACTGTGTTCCAATTTCATCCTCATTTGATTGTATTTCATTTTACTTCAATGCTATTAATTAATTTTATTAATTAATTAATCTTTTAACTTGCATTTCACTCATGCAAATCTCCCCATTTATATATACATCTCTGTTATGCATACACACATTTATCCTGCTCATTCCTCCCACCACCAACATAACTCATCCCCACTCATTCATCTTTCACCTTATTACAACAAATAAGGAGCACCAACTAACAACCCATACTACTAATGATTACAACAATCAACTATAGGCTTTCTGCACAATATCAATTCCCATTTCTATCCCTCTATCCCAACCATCCAGCTCTCATACCCATTCAAGCATTCCCTAACAATCAGCCATCCACATCCATTCTTCCACTCACTCATACATCCACTCACAGACACATTGTTCTCTCTCCCTACCTGCCCGCTCGTATTATTTTCCCTGAGACCAGCGCATGCGCACTTTGCCCACCACATCAGTCGTTCCGACTGTCAATCAATTAAAAACCGCGTGTCTCCCCGGCGCGCGCCCTGTTCATCCCGCGTCAGTGACAGCACGCAGCCCTCTCCCTGCTGCACTGAACTCCGCGGTAAGTCTCTCCCACCTCTTAGATGCTCCCTCCGAAACCCCTCCTGCTTCATCTAAACCCACTTTTGCTATCTCTTCCCCTACCAGGGTAGGACATCCAGGCAGCACAGCACCTGCCACCCAAACAGCAGGGTCCCCTGCAGGTATCTTCTTACCATTACCATACACGCTGTTTCTACACTATAATCCCGCCATCTATTCTATGCAATACATTACTCATATATTATATTATATATTATACTTATTTTTACAATTATTTTTACAATTATATCTACAATTATATTTATTAACACTACACACACCCACCGTTTTTTACTTATTTATTTATTGATTAACTTTGTACCTATGCAAAAATCTATGGACTTGGATTTGTGTGCATATATATATATATATGTCTCCTTGCATCACATATGTTTATTCTCTCGCCAATCTACTCGTTTTTAACAATGGTTTTTACTAATTCTTGTGTCTTTTATGTCCACTAACTACTTACTAACTACAATGTGTTATGTTCTTTTTTTTGTATTTGTGTCTTGTGTTTTGTAAACCTCACAGTTTTTGACCTGATGAAGACGCCATTACGGTGTTGAAACGCGTTGTCACAGTTCTAATAAAACCCTTAATACTTTACTTTGGATGTAGCGCGTCTCACTACTCGACCCCACATTTTCCTTCTTTACCACATATTAAACTACAAATAGTTACCTAAGCTCCTCTTGATGTTGATCCCGGTGCTGTCCTTTGCTAAGCTTGATACTCACCTAGAAAAGAAACTTATAATTAGCAGCCTGGAGCGCAGGAACGAGATGTCCGGTGCTCCAGGCTGCTAGTTATGCACGTCTCTTGCTCCCATCTCCCATGCTGAGAGAGGGAGGTGACGTCACGCGAGAGGCATGCATTGACTCCTCCTTCATGACAGAGGCCTCTCTCTCCCATGTTGGAAAGGGAGGTGACGTCACGACCTCTTGCCCCCGTGCTCCGGGCTGCCAATTATACGCTTCTTTTCTAGGTCATCCCTATGTGTCAAGCTTAGAGAAAAAGGAGCTTAGGTAATTATTTGTAGTTTAATATGTCAGCTAGTGGTAGATTTCCTTTTATAAACTTACTTTAATATTTATTAATTGAAGGGCAAGTTCTGTGTGGTGCATCACAGCTGGCTATTATATGCCCCCTGGAGCACTTTTCCCCCACCTCCCTGCTCCCTCTGCATTCTGCCCACTTGCTGGTTGCTAAAATAGTGTGGCCATTGGAGAGTGCAGAGGGTGCAGGGAGGTGGCGGAGAAGTGCTCCAGGGGGTGTGTCATATCCATAGGCCATTCCACTTAATGTTTAATAAAATGACTTTACAAAATCACATCCTAAACATAGCATTAATGGGGAATACAGCGCTATCCTAGTGCTAGTTTTCCTTTAAGCCTTCTACATCATTTGTGGTGTATATTATATTGTTAAAATAATTATTAGGTACTGGAAACATATGATGATCTACTCACAAAATCTACTTCATCCTTATAAGCCAGACATGAGACTCCATGTCCGTAGTTTTGAGTCTTGTTCTCGGGGTATAAGTAGTGAACATATAGAATATCACTGAAAACACATGTTTGGGCTTTGTATAATTTGATTCATAAACTTATTTCAAGATATGAAGATCTTACTCCGGCTTTACAGATTGTATCCCCCTAATGTACAATATTAATTTTACATGTACTAGACAAAACACTTCACATCTGCAACACTTTAGCCTTCAGGTGATTACATTATCAGATATCCCTTGATGGTCTTATACTGTAAAACTTATTATTATGACATTTTAGGAACTTTGAAATTCTGAGATGTTTGATCAGAAGGAGAAGCTAAAGTTACTTTGTATTTCCGTGGGGAGTAAGCATTGCTAGTAAAGAGGACTCATTGTTGGTGTGTTAGTAAGGAAATGTCAGGAAGGCATTCATAATAATGATACCAAGATCAGACCCCAGTTAAAGGGGTTGTCCGTGATTACAAATATTTTTATATATGGCTCGGGGTTGTAAAAACAATTAAGAGCTCGCACTTCTCTCCGTGCTTCCGTTCAGCCATAGTGTGGTGTTCTATTTGTATACAGAGACTGGCAGTGACAGCCACACTTCTGCTATAGCCTGTAACTGCTGCTGTAGCTTTATGGCCATAGGCAGAAGTAGACATTGGTGCCAATTAATTAAGGTTTATGAATAGATTTCCAGGCATATTCTATGCAAAAATTTGGTTTAAATAATCTTTGCTGTCACCTATTGTAAGTAGCGATCTAATGATGTATTTTTTTTCTATAGAGGTTTTTCTGTATATACTCGAGTATAAGCCGAGACCCCTAATTTGAAAAGTACACGTTTTTACAGTATTTTATGTTGTCATTCAGTCTCGTCTTTAATGCAAATGAGATGACAAAGAAAGATGCACTTGCAATTAGCAAGCGTCAGACTGTTGTTAGACTCCCTTTAAATGAAAAGGAAAGGAAGTAAACTCCGGCTCGCGCACTGGGTAAAAAGCTTACATCGTATAGGCAGAAATACGAAATAGCCATGATGAAGATAAATATTTCTATCGAAACGCGTAGGCTAGCAGTGGTCTTGCGCACTTGTTTGCTCATGGTATTTTTGCCAATACAATGTATGCTTTTAACTAAAGAATAAATCTGGAAGATTTGTATCTTTAGCCGGTGCGGGAGCCGGAGTTCCTTTCGTTTTCCTGTTATATGCCTGAAACCCAGGTTTTCTGTTGCAAACTGCAAAAGAGGTTGTGATTAAGCCAAGATTTCTAGGTGAGCTGACTCTCTGTAGTTGTCCCTTTGACTGAGTTACCTTCTGCTTTGCACTGCTGAAGGGAGGGGGATGGAGGGACATGCTAGTAGACACACTGGGGCTTATTTATCAGCGCTTCTGGAAACATTTGCGTTTATTTATCCCTTCCCACCAGCTCCACACCACGACGTGGGGGTGGGCCGGTACAGGGCATTCTCATTCTAAGACTGGCATACTTGCTGCAGCCAGTGACTTTTCACTTTTTCCTAAGCCTCTTGATGTATCTTGCTGTGCCGGAGGGGTGCCTGGGCTATCATGCGCACAATAAATAACCCCACACTTCCTTGCATTCATAGCACACACCATTGGGACTCACTGCTCCTTTTGGCTGTGTGCTAGGTATGCTTATGAAGTTCATTTTCTGGGAATAGTAACTATGCATATTATTTGCTAAAAACACAGCGGGCAAGAGTTGGTAAACTGTTGTGCGAACCCATCATTAGGTTTATTAGTGACAATCGATGGCAGGTCCCTATAAGTTAAACATTTTTTTGCCATTTCCTTAGTTCTGAAAGTAAATACAAAATCCTTTTCAATTTTATCATCCAATTCTGGTGCACATGTGTTTTTATAGGTTACCAAAAATTAATGAACAAAAAGGGTTTGTTTGTTACCTTGGATAGAAATACCGTAGTTCTGCATAGGAGCTGGAAACACAAAACAATAGGATAAGATGTTTCTTCAACAAACAGATATAGAAGACCACCACTTTCAGATCCACGCATTTCAGCGTTCCAGCATATTAATCATGATCTGTTTCTTAGCTTTTTCAATAAGAAGCACAAGAGTAGAATTAAAATTAAGAAGTGAATGGGTATCTGGTATTTAGGTCTTTATTAAAAACTGACTGGATGTGATAATATGAGGCACAATGCACAATTGTTGGATGACTCTACAAGAGCACTGAGGAGATTGGCAGTGTCTTTCATTGCTTTCCCTATACAATTGATATTATCTACATAGTATAATATGATGTATGTCTTCCACACCTTCACATTTTCTATCACACTCTTTACATAAAATGCTTTAAAAATCAAAAGGATAATGAACAGAGTATTAAAGGAAAAGTAGCACCATATCTAAATTTGTTCCGAATTGTGAGGATATTGATGTATTTCCTAGCTGTACATACTCCAATAAAATAATAATAATAATAATATACGTGCTGCTTTCTGAGATACTATGATACCAGCGCAGAGGAATGTAGCTTGCTCAGCGTTCAGAAGACAGTACCTGACTTACAGTGCAACAATGAGAGCATTATGTAGTGGTAAAACACTCTGTGACATGGGTCACAGATAGAGGCCCCAATTATACAGCCGGTGAAAGCTAAGACGTTGTATTTCAGTTATCTGAGACCTATTATCCACTAAAGTGGTTTTCCATAGTTTATTATTTATAGAATCTTGACAGATTGAATGGTAATGTTGGCATCTCGGCATTCTTTCTTCTATTTGGACCTGCCAAGTAGAGCCCCTAATTGTTATATATATATGTTGTGTGTATATGATTTAGTGATATGTTCAGGCAGTATGGAGAAAAGAAATAAGTTATTTCTGTCGTCCTGGTCCAGTAGACTTTACTTTCTTCCACATTTTCATTCTGCTACAAAAAATATATATACAAATATATATATATATATATATATACACATACAGGCAATACAAGCAGTCCCCGGGTTACATACAAGGACACATACATGGACAAGGGTCCATAGGTTTGCTCTTAAGTTGAATTTGTATGTAAGTCGAAACTATATTTTATAATTGTAGTTCCAGACAACATTTTTTTTTGCTCCAGTGACAATTGGAGTTTCAAAATTTTTTGCTGTATTGGGACCAAGGATTGTCAATAAAGCTTCATTACAGACACTTTACAGCTGATCATTGCAGCCTGGGACTAAAGTAAAGCATTCAGAGAGCTTCACCAGAGGTCACAGTGGGCAGAGGAGTCTATCTTTAACTAGGAGTCGTCTGTAAGTCGGGTGTCCTTAAGTAGGGGACCACCTGTCTATATATATATATATATACACATACATAAAAATATATATACGTATACTAATATACACTGCTCAAAAAAACTAAAGGGAACACTTAAACAACAGACTATAACTCCATGTAACTCAAATTATTCCAGCTTTGTGGCTGATGTTTTGGTCAATTTTGACTGTTCGTGGTGCTTTCAGATGGTTTCTACAACCCACACTCTCTACAAGTGGCTCAGGTAGTGCAGCTCATTTGTTGTGTCTGTCAGCGTAGTGTCCAGAGAATGGAGGTGCTACCAGGAGACAGGCCAGTACACCATGAGACATGGAGGGGGCTGTAGGAGGGCAACAACCCAGCAGCAGCACCGCTACCTCCACCTTTGTGCAAGGAAGAACAGAAGGAGCACTGCCAGAGCCCTGCAAGGGCCCAACACCATGCAGGACGCTTGCCATTTGCCAGAGAACACCAGGATTGGCAAGATGAAAGCAGATTCACACTGAGCAAATGCGACATAAGTGACAGAGTCTGGAGACTCCATGGAGAGTGATCTGCTGCCTGCAACATCCTTCATCATCCTTTAGAAGTGGGTCAGTAATGGTGTGGGGTAGCATTTATTTGGAGGGCCACACAGCCCTCCATATGTATTCCCAGAGGTCACCTGACCGCCATTAGGTACCGAGATGAGATCCTCAGATACCATGTGAGACCATATGCTGTTGCGGTTGGCCCTGGGTTCCTCCTAATGCAGGACAAAGCTAGACCTCATGTGGCTGGAGTAAGTCCAGACTGTACAGGAGTTGGCAGATGCTTTAGTCGAGGTGTGGGAGGATATCCCTCAGGAGACCATCCAGATCTCATCAGGAGCATGCCGAGGTACTGTAGGGAGGTCGTACAGGCACGTGGAGGCCACACACAATACTGATCCTCATTTTGACTCGTTTTAATGACATTAGATTAACATTGAATCAGCCTGATTTTTTTTTTTGTGATTTTTTTTTTGTCAGCACATTCAACTTTGTACAGAACAAAGTATATTTCATTCATTCAGATTTAGGATGTGTTATTTGAGTGTTTCCTTTTTTTTTGAGTGGTGTATTTAACAGTGTAACTTAACTAAATTCCAAATTGTAATTATAGTGTGTACGATAACAATAAGCTTTAAGATATACTTTATTAAATCTTTTCCTGTGCCCTTCTTTTACCCCTGCCTGCCTTTCTTACTTATGTAAATAGTTGTTGTTTGAAACAGCTTTCTGTATCCACTGACAGCTGAGAGATAAGGGATAAAGTGTCTAATGACTTAACTCCTTACAGACAGTATCTGGATAGTCTCATCTCCTCAAAGTGCTGAATCATTTAGGGAAATTTTCTCTAGGTATGGATAAAGTTTACTATTAGCCTCCTTATCTGTCTGAAGTGGATGGATATCGGAAAGCTTTATGCTCACAATAGGAGAAAGATCAGAAACAAGGCACATAGCAGCTGCTTTACTTATTGCTTTATATAATAGTTTACTGGTATCACCTCCATATTCAATATTTATTTCCCACCAATTGGAACATGCAACATGCATTATGACTGCAGCCTGATTTGGGTGAATACGGGATAATAATGTATAGCCCAATTACATTGAATAGTAGCTGCTTATGCCAAGGTAGCCACTGAGGCCTAAAATTGGTGGCAGCCCTAATAAAACATTTACTACTCACATTTAGCTGAAGCAGGGTCTGGTTTTGAAATATCAGTGAAGATAAGTGAGTAAATTTTTTTGGACTGACCTACCTCTGCTTTTAAAGGAAATCTACCATCAAAATTAAACGTGATAAAACTTGAGCACTTAATCATCTTAAATATTCTTACATTTGCTATCCATGGCCTCCTCCCTTCTAAAATCAACTTTTAAAACTATGCAAATGTATGAGAGGGTTTGTTAGGGGTATTGCTAGAGCCCCTCCATGCTGTAGTTTAACCTGCTGTTACACTGTCGTACCCTTCCCCCCTGCATCCTCTCTGCAGCAGTGCAAGGGGAGATGTGCTCCTTCACAGTGCAACAGCCTGTGAAAGTACAGCACGGAAGGGCTTCAATAGCACCCCCAGAAGCTCTCCAGGTTCATTAACATAGAAAGAAAGAAGAAACTTTTTCTGCAGCAATGAGATTACATTAGGCAGAAGGAGATGCTGAAGGAGTAGGGGGGAGGAGAGACAGTGTAACAGCCTGTGAATGTACAGCTCGGAGGCGCTCTGGTAATACCTTCCAGAGCCCTTCAGAATCATTGGCATAACTTTAAAAGTGGATTTTAGAAGGAATAAGGCCATGGATAAAAAATATAAGAACATTACCACAGTCCTGGTGCCTGGATCAATGAGTAAGTGTCCCTGGTTTATCATGATGGATTTTGATGGTAGATTTCATTTAAAGGGGTTATCCGGGTTTAAGAAGTTACTTAGGGCCAGGCTGGGGCGGGCTATTTAAAAATAATAAGCGTGTACTTGCCTCATCCGGCGCCGCTGATGTCCCGCGCACTGGTGTGTCTGATCTGTGCCCCTATTTGTTTACAGGGGCACAGAAGCCGCGCACCGGGAGCTTCCGGACGGCGCTGGGGCCGTCTCCTCCCATCCGTCCTCATCTCTTAGCATTGTAAGCGCTGGGAGATGATGTCGGATGGAAGCTTTGTGTGCGTCCTGGTAAAAAAAAACGGCTCACAGATCAGAGGGACCGTGGCGCGGCACATCAGCAGCACCGGAGGAGGTAAGTACACGTGGCCCTAAATTATTCCTAAACTCAGATAACCACTTTAATGATTTAACAACTGTAACATTTCAAAGAAATTATGTACAGTATATTAAATATTGTAACCTATAATCTCTGCTATTTACAGATATCATCTGTGTGGGTTCAACACCTTTTATAAAAGAAAAATAAAGTAGACTGTGGGAATTTACTATAAGAACCTACTCATCCTTTTCATCAAATAAAGGAGATTGTAGCAAAGCACAATGTGGGCGCGCAGCTCTGAGAGCAGGGGAGGCATGGATTTTAAACAAAGATACGTCAACTTAAGGAAGTACAGGATAAATTGTTGTTTAAATATACATAAAACACTGCTGCTTTCCCCCTTTTGATAGTCTTGTTTTATTATGACACTTTTATGGCTCTACCCCTAAAGACTGAAAGTGTTGCATTTCTAAAGATATCTCAGGTTACACCAAACACTGGATGCTAAATCTTATTAAAAAGTGATCCCCAGCTGTGTTGGCTGAGTGGAGTTTGACTTCTTTGGGAGAAGTGTATATGTAGCGCTCATTTATCACATGACTGGTAATAAGAGCCGCATTACAAAAGCTTTTATACCGGCACCTCAAGCGCCATTTAATCTATAGCAAAAATCTGGAAACTAGCAGTCTAATAGCTCGCCCATTAAGTCATTCTATGCCGCTACTGTAAGTCCAACCTTTTATTTCTCTATTCGCAGTCGTAAATCTTTATAGTCAATCCATTTAAATTAAACAGAGAGGAAAAAAAGCTTTGATGTCAAATGTTTCACTATCGAGGAATCCGAGTGAGGGCCATTGTGGGGTGACATGTCCATAATCACTTACCCTGAATACAGTTCAACAATATACATACAATCCTAGGTCCCTCCAAATGGTCAGTGTTTGTGGAAAGTTTTGCTTGGAAAGATTGATATGGGTCTTACTCCTTTATTTGCCTCAGATATGGTCAAACTAACTGGAGGGGTAATTCATTATGAAGCCGTTTTGAGTTTCAAATTTTTTTTTAATAATAATAATAAGTCTTTATTTAAATAGTTCAGATCCAAGGATAGGACGGCACTCGCTGATACGATCATTTATTTAGCGTACGGGTAAGCAGACATGTGAGAACGCCGAGGTCCAAAAGGTAACAGGCTGTTTCGCGCTACTAGCGCTAGCGCGAAACAGCCTGTTACCTTTTGGACCTCGGCGTTCTCACATGTCTGCTTACCTGTACACTAAATAAAGATTCTGGATCGTATCAGCGAGTGCCGTCCTATCCTTGGATTTGAACTATTACGTCTATTTACCTTTGGGACTTGAGCACCGCAAGTAATCCAATTGCATCTGAAGACCCCAGCAGGTACCGCACCGTCTTTCTTTTTCGGAGGTTAACCAGCGAGAAGCAGCGGGGGTTGTGCCTGTTCTACTGCGATTCTTTTCTCCCTTGCTGGAATACAAAAGACTTTATTTATATAGCGCCTACAGATTACGCAGCGGTGCAAAAGCATGTCAAATTGGTCCCTGTCCCCATGGGGCTCACAATCTAAACAACCTAACAGTATGTTTTTGGAGTGTGGGTGAAAACCAGAGTACCCGGCGGAAACCCACACAAACAACATACTCTTTTCAGATGTTGACCTTGGTGGGATTCGAACCCAGGACCCCAGAGCTGCAAGGCAGAAGTGCTACTCACACAGCCACCCCGCCACCCATTTAATTAAATGTTTAGACTTAGAGCAGTTGTAACAAGTGTGCATGTTCTCAGCTGGGCAGAGAGGGTCTGACCACTGGGACCCCCACCAACCACAACAGCAATCTGGAGAACATGGGCACCATTCTCACTAATGGGAGGAGCGACAGGTTGAGCATATGTCTTTTAAATATTATGGAAGATTCAGAAATGACTACTATGACTATGAGCACTTTACTATTTCCAGCACTCTTTTTCTCTGTCTATGTGAGTATCAGAGATAATGGAGCGCTGTTCTTTGCAATCCTCTTGAATGGAGCTGCAGGACTCGTAAACACCCTGCTCCAGTTTTTAAGATTGGGACACCCGTTCTCCAGATTGCCGGGGTCCTTTCTTATGATTGATGGAGGCAGCAATCGGACCCTCCTGTTGATTGGGTTTATATACTATATTGGATATTGTATAGACTTATTTAGCATACAGGAAGTCCCTGATTTAAATGATTTTTCTCATAAAAGAAAGTTCTCACATTTTCATCCCCTAGTGATGTCTACACAATAAAGATAATATTAGCCCATTTCTTTACAATTTTACTCAGTTGTATTAGTTCCTATCACTCAGTGATGCTCAGTGTAAAATTTCAGAGTGTGGGGGAGGACTCTTTAAGCAGACACATTATGATTCGTCTAGTTCTATGAGATGCTGTGTGCTGACAATGTGCATAGATTACCAGGGTACAGGTTTATGTAGACGTTTATAGTTCAATCAAGTATATACACTTTTATTTCCATTCTGAACATTCTACTAGTATCTAACACATAGAAAAAGATATATGAGAGATGATGAGATCCATGAGATTTAAAACACAAGGATGCTCTCAGCTCTGCTACATCTGCGCTGTGACACACACTGTCAGCTATAACTTCTTCCCCTGGTTTTAAGATCTTATCGGGGACATGGCTTAGCCGCCTGGGTAGATGGCTGCATGAAGCATTAGTTCTGTCTGTTGGGCAGCAACTTACCATACTCACCCCTCTCCAGCGACTCCCAGCACCCTCATAAGTGCTCCACTTACCTCCCTAAGCAAATGGGCTAGGGGGTGAAGCTGCCAACCTGGTAACCAGGCGCATTCCACAGTCACAGCAAACATGGGGCCCGCAAAACCAACTTGCCAGCGCAGCGACACCAAGCATGACACAACAAATCTCCCAGCAGGCGATCACATCAGGGGAAATCCCTGAGGCAACCTTGGACTTCGCGTTCTAAGTACCTACCAGGGGGTCAGACACGCCATCGCCTACCGCGGACAACATGGCATCTGGGATGCCGAAGCAGGGTAAGAACACCTGCCCCATAAAATTGGCTCTAGAGCAGCGAGGTAGGTTAAACACTATCCGAGACACCAACAGGGAGCCCAGCAAAACAGCGGCAATGGTTACACCTTAACCTGCAAGGGGAACCCTGGGAAGACAAGGCACATTGAGGGAGACAGAGGCAGATGAGACAGACGCCTTTGCAGTGTTCCAAACCTCTGATAAGGCTGTAACAGAGCACCTACTTAAAGACATGTTAGAAGCTCTACGATCCTCTCTAACCTACTTAAACTAATAAGCCCCCTCCAGGCTAACATATCTGAAATTCAAGAACAAGTTTCCCATGTGGAATCCAAAATGGCCAAATACGCTTCTGAATTTAATAACTTAGCTGACAATCATCAAGCACTGGAAGAAAAAGTGTCCCAGATGCAAGCAAAGTTGATTGACTACGAAGACCGCAATAGACGCAACAATATTAAATTCAGGGGGATACCCGAATCTGTTCCTGGTCCACAATTGAGGGAGTATGTAACGCAACTGACTAAGACTTATCTACCAACACTATTGGAGGGTCCCCAAACCAAAGAATTTGCCAGATTCAACACCCAGAGACGTTTTGGCACGTTAGTGCTTCTACAACACCAAAGACCAACTGCAGACCTACTCCAGAAAACACCCAACTGTTCCGACTCCTTACAACGTGGTCAAGCTATATGCGGACTTATCTGCGGCTACATTGCAGGCCAGAAGAGTCTTTCAGCCTTCAACCACGTTAAAGCATGCCATACCATATAGATGGGGCTTTCCGACGAAATTATTCATTAAATATCAAGAAACTGTCCATGTGGTGCATTCCCCAGAAGATGGACTTGGTCTAATTAACAACTGGGACTTACCTGATGAAGTCTGAACGGACAAACTGACACACACTGGTTATGGACCAGTGAACCCGTATTTATAACATGCTGCATTATATACGCCTGAAAAGTATAATACTTCAGTTTTAAGTTGGTAGTTAAAAAGCCTTTTATAAAAATGGCTGCTGCTCGGTGACAAATGGGCTTGTTTATGTAAGTACCACACTAACTCCTAGAGTACTGGTTGTCTGGTGGATACACCACTCCACTCACCATCCTACTTATTCCACATGTGCAGGTAGGGTTATACTGACTGATATTTTATTTAACTATGACATTATTTTGCCTGATCTGCACAAAAACCACCCCAAAACCTCCCTGAGAAAGCTACTTTTGTGTCTATTTTTTTTGCGTAAGCCTTGTACCCTTTTGCTGCTCACCTGTCGTAAATCCAAAGAATTTGGGAATCACTAAAAAAATAACCAGATCCTTAAAGGGCATCTACCACCAGGATAAAGGACTGTATGCAAATGAGCCTAAGGGGCTCCAGGCTCCATAGGTGTTAATGCAGCCTGGATCCTCTCAGGCTCATTTACATACAATCTTTCATCCTGGTGGTAGATGTTCTTTAAAAAGTGACAGTAATTGAGGTGTGTAAGTTAAGTTTTTAAGTACTATTAATATTTCATGCAGGAGAATCCCTGTGTGCTAGAGTAGAGGAGATGATGGATGCCACCGGAGCATTACCAGTGTATGGGATTTAAAGCTGTTGAGAAATGTTCCTTTGAGTCTCATATGAAAGCAGTTGAGGGTTTACTTTTGCGATGCTGAAACCGAAGAAGATTGAGGTAAAGGGATTACAGAAGAACAGAAAAGGTATCCTTGATCGTTTTCATCTAGAACATTTGTGGATCCTCCTAATTCAATAAACTTTCCAAAACCCTCATTTACAGCCCCCCTCCCATTCCAAAGTTTCACTTTAGGCTAAAAGATTTCATTTCAGACATTTCTAGTTTCCAAACTTCACACTTCGTACGGATGAGCCATTAATCTTGAAAATTGTATCAATAAATTCTAGAAATAACAGCTGTTACCAATTCATCAGAATCCTGGGAAATCAGAAGACTCCTCGAGGCACATGGGTAAAATTATACAAATAACTAAAGCTACTGGAAGATCCTGGACCGTGACTCCGAGGTCCGGGCTTTATACTATGGAGAAGGGAGATAAATGCTCCGGTTTAAGTTTTTTGTTTTATAGTCAAAGTCAACTAATACAGAATATTGTTAATAAATCCCAGCCATTCAGAGATCTAAGCAGAAAAAGTCCCTGTTCTCCCTCTACACACATGGATCCATTCCGGTTACTCCAGTTTATTACCCTTTATATAGTGTCATAGACATTGACTATAACTTCTTAGTGGCAAGTTCAGGTGAGAGTCGATAAATTCTCAGTACAGCTTTGTGAATATGACCGCACAAAATAATAATGGGAAATATTTCACTGAAGACAACATAAAGTAGCCGTAATAGAATACTTACTTTTCTGAGAATCCGTGGTCTTCTACACTTTTATCCTTTACTTATAGTTTTCCTCAACACTCAATAGCAAAGAGCATGCTGGGAGCTGAACTCTAGCAGCGGAGATGGTAAATAGCCTCCCATTTTACAGCACAGACACTAAGGCGCTCTTTTTTCACAGCACTATGGTTTTACAGTGTTGGATACTATCCCCATGTGATGGTCTTCAGGTCCCCAGGAATTTAGCAGGTGATTTTTTTACATTTTTTTCTATAATACAAAAGTAATGAGCAGTAAAACAAAAGTACTTTAAGACACTGGAGTGGTATGTCCATAAGTCACAGAATGAGCCGTATCCTGTCTCTTGAATTGCGCCTACTGCCAATATGTGATGCACAGAGTCCCTTCTTCCCTGCGGAACAACAGTTGAAATTGCTATGATGCCCTGGGTTCTGTACCATCAGGATGGTAGGTCTGTGAAACAGGGCGCATCACAGTGCGTGATTTGTAGACCAACCAGGGACATTGTTTAGCCCTAAAGGTGGTCTGCTCAGAACTAACAGCCTTTTGAGGACCAAGGAGAAAAATGATACAAACCCCCCAACCCCCCATTCAACTTTCTGGTTGCAGCCTAAGCAGAACAAGGAGCCATCACACTCAGGGCCACACCATCTATGCTGAACAGCTAACAGGCTCCTGTGAGAGCCAGGGAGCGTCAGTGGGTTATGATTAGGTTAGTACATTTTGTTTGTTGAGGAGAAAGAATTTGACATTGGGCACCAGGATAATGACTGGGGGGCTCTATAGAGAAACAGATGAAGGCCCACTGTGAGGCACTATGCACAAATGGAAAACATGTGAAAGTGAACCAGAGACATTAGTGTAAGTCCATGGATTTAATTATTATTTAATCACTTACATACAGACTGCAGAGCCTCTATATCAGGGTTACACAACCCGCGGGCCGCATGTGGGAATGCGGATGCTGCTGCTTGCGGAGACCAATGAGCGCTGCCATAACTGATCAAGTACTCACCACTCCCGGTATCTCCTGCTCTGCTCTGGCTTCTGATACTGACTGTATGTGTCGGCATCAGGACCCAGGACTGTGCGGCGCATGAGCAGTGAGTGCATGTCAGCTGCTCTGTACTCATCGCTCAGCTACTCCCCTGCTCTGGGCCCTGATGCAGGCAAATAGAACCAGCCTCAGGGCAGCAGGAAGGGGAAGAGAAGGGGGTTAAGTTTTTTAAAATTCTTTGTCTGACTCTCGGGGTCTCTGATATAATGGTATTAGTGGTCTGCTCAGGGAGTTTCCAGTATTAATGGTCTGCTCTGGGAGTTTCCAGTATTAATCTTCTGCTCTGGGAGTTTCCAGTATTATAGGTATGCCTCGGGGTCTCCACTATTATACATTTGCTCTGGAGGTTTCTAGTATTATATAGGTCTACTCTGGGGGTCTCCAGTATTATACTTCTGCTATACTTCTACTCTTTTATGTCTGCTTTGGTGTCTCCAGTATTAAGGGGCTGCTCTGGCGGTCTCCAGTTTTAGTGGTTGCTCTGGGAGTCTCCACTATTATATTTCTGGTCTGGGGGTCTCCACTATTATACCGCTGGTCTGGGGGTCTCCAGTATTATAGGTCTGCTCTGAGGATCTCCTGTCTGCTGTGGGGTTTTCAGTTTTATATATCTGTCTGGGGGATCTCCACTGTTATAAGTCTGCTCTGGGGGTTTTCACTATTATACGTCTTCTATGGGGGTTTCAACTATTATAGGTCTTCACTGGGGGTCTCCGCTATTCTAGGTCTTTTCTGGGGATCTCCACTACTTATAGATCTGCTTTGGGGATCTCCAACATTATAGTTCTGCCCTTGGGGTCTCCAGTATTATACTTCACTTCTAGCAGGGGGGGCGGGTCTCCAGATTTTTTGTAATCAGGTTTGTTCACTGTACAGGTGGTCCCCTACTTAAGGACACCCGACTTACAGACGACCCCTAGTTACAGACAGACCCATCTGCCCACTGTGACCTCTGGTGAAGATCTCTGGATGTTACTATAGCCCCAGACTGCAATGATCAGCTGTAAGGTGTCTGTAAGCTGAAGCTTTATTGATAATCCAGCAAAAAATTTTGAAACTCCAATTGTCACTGGGGCAAAAAAATACATATGTCTAGAACTTCAATTATAAAATATACAGTTTCGACTTACATACAAATTCAACTTAAGAACAAACCTCTGGACCCTATCTTGTATGTAACCCGGGGACTGTCTGTATTTGTAATGTGTTCTGGGGTCTATATTGTTGTGGCTTTTGGAACATTTATGGTTCTGGTTCTTGATGCGGCCCCTTGAAAATGAGTGGTATAACAGTGCAGCCATTGGAGGGAGAAAGATTGTAATCCGCTGATATACACTCACCGGCCTTTTTATTAGGTACACCTGTCCAACTGCTCGTTAACACTTCATTTCTAATCAGCCAATCACATGGCGGCAACTCAGTGCATTAAGGCATGTAGACATGGCCAAGACAATCTCCTGCAGTTCAAACCGAGCATCAGTATGGGGAAGAAAGGTGATTTGAGTGCCTTTGAACGTGGCATGGTTGTTGGTGCCAGAAGGGCTGGTCTGAGTATTTCAGAAACTGCTGATCTACTGGGATTTTCACGCACAATGATCTCTAGAGTTTACAGAGAATGGTCCGAAAAAGAAAAAACACCCAGTGAGCGTCAGTTCTGTGGGCGGAAATGCCTTGTTGATGCCAGAGGTCAGAGGAGAATGAGCAGACTGGTTCGAGCTGATAGAATGGCAACAGTGACTCAAATCGCCACCCGTTACAACCAAGGTAGGCAGAAGAGCATGAAAATTACATGCTTTCCCTTTACTCTGGTGGTGTCGTGTAAGGAAAGGATCAATTATGTAATAGCTACCATCAGGTCGGGCAGCAACATCCGGATGTACTAAGTGAAATCAGTTGTCCTTCTAAACATTCACATTATCATTAAGTCCAATCGGAGAAGTGCGTACTAATTCGACGTGTATCATGTACAATAGGCATATGCTGATTTTATAATCCCTTGATGTAGTAACATGTCGGCAGGACACATCACAATAGAGCACAGCAGTTTATCAAAATTCATGCTGATGTTCCCAAATTCCATATACACTTTCTTTCAACTTCAGCGGCAAATCTGATAAACACACATTATTTCATATAATGTGTCCTTATTTAAATTGGTATACTGCATGTACTGTACCTGGTAAGAAAAACTACCATAACCTTTCCAAAGTCCCTTCTGAATTTAAAGTTTCTACAAAAAGATCACAAAGTAAAACAAAACTTTTTCTTCGCCTTAACAAATCCAAACTGATACTAAATAAACACCTGAAAAGACCATTTTACACCATATATTAACGTCCATTTACTGGTAAATGCTAGCTCCATATACCTCACTGGCCACTTTATTAGGTACACCATGCTAGTAACGGGTTTGGACCCCCTTTGCCTTCAGAACCTGCCTCAATTCTCGTGGCATAGATTCAACAAGGTGCTGGAAGCATTCCTCAAGATTTTGGTCCATACCGGTTTCCCCAAAGTAAGACAGTGTCTTACATTCTTTTACCCCCAAAAGTCCCACTATGTCTTACTTTCGGGGTATGTCTCAAAAAATTGTAAATTTTTGTTAAAACCATAAAATTCATTTTATCAGGCTGAACAGTATGGTATTACCACCAAACAGTTTTATAAAAGCTAGTGCCAAGAATTATGCGTGTAATGGGTGGTTATACAGTGTGAGGGGGGGGGGGCATTATACAGTGGGAGTATACAGTGTAAGGGGTGGGGCTTTATACAGTGGGGGTTATACAGTGTAAGGGGGGGCATTATACAGTGTGAGAGGTTATACAGTGTAAGAGGGGGCATTATACAGTGGGGAGGTTATACAGTGTAAAGGGGGGGGGCATTATACAGTGTGGGAGGTTATACAGTGTAAGGGGGGCATTATACAGTGGTGGGAGGTTATACAGTGTAAGGAGGGGGCATTATACAGTGTGGGAGGTTATACAGTGTAAGGAGGGCATTATACAGTGTGGGAAATTATACAGTGTAAGGGGGGGGGCATCATACAGTGTGGGAGGTTATACAGTGCAGGGGGGGGCATTATACAGTGCAGGGGGGGCATTATACAGTGCAGGGGGGGGGATGGGTGTTTTAACACAAACCATAGAACTGTGCAAGCAAACACACTGACCCACACACTACATTCATACATTATACATGTAAATAAACATGCACACAATGTTCACATATAGACATCAGACATCACACCTACATACACATTACACAGACATACATACTTTTCAGTGTCACTGACTGCAGGGCTAGTAGGAGGCTGGTCCGGCTGACATGTGCTCCCCGCTCCCCCCTCCAGGTCCCACTGATGTAGCAGGGTTTAGCAGTCTACACAGGAGGGGGAGGAGCTGCTCCAGTAACACAGACGCAGGACACCAGGAAGCTTCCCTCGGCTCCATGCTGCAGACTCCACACTCTGCAGCCTGTCTCCTCTCTCCTCATGTGAGGAGCCAGCACGGAGTAGTGAGCTCCGGTCACATAATCTTCTATCCGGCAGGAGCTACAGCAGTGACATAAAGAGGCTGCAGCACCCGGCTCCCGTCAGCTTCTAACTATGTCTTACTTTCGGGGTACGTCTTACATTAGCCTACCCCACTAAAACACCCACTACGTCTTACTATCGGGGGTGTCTTACTATTGGGGAAACACGGTATTGACATGATGGCATCACACAGTTGCCGCAGATTTGTCGGCTGCACATCCATGATGCGAATCTCCCGTTCCACCACATCCCAAAGATGCTCTATGGATTGAGATCTGGTGACTGTGGAGGCCATTGAGTACAGTGAACTCATTGTCATGTTCAAGAAACCAGTTTGAGATGATTCCAGCTTTATGACATGGCGCATTATCCTGCTGAAAGTAGCCATCAGATGTTGGTACTTGTGGTCATAAAGGGATGGACATGGTCAGCAACAATACTCAGGTAGGCTGTGGTGTTGCAACGATGCTCAATTGGTACCAAGGGGCCCAAAGAGTGCCAAGAAAATATTCCCCACACATGATACCACCACCACCAGCCTGAACCGTTGATACAAGGCAGGATGATCCTGCTTTCATGTTGTTGACGCCAAATTCTACCCTACCATCCGAATGTCGCAGCAGAAATCGAGACTCATCAGACCAGGCAACGTTTTTCCAATCTTCTACTGTCCATTTCGATGAGCTTGTGCAAATAGTAGCCTCAGTTTCCTGTTCTTAGCTGAAGGAGTGGACCCGGTGTGGTCTTCTGCTCTCTAGCCCATCTGCCTCAAGTGTCGATGTACTGTGCGTCAGAGTTGAGGCAGATGGGCTACAGCAGCAGAAGACCACACCGGGTGCCACTCCTTTCAGCTAAGAACAGGAAACTGAGGCTACAATTTGCACAAGCTCATCGAAATTGGACAGTAGAAGATTGGAAAAACGTTGCCTGGTCTGATGAGTCTCGATTTCTGCTGCGACATTCGGATGGTAGGGTCAGAATTTGGCGTCAACAACATGAAAGCATGGATCCATCCTGCCTTGTATCAACGGTTCAGGCTGGTGGTGGTGGTGTCATGGTGTGGGGAATATTTTCTTGGCACTCTTTGGGCCCCTTGGTATGTGATGTGGTGGAACGGGAGATTCGCATCATGGATGTGCAGCCGACAAATCTGCGGCAACTGTGTGATGCCATCATGTCAATACCAAAATCTCTGAGGAATACTTCCAGCACCTTGTTGAATCTATGCCACGAAGAATTGAGGCAGTTCTGAAGGCAAAAGGGGGTCCAACCCGTTACTAGCATGGTGTACCCAATAAAGTGGCCGGTGAGTGTACATCTCCTGCTTTTATTCTGCTACATCGTGACTGCATAAAAGAAAGATTTAAAACGGAAGCCATCCAGTGCCGGAGTGAATTGATTTTCCGTTGGTCCCCCCAGTTTATAGCATGCAGCCACTGCCCCCCCCCCCCGCCACCAGTTTATAGCCTGCAGCCCCAGCCCCACTAGTTTATAGCCTGCAGCTCTACCCCCAAGTATATAGCAAGCAGCCCCTTCCCCCTCCCCAAGTATATGGCAAACAGCCCTTGCCCAACCCCAGTATATAGCCTATAGGAAAAAAACATGTATGTGTACACACCTTCCGGCGTCCCCCCGGCAGTTCCTTTTCTTTCCATCGATGTCGATTATCAGCTGGATGTCGTCGCAAGGCCTGTCACATACATCATGACGTCGGCCACTTGCTGACATCATAGTGTGCGCCAATCATGATAACATTATGATGCGTGTGACAGACCGCACACCGACATGGAGCCGATGCCGACATGCCCAGAGGGGCATTGGAAGGTGAGTACACATTTGGGATTTTTTCTTGACTCGAGTATAAGCCGAGTTTGGGTGTTTCAGCACATTTTTTATATTTGCTTATACTCGAGTATATACGGTATATATAGATGGCCAGCACAAAAAATATAGTGACAAAATATGGTAAGGGCCTCTCTCTTTCTGGAGCAAAGAAGGTTTATTCACCATTAGCGACAGGTGGCTTCTATACTGTAAGAACTGTGAATGTGTGGAATAGCCTGCCTCAGGGATGGTCACAGCGGGTACAGCAGAGAGCTTCAAAAAGGGCTTAGGTGCCTTCTTACAGCAAAATAGCATTGATGGTTATCATATAGGCTTGTGTCCCCTCATATTGCTTCCCCTCAGTCCCTTCCCTTGACTTCTTTGGTTTAACTTGATGGACACATGTCTCTTTTTAACCGTTTTATTAATGTCCTTGCCTTTATGAATAAAACTCCATGGTGCTCCATCAGCAGGTGTATTTCTAATCACCAATTATCAGCATTGATCCTTTTACTCAATGTTTCTTTAACTGTATAAATAGCGATTTACTTGTGACTACAGTAATGTAGTTTGTGCAGCCGACAAATCTGCGGCAACTGTGTGATGCCATCATGTCAATACCGTGTTTCCCCAATAGTAAGACACCCCCGATAGTAAGACGTAGTGGGTGTTTTAGTGGGGTAGGCTAATGTAAGACGTACCCCGAAAGTAAGACATAGTTAGAGCTGACGGGAGCCGGGTGCTGCAGCCTCTTTATGTCACTGCTGTAGCTCCTGCCGGATAGAAGATTATGTGACCGGAGCTCAGCTACTCCGTGCTGGCTCCGATCACATGAGGAGAGAGGAGACAGAACTTCCCTTCCTAGCAGGGGGGGGGCGGGTCTCCGATTTTTTTGTAATCAGGTTGTTTCACTGTACAGGTGGTCCCCTCACTTAGGACACCCGACTTACAGACGACCCCTAGTTTACAGACAGTACCCATCTGCCCACTGTGGACCCTCTGGTGAAGATCTCTGGATGTTACTATAAGCCCCAGACCTGCAATGATCAGCTGTAGAGTGTCTGTAATGAAGCTTTATTGATAATCCCAGCACAAAATTTGAAACCCAATTGTCACTGGGCAAAAATACATATGTCTAGAACTTCAATTATAAAATAACAGTTTTCGACTACATACAAATTCAACTTAAGAACAAACCTCTGACCCTATCTTGTATGTAACCCGGGGACTGTCTCTGATTGTGTAATGTGTTCTGGGTCTATATTGTTGTGGCTTTTGAACATTTATGGTTCTGTTCTTGATGCGTGCCCCTTGAAAATGAGTGGTATAACAGTGCATCCCTGGAGGGAGAAAGATTTTAATCCCTGATATACACTCACCGGCCTTTTTTATTAGTACACACCTTTCCAACTCTCTGTTACACACTTCATGTTCTACACCAATCACTGCGGCACACTCAGTGCATTAACCTGTAACATGTCCAAGACAATCTCCTGCATTTCAAACCAGCATCAGTATGGGGAAGAAAGGATTGTAGTGCCTTTGAACGTGGCATGGTTGTTGGTGCCAGAAGGGCTGGTCTGAGTATTTCAAAACTGCTGATCTCCTGGTATTTTCACCACCACTGATCTCTTAGTTTACAGAGAATGGTCCGAAAAAGAAAAAACACCCAGTGAGCGTCATTCTGTGGCGGAATGCCTTGTTGATGCCAGTTCAGAGGAGAAATGCAGACTGGTTCGACTGATAAATGGCAACATACTCAAATCGCCACCCTTTACAACCAAGGTAGCAGAAGAGCATCTCTGAACGCACAGTAAATCGAACTTTGAGCAGATGGGCTAGAGCAGCAGAAGACCACACCGGGTGCCACTCCTTCTCTAAAACAGGAAACTGAGGCTACTATTTGCACAAGCTCATCGAATTGGACAGAGAAAGATTGGAAAAACGTTCCTGTCTGATGAGTCTCGATTTCTGCTCGTGCTGCGACATTCGGATGGTAGGGTCAGAATTTGGCGTCAACAACATGAAAGCATGATCCATCCTGCCTTGTACACACGTTTCAGCGTGGTGGTGGTGGTATCATGGTGGGGAATATTTTCTTGGCACTCTTTGCCCCTTTTGGTACCAATTGAGCATCGTTGCAACACCACAGCCTACCTGAGTATTGTTGCTGACCATGTCCATCCTTTATGACCACAAGGTACCCAAACCTGATGGCTACTTTCAGCAGGATAATGCGCCAGTGTCATAAAGCTGGAATCATCTCAAACTGGTTTCTTGAACATGACAATGAGTTCACTGTACTCAATGCCCTCCACAGTCACCAGATCTCAATCCAATAGAGCATCTTTGGGATGTGGTGGAACGGGAGATTCGCATCATGGATGTGCGGCCGACAAATCTGCGGCAACTGTGTGATGCCATCATGTCAATCCTGTTTCCCCAATAGTAAGACACCCCCCGATAGTAAGCGTAGTGGGTGGTTTTAGTGGGTAGGCTAATGTAAGACTACCCCGAAAGTAAGACAATGTTAGAGCTGACGGGAGCCGGGTTGCTCAGCCTCTTTTTGTCACTGCTGTAGCTCCTGCCGGATAGAAGATTATGTGACCGGAGCTCAGCTACTCCGTGCTGGCTCCGATCACATGAGGAGAGAGGAGACAGGGCTGCAGAGTGTGGAGTCTGCAGCATGGAGCCGAGGGAGAAGCTTCCTGCTGTGTCCTGCGTCTGTGTTACTGGAGCAGCTCCTCCCCCTCCTGTGTAGCTGCTAAACCCTGCTACATCAGTGGGACCTGGAGGGGGGGAGCCGGGGAGCACATGTCAGCCTGGACCAGCCTCTACTCAGCCCTGCAGTCAGTGACACTGAAAAGTATGTATGTTCTGTGTAATGTGTATGTAGGTGTGATGTCTGATGTCTATATGTGAACATTGTGTGCATGTTTATTTACATGTATAATGTATGAATGTAGTGTGTGGGTCAGTGTGTTTGCTTGCACAGTTCTATGGTTTGTGTTAAAACACCCATCCCCCCCTCTGCACTGTATAATGCCCCCCCTACACTGTATAATGCCCCCCCTACACTGTATAACCTCCCACACTGTATGATGGCCACCCCCCGACACTGTATAATTGCCCCCCACACTGTTAGAAGCCCCCCCCTTACACATGTATAACCTCCCACACTGTATAATCCCCCTCCTTACACGTATAACTCCTCACCACTGTATAATGCCCCCCCTTACACTGATAACCTCCCACACTGTATAACCCCCCCCCTTACACTGTATAACCTCCACACTGTATAATTGCGCCCACCCCCTACACTGTATAACCCACCCCACGTATAATGCCCCCCCTTAAACTGTCTACCTCCCAAACTGTATAAAAGCCCCCCCCTTTACACTGTATAACCTCCCACACTGTATAATGCCCCCCCCCCCTCACACTGTATAACCACCCATTACACTGCATAATTCTTGGCACTAGCTTTTATAAAACTGTTTGGTGGTAAATACCATACTGTTCAGCCTGATAATAAATGTTAATTTTATGGTTAAAACAAAAATTTACAATTTTTTTGAAGACATACCCCGAAAGTAAGACATAGTGGGACTTTTGGGGGTAAAAAGAATGTAAGACACTGTCTTACTTTCGGGGAAACCCGGTATGGACCAAAATCTCTGAGGAATGCTTCCAGCACCTTGTTGAATCTATGCCACGAAGAATTGAGGCAGTTCTGAAGGCAAAAGGGGGTCCAACCCGTTACTAGCATGGTGTACCTAATAAAGTGGCCAGTGAGTGTATATGGAGCTAGCATTTACCAGTAAATGGACGTTATATATGGTGGTAAAAATGGTCTTTTCAGGTGTTTATTTAGTATCAGTTTGGATTTGTTAAGGCAGAAGAAAAGTTTTGTTTTACTTTGTGATCTTTTTGTAGAAACTTTAAATTCAGAAGGGACTTTGGAAAGGTTATGGTAGTTTTTCTTACCAGGGTACAGTACATGCAGTATACCAGACTTTAAATAAGGACACATTATCATGAAATAATGTGTGTTTATCAGATTTGCCGCTGAAGTTGAAAGAAAGTGTATATGGAATTTGGGAACATCAGCATGAATTTTGATAAACTGCTGTGCTCATATTGTGATGTGTCCTGCCGACATGTTACTCTACATCAAGGGATATAACTCAGCATAGTATACAGGAAGAATAGAGCTTTATGGAAATGAAATGGAATAGAATTCATTACCTAGAATCTAGTTCTTGCCTCCTGATGGAGCTCAAAATTGAACTCCCATCTTAAAGGGAATCTGTCATGATGACTTAGGCACCTATACCTCCACCAACCTGTTATACAGTGGTAGGACCACAATGAAGTCCATCTGTATTCTAGAAGATTCAGCACTTTTTGAGGAGTCACGGTGATCAAGACAACTTAACCTGTCCCATCCTGGATTAAATCATCATTAGATGCACTAAGCAGCTGCCTCCCTATAGTTTACTTATGATGATGTGCCTGGATTTAAGGAGAAAGACTAATAAAATTGCAGATTTGGTGCAGAAAAAAGAGGACCCGTTAAAATTTGAAAAATCTATTTGGTTTCAAGTAATAGTAATAATAATTCCTTTACTTATATAGCGCCAACAGATTCTGCAGTGCTACACAGAACTTGCCAGAACAGTACCGATCCTGAACCCGAACCCGCACCAGTAACACCTGCAATCATAGCTAGGGTGTTCCCAGTGGGAGGGTTGAGCCGAGGCCAGACCCAAACTTCTAATGAAGTTCAGGGTCAGGTGGACCCGATTTGGCAAAGCTAGGTATGAACTTGAACTTTGCTTTCAGGGTCCGCTCAACACTAATCTGGAACAAATAAAGCTAAAAGTGACACTTAGTCTAGTGCTAAGCTTTCTAATTAAAGGGGTTATCCAGGCAGCCAGGATAAGAAAAAATTAAAGAACATGCTAATGGAGCTATGAGGCTCTACAACTTTAAGAATAAGTAGGCCTTATGGCAGCAATGCTCTTTGAGGATTAGGAATTGTCAATGAAATCCTTACAAAACAGGAGTCAGACCTAAACAACTAATCTGTTTTTCTTCTCATATCTTTCTGTTAATTATGCTTTTTATTTTCTTTTTTTTTATTTTTTTTTTTTTTTTTTTAATTTTCTTTCCTTATTTTATTGTACAAGAGTATTGGGCATTTTGTGGCTCTTTTTGTTTTTTTTGTATTGTTTGCTGCATTTTTATTACTGATTGATTTTGGATTTATTTTGTAAATTGTTTAATAATAATAATAAAAAAGAACACTTGTTCTTGCGTCGCTCCAGTACTTCCAGGCTGTTTCATCCAATGAATGGCTTCCTTGGAAAAGGGAACAATACAAGAACCGATGTGAGGAGGCAAGTCATTGCATGAAACAGATCTTGTGACCCCTTTAACTTCCAGAGCGCCCTTGAAGGCTGAGGAGTTAATTTTTTTTTTTGGCGCAGTTCCGGTGTTTTACATATTTATCGAAAACCCCTTCTAAGGTCAGTGTTATTAAATCTTCTCCACATGCTGTATATGCCTATAAAATGGGGACATGGTGTCTCCATTTCTCCCTTAGTCTGTACATCATGGATACTTTTTTCCATCCTGCAAGTGTTTTCAACACTTTTCCCAATGAGGATTGTGAGAAAGACATATACTCTAAAGAAAACATCAAGGCAGATAAGGAGGAAGGTGAAGTGGGCAGGAAGGCAGTGGAGATTCCAATAGAAGTGCAATTGCATCTCATGTCAAATAACCAAGATGTATTTTACACTCTGCAGTCAACTTCATTTTATTTAAAAGCTGAACCTTTGTACAGGAGTCACATTCCCTTTAAAAGCTATTTCACTGTTCGGAAGTGATATGGATGTCAACAGATCCCAACAGTTCTCCTTGTGATTCCTAAATCTTCCCTCCTCTTATCTGAACACCTAAAAAATCAGGCCCTTTACTCTAAGAATGTTGTTATCTATAAGGAAGGAAGATTACATATGACAACTTGACAGTTAATGAGTGGAGGAAAGTGATGCGCTTGTGAACTTGAAAGATTACGGATGATAAGATGTTTCACTCATTTCATGGGAGCTGTCTTCAAGACGTCTCCTTCTCCCACATCTTCTGTTCTCCAGAGAAGTGTAGCATTTTACTTTCATCTAATTTTACTAAATGTGTAAGAAGTGTTAACGTTTGAGGATTCCTGCTCCCCCATAAATGAAGCATGGCCTAATAGACCCCCTGTCAGTCTTACACTGAGGGGTAATAATGTTTTAAAATATCATGTATTCCAAAGTAATCTGTGATGCCCGGGATTACAGCTTCTTTTTGTAAGGTTATCATATACAGGCAGTCCCCGGGCTACGTACAAGATAGGTTCTACAGGTTTGTTCTTAAGTTGAATTTGTATGTAAGTCAGAACTGTATATTTTATAATTGTAACCCCAGGCAAAAAATTTTTTGGTCTCTATGACTATTGGATTTTAAAAATGTTGGGTTGTCATAAGAACCAGAACCAGAATTAACAATGCATCTTAATTAGAGGCACATTTGATAACTGTTATAGCTGATTATTGTAGCCTAGGACTAAAGTACAATAAATTACCAAAATCCAGAGGTAACTAGGGGTTGTCTGTAAGTCGGGTGTTCTTAAGTAGGGGACTGCCTGTACTGTTATAAATAATATATGTATTTGAAATGTATCCTGCCAGGATTGTAGTAAGAACTTTTTCCATTTTTCAGCTCCGCCACCTTTGTCCAAGCGGCGATCCCTATTAAGCAGCCCTGATGATTCTCCGGATATTGCACCAAGCAGAAAACGAAGGCACCGGGGGCAGAAAGGATATTACACACAAACAAAGGATAAACCTTCACAACCTGAAGAGGAGGAGCAAAGGTATTCATTTTCATTATTTTACAAAATCACATCAATTATTACACTGGGGCAGATTTATCAAAAGTGTCTGGAGCAGAATTGTCCTAGTTGCCCATGGCTCAGTTTTTACTTTCCCACAGCTACTCTGATGCCTTGGGCAACTAGAACAGTTTTACCATAGTGACTTCTGATAAATGCCCCCCAGTAAAATTACTCCTTTTAACATTTCTGAGGAGTATTTGAAGTCGAGGAAGAGTACAAGACTTGTAGTAATATAGCAGGGATATCGTTATGTGTTATACTGTTGATATATAACCTTTATCAGGTATATATTTAAAGAAAACCAGGCACCATGACTTATCTTTATTTTCCATGGGCTCCTTCCAAAATCCACTTCTATATTTATGCTAATGAGACTCGAAGGCTCCTGGGTGGGGGGTCTCTTGAGCCCCTCAGCACTGCAGCTTTACAGGCTGTTACAAAGGGCAGAGCAGGTCTTCCCTCCCCCTGCACTTCTTGCATCTGCTAGATTTTATGGGGCAGAGGGAGAAGGGAAAGAACTTTTCTGCTCATTGTAACAACCTGTGAATATGCAGCAATGAGAGGCTCTGGTAATGTCCCAGAGACCTTCAGACTCATTAGCATAATAAGGTTGATTTTTAGAAGGAAGGAGGCCATGCATAACAAATATAAGAAGATTACCAAAGTCCCAGGGCCTGGATCTATGAGTGAGTGTCCCTGGTTTATCATGGTAGCTTTTCCTTAAGCCATTGACTGGAGATAGGTTTTAGCTGCTGTTACAATAACCTTAATTTAAACAAATAATAATTTATGGGATATATGGTTACTGTGAATTGTGGACTGGCCAACATATGTCGGCTTCTTTGGATACAATTCCTAATTTGACATGCATTAGGTATAATTTCATCTTCCTCTTAGTAATAGCTTGTATGAATGAGCGGTCCAGATGCAGGGGATCTCTGAGCTGTCAGTCACACAGGGCTGCTAACAAGTCATCTGCTGTTATCCCTGCCCGCTGCTAGTAATGTAAAATCTCAGGGTCATAGCTAAACTTGTTGGTAAGCAAAATTTACTGCCCGGAAGAACTTCATTACAGAGGATCTGACAATTTATGTTTTCCTGTTGGCCAAATAAGAGCAAAATAGGAATTCTTTATTATATTTCTCATGGTAGTTCATGAATCCGAATAGAGATGAGCAAATGTATTTATTAGTTGGTAGATTCGGCACAAATTGAAGTCAAATCATTCCTCTCAGGGCAATATGCGAGGGAAAATGAAAAAACAAAACTTGTAAAAATTTAATAAAGCAAGATTGAAGCTTTTTATAAAAGTTTGAGGACTAGATGGGGTTATATTCCAATTCTCAGGACAATTGGACCTGAATCAAGTCTTTGGGGTAAATTTGGGAAACGTTAGTGAATTTAATCTTGGATGATTCACTCATCTCTATAGATGGAGAGTATTTTTTTGGGAAACACTGACTATGGGGGAGATTTATTTGAAGTGTCTGAGGTAAAACTGTTCTAGTTGCCCATAGAAACTAATCAGAGCTCAGCTTTATTTCATAAACAGCTGTGGGGAAATGAAAGCTGAGCTCTAATTGGTCGCTACATCAGGCTACTTGCATAACAAAACATCATTATGGGGCACATTTACTTACCTGTCCGACGATAATGCACTGTGCCGCGATTTACTAAGCTCGTGCACCCAATGCCCTGCATGTGTCGCTCAGGTCCGACAGAGTTCACCATCTTTTTAGTGGTACATGTAAGTGCTTGGGCTTGCGACACAATTAGAAAGTTAAGTCCCACACTCCACCCGATCAGTCAGATTGTGCAACAGAACCCCCCCCCCCATTTGTATCGCATGGAAGCCAAAAAATGCCAAAAAAATTGATCGCGTGCAACACAATCCCAGCACAGACACCTGTTAAATACCTGTGAAAGCCGGGCAAATCCTGAAAAAGGCGCACAGTCCGATGAAAATGTGATCCACGACCCTTAGTAAATGAGCCCCTATGTGACTTCATTTAGATATACGATCTTCCAACCAACCACATATATTAAGCGGGGACATGTGATCTTCTACGTGACCTCATGAAATGATCCTGATGTTTGCACTTTACAAGTTGTCTGCTTCTTCTTGGGCTGGTGAAGGCCTCCTGAGATCCCATTGTGAAGTCCTACAGAGCTCCTTTTTTGTCATGGTAAAACACATGTACATATATATATATATATATATATATATATATATATATATAGCCTAGTCAACATGGTTGTGCTTGTTAAAACATTTTATCCTTCTAATAGTCCAGCCATTGTCCCTGTTAGTGGAATAACAAAGCCCCTGGTTTGTCAGGCAGATATTATAGAGACTTTTTCCCTAGCGCGCTGACAATCTGCTAAATCTGTTCCACATTCTCAACCATTTAAATCACTTTTTATTCTTTTTCTAAATTCTCCACAGTCTTCAAATGTCATCTTCCAAGCCTTTCACCCGTTCCCTTTAAACAGTGTCACATCATTTAGCCATTTAGTTAATTTCCACTGCTCTACGACTTTCTGGGGGTCACCCGAGGTAAATTGCAAAAGCTGTCAAAGTTCAGTTTGTATAAGCTGCCAATCATCAGACTCGTCGACACCCCTTTTAATCCTGGTTGTCATGTTAATTTTGGTTAGGGTCATCCAGATGTTTTAGTGCAATTTGTAGAAATATTCATACGCAGATAGAGCGCTTAGGAATAACGTCCTTATGATTGTAATTTTGGCCAAGGGTACGTGGAAAGATGGAAGATTGCACGAGACAGCACTCAACGTCTCAGCCTTGTATTAGCCTAGTTCCTAACCACATAGCTGTTTGAATAAATATTTTTGTAGCCAGATCTCAGCGCTGCAGACCTCATCCTGTAATTCCTCTCATGGAACATAATCTTTTCTGATTCTTCAGAGTTTGGCTAATGCTGATACATTTTTGGTTTTTGTGCTGACATAGGCAATTTTCTCAGATAGAATATAGAACAATGCACTCTTTTATGTACAGAATGCATATTGCATTTACTGTGTATGAAGATGATAAGACAGAGGTTGTCTATTAGACACAATCCCTATCTGTAAGCTTAAGCCTGAGTTCTCATTTTTCCCCCTGTTGTAGGGAGAAGGGTCATATAGTGCAGCCTTCTGCTGTGTTTCCTGCTGGATGCAACATATACTGAGGTAACATGGATACATTGGGGCACGTTTACTTACCCGGTCCTGTCACAATTCCGCAATGTGTTGTCCGACGAGGATTCAGGTCCGGCGCGATTAACTAATGTTGTCCGTCCAATTTTCTGCAGGTGTCGCTTCGGCGCCGAGGCCCGCCGGAGTTCACCTTCTTCTTCCTGGTGCATATGAGTGCGTGATCTTGCGACACATTTGGTTTTTTAAATTCCCCGGTTTTTCGGAATCCGTCAGGTTGTCCGACGGCCACGCACCGGATTTCTGTCGCGTGCAAGCCGGCGCCGATGTGAAACGGGGCAATTCAACGCAAAACGGAAATATTCGGCAAAACACAACGGAATCGCGGTCCGTGGACCCTTAGTAAATGTGCCCCATTGTCTCTCAGTAATTATATGCTGGGTGAACGTGTCCAAAAGAGAGGTGTGAATGTGACCTCCTGAGACTTTCCCCGATCACAATAATTAATAAGTTCCCAGAGCCTAGGGAGGAGGGTATGGCGAGGAAATATGGATAAAAAATGGTTAAAAAATTAACTAAAGACATAGGAGCTTTTCATGAAAACAGACTGGACATTTTTCAGGACAATTGGTGCAACATTCGTTTGAACCGAATAGATCCAGACCCGAACTAAGCTTTTTGAAAAAGAAAATGAGTCAAAGCTTCTGTGAATCTAGGATGATGGACTCATCTGTATACCCTATAAAATAATTTGTTGATCTTGCGTGCTGAAAACCTTTTGCTGACACCAAAAAAAAAAGCCAAGCACAGAGCTCAGCTGTCTACCCGCTGTACCATTGTGGGTTCTGCCCTCTCTCTATTCACACACAGGATTTAATGGATCCTAGACTCCTAGCCAGTGGGATCAGACTACTTTCACCCCCCAGTCATCATTAAAAGTTATCCCCAAACTGGGCGATAAGTTGTTCTGCTTATCATCTTTATATTGCTATATACATTACATGATTTCAAATCAATATACAGTATACATCTACATTGAATGGGTAGTGCAGTGAAACCTTTAAGGGGTTAGTGAAGCTACACCTCAGCTGATCACTAGGGCAGCTCAATTCCTCGAGGGGATTGTGTAAGTATAACTGGGTGTATGCTGACCAGGACCTTAGAAAATGGAAGTGACAATCTGTGACTAAGTTGGTTGTCACTGACCGCTCCTTGCACTTATTGTTTAGTTCCTTTCACCCCTGGATGCTGTTTCTCCTCTTTGTGTCATGTGAAGATGATCAATGATCAAAATCCTTGCTGAGTAAGAGAAGTACAGATTGCAATATCTGTCAGATGATGAATTCCGGTGATTAACAGGACCAGTACACACTCCGATCCAGCAAAATCAATATGTGTATGTGTTTATGGCTGCAATAAACGTATAGATGCTTCGAGGGATGTTCTACCTGACATTCTTCACTAACAGAGCAAGCACGGACAGGCATCTCCAATATCGAGCAGTGATGTGCATATTGGGAATTATAGACCTACTGTACAGAAGCTGAATGGTGATGCTACATTAAGCTGTACCTTCCAAGTGATTTATGCGCAGCTCCCAAAACGACAATTGGCCATAGAGAACAAGTGTAAAGTAGTGCTATCATGTGCAGCTACACAAAAATTCAGGTTTTTAAAGATGGGAAAAATAGGTGCAGCAAAGATATTGGTAAACATATCAAACCAATAAATGTAGCTGTTACATGTGTATTACAACTTCTAATATTATCACACATTTATGTGTGGTGTAAAGTACAGTTCTAATAGTTGTAAGCTCTCATGAGCCGGGCCCTCACTCTAACTGTGTTATTCCTCTGTAGACTATAAAACGTTATTGTCCCCATAGAGGAAACTAATGCGTCACCATAGCTACATATCACAAACAATAAGTGATAATACAAATCGAATCAATGGGCACATTTACTTACCCGTCCCATTGACGCCGCCGATCCGGAGTGTCCGACGAGGATTCGAGATCGTGTGTACAATTTCCTGCATGTGTCGCATCGCCGCTGAGGTACGCGGAGTTAACCTTCTTCTTCCCGGTGCATGTAAGTGCTGATCTAGCCACACAATTTGATTGTTAAATTCTGCGGTTTGTCCGAATCAGTCGGGTTGTCCGTCGTCCACACCCCCCGATTTGTGTTGCATGAAAGCCGACCACAATCCAATCGTGTGCGCCAAAAACCCAGGGCAATTCAGCGCAAAACCGAAAAATTCGGGAAACCCAACAGAAATGCGTCCAACGGACCCTTAGTAAATGTGCCCCAATATATACATACTGTAAATAAAAAATGCATGGAAAAAAACAGGAAACAATCACAACATACAAACCTGTTACTTATAAGACACTTTCTGTGGAATTGGCACAATACAGTCGGTGCAGAAGAGTATTCAAATCTATGTCCTGCTTTTGAGTTGTGTAAAACCTTCGCTAAAAGTACTTCAAGACCATTTAACTATGAATTCATAGGATGATTTTAATTTTAACAATATTCTATGATGTGGCACAGACTCCCAACTGTAATGTGTTATTTTATTTGTATATGTACCCCATGATCTGTAATGTTCTGCAGAATAGGATGGCGCTATATAAATAAAGATTTATTGGTATGGAAATATACATTTTGGTGCACCCTGAGAATATCCACAGTAGTGCACCCTCTCTTATCCAGCATTACAGGGAGCAGGACTGGGAAGCAGGGCTAAATGGGAAGCACTGGGCAGTGAAATTGAGCTAAAGAGGGTACACCGAACCTCACGGCCGGGTTGCTGAAGAATTCTCATTTAGCTACAGATAAAAATTATGTTTTTTGGCCACAGATGTTCCCAACGAAGATATGCTGATGATTCATTTATTGTCTTTAGTCACCAAAATGGTTAAAGAATATGCAAATAGGTTTTCCAGGTTGGAATAAGAAGGAGATTTTCTGCAAAGTAGACGTGTTAATGGCACTGTAGTTAAAGCGCTAGAATAAGACTAAAGTATATCCTTAAACATTACATATGGCTCCAGAGCCGGTCTTGTAGTAGATATGGTGCTCCAGGTAGTGAGTTATCCTGGAATGTGGTTTGGCATAAATCTGCGAGTTTAACCATCTGAAGCATGAAATAATTGCTTCCAGTAAGGCGGCTTCAAGGAAACTCGACCCCCGTCGTATATGATACAATCACTTTCCTGCACCCACAGGGTGTATAAAGTTTACACTATGCTCACTGCTTTTGCTTACTTAACTTACCTTTTATTTGTAAGCGCATGAATCTTAAAGTGTCCCTTGCCGGCTGTCAAGACAAATGTAGGGTACAAGAAATCTTCCTCCCTTCCAGATGTCCTGCAGCTGACATTTAGGAATATGTAGGATATCCTTATGGTAACTTTTTGTTTTATAATTCCATATAGAACTATTATAGTAAAGCAAACTGCTCACATGATTTCTATGGCTCCATGATATAATGTATATCTCTATTTTATTTGGAGCAGAATCCGTCTCCCAATACACATCCTAACCGATGACTTTAAAGTGTAACCGTTATTCTGGGCAAAAAAAAACTAAAAAAACATAACTCTGTTCCAAGTGTCCCTGGGAAACATTCTTCAAAGTATTTTGCCTCTCGGTCCTCATTTATTACCTCTTTTGCCCCATAGCAACCAGGGTTTCCAGCTCTCAAAAAAACTACAATCAGCAAGATGGAGGGGCGGAGCCTGCCTCCTGTGACCTCATCACAAGTGCCTGCTGCTGACCAATGACACCATAACTATCTATCTATATCATATCTATCTCTCTATCACCTATCTATCTATCTATCTATCTATCTACCCCATATCTATTTATCCATCATCTATCTATCTATCTATATTCTATCTATCTATGTATATCCTATCTATCTAGCTTTCTACATATGTACCTACCTATCTAAGTAAAATTCCAGCACAGCACATGAGGGGACAGCTTGAAGACTTGGAAAGTCTTTCCTGCCACTTCCTTGTGTGAGGTGATGGGGGAGGGGTTAAGCTGCATTGTGTATCTATGTGGATTATTTGTTTAGATACAAGTGTAGGGAAATCTGAGGGAGAGATAAGTGGAGGTGTTTGGTCCCTACATTAGTTAGTGCTCCTGGCAGCACATGACTGCTGAAGCAGGGAGACTTGAGGTAATCAGCCGATTGCAGAGAGAGGACAGGTGGGTGTGTCTCTAGCTCTGTAATCAGCTCCTCAGTGTAAGGTAATGAAACACCTGAGACTGGGAGAAAATTTGTGTATTTGGTTCATCAATGGGCATAATGATGGAATACAGATAGTTGTCATTGATGGCACATTCTCAGGTTGGGTTGAAGTTACCAGTGGGGTGCCACAGGTGTCAGTATTGATATGACTTCTTTTAATTATTTTTGTTAACCTCAAAGAGGATTTACCTAGTAAAGTTTCAATATTTAAAGTGGATATTAGGCTCTGTAAAGTAATACAGAGGATGATAGTATAATAATACAGAGACCTAGACCAAGAAACGACCAATAAAGTACATTTTTGATTAACATAGATAAATATAAGATTATGCACTTGGACCTAGTAAACTAAAGGTATATCTATGTGTAAAACAGTCAATTACCTGGTAAAACTGCAGCATAAAAAGGACATGAGGTTATTGGGGGATGGTAAACTAAATTTTAATGACCAGAGCCAGGCGGATGCTGCTACATCTAATGCTTTTGTGGGATGTATCAATAGAGGAATAGATTCTCATGATAAGGACATAGTTTTGTCCTTTTACAAATCACTGGTCAGACCACACATGGAATATTGTGTACAGTTTTGGGCACCAGTGTATATCAAGGACATAGTAGAACTAGAACGGGTGCAGAGGAGAGCAACCAGGATTATTAGGGGAATGGGGGGATTAGAATACACTGACAGATTACAATGTACAAATACCGGAACGGGCAGTACAAGGATCTCTACAAAGATCTTTTTATACCTAGGCCTGTGACCAGGACAAGAGGGCATCATCTATGCCTAGAGATCTACACCTATTATGCTTGAAATATTGGGATAGGATAATAATTTTCCCTTGGGGCCAATTAGTATTATTATCTCTGTTGTTGGTGGTTGTGGGGACACACAGCCAAGCGCTGTGGGGGCTTAGCCCACTAGTATCGGTACTCCCTGGGCTGCTGGGTCTTGGTACCCATCGGAATTGTGTTGTGTCCATAGTGGACGCCATGTGAAGCTGCACCCATCAATGTAGAGACCCACTAGAACTAGGTCACCTTGAAGTGGTTAGTGCAACTTGATCAAAAGGCATGTTTGTTTGGTTAAATGAGACTATCGACAATAGAGAAATGTATAATGTGTGGATGTGCTGTTTTGATCTGTCTTTCTCCAAATGTTGCCAATTAGTATCAGCCTTGTAGGGTTTTTTTTTTTCGCCTTCCCCTGTATCTACACTGTAGGATGTATAGGTTGGAATAATAATAATATATATCGAATAAGGTTGGAAAAAGACACAGGTCCTATACATCCATAGATTGTTGGAACAAGCGATGGCCGAGCTCCCTTTAATGGACACGTAGGACCCAAGACAAGATGTAAATAACTTTTGATATTTTTGACAAGATGAACCCAAGTTGGAGGAAGAAAAGAATTAAATTTCTTGCTATTTAGACAAAGAAACTGTTTTGAACACGTTCTCAGCTAAAAATAATGGATGAAAAATACAGCACAGTAATGTTTACACAGACACTTTTAATGCTGTTTTTCCCGGAAATAGGAATTCTGCATCTTGTGTGGCCCGAAAGCCACCAGTCCAGGCTTAATTTTATGTGCCTTTAGAAAGGTTATAAATGGATAACTTTACACCTGGGTCCTAGATTTTACAAGAAGTATAATAGGTTCCTGGTGTGAATGTGTACATTGAACTTCTGTAACAATTGTCTTCTCCAGGTCATGTTTGTAGGCTCGTGGCTATACTGCATTGTCATGGAACAAAATGCTTTGTTTCTCTTATTTGCTGGATGCCTCATAGTAGTTTTTTTTTTACTTTTGAGGAATAGTTCAGCTTCCAATTTATAGAGGTTTCCCACCATATAGTTATTTATAGAGGACTTCTACTCCTGTACTTCCGCTTCCCAAACTCCTACATCACCAGACGATACCATCTATGGCCATCACATCCATCTTGTGAATCCTGAGGCTTCTTCTACCTCTTTACAAGTATAACTTCTGAATATATCCTGCTTGTTTAAGACATGCCAGTCTATTATGGTACAGTGTGTTCCATAGACTTAAAGTGACATTGCTAGTAAAAAAAAAAAAATACAATCAAAGGCACTATAACTTCCCATAGAAATCAAACTTCATTTAAATGGCCGTTTTCAATCTGGGACCATCGGAAGATAAGAGGAGTGAAAGTTCCCCTGTCAAAGTGCTGATTTACATGTGTGACTGAGAGGGCACAGAATAAATTAATTTTATGTGACATTAATTTGGAAAATGAGTTATAGCAAGACATTAAAAGAAATCTATCATCAATATCCATCATGATAAACCTGGGACATTACTCATGGATCCAGGCACCGTGACTTTGGTAATCTTCTTATATTTGTTATCCATGGCCTCCTTCCTTCTAAAATCAACTGTTATAATTATGCTAATGGTTCTAATCGGGGTTGGTCCCATAGAATGTGTGACCCAAAGTGCTCTCTACCCCCAAACTTAGTTTTTTATCTCTGTGCCACCTGATAATTCTACAGATCGCACCTAGACAAATTCATTTCTGTGGGCTCATACACACTGCCGTGATTTCTATAAATCTGTGTCCAAGATACTGCCAGAGCTTCAAAACTATCCATTTCTAGAATCTATTTCTCCCTGTGTTTGCATCTCTGACCGTTTTTATTATGATCATTGATGTGTAAGTGGACCTTTTATGTTGATGACACACATCTACAAACAACAGATGGATCCGTTAGGCTATGGGATGAAAATAATTTCAAAAATATCACCATGCGATATAAAGAGCTCTACCCCTGCCTCTCACACTAAGAATGTGTATAGTAATATCTCAAGTGAAAAATGAACAGTGTATGTGCCCTAAATATATGATCAAGGACGAAATTAAGTGTATAATACCCACAATCTACGGAAATCAAAATGTCAAACAACTGTAACCAGTATATAGAAAATATGAACAAATTATATTACCCAATAAGATGAGGTTACTTGATCCGATCACATGTTTAACTGTCATTTCACAGCTTTCTCATGGGTTAAGGGTTAAAGGAAAAGGGTTAAAGGGTTAACTAAAATAAAATGAAACTACAGATACTCACCTCTGGGGGAGAAAAAGACTATTGCTGGAAAGAAAGAGTTCTGAAAACAGCCCGGAGCATAAGGACTCATTGGGGCAGATTTACTTACCCGGTCCGTTCGCGATCCAGCGGCGCGTTCTCTGTGCTGGATTCGGGTCCGGCCGGGATTCATCAAGGTAGTTCCTCCGTTGTCCACCAGATGGCGCTGCTGCGCTGAAAAGCATCTGAACGCGCTGGAGTTCACTGGCTCAGGCTGAGTGAAGGTAAGCGCGTCCCAAGCGACACATTTCTTTTTTTAAATGCGGCGGTTTTTCCGAATCCGTCGGGTTTTCGCTCGGCCACGCCCCCCGATTTCCGCCGCGTGCATGCCGGCGCCGATGTGCCACAATCCGATCGCGTGCACCAAAATCCCGGGGCAATACAGGGGAAATCGGCGCAAATCGGAAATATTCGGGTAACACGTCGGGAAAACGCGAATCGGGCCCTTAGTAAATGACCCCCAGTGTCCGGTGTTACGGCCTGTTAATTATTCACGCCTCTCTTGTGACGTCAACTCTGAAGATACCACCTCTCCCAGCAGAGTGACGGCATCAATAATTAACAGCCTGGAGCACCATACAGCGATAGTCTTTTTCTCCTCAATCCCAGGATTTGTCTTCTTTAATCTTGACACACCTGGGAGAAGAGGACTATTAATTTGACCTTATTGTAGTGGTAGACTTTCCTTTGCGCGTCATATACTGTCTCTTATATGCAAAAGCATAAAATTGTAATAAATTAGCATCAAATGAGCAACTTCTTGATGGCTAAGCAATGGACAGACATGTTTACACTGGCTAATGACCGTCTGCCCTTACTTGTACGAGGAGATACATTCTGTAAGCATCGGATGACTCAGCAATAGACCCTCTGCATTCTTACCCACAGACTCATTACTGTGTACATATTACATGTAATATAGACGTTACTTAGCAATAGTAAGAGTTTTTTTGTGGCTTCCTTGCACTTTGTATATTACTGAGTCATAGTCGCATATTTAACTCACTTTCGGGAATATACCTGTAATCTATCTTGTCATCTAAAAAAGCAGACAATGTCCGTGATATGTCCATGTAGTCACTGACACATATATTCCACCCGTCTGCTGAGCCTCAGGTAACATTCCATCAGGCAAATAATAGAACCTTACCTCTGGTCAAGAAGGCTTAGAAGATGACCTACAATTTCAAAAGAACTTTGTATGTTTAAATATCTTGTGTTTGTTTTTAATAATTTTTTAAAAATGTCTTCATCTTGGGCATTAGGCATGATATTTGACATTTCCTGTTCTATAGCGCTCAATTATTCGCTGGTGATTACATAATCATGCATATTATAACATCACATTAAACTGTATATACGTAGTAGACAGAACGCACCTCCTCCACCTCCCACCACAATAACAGGTCACATCGAACACTAGGTGACATTTATTAAGTGGACTTTTTTCCTGTGTTTTTTTTTTTCTTATTTTGCTGGTTCTTGTATTTGGCTCCTGAAAGTAGAAAGTATTTATAGATTTATGCACATATTTACAAATTTTTGGCAAAAATTATATAACAAGGTCTTTCTCACTGTATGTCGGTTTTTCTTACATGAACTTGGAAGTGAAGTGGTTATGTGCAACCAAATATGTTGGAATATTGAATTACAAATAAGCCACAAAAATAAAGAAATTGACTAGGTCCGTGCACACACAAACTACAAAACTGAAAAAAAAAAAATAAAAAAAAGCAAAAGATGCCACAATGTCATTGCTAATCTTAATATTTCTATAGTCCAAGACGGCTGCGGTACAAAATACTACAAAATAGAATGACATAATAAAAAAAATATAGGTATGACAAATCCTTCATTTTAGGGTTTTCATGTATTTTCTCAGTAATAACACATTTCTTAAGATATAGTAATACCTAGCATTTGTAACAGCGCAGTCCGAGACCCATCACTGTATCTTTCCAGTGCCCTATCAGGGTATTCTCATCTTAGCTATTTGTGACATATTCATTGGTGAGAGGTTTTACTACTTCATAGGAGTCCCAACTCTAAAATCCACAGCTCCCCAAGCCCACCCCACAGATTTAAAAAAGCCTGCATGCTGAGCCTGACTCCCAAACGTTGACCAAATCGATACACTATCACAGTGTCCACAGGTCCACGCCAGCCTCGCAAATAGTACAAAAATACTACTACTGGTATATCCCTGAACATGTGATGTCGCATTGGTGCTCGGCTCGTTATATCCCTGGTCATGTGATGTCACACAGGTGCACGGCTCGTAATATCCCTGGTCATGTGATGTCACACAGGTGCCCGGCTCGTTATATCCCTGGTCATGTGATATCACACTGGTGCTCTGCTCTTTATATCCCTGGTCATGTGATATCACACAGGTGCTCAGCTCGTTATATCCCTGGTCATGTGATATCACACAGGTGCTCAGCTCGTTATATCCCTGGTCATGTGATGTCACACAGGTGCACGGCTCGTAATATCCCTGGTCATGTGATGTCACACAGGTGCACGGCTCGTAATATTCCTGGTCATGTGATATCACACAGGTGCTCGGCTCTTTATATCCCTGGAAAGGTGCACGGCACACTATAACACCCAGCTCTAATTGCTCTGTAGGATATAACGGGTCTTGCACCTGTGTGACATCACATGATCATGGGACAGTTTTTATCCACATGTAGTTGTAATATTACAACTTTACCATGGCTAAGGGTTTACAGATCTTATAATGAGAACCAATCCTTCATCACCTACTGAGTCAATGAGAGGACAGGACTACCGGGGATTTAATGACAGTGTCTATTACAGGGACTTGTGAAGCAACCACTGACGTAGATTGTCATATGGTAATATCTTCCACATGTGCCAATCTAGGTTAGTAGGTAGCTGTATGTCATTATAAGCTACATATGGTGCACAGCACATGACCTTATTAGCCTTTATATCAGCGGACAGACAACATAAACCTGTAAAATGGCAAATAAGGATTCATGACATATACTGGAGGCAGCACATATCCTGCTCTTTTTATGTTTTTGTTTTGTTTTACTTTGGATGCGTTCAGTATTGGATTTATCTTTCCCCGAGCTGTAATATCCTGTGACCAGCATTATATATATTCTCACTAATAGGGATCCTACTAAAATGACTACAATATTTTACCCCAATTTTATACTGGGAATGTTATTTGGAGGATTCATTAGCTTAAAAAAACCTCAAAGTGAGAAGATACAATCTGGCGGAGTAGACACTGGTTTTAATGAGAATTTATTTACTATTGCACTTTACGCATAATCTTAACATAATATATGGACGTCCTTATGTCTCTTCTTATTATATCCTCCTGCTCATTAAAAGCTGCAATTTTTGTTCCTAGTATTGGAGCGGCTATTGTAATAGCATTGATCTGTGCGGCTGCTGGTAGGCTTGCCTATAATTTCTCTGCACATCTGAAACATATTTGGTCAGCGGACCCCCGTAACCTTCTGCTGTAAATTTCTAAGAACTTCTTTTTACTCAGGAAGAGGTTGTAGCTATGATTCATGACTATGCTGCAAGGCACCAGTAATGGAAGGCACTGGAAGACGACCCCTTGCTGCTTAATATTTTATGCAGACGTAGCTCTAGAAAAGGCAAAAATTATTCTATGTGATCCCTCTAAATTGTTTAATTTACTGATATATATATATAATAAAATATATAAAATACATATATATATATATATATACTAGTGTGGTACACATATATTTATTTATTTAGTTTTTTTTTTCTTCTGAAACATTTAAAAGACTAAATTCTTATTTAAATATAAATTTAATATTAAATATTTTTCATATAATTTAGTTGATAGGTTCGGTCAAGGTATCTTTGAAGCCCCACCTCCTAATGGTAGCATATTGCTTGTCAGCCTATCCATAGGATTGGTATTAAATCAGATTGGGCAAGCACACAGAGAATAGAACGAAAAGTCCAGTCCTGCACTTTTAAACTACAAGAAAAGCCGAAGCTAGTCCACAGGTAACGGCAAAGAAATAACATTCTTATTAAACATGTAGAAAAAACAGGATTAATGGAGCTGTGGTTATATAAATTTAACTATAATATATATATATATATATAATACATATACATACTACATACATCAGTGGGATGAGCGATCTCAATGTTTGTTCGGTGAGACCTCGAACCCAAAACTAGCCAAGGTATGATTGGCCGGAGAAGCTAGTAGCTTCGTCAATTTGCTGTGATGGATGTTCGCAGCCGGTCCAGCATATATCTGGGCCTCTTGAACCCTAACCTCGAACAGAAACTTTGGTCTGCTCTTCTATAATAGCAAGGTATCAGCACCTTTAGTGGGTCTTTTGCTTTGCTTATATAGGGATTATCGTATGAGTGCGGAGAGCTATTTTATGTAGAGCATAATAACAGCGCAATGTAAGAAAAATCGGTACAAGAGTAAAATTTAATGCTTAAAACATTTTGACAAACCTGTTATCTACAAGTTGACAGCACTCTGATGTGTGTTCCTGCACATTTGTCTGGGGTTAAGTGGGCCGGCAAAAACCATGGTGCTCTTGTAATAATAGGGAGCTTGCTTAGTTCTCTGTGCGCCATGGAGGACACCTCTAGAACCATTATCTGCATGTTGATAATTTTTTTGCTGGTGAGGCGGGCGACCGGAAGGAAATCGGCAGAAACAATTTAACTTTTTAAGGGTTAAGAGTGGGAAAAAATACTAAATTAAAGGTGCCAGAACTTTTAATCTTTGACTGTGCAACAGGCCAGAAGTGTGAGGTTATGCAACGCGCTTCAGCCCCATTCATGACCTTCTTGATCCTAGGAGAAATTCTGGAAAACCCTTGACGTTTTGAAACAACTCCTGATCTACTAGAGGCGATATCTACAGCCCATGTGTCAACAGTGTGTGATGTCCACTACGAGTAGGCATGGACTGTTGTATAATTGTGACTTGGGCAGTGGCTCATTATGAGCTGTGGATGAGGCTTTAGAAATACGTGAACTTGCAATGGCCATAAATAATGTTAATGTGCAGTAGCTCAAACCTAGATTTCAGTTTTCATGTGGTGCTTTAATATGAAAAATAAATGACATTATAGGTCATTATTTTTATTTATATGGTTTCTATTTGTATTATTCTCTAAATAAAATTTCTGGGAGAAATCAGAAAAGTGTTGGTTGATTGGTAGTTTAGGGCCTGGGTTTCTCGGTATTATTACAGACTATGTATCCATTCCTCAGGGCATCAGTATGTACACGATGATGTTGTTCATAAAATCCAAACCTTGAGTAGTTTTCCTCTCTAGCCAGAGCGTACTGTATCTAAATCAAAGCTAGATTGGATGTCTCGTGTGACATTGTGGTTAGGAGGGACAGATACGAGCGGAGAGTTATTACTTCTTCTTACGTGAAAAAGATTATGTATGTGTGAAAATCTTTCCGGTCAGTGGAAACTGTTATAGGTGGTGGCCCATATTTATCCAACACTTTCGAAACGTAAGTGAAAGCATGGAAGACAATGAAGTATACCATCAAAAGGCTCACAAGTGGCAATAAAATGGAATGTCCCCATAGTGAGAAAGTAAACCTTTTGAAATACTTTTTCTTTTTCAAGGGGTTGATTCAGCCATTGAAAGGATTTTAAGTTTATGATATTACTGATATATCCATAGGTAATCAATAAGAAACAGGGGTTACGGGAGAAGCAGATCTCGTATAGCAGAACTTCTGAATGAGGGCTCCTTTCTCCTTTAGGCCGTCGGCCACTGGCCTTATGACACGTTTTTGGCTGTTTTTTAAGAGGTTCGTCTTTTGAAAACGCATCGTTTTTTTGGACGCCGTTTTACCATTATCTTAATTAATAAACTGGTCAAAACGATGCGTTTTCTAACAGACTGCGTACAACGCCTTAGCGTGTGCCACCGGCCTTAAAAAGAATATACTTATTTGTATAGTTCTGGTGGGATCGCTGGAAAGACGCTATGGTAGTAGAGCTAGCGGCACACACAAGGTTTAAAGTCAGCCTTGGCTTTGGCACTTACAATTCAAGCTCGCCCAGCTGGACACTGCCGAATATGTGTATCCTGGCCTGCCAGCACTTGCTCTGCCAGCAGGTATAAGAGGCGACTCCGTTACCTAGGTGTTAATACAGTCCAGAGCTCGCCCGCCAGAGTTGTTGACAGCCTCACATCCTATGCTTTCTTCGGGCCTGAAGTCTGAAACAGGCTTCTAATGAGACCTGTGACCCCACTTTGTGGGCGTAGCAGTAAACCCAGGAGTTACCGAGGCCCCTGATGGAAGTAGGAGTCACTCCGCTAAGCCTCCTACTCCATAATACACAGTCCCCAGTAGAGAATTCAGAATGTGCCTGCTGGCTTGGCCACATAACCAACTGACTACTCTCTTGCTTGTGCTGACATGCCTTTTGGGTTACTGCTACAAATCCAGGGTCTTTACCACAACACACACTCTTCAGTTGCTGTAGGACTAGATAACATTTCCCAACAACACCCTGCAGCTTATTGTCTCAACAAACATGTTAAAATCACGCACATTTATATACTCAATATAACACATATTAGTATACTTAATACCACAGCAGTATACAACAAAACGGCATAAACCGTTTCTTGCTCTGTGGGACATCATACTGAAGACCCTCACTGATCTGCAACTGTAGGCCCTATCCTGTGGATAAGGGCCTACCTGATTGGTTGGGAAACTCCTTTAAGAGGAGTGGAGGTAACATTTTGGCAGCAACTTTTTTTCCCAAAGAACGCATAGTAATGTTGGCAGGAAATGTAAAAGCTATGATTGTTTCTATCCTAACATACACAAGTAGTCAGTGGTTCCAATCTACATCATGTATACTACGATTTTTGTTTTTGTCGCTACAGTATAAAACTGAGAATATTAACTTAATCATAGGAGATGAGCGAACATGCTCGTCCGACTTGATGCTCGGTCGAGCATATGGTAGCGAAACTGGCTCGTTACTCGGACGATACTTCGCCGCGCGAGAAAATGGCAGCTCAGGCGTTTTGCTTTTTGGCGGCCAGAAAACAAGAGCCAATCACAAGCCAGGAGATCTGCACTCCAACAGAAGACGTCGGTACCTTACACGTCGTAGCAGTGTTGGGCTGGCCAGATTCAGGGGACCCTGGGATAGACTAGCCGCGCCGCGCTGCTCGGATCATTCTGTGCTGGATGCCGCTAGGGAGAGAGCTGCTGCTGGTCAGGGAAGAAAGCGTTTTAGGGTGTTCATAGCTTACTGTTAGGCAGGAGTGATTCTCAAGGTGAACCCACAGCCCTTCTTAGGCTACAATAACGTTCTACTTTTTTTATTTTAATTTGCATCTTTTACATTTTGTGAGGAATTAGCAGGGGGAAGTGCTACCGTTGTTGGTTAGCTTAGTGGCACCACACATCCAAGCAAGACCGAAGTGGCAAAATTCAGTAGCGGGGTGGATTTCTATTAGCAATAACTCAGTGTATATCATGATGCATAGTAGTGTGCTCCTTTGAGACTGGCTAGAAAATAGACATAGGAGAATACAACAGCTTCTTGAAGCCTACAGTAGCGTTCTATATATTGATTTCTGGTGATCTGCGGGTGGCTTGTAGGTTTCTGCGGGCATGTACTTGCCAATTCTGCTGAGGACATTTGTAGTGAGGACTTGCGAAGCTGTGTTCTGGCTAGGGGCGCACACACATATCCATAGCAAAGGCCGAAGTGGCAAAATTCAGTAGGGGTTGGATTTCGATTAGGCAATAACTCATGTCATCTCATCTGGCATAGTAGTGTGCTTCCTTTGATTACTTGGCTAGAAAATAGCCATAGGAGAGCCAAACAGCTTATGAGCCTTACAAGTAGCGTTTCTATATATTTGCTTCTGGTTGATCGCGGTGGACTCTGGCTGTAGTTGCTGCCCGTGCCTTTGTACTTGCCTAATTCTGAGCAATTGTAAGTGAGACTTGCGACAGCGTGTTCGGCGCTTATGTGGCGCACATATCCATAGCAAAGGCCGAAGTGGCAAATTCAGTAGGAGTAGGGGTGGATTTATATTAGGCACAATAACTCAGTGGCATCTCAATGCATAGTAGTGTGCTTCCTTTGCTTACTGGCTAGAAAATAGCCATAGGAGAATACAAACAGCTTCTTGAAGCCTACAGTAGCGTTCGAATATTTGATTTCTGGTGATCTGCTGGTGGGGCTGGTAGTTTATGCAGGGCATGTACTTGCCAATTCTGAGCAATTTGTAGTGAGACTTGCGGACCGCTGTGTTTGCGCTTAGTGGCGCACATATCCATAGCAAAGGCCGAAGAAGTTGCAAAATCGTAGGGGTGGATTTCTATTAGGCAAATAACTCAGTGTCTCATCTCATTGGCATAGGAGTGTTGTTCCTTTGATACTGGCTCGAAGAAAATAGCCATAGGAATACAAACAGCTTCTTGAAGCCTACAGTAGCGTTCTATATATTTGATTTAATGGTTGACTGCTGGTGCTGTAGGTCTGCAGTGAATGGTACTTGCACAATTCTGAAGCAATTTGTAGTGAGACTTTGACGACGCTGTTTATGCGCTTAGTGGCGCACATATCATTAGCAAAGGCCGAAGTGGCCAAAATTTCAGTAGGGGTTGGATTTTATAGGCAATAACTCAGGTCATCTCTCGGCATAGTAGTGTGGCTTCTTTATACTGGCTAGAAATAGACATAGGAGAAACAAAAGCTTTTGAAGCCTACAGTAGCGTTCTTATATTTGATTTGGTTGATTGGACTGGTGGCTTGTAGTTCGTTTTTTTGCTTGTGTTGCTGCAGTTGCATGGACTGCCAATTCTGAGCAATTTGTAGTGAGACTTGCGACGCGGGTTATGCGTTAGGGCGCACAATCCATAGCAAAGGCGAAGTGGCAAAATTCAGTATGGGTGGGATTTCTATTAGGCAATAACTCAGTGTCATTCATTGGCATAGTAGTGTGCTTTCCTTTGATACTTGGCTAGAGAAAATAGCCATAGGAGAATACAAACAAGATTCTGAAGCCTACAGTAGCTTCCTATATATTTGATTTCTGGGATCTGCTGGTTGGCTGTAGTTTCTGCAGTGGAATGGTACTTGCAATTCTGAGCAATTGTAGTGGACTTGCGACGCTTGCTGTGTTCTTGCGCTTAGTGGCGACACATATCATAGCCAAAGGCCGAAGTTGGCAAAAGTCAGTAGGGTTGGATTTCGATTAGGCCAATAAATCAGTGTTCATCATGCTGGCATAGTAGTGTCTTCCTTGATTACTTGGCGAGAAATAGCTCATAGGAGAATACAAACAGCTTCTTGAAGCTACAGTAGAGTTTTTTTTTTTTCTATATAATTTGAGTTTCTGGTGATCTGTGGTGCTGTAGTTCTGCAGTGTATGTACTGCCCAAATCTGAGCAATTGTTAGTGAGATTGCGACGACTGTGTTCTGCGCTTAGGTGGCGCAATATCCATAGCAAGGCCGAGTGGCAAAATGCAGTAGGTGTTGGATTTCTATTAGGCACAACTCAGTGTCATCTCATCTGGCATGTAGTGTGCTTCCTTTGTACTGGCTAAAAACAAGAAATACCATAGCATAGGATAGGATTTTTGGGTTTAAAAATCAAAAAAAAAAAAAACACAAAAAAAAAAAAAAAAAAAAAAAAAACACAAAAAAAAAACAAAAAGAAGTAAAAAAAAAAAAAGTTTATAACTCTCATTTAAAACTTGTTTAACCCGAGGCGCTAGGGGTAGAGGACGAGGCTGGGGACGTGGGCGTCCCACATACTGCAGGGGTAGAGGCGTGGTCTTTTTCTGGGCGGGCGGGTGAGAACACCATGCGATGAGGGGAGCAGGGGAACGCCCGAGAGCTACACTCCCCGAGGTTCAGTCTAATTTACTGGGGAATCGTGGTTAGAGCACTGTTGAGGCCGAAACAGGGCGAAACAGGTGATTGCGTGGTTGCTGAACAAATGCTTCGAGCAATTTGTCCACCCACCAGAAGTATTCAACGCAGTCCCCCATGTCACCGAATCCCCACTCTCCAGCGCCTGCACCTCAGCTCCATCCCACCCATATGCCCCCTCCAGGAAAAAATTTGGCATTTGAACCGGGCATTATCTGAGGAACTGTTTTTATGGGACCCTTCCCACGTACAAACACTTGTCCGGTTTGATGTGAGCAATTTCCGATGCCCAGGTTTTCACACCAGTCACAGTCGTGGGTGATGATGACCTCTTGACGTAGTGGAGGTGTAAAGAGGTGTCCGACGATGAGGAGACACGGTTGTCAGACAGTGGGAGTTGTTGTTGTCAGGGCAGGAAGTCCGAGGAGGGAGCAGACTGAGGGATCGGAGGATGATGAGGTGACAGACCCAAGAGGGTTGAGAGCCGGGTGAACAACAGGGCTTCTCTGAGACGGAGGAGAGTTCCTCGACATGAACAGGTTGGAAGAGGCAGTGGTGGGCAGACGGCGACCGGCAGGGCCAGAGTGTGCATCAGAGAAACTGTCAAATAGTGAGTCCCGTGGTGAGGGCTTGCGGCGAGGGCTGTTTCAGGAAGTGTGGAGGTTCTTAAGGAAACACGGTATATGACCGACGGACTGTGTGTGCAACATTTGCCAAAAACGGCTCAGGGCCCCCCCCCAGGGGGGGTTTCCACCACTACTAGCTTAACGACCACCAGTATGCGCAGGCATATGAATGCTAAGCCACCCCACTAAGTGGCAACAAGGCCAGTGCACATCGGCCGTGCACACACTGCTCCTCCCCTGGGTCAGCTGCTAGCAGCCCCCCGGCCAGGCCCTGGCACAAAAACCCATCGTCGCCTCCACGATCCTCCACAGCATCCACCAGCGTCAGCTCTCCAACCCGACGCTGGAGGCGGACACGCAAATATAGTGAAACCCACCCGCACGCGAAGCCCTTAATGTGCAACATCTCCAGATTGATTAGCCTGGAGAGCCTGCCCTATAGGCTAAAGTAAGACCGAGGCCCTTGAGCAAACTAATGGCGGCGGCCGCCCTCGGTATTGGTCTCCAGCCGCCACTACTTTCCGATGGTGTGCCGTTTCAGCCCTGCACCGCAAGTGTCAGACAAATATCCGTTGCCTGACCAAGCGTTTCGACAATGTCCACTGACCACGACACGTGACGAGTGCTGCGGGCAGGGCCACATATATATCGCTGAAAGGCCACATTGGGTTAAATGTGGGGAGGCTGGGGGACCGAGGTCTGACCCTGGGGCTGATAATATACTGCCGAAGCCGAGGAGCGGGGGCCACCTCATGCGTCCAGGTGTTTCCCAGGCCACTATGCCTCATCTCCCTCCCACCCCTCCTACACATTCCTCCTTCCGACGTACCATCCGTTGGGCCACGGCGCCATCAGTCGGTAGCTACTAGGCCACAGGAGCAGTGCCGTCGCTAAGCGACAGAGGCAGGGTGCTGCAAACCTGCTGACCCTAGGCCGAAAAAGGCACACAATCCAAGAGCTATAACAGGGCATCACGGTCGCACAGACTTGAACTGTGGCTGGAACCCTAGCGCTGAACTCACAGCTCGTATGGTTGGTGGACAAGGCCGTATCCGGTGGCGTGTTCCTGCAACTCGGCAGGACTGACCACATGTGCCATGCCTGGCCCATAGTGTTAAATCTGTATGCATAGGTGCGTTTTCCAATCAAAGACATACCCCATACTGATCGATTTTGCTCACGAAGAGTTTGCGAACCGCACTGTTGGCTGATTTAGGATAAGTCCAGCCCAGATTGCTGCCAGAACTCTCAGGGTCAGCGGTCGCGTCCGCGCTCCAACTGCCCGCTCACACGACTGTTGTGCGAAGGGCCCACGAGGTGGAATAACAGCTGACACATGTTAGTCCAGAGTTACCATAGCAAGCAGAGCGATTGTCGTACTGCCAGAATGTCAACTCCACCAGAACTGGTAGTCAGGCTCAGTATGTCTCTTCCTCAGCGTAACATAGGAGTGCGACGCTGAGTCTGAATATGTCATGTTGCTGAGTAACTTTGCGGAGTCAACACACGATTGGTCAGTGGCGAGCGGCCGCCATCATCACCTCAACCATCCCGCTGCTTGGCCTGTTGAAAACTCTCTGCAGCATGAAGTGCGGAAGCTTTGGCTCGTCACAAGAGACGTGGAAGAAGATTCCCTTTTGATAGCCAAGAAACCCTGAGGTCTGTTTTCTTCGCAGCCTGGCATATCGGAGGGGGTGCGAGGTTGGGAGGAGGATTGAGAGGACAGAGGGAGAATAGTGTTGGCTGGACAAAGAGGGACCATTGTTATGGTCCTTCAAATGTTTTCAGTCCTGGTGGCAGAAGAAGAGGAGCTGTGGATTGAGGTTGGAGTGTACATAGTGAAATAAGGACAGTCAGGCCAGTGTAGGGAGGAATTCTTACGCGTTGGTACTCTGCGGGGCGCATATGGCAGATTTCAGGCTAGGCTGCCATCCCGTGACCCCTCGCGTTCCAAAAGAATTGTATTCCAGGACCGACTTACGGGGTTGTTTCCAACTCTCCTGGCACCCACGTATTCCAGCATAAATCTTCCCTCCATCCCTGAGAGAAAGGATGTAGAAGAATGCATGAATACCAAGCCAGCAGTGTGCCAGCTGACAACGATTTCCCTTCTGACACGCGCTAGCGCAGAGTGCGTAGGAGTTCTGGGGACAAGTAGCGAGGGGAGAGTAAGGAGAGCAGGGCGCTTGTCCAGCAATGGCTAGAGGGAGTTACAAGCTTTGCACTTTTCAGCAAATGTGGTGGGTTGCCGAGTGCGGAGGCTGGGGGGTGGGTCCGGCTTTGGGCTGTGTTAGTTTCGGGGGGTGGGGGACATCAAAGACCTCCTTAGGTCCAGCGGCAATAGGGCTGGTCGTTAAAGATGTGAGGGAGTACGTAGCTGACCATACCATCCTCCTAAATGGATCACACAGCCCCTAGCACTACTGGGTTTAAGCTGGACATGTGAGCACGTATGGCGTGTAACCGCACTTGGAGGGTTCTTGCCTGCCCTGCCGCTGAAGTATTGTCCGATCGGGTTTTGTTAGGCAGCGGTGTGGCATCATCACGATAAAGCGTAACACGCCTGCGACTTGGACAGCGCTGACAGGGCTACGCTTATTAAAAGTAAATAAAGGCTGGATTTTCAGAATTTCTCAATCTCACCAGGTGAAGGAGCTCAACACCTGAATAATTGATCCACTTCCGTCCTCCTCCTCCCATTTTTCCTCTCACTTCACTCTTGATACAGTAACGCGAGAGGAAATGGCGATTTTTTTGACAGGATGCCTCACTTGGCTCTTGCTATTAGAACAAATCTCATGCCATTTATTTTTCTGGAGGGCCACCTACCCGGATCCTCTTCTGTTTGAAACAATTTTGTGAGTGCCACTACAGATCCCCACTCTATTCCATTTTTCCTGATTGGGCACACCTTTACCGGTCTCTGTATTAAAAATTTTTGGGCTAGCCACATACGGCAACCTCAATCTATTCCATTTTATGTGAGGGCCAACCTGACCTGCTCCTACTGTTTTGAAAATTTTGTGCACTGCCATACGGACACAATCTATTATTAGTAGGGGAGGGCCCACCACCGCTTGTTCAACATTTTTAGCCCAGTAAGGCAATCAATTATTCCATTTTACGGCAGGCACAACATCGCGCAGCTCTGTTTGAACATTTGTTGGGCCAAGATGCCAATACAGCACCAATCTATTCATTTACTCAGGGGCCACCTACTGCTTGGCCTTGCTATGAAACAGTTTATTGGGACTAGCCACTACAGGCAATCAATCTATCACTTTACCTGCAGTGGCCCATACCTGCTCTCTGTTGAAATGTTTTGGGACTGCCCCATTACAGCTGCCACGATCAATCTATTCCATTTTACGTGGGACACACCTACCTGCTCCTCTGGTTTGAAACATTTATTGGGACTGACACCACATAAGGCACTCAATCTATTCCAGTTTACGGGATGGCGTCCACCTACCTGTCTCCTCTGTTTGATAAATTTTTGCGGACTAGCCACATAAGGCAAGCCCCCAATCGTATTCCATTTTACTGGAGGGCCAGGAACACTACCCTGCTTCCTCCTTGGTTTTGAACATTTGGGACTGCCGAATACAGGCCACCCATTTTACGGGTCAGGTCACACCTATCCGCTCTCTGTTTGAAAATGGACTGCACATCGACAATAAATAGCCTATGCAGCCGTCCACACGTTGTCTCCATTGTCTAACCTCATTGTCAAAATAGACTCGTCTCCATATAGCTGCCTCCATACAGTCAGTTCGTTACCCTTTATCAAACGAGGTTGTCAGGCAGAAATTTGGTTGTTTTCATGGATCCACATCAAAGTTGTAACTCTTCGCGACCCATTGTCTCTACTCCACTGAAAAATATATAGCAAATACGAGTAGGATGGCCATATTGGTACGACCGCTTGTAGACCATCTGTTTGTTAATCCCATATACTGGCAACTTTTCCTTAGATAATTAGCCTTCATCTTAACTCCGCACCCCACCACCCCGGATACCACTATAAAGCTCCTTACACTTGATCTTAATAAAAAGTTCTTTGATAGAAGTGCTGTTTGGGGAGTAGCCTAGAGACGGGGTGTGGTTGGCGAAAGCTCGCTGGCAGCGAACGCCAGCTCATGGCGCATCATGCGCTTCTTGCGCATACTGTTTACATTCCCCTCACACGCCATATCCAAACTTATAAAACGCTACTACACTTAACTTGGTGCAGGGCTGGACCGAGTCTGACCCTGGGGGCTGGGCTATATAGCCGACGCAGAGAATTGCGAGGGCCCCTACCTCGGCCAGGTGCTCAAAGGCCTACTATACTCTCCTCCACCCTCCTCCACCTCCTCCTCCTCGAATTACCATCCGTGGGCATGGCACCATCAGCTCGGTAGCTCTGGGCAACAGAGCAGTGCGTCGCTAGCGACAGCAGGCGGTGCTGAAACTGCTGAGCCTAGGGATAAAAGGCACACCGCCCAAAGCTATTACAGGGCATTCCACATCAAATGTTTGTTAACTTTGTCGCCACCCGTGCGTTGTAATCCACAAATATTACTTGCAAACTTTTACCATTAGGGGATATTATTCAGCGCTTCTTGCGCACTGTTTACAAGTCCCCTCCACCGCCATATCCTAAAAATTAAAGAAACGCTACTACACTTGATTTATACAAAAGGTCTTAGAGTGCTGTTTGGGGAGGGAGCCTAATAGCAGGGAGCCTTGGATATGGCAGTAAAAGCTATCGCCTGGCAGCGAGAGCAGCCCAGCTCATGCCAAGATCAACTAACATAGTTTTAACTGCAAGCTACGTGAATCTATACTAGTTCACTGCTCCATTACATGGTCCCCTTATCAAACGAGCCTTGTCAGCAGATTTGGGTTGTTTCATGGCTTCCATGTTAATATTTGTCGACCACCTGCTGTGTAATCCACAAAATATACTGGCAACTTTTATCATGTACCGCATATACTTTGAGCGGCTTCTGCTCACCTCCTTTGGTTCCTCTCTGCCAACCATTGTTTGAAGCATGAGTCCATTTAGGGGTAGTCGACCAGACACTACTCTAGCCCTGCTGCCGCTGCCTCTGGCATGCCGTCCCTATAGTGTCAGGGTAATTATGTGGATGTTTTAGATGCTATTAGCTTCATTTGTCACTCTGTCATGGCCATGCTGTTGGCCATAATTTTGGCATAATGGTGACGATTAGGCAGCTCAGAGGCATCCATGGCATGCTGCCCCCTGCTGTTCCTGTCCAATTCCGTTGGTGTTTCCATCCTTTTCTGGGTTCAGAGGTGTTTGGCCAAGCTTCCTGTGCCAGAGCATTGGTTCCGCTGTAAAATGCTCGAGTCTCCCATGACTCAATGGGGTGTCGTTCGAGACGAGCACCGGCATCGGGAAAAGTTCGTCTCGAATAACGAGTACCCGAGCATTTTAGTGTTCGCTCATCTCTACTTAATAACTATTTGTGATTGAAACATGAAGAAGTTGTCATTGCTATTGCGGAACAATTGTGGCAGCAGAGCTACATGACCCTCCATTGACTCTCACAAGAAGCCATCCACATCACGACCTCATTCAGATTTGTTGTCAGCTTTATATTCATGTTGTTTTTATGTAAAACTGCTCTATAAAATAACAAGCTAAAAAACTGTGTGTAGCTTAGTCCTTACACAAAATGGTGGTTCACACTATAAAGTAAAGGATTCTGCAGCAGTCCAGGTTATGTTATGCTGCCCTGTGTGCACCAGAAATGAGAAGTCTCTTGTTTAGACAAGTGTTGAGCTTCCCACATGGGCCATTGTGTAATGGTTGTGAAACATTTGTGTATCGCTGCCATACGGACACGTTAATAGATTTACAATGAGCCTGAATGACTCTCGGGCCATGTGCCAATGTTTAAAGTTGTAAAATGTGTCAATAAAAGTTAACTGCCATTTTCTTCAACCCTGACAATTAATATAGCAGTCCTTGAACGTATATCGGCATGACGGAGTCACTCACGTCTGGATGAACCGCTAAGTAATGACTTAAAGTATTCATTTTTTCCGGTAGGTGTCATGCACACAGCCAGAGCGATGTTCGAGAACACGTCGGGGGAATTATCATATCATGTCAGTTTTGGGAGTCTGCATTGCTATTTTGTGCAAATATATCAAAGTGAGTGTTTACATTTGTTAAGTGTTTACGAGTTTAAACACTTCTGTCCTAAAACATTCTTCTATTTTTCAAAGATTAATTTACCCTCTATTTTCATTGACGCCAAATACCCCAAACTCTTGTCAGGTGCAACTTTCGTAAAATAGTACCACAAATTACTATAAAAAACTGAATTGTCTAAAATTTATAATAAATAATTACTAAGTTGCAGGGTCGGAATATGATGGCCACAGGACCTAAGCTAAACAAAAATTGGGGCCCCCACAAGGCTATTTTTAATTACATTTCTTCTGCACACAGTACCTGAATGTGCTTGGGAATGAATATGGGTCCTTTTCCCCTTTCAGTTCTGCAGTTTAAGGACTTTTGGAAGAGATTCAAAGGTACGTATGAGGATTTAATGGCTAAGAAAATAGAGGTATTGTTTTCCTTCTTCCATCCTGTAAAACATAATTTTCATATTTCAGAAACCCCAGTGGAGCATAATGGCTATAAAGTCTCCACCACACCTGCAAGGTGACCTTAACTGGCAAAGTCTCTGTAAGAAGAAGTTCTTGCTTCCCAATTTCAGGGCTTTGAGGTTTATTCTTTATTCCTAAATGCAGCATCAAACTTGTGGTGGCTTTAAGTGGCCAGGGAGTTCCTTAGAAGCTTAGGCCCCAGGCTGACGACCCATAGCATCCGTGTTACAGTCCTTTTAAAACTCTCCTAATTAGGATTATTGATGCTTGATACTATGAAAAGCCATAATTCATATACAAACCAGCAAATGGTGTTTTATCACTAAACTGCCTATAGCTACACATTAAAGGCATATTAATTATCACAATGCCTGCTCTACGTCGCCCAACTGATTCACTTATAAGATGCAGCATTATAAAAAACTGACCTGTCATAATAGTGAATGTATTTCCCTTGTGTGGCATTTTTAGTTCTTACATTTGGTATACATGTGGAAACTCAATTCTCAGTGTGCACAGATAACTAGGCCTGGTTATCGTCCTGCACCTGCTGACGGATACAAAGGTGATGCTGTAGGACTTCACTTGCCTTTAATCACTGTCGGAACTTCAGCCTTACCTCATTGCATTTTGAAACACACACACTCCATTTTTATTCCACTGAATTACGGGATTGCGATGTGACAATTTTAGGTACAGTAATCCATAGCTCCCAACCATCCCAGATTCGGGGGACCGTCCTGTCTCTGTTCCGCCGTTCTTGGCAGTTGGAGAAACCCCTTGTGCTTCAAAACTGGCATTCCACAGGATACCGATACAGTCTATAGTTTGTGGTAGAACAGTGAGTTATAGACTCTGTCATGCAGGGCAGAACTGTGCATAGGGATATACTCCCAGAAAAAAATTTGCTCGAGGCCCCAAAAATGTCAAATATGTCCCTGCCAGAACATTATATCCCCCAAAAGATAGTTAGAAGCACTTAGATTTTCCCCCAGTGTTTAGTAGTCCATGGTTATTATGTCTCTTTAGTTCACTATAACCCTTTAGTCTTTTTTTGTAACAAGTGCAATATGCGTGACCATTGCACCTGCTGGAAGCCTTTAGAATGGATCCTATTGTGAGCAGTCATATCAAATGCAACACTTCTGCAGGTAATTGAGCCTGAATTACTGTTATTGCGCAAGCAGAGAAGAGGTAGCTTGGTCAATACAAACCATTTCTTAGAAGCACCTTCATTATAATAGAGGCCTTGGTGTGTTGGTAACTTGAACATAAGCACATATGAGCCGGTGAACCATGTGCCTTGAGCGTGGAGCATTCACACAGATGATTCTTGTTACACCCGATTTCAGCTAATGTAGCTTCAAAGCTTTAGGTGAACGTATACCGATATTGGTTTTCAAAGAGGTTTTACCGATTACCCCACTGATGAGTAAAAATGCAGTTGTTTTCATCAGCCTATAAATCAGCGATAGTTATGTATGATAACATGTTTATTGCGAATAGACATATCTTTAACATTAACAAACTTGCAATGGGCTCTATAAGCTGTATTTCTGCCCCTTCGATTAAAAAAGTGTTCATTAGCCTTTCCACCAAGATCCTGCTCCCACTCCTGATACCGATGCATCCAGTCCCCCGAGTGTCTCTGTAGCTATACTCATGATGAAATTGTAATTTCATTAATCAGTTATACATGGGGTAATTCTTCAAATGTTAGTGGGTGAAGGACCAGAGTATGATATCACTCTGGTTACATGACATGAGGTCTGTATGGTGAGAAGGAGTGAAAATGAGTGAGGATGGGAGGACATGCCCCTTGTGATTCGCTTTATCTGTTTTTTTTGACAGTTACAATAAAGTTAATTTTACAGTGGATGTAAGGGACCCATTTTTAGCTAAAAGAAGGGTGTCAATGTGAACCTGCCACTAGCTGTCGAACCATCCATGTGAGCGCTGGATCATATTTTCTTGCTACCATACTATGGCTTGTTATGGCCAGTGATAAGGGACCAATGGGATAGCAGGGAGGTATAAGAACAGGAGCAGAGTGAAATTAATAAGGCGAGTACAAATTCTTATTTAAAAGATATTTTTAAAAAGTTATTTAAAAAAAATTCCATTAAACGAAAATAGAAAACGAAAATATATTTAGACAAATACCCACATGTGACTACTAGCATACTAGATTGACCTGTAGATTGGCGACGGAATAATGTTACACTATTTATATTAGAAGCCTCCAAGGTCTTCTTCAACCATATAACATCCCAAGGCTGCAGACTTTCTAATATGATTAATGGGGGTTTAGCTACTACAGATGGTTATAACTTATTGCTTAGAAGTAATTTACTGCCTGGTGGAGGCTGAAAGCTGCATTGGCTCCTTTATAGCAAATATTGTGATGATCAACAACCAATTAGTCCATTGTTCCTAATGATATCTAGCTACAAATACTATATAGAGAATCCCCCCCCCCCCCCCCCCCTTGCCGTCTGAGGCAATATTCTCTCTTCAGATTCTCTAGGGGACCGCCACTCCCACACCATATGCCGATGGCCAGATTCAATGCTGCAGTCACTGCCTCCTCAGACTGCCCCCTCATGAATACACCGGACCACTGTAAGCTAGATCCTTCGATCGGACCGCTATGTACCTCAGCATTACACAACTTTTTGGTGTGTTCTGATAAAGCTAGAATTCTAACAGTGCTATAACTGGGGAGATCTAGGGAGATTCTGCCTTTAGTATTTGTAGCTAGATAATTTTATTGACATGACAGGGTTTTTTTAAGGGCTTTTCTGGGATATTTTGGATGGCTCATCCTTGCACCTGATTTGCATAGATGAGATGTTGGACTGGCAATGGGTTAGCATTATACAGTGTTAGAAAATGGAAGCGGGTGGCTTGGCCTACTTTGTAGTGTGTGGCCCTGTGCCATTACCACATCTCAGCCCTGATTGAAGTGATGGGTTACCAAAATGAGCCACTACATTGTTAGGCTTCTATATCTCAGTTTTTTCCCCCTCTGTTGTAAAGACATGTCAGGAGGATTGATCCTTGACAGCAGTCAGTGATTGGCTGCTGCCCATGTTCCGGTATCTCCACAAGTGACACAGCTGTTCTTAGGTGGACAGTTACCACCAGGGACCTCTTAGAATGTACACTACAGAGGGCCTGGGATGGAGGCATATATGTTGCATGTTTCTCATAGGCTCACATCGACAGCAGGAGGAAGTGAATAGAAAAACATACTTATGGTGGGCGGGGGTTCCAGGGTTTACTGCCAGGTATAATACGGCCGGGAAAAAAGGATGTCTCCGGTCTGCCTATGGATATGTCACCTGGAGAGTACATGCTGAAAATATACCGTATATACTCGAGATAAGCCGACCCGAGTATAGCGGAGACCCCTAAATACACACAAAAAACTGGGAAACAGATTGATCGAGTATAAGCCGAGGGTGGGATGCATTTGTCACAGACCCTCCAGTATATAGCAGCCAAACCCCAGTAGTATACAGCCCAGCCTGCCCCCAGTAGTATACAGCCCGTTCTGCCCCCAGTAGTATACAGCCAGCTGCCCCCAGTGATACAGCACAGCCTGCCCCCAGTAGTATACAGCACAGCCTGCCCCCAGTAGTTACAGCACAACCTGCCCCAGTAGTATACAGCAAGCTGCCCCCAGTAGTATACAGCACAGCCTGCCCCCAGTAGTATACAGCACAGCCTGCCCCCAGTAGTATAGAGCCGTGCCCCCAGTAGTATAGAGCTGCCCCCAGTAGTATAGAGCCGTGCCCCCCAGTAGTATGACAGCCGTGCCCCAGAGTTACAGCCGTGCCCCCAGTAGTATAGACCCGTGTGCCCCAGCAGAATAAAAAAATAAGTATTATACTCACCGCGCCCGCCCAAATGCGCAGCGTGCTCCCCCGATGGCATGCGGGTCTATCTTTGCTTAAGCTTGCTGGGCGCCGTTATGTTCTTCTCGCGGGGGGCGCCTAGTATGACGCGCCGCTGCTGACACATCATACTAGGCGCCGCCCGCGAGAAAGCATGGCGGCTGCCCAGCACGCTGAAGGAAGAAAGAACAGCCGGGAAGCCAGAGAGGAGCCGCGATGACATCGGGGGAGCAGCGCTGCGCATCGGGGCCACGGAGGGTGAGTATATAAGTTTATTATTTTTTAGTCAATTTTAGCAGATTGACTCGTGTATAAGCCGGGGGGTTTCAGCACATTTTTTTGTGCGTGGAAAAACTGGCTTATACATGAGTATATATCGGTTATATTTTTTTAATTAATGCTAGACTTATTTGAGGTGTACAGTATGTAAATCAACAAGAAATACTGCAATGTGTTGGGAGATGTAGAGATAATCATTCAGGAGGAGCACTTCGGTGGAAGTTCCAATGTGTATGTATATCATTATCATCACCATAAAACCTGGTAGAGCAGTAGGACTTGTTGCTTCCACCTTTCCATGTTCATGTTTTCTTCTGAACAAACTTATTTGTGGGTCATGGAACAGTTCTCAGCACCCAATAATAGGAGATGGGGCCTCCCGGAGCTGGGCCCTCTTTCCAGTGGTTTGCACCCTTTAGCGTGTATTTCATATTGCATTCTAGTATTATATAGTATTACAGTATCATGTTTCCCCAAGCTTCCATAGGCTCGACGGAGGATTTCCATCAATTGTAACTGAAGGATAAGCTCATGACCTGACTAAAGTAAAGACATATTAAAGGTGACTTGACTCACTGATGTGCTCGTGATAAGATGATTTGTGGTTGCTACTGGTATACAAGCTCTCATATTGTCAGTCTCGTATTTATTTATAACCTGGAACTTCACAAGTGGATTTCAGGTTGAACTTGCAAACTGTACTGCAGCCATCCCATCTAATGAAAATACCCATTTATTAAATGTGATTCGGCTGCTGAAAAATGCTTCTCACACCAGATTGTCAAAACTTTTTATGGAGTGATAGAGTTTTCACCAAAGCCTGTGTTGCTGCCACTGCTTTTTTTATTTATACAGTAACAATACTCTCACAATAGCCATTTACTTCTATGTGAGTTGATTTTTACCAGTGGAAAATAACAAAAAGCTGGACCTTTTCCTGTGATGAACAGGACACGTGGTTTATACACTTAGTTTTGACATTGTACTTCATTTATATCCATCAAATCCATCATGATAAACCAGGGACCACGTATTTTTATCCATGCCTCCTTCCTTCTAAAATCAACTTTTACAATTATGGAATGAGCCAGAAGTGCTTTGGGGGCATTACTGAAGGCCCTCAATGCAGCAGCTACACAGGTTAATTGTCTCACCATACCCCTCCCCTCTCAGCACTTTCCCACTCCCTCTGATGCATGTTAATACAGGGCAGCAAGGAAGTGTGAAGAGAAGGAAGTGCTGAGTGTAACAGCCTGTGAAGTACTCTTTGGAAGGTTTACAGTAAGGCCCCTAGAGCTTTCTGCCTCATTAACATAATTTTAAAAGCGGATTTTAGAAGGAATCAGATCTATATTTACATTGCCCGAGGGTGGGAACAGGGAGGTAAAAGACCATAAATAGGTGGAGAAGAATATGTTGTGCTCAACATTACTGGGATAGCAGTAGTAGTGCGTGTTGGTGGGTGCCCTGCTGTTTAAATAAGATAGGAAAGGAGAGGCTGGTACCTTCAATGACATGAGAATAAGCAGTACTGTGCTGTACCCATATATACAGGATAGGAGTAGTAGTACTGTGCTGTACCCATACATACAGGATAGGAGTAGTAGTACTGTGCTATACCCATATATACAGGATAGGAGTAGTAGTACTGTGCCGTACCCATATATACAGGATAGGAGTAGCAGTACTGTGCTGTACCCATACATACAGGATAGGAGTAGTAGTACTGTGCTCTACCCATGTATACAGGATAGAAGTAGTAGTACTGTGCTGTACCCATATATACAGGATAGGAGTAGCAGTACAGTGCTGTACCCATATATACAGGATAGGAGTAGTAGTACTGTGCTGTGCCCATATATACAGGATAGGAATAGTAGTACTGTGCTGTACCCATATATACAGGATAGGAGTAGCAGTACAGTGCTGTACCCATATATACAGGATAGGAGTACAGTAGTAGTACAGTGCTGTACCCATATATACAGGATAGGAGTAGTAGTACTGTGCTGTGCCGCCTATATATACAGGATAGGAGTAGTAGTACTGTGCTACCCATATATACAGGATAGGAGTAGTAGTGCTGTGCCCATATATACAGGATAGGAGTAGTAGTACTGTGCTGTACCCATATATATAGGATAGGAGTAGTAGTACAGTGCTGTAGCCATATATACAGGATAGGAGTAGTAGTACTGTGCTGTGCTCATATATACAGGATAGGAGTAGTAGTATTGTATTGTCTCTATACATTATATGCAGGAGAGGAATAGACAAACATACAGAAATAACTCACTGACTGTTATTACCACTGCACTCCATGCGATTTGTGCCCTGGAAGTAGATAAAGCTGAGAGTGACCGAATCTCCCTGCTACCATAGGGACCCCCAGTGCTCTACAGCGTCAACCCCTTCCTATCTTAGTCATTTCACATTTTACTTACAAGTCTTTACCATACAATGCGCTCCAATTATTAAAATTCCTTTGTTATTACATTTTTTAGTTTCCACATTATTTTATTGAAGTAAAAGCATAACATTGCCTTACAATAGGTCGTGGCATAACATATGCCCCTCGCAGGGGGATCTCATAGAAGTGATTTCAGAGTGATGCATAACCAGCTACTGTAATAAACAAATTGAACAAATGAATGGGGGAAAAGGGGGGAGGAGGGCAAAGGGTTGGGGAGGGTTGGATTAACCTGAGAATGGAAAGATCAGTATAGGTGGTCGCTAAAGGTGAGAGTGGTAACAGGCATAGGTATCGATGAGCCATGTGTAATCTATCAAACTACAGAGCCCTCTCAAGGGTAGGTGAACCCTGTGCAGTGATCCATGGGTTCCAAATACCTTCAAATACAGGAAGTGTCTCTGTCCGGGTTGCCTCTCGAACAACATCATTGTTATTACAATTTTTGAAGACGCTTTGGAAAATAGCATAATGGAAATTCCTTAATGTGACATTATCAGATGTAATCTTGTAATAAAGCTTGAAGGGCTGCAGACAAATCAGTTTAATCATATTTGAGTTAAATGTGACCTATCAGCCTCAAAGACTTTTTGCACCTTCCTGAAAATCCAAAAATGTGGATTCCACCTTTCTAGCAAATTGGACAGAAGCTCTCTAGCATTGTCAAAAGTACGTACAAGTTGTGCGCAAGGGGGAGGGGGTGAGCAGGTTTGTTTCCATTTAACATGAAACAGAATAGGGTCAAATGAAAAGAAGAGTCTACAGTAAAGTAAAGATTGCTTAATGTATTAAATGTTTTTTTTTTACATTTAAAGGCTATTTAAACATTTGACTTTTATTCTTTTCTGCCTATTGTATCTTTAAAAGAGACTGAAATAATTTTTACCATTATAGATGTGTTGACAATTGACTACCCTTTGTAACAGGCAGTTTGCATTGATGGCTATACACAACACCACAGATCCAGCTAATTTTCCTGCCTAGTCATGCCTCCTAACCCTACCTTTGATCTCACAGATCTCACAGTGTGATACAACAAGTCAGTTACTTACCTCCGCCGCTAGGCCCAATCCCATCTTACAGCAGACAGCTCAGTCTGATACAGCTTACTACTGCTCTACCCATCCTCAGTCATGCCCTCTCACAGCAGACAGCTCAGTCTGACACAGCTTACTACTGTCATATCTCATCCTCAGTCATACCCCCTGTCATCTCATAGCAGACAGCTCAGTCTGATACAGTTTACTACTGCTCTATTCCGTCCTCAGTCATGCCTTCTCCCATCTCACAGCGGACAGCTCAGTCTGATACAGCTTACTACTGCTCTATCCTGTCCTCAGTCATGCCCTCTACCATCTCACAGCAGACATCTCAGTCTGATACAGCTTACTACTGCTGTATCCCATCCTCAGCCACACTCCCTCTCATCTCACAGCAGACAGCTAAGTCTGATACAGCTTGCTGCTGCCATATCCCATCCTCAGTCATACCCCCTGTCATCTCACAGCAGACAGCTCAGTCTGATACAGCCTACTACTGCTCTATCCTGTCCTCAGTCAGGCCCTCTCCCCTCTCACAGCAGACAGCTCAGTCTGATACAGTCTACTACTGCTCTATCCTGTCCTCAGTCATGCCCTCTCCCATCTCACAGCAGACATCTCAGTCTGATACAGCTTACTCTGCTGTATCCCATCCTCAGCCACACTCCCTCCCATCTCACAGCAGACGGTTCAGTCTGATACAGCCTACTACTGCTCTATCTCGTCCTCAGTCAGGCCCTCTCCAATCTCACAGCAGACAGCTCAGTCTGATACAGCTTACTACTGCCATATCCCATCCTCAGGCATACCACCTGTCATCTCATAGCAGACAGCTCAGTCTGATACAGCTCAGTACTGCTGTTTTCCTTCCTTCCTTTCCTGTTCTTCACTATTAAAAAAAATAAACAATCCCTTGAAGTATTCACTTAGAAGTTTATGTAGTTGATGAGACTTCATCTAGTGTAACACCATCTTTCATATTTAGTGTAGTATTATGTGCACTTCATGGTCGGCAGAAAAACTGCAGGTCACGGTTGATTGCAAAGTGATTTTATGGAAAATTAGATCAACTTTAAATGTTGATACGATGGCCTTTCATCCCGTATGACAACGGCAGCAAAACCTTGAACAGATTACATGAAAGTAGCCTGCAGTTTAGTAATCAGGGCATTTTCTGAAAAGCATGTAATCCTTTTATTCATGGCTCTCTCCGAAAATGTTCTAGTTTCTACAGAGGTGAAGACTGCAATTGATGTGAGAGCTAACAGGATGAAATGGTTAAGGAGACGTTAATGGTTGGTGTGTTTACCTTCCCTCCAACACTGGAGGTGCTGTCAAGGTATAATGAAGTGGATACAGGATTGGGAAACATGGGACATGTCAGAGGAGAAGGAAAGAAGCGCCGTCTCCAGCCCTCATGCTTCATATCACATCTGTGAAATAAAACAGGGTTTTGTTCTAAATCTACAAAGCCGTTCGCTCCAAGCCTCTTCAAACAACCACACAGGCTTTGTGAACACCAAGAAGCAGAAAGGAGAAACAATGTTACTTAATGGCGGCAGCAGTGAGAGTACAGAGGATACACAGTAAGGCTTTATTTGTCTTAGCTTAAGAGCAATTGAAAGTTTTTAAACAAGAGACAATTTCCTCTTTGTTTCCGCCATTTACAGACCGCTTTTATCATTACACCAACAGCCTTGCCGTCTGGTTCGGAGACGTTGCCAATCCATCATTAGTGGCCTCAGTCATTTTGCTTCCACAGGATTTTGTGGCTTGAATACATTTGCCTTTGATAACAAAGTCTTGCTCCCTTGATGGTTCAAAGGAAAAGTTGCTACTACTGGTTTGTGTAAAACTTATTCTGTTTTTTTTTGTGATTTACCTTTGTAAAGAATGTTTATTTATTTATAAATACTTTGTATTACTTACATTGTACTAGTCCGGTTATTCATGTTGTACTGCAGAGCTGTATTCACAATTCTGCTGGTTTGCATTTTACAAGAGTGTTAACAGGCGCACAATGAAGTAATATAAATCATACCTTGGCCGTATTTCATGGACTAAGCGCTTCTCGGGAGCTGGATCAGTTATCTATGTTGCAAGAAGTCCCTGTCTTGTGCTTTTAGCCTGCCTCCAGTACTGGACAGTAGTGATGTGTTGATGCAGGGACTCCATCTATTATAGATGACTATGATGCTTGGAGTCCTCCTTCTTGGTTCTCATTCTCTTCAAGAAATTGTCCAGCAGGCCGTCCCTATTTCAAAGACCTTATATCTTTGTCTAGGTTTGTCCTAACAACTGCTCTTTGGGGGCGTTACCAGAGCCCCTTCAAGCTGTAGCTTCACAGGCTGTTAGACTGTTTCGCCCTCCTCTTTGCTCCCTCAGCACTTCCCCCTCCCACTGTGTGCTCAAACTTTCTCTGATGCCCTGGGATTACAGCATGCAGAGAGAGGGATGTTGTTGAGCTAGTAGGGCCCACATGGCCTTACCTGACCCCCTCTGTGCTGTAGTTTCACAGGCTGTTACACTGTATAGGAGCATTTCCCCCTCCAACTGTGAGATTACAGAAGTGAAAGAAGGCGAGTCTAACAGGAAGAAAGAAGTGTAACAGCCTGTGAAACCAAGGGCTCTGGTTATGCCCCCAGAGCCCTTCAGGCTCATTATTATAATAGAAAAAGTTGAATTTAGAAGAAAGGAGGCCTTGGATAACAAATATAGGAAGAATTTTCCTGGATCTATGAGTAAGATTTTAATGCTAGATTTTCTTTGAATACTTTAAATCCCTTATAACAGTGATGGCAAACCTTTGGCACAGGTGCCAGAGGTGGCACTCTGAACCCCTTCTGTTGGCACCCAGGCTGTCACCCCAGGATAGATTCATCAGACAGGACCAGAATATTCCTGCAGCTCTCAATGCTATTTTAAGGTGACACATCCTTGACTGATTGGAAATGCAGGAAGAGTGAGGAGGTAAAGATTATCTTTTGAGGTCCCCTTTCTGGCCCCATGATTCTTCTTATACAGAGAGACACTGGAGAGAAGCTACAATGATGTCCGAATTTGTCCTCCTGCTTTCAACTATATTGGTGGTCTCAGGGGGGTGGTACGATTGACTGTTGTGGAAGAACAAGGATCAATAAGTTACTGTTTAAGTTGTCATGTTGGCACTCGATGGTAAATAAGTAGGATTCGGTTGTAATTTGGGCACCCGGATGAATCAGGTCAATACTGACTACTGTAATGCAACATAAAATGGTCAAATTAAGTAAATTAAGAGATTATTTACAGAACCATATTTTCTGCCCTTGTGTTGTCTATCATCTGTGAAAAAATAGGATATGCACAACTTTTTCCCAATCCAGACACTGTTCTGTTTTAACAGATCCAACTCCAAGCTACATAGATTTTATACAGCAGATAGGAAAGGGAAAGATACCAGGTTTCCATTTTAGTCTTAAATCCTTGGAGGAAATACAGACATTGGGGGGAATTAATCATGGATTTTCTCCCCCGAGACCACCCTCATGCTAAGTGAGCTGGGGAAGAGGGTCCTGGTCCAGGCTGTAGCAGAATTCTAGACCAGACCTGACGTAGAGTTCACCCAGGTGCACGCCAGAGCCCTAGTTTATCAGGCGTATAGTGTGGGGAGATTATCACTACTGGCACATGATGTGCTCAGTCCTGATAAATCCCTCCCCAATGACTGTATTTTTTGTTTAGATATATGTTTTTGGGCCCTATGCATAGAAGCCAAAATTAGATTACTTTTAGTACATATATTATATAGTTATTGGCTTCTAGGATTTCTGAGAGCAAGGTTGATGTTCAGGTAGTTCAGGTGACACTACTGTCAAATAATTTTTGCACTCGGCAATGATCATATGAAACCACCAATAGAGATGAACAAATCTGATTAGTTGATTTGCATTTTAAAACTCTGCCATTTGTCAGGCAAATCTAAGCCGAATCTCTTCTGCTTTTCTTCACATGAGTCTCGAGTTCAAAGGGGAATACCTTACAAGGTAGCTAAAAAGAGGCATGGTTTTCCTTATCACATCCTGGAAAACTTATTTGCATATATTTCCAGTATCCCCTAGTGAAGCGTCAATGGCTATAAGTCTCTACACGCCTACAAGTCGGCCTTAATTGACAGAGTCTGCGTAAGAATAAGAATTCCTGACCTCAGTCAAAAGCCTCTAACAACTCAACCAAACCAGTTTCCTACACTGTACTGAAGAGATGCAACCACATGGAAACAGCACTGTTTACAGTTAGGAATCTGTTCCTTGTGGAATAGATATACTGGTTTGGTCATTAGGCGTTGTTTTCCTTATCCCATCCTGGAAACTTCTTTACATATTTTCCCAAAGTTCAAATGAAAAAATGTGTTGAATAAGTGCAGCAAAGCAAATCTTGGAGGATTTGTTGTTTTCTAACCACCAGTTATACATAATGACATACAAAATGTGTAATATATGAGAAAAAATGTTAAAACATCTATGGCAAGGCCTTGCATTCAACCAAGAAAATGATCTTTTGTATCTCGTAGTCACTAAATGTTTTGCAGAAGAATGTTCCCATGGACCAGGTCAATAATGGACATCACTCACAGAAAATGAGCTTAATGACATGTTTTCATTACTAACAAACACCAGATGAAAGTAAGATTTCTGCGTGTGTGACATGTAGGAACACATGTTTAGGGATTGATCCAATTGGCCCAGAGAAAACAGGATGACACAGAAGGCATTCGGGAGGAATTCCCTCACTTAGGAAGTAATTATAACGTTGCAGGAATTCTTCCTCACTTAAGTTATGTTGTGTTTAAGGTGTCAACCCTAGGAATGATAATAAGAAGGCAAAAGTTGTACATTTGTAGAAAGTGACATCACTAAGTTGCTTACACTAATTTGCAAATGGGTATTTGCCCTTCATGGAATATGTGTAGTACTCAATGTAATTGGTGGAAGTGTCAGGTTCGCTAGAGAGATTGCTGGGACTTCTGGTTCTTCTGGTGGTACCAGCAGCGTTCTCCGTACCCCGGCGCGTATCCGCGCAAACTCCACCTCTCGTCCTGGGCAGCGGCTGCTAAGATCTCGCGCTGTCTAGGAGGGGCTGGGACTTTGAACCTCTGCTTGGTGCTTGGTTGTTCTGCACCATGAGGGGTTAATTCCCAGGAACTGTCCAGCTCCTATCAGATTCTGGAGGTGGAGTTCTGGCTGCATAAATTGCAGCTTCACTAGTCACCTGTGCCAGTGTTTGAAATCCCTTCCCTCATAGACTGTAAGCTCTTGTGTCACCCCTTCATCCTCATAGATTGTAAGCTCTTGTGATCAGGGCCCTCACTCCTATTGTTCCAAATGACTGTTTGTGCTCTGTAATGTAATATTATATTTGTATATGACCTCTAAGATTTGTTAAGCGCTACAGAATATGATGGCGCTATATAAATTATTATATACGTTTTTATTCTCCGTCAGAATTCCATTATTTTATTATAGTTCCATTCTAACAAATCAGATAATTTTCTTCTCCATCTACCCTCGCACAGCGATACATCTAAGCATTTTATGCTGATGACTGTCCAAAAGTTTCACCCATAAAAATATAATGAGAATAACCAAAGTATAACTTAGGTTGGAGTGAAGACAAAAATAGCAAAAGGAAACGGGATTAAGACATCAAGCTGAAGTAGGCCAGACTGACATATACATACATAAATACATACAGTAATTGCCAATATTTTCAAGACTAGAAAATATTTAATGATACTACTTGTCAACACTGCACGAACATAAAGCAGAACTTGTAGCTGCAGCATAAGCTTTACAGAAGACGAGAATACTGTAGGTATGAGACAGAAGAGACTTTTTTGTTTTCCACCTGAAGGGATGTTGGAAGATGGAGGAAGTCATATTGGGGTCAACTAAGACATAAAAGGACCATCTGTTTTTTTCCAAAAACACCACAATTAGAGTTCATAGGCCAAGGAGAAGAGAATGTTAAAGGAAATCTACCACCAGGATCAGGGATTGTAAACCAAGTACACTGACATACTAGTGTGCGCCCCCTCTGGCAGGATCTGCTCTTCTTTTAGCTTCTCATGCCCTTGTTTATAAATTTAAAAAAAAAAAAAGCTTTGAAAATTATGCAAATTAACCAGAGGGAATCCATGCTCAATTAACAGCTATGGAGCTTGCAGCCCCTCCGTCTCATTTGCAAAATATTGAAAGCCTTTTTATGTAAAGACAAGGGCATAAGAAGATCCTATCAGAAGGGAAACACATAGTATGTCAGTGTGCTTGGTTTACAATCTTTTATCCTGGTGGTAGTATTCCTTTAAGGAAAATCAAAGGAGTTGTCCAGTAATCAGTTAGTCCCTATCCAAGGATAGGTGTAAACTTTCTGATCACCAGGGGGTTCTTAGTAATGGGACCAAAAGAACGAGGGTCAGTTTTACCACATATGAATAGAGCAGCCAGTCACTCATGCACCCTGCTGCTCTATTCATTGCTATCCAGTGGCGTAACTAGAAGCTGATGGGCTCCAGTGCAAAGTCTGTGCCAGGCCCCTGACTGTAATGTAGGGTTTATAGTACTAGTCCTCTCATATGGGAAAGTGACACCATAAGGGCCCCCTAAACCTCTTGGGCCCTGGTGTGACAGCAACCTCTGCACCCCCTCAAGTTACGCCCCTGTTGCTATCGCAATCTCTGTGTCTTATATAGACTGTGAATGGATGGCAATGGATGACTGGTCACTCCATTATTTTGGGGTTACAACAGACCTCGATTCTCGTGATTCATCGAGTTCTATCACTGAGACCCACATCTATCAGTAATTTATCTTCTGTCCTGTGGATAAGGGCCAACTTGTTGTCACTAGTCAACCCCTTTAAGGAACATCATTTTTTTTGTCTGTAAAGTTTTGTAGAACATAAATTATAGTAGACCAGCAGTTTATCTGTGGTGAATGGGTAGAAGAATGAGGTAGGAAATTAACTTGTAAAATGTGGAGTGTTTGCATGACTTTGTTATAGGGGTGAGTAGGACCTCCCTGTGTCTCTTTATGGAATTTATACCACATCTTCCAGATTAAAATAAAAGGATCTCATGTTATATATATACATTACATATTATGTGGCAACATATTCTGAAGTTTTAAAGATGTATATTCTCACTTTCCTCTGAAATCTATAGCCTCAATTACTTTTAGGATTCCTTCCAAGTCAGGGATGTGACCTTGTAAGGAGCCAGCCTTAATTGTCAGAAGCCAAATCTAGGCCATCTTAAAAGAATAGAGCAATGCTTGTCTACACTCAGCGTAAACACTAGTTTGACCTTTGCACTGCTGTGATAGAAGAGAACTAGTCACGTACACATCTACACATATGTGGGGAGACACATTACAGCATGTTACGGATGTTTCTCACTCTGTCTTGTCTATCTTTTTTTTTTTATTGTGATTTTATGCATTAAAAATAATCTAGTCATCTAATCTACTCCACCAGATTTGCTAAAGTGGTTTCATGAACAACTAAATTAGATGTCTCCTAAAATGTACTGGTGTAGTATTATAAAGAGAATAGCATTGAGCTACATGGACAATAATGTTGTTTTCTGATCTGTTATCAGGCTTCAAGGCAAACGATCGTCTCCATACCTTTTTATTGGCTTCTTTCTATATTTTCTATGGCCATATGTGTAGGCCGACTGTCCAGGCCATAAACTATGGAGCAGATCTTATTGCCTAGCTTTTTCTGTTGCCCTTGGTACTCGGACAGTTCTTAGCAGCTTGTGCACAGCCCACATTCGTGTGTATGTAGCCTTAAAGGGGTATTCCCACAAACCAAGTTAGGCCCTATCGAGAGGAAAGCCTGTGGATCCCCACACATCACTAGATTGAGGGATCCGATGGAGTCCCAGGTACCTCAGTCGAACCCCCTCATCGCTCCCGGAGATAAACGGAGCAAACGGGCGCACATGACCGTTTTGCTCCATACATCTCTTTGGAGCAGACGGAGAATGCCAGGCATGGCACTCAGCAATTTTCGTCAGCTTTATTGAGATGTATGGAGCAGAACGGTAAAAAGGAATAAATGTCACCTGAGCGCCTCATGACTTTTTAAAAGTTCTTTTTGCGGAACACCAAAGAAGCAGGAATTGGTGATGGCGCCCCATCATCGCCTAATCATCCCCATCCACGGTAATTTGGTGGTAGATGCCCTTTAAAGGGCTTGTCCAAATGTAACATAAATCTCATTGATTCTTTTGGATTGTTGTTATGTGATGTATGGTTCAATGAAAGTCACAAATGCAGACATATACTGGCCACAACAGTGACCCCTTCACAGCTGGCACTTTACTATTTGACCTGACCAGTGATGTGCCATTTGTGTAGAGGTCACTACTGAGGCCAGCCGTTGGCTAGAGTGGTAACCTGCCCCAAATGGCACATCATCAGACAACAGCCAAACAGGAGCTGAAAAAGATAGCACTGGCACCAACATTGTGACCTCCAATTTTGGGGGAGGGGTAAGGCAATAAAAACCAAACTAAAAAACTTTTGTAGAACTTTGCCTCATTGTAATCTCATTACACTTGGCAGACGCAATTCAACAATATCTGCTGCCAAGAAAAGCCTTCTGAGCCTACATGTCATGACAGACATGATTATCACCTCTAGTGCTAGTGGACACAGCTTAACATCTATGCCCACCATCTTCTGCTTCGTTACCTAACCCTCTGTATATCTACTTAGTTGGCGTTTTCATCACACGCCATCTGTAGAAAAGAAAAGCATAGTAGTAATGGGACCAGGACAAATCCTATAGATTACGCTTTACATGTACAAGCACAAGCCCAGGGTTATGTGGAATGGTGCCAAGTATGAGAGCAGAACTTTCTGTGTATGAAATATGATGCTACCCACATTACAATGAAAAACAATCATCATTGGTATATGTGTTATGTATGTTACTAGAGATGTGATGCCACGGATAACACAATACAGGTGATTGTATGACATCTGATCTGATGATAAATTATTATATGGCACTTTCTAGGAAAAGGCATGTGGTCACTTGATAGTAGCCTTCTTTCTGTGATTATCTGATTTTCTCATGTGCCATAATGATAAAGCGGGAGTGCTATACATATGCTGTGCAGTTTTCTGAAATATCTAGGAGTGGTACATCTTTCCATTTCATATGAACTCAACCAAAATGTTTATGGACAGAATTTTGTCATCTGTTTCAGTACTGTTTAAAAGTCTAATAGACATTACCTGGCTCCCTGCCAGTACTGTTCAGGAAGTCATTGGGGGAAGGGCATTTCTACTGGCCCGAGTCCCCGTTTCCATGCTTCATCCTCCCCTTCTCCTCACTCACTCACCTCCCTCTGCCTCTCTCCTGCTCACTCCACCCTGCCTATGACAGCTGAAGATGTCTGTAGATTCGAGGAAACAGGGACTCATGCTCTCCTGTAACTTGCTGGACAGTGCTGGCAGGGAGCCAGTTACTGCCTAATATACTGAAACGATGCAGAATGTAGACAAAGGCATTTTTAAACTCAACATTGCAGAAGCTTGTGGCACATGTCACCTAAAGCACTAAAAATGACATTCCTGGTGACAGGTTCCCTTGAACATTGTTGGAGTGCTTGAGAGAGCAACCATTTACAAATTGAATAAATCCATGGACTGTAAAGGACCAGCGGTATGCTAATAGATCGTCCTTCTATAGAACTAGCCGGTTTGTATTTGGCAGCCAACTTTCCATTTCCACCCCAAGTACATAACAGGTACAACATGAGTGTAGTGTACTGTAGTGTTGTGTGTGCTGTGTGAGTGTAGTGTAGTGGAGTGTAGTGGTGTGCGTGCTGTGTGTAGTGGAGTGTAGTGGTGTGTGTGCTGTGTGTAGTGGTGCGCGTGCTGTGTGGAGTGTAGTGGTGTGTGTAGTGGTGCGCGTGCTCTGTGTAGTGGTGCGCATGCTGTGTGTAGTGGTGCGCGTGCTGTGTGTAGTGGAGTGTAGTGGTGTGCGTGTGCTATGTATGCAGTGTTTTACCGAAATTTTCATACTCCTCCTCGGGTAAAAATACTCCTCAAAAATGGTGAGAGGAGTATTTTTACCCTTCTGGAAAAATGTTAGTGCGACCTCTGCCTACATCTATGATATGGTACATAGTAATGTTTCTTTTTAACGATGTGGGGCAGAATTGCGTACTTGAATGTTGCGCGTCTGTACCTGCTGCTTAGCGGAGAGGATATGTCTTCCACAGCTATGTAATAACCTACTGTTACCAAAAAGTAACCCCTAAATGAAATGAATTGGCAAACTCCTTTTATTGTAGATGTAATCTTGCTAGTGTAACTGCACTACTAGGTTTTCATTTTGGGGCTTTAAATAGTGAACTTTTTATGTGGAGAAGCTTTAAAATCCTCAAGTCCGTGCATATACAATTCCCTCACCAGGTCAAGACTAGAGAACCAAAAAGGAATATAATCCATCCACCCATACATAACCATGGAAATCTCTTATCTTGGCTGTCTCCATTTCACATCAGACTTTTGTAACAATCATAAGGCGTTCAGCAGGTTCCACCACCCCTTCCGTTATCAAATCAGAGAAAAAAGAGTGCACAGTCCATGTCTTTTTTTTCCGCTATTAGTAACGGAAGGTAATATCCCGTACATTGAAGTCAATGGGGAATGAAAGGAGAACATACTTTCCGATCACCTTCCGTTTTAAGTTTATGCTGCGTTCTCTGTTTTAGGAGAAGCACTGCAGGTCTGAACTGAGCATTAGACAAGTTCACAAATCTTGGTAGATCCTTTACTTCTTTATTTTACAACGGCAGATAATTTAATGTGAAATTTTTCAACAAACTTTGCCAAAAAATTGTTTGTCCACTGTATATACAGGAAGAATAACACTGTCTCTGGACCTTGTATTCTCGATATTCTGGCACCTCTCATCTCTGCAGTCTCTACCTGCTAACCTCTCTGTGCTGGGGGTTAAGAGATATAACATGCTGTTGTGACTCTGGCCTCCCCCCGCTCTGACACTGGTTCCTCAGTAGCCACACCAGGTCATTTCTATAAAATATGGAACGGGCGATGGATGGATAAGGTTACGTATCTTTACCTTCTTCAGAAGTGAATTCCACCCCTGAATCCCCCCCTCAATAGACCCCTACCTTAGTACCTTTTACCTTTAGTATTAGATAAGCAAACCTGTTTCTTAGTACTTTGTCCTGTTTCCTAATAGCAAGGTCTGATACGTTTTTAGGTTTATAGGTGATTCATCTGTACCCTGGGTTCTGTTATTGACATCCGTAGGGACATACACTCCCCCTAAACCCTAGGGAACATTTAGAGACTGCCCATACTTCCAAATGAGTAGATTATGTAGATGTCATTTACCCATATTAGCTACACTATACCAGTGTCACACAGAAACACAAGCAATGCTTCAGATACACCACATTTCGTGTCCCTTAAACCAGGTGGTGCAGCCTTCGAATATCGTGTATGCTCTTCTCTGTGAGGTTAGGGAGAAAATGATGTCACTCACTCTTGCTAGACCTTGGCAGATTTCCATTAGGTTCTACTATTTTTCCTCTTTATTCTTTTTTTTTAGCTAGAAAATGGCTCAGAGACTAAACATTTCATACTTTCTGCCTCATTTGTCAAATTCACATATGCTATTTAGGCCTCTGACATATAGCCATGATCACATACCTTCTCAATCCACGCGACTTATTTTAACTTCATTTCTCAGAAACCGGACAATAGTTTTATTTAGGGCCGCAAAGTGTTTGCACAGTGGTTTATTTTTGTACTGTAATGATATACATATTTCTGTTTGTGTAAATGTGACATGTAATTCATAGCATGCATGTCTTGAAACTAAAGAGACTGCAAAATTCTATTTTTTATAATATATGAAATGGTTCTAACTTATACTAATGTACCATATTGGGATAATAGCCAAACTTGTAAGTTTTTTTTCAGAAGTAAAAGACTCCCAACTATTTCTTCTCATCAGTACAGTATAGGCAACTGGTTTGGCTGGGTGAGAGGCCATAGATATGAGTTAGGAAGGGGAATGAAACTGCTTAAAGGAAACCTACCAGAGGCTACTGGGGTGTGGAGTAGCCTTTGCTCCCACTCCATAGAGAAACTACTCCTAATTTCACCAAAAAATACTGGGAAAACGTATTGACTAGAGTATTAGCCTAGGGTGGGAAATGCATTGGTCACAGCCTCCCCAGTGATGAAACTCACAGCGGCCTCCTACACTAACAAAATATCCAGCAGCCCCACCTTAATAACAAAATGCCCAGCAGCCCCCCACAATAATGTAATGTCCAGCAGCCTCCCCTAGAAAAGATATGTCCTGTGGCAGTGCACACCACTCCTGTAATGAAATGGACTAAATCAGCCCCCTGTGTAAAAAGAATAAACTTGCATACTTATCTTTCGGCGCTCCCCAAAGACTCATCACACACACATTGTGATGCGGTGGTTTGGCCGCTGTTGACGTCATAGTGTGTGTACAGGCATAGCTCATGGATGTGTGTTTGCACATACTATTACATGAAGACCAGAGGGAAGAGGAGCTGCGGGGAGCGCCAGAGGGTAAGTATGTAAGTTTATTTTTTTTATACACTTGTGTATAAACCAAGTTTTACGCTTAAACTCGGCTTATACACCAGTATATACAGTATGTTTACTTTGCTTTGGATCTATGGTAAGTGTCCCTGGCTCATTGTGCTTGATTTTGATGGAAGGTTTCTTTTGTTAGGCAGGCAAAGAGAGGCTTAATAACTCAATCAAAGACAACTCTGCTTCTCTAGTGCCTGTCCCTATTGACTTTCAAGATGCCCATCAAGTTTTCCTGTAGTGTCCATTACTTTATCTAAATTAAAAGCCTAAAAGTTTAGTTTCTGGCCATGACTTGGTTCAGCTCGGGCCTATAAGTTCATGTAACACATGGTCCCGCCAAGGCCCTGTTCACATCATGTAAAAGCCTTCCATGTAAGTGTCAGCAGTATTGTCTTTCTTTCTATGACTTGTTTCTTCTCTTGCACCTTACACCCTCTCTGTAGCCTCTTGTCCTATTTACCAACATTTTCTCCTGTAAATTTTATAGTTGTGTTTTTTTAGCTCACCAATAAAGGTTTCCAACAACAGGAGGGGTCACAGCTCCTCGGTACATAATCCAGAGAACATGTACTTTGGCAGGCTTGTTCAGCACATGTTGAACGTAATAATGTTTGCAGGGGAGCTGTTTGGGTGTGACAATGACTGCCAAAGCAGAGAAGAAGACCGAGACAAGCCATAACTTCATACGTGACCGTGTTTACTAGTTATACATTGTCAGCTTACATCTTCTCATGGTGCAACAGCCTATATACAGTGTAGATGATATATCCCACAGATACTAACTCTATGTAATACTCTGCCAGGTCCTCCGTACCGTGCAAATAAATAGGACATTTTAGATTACAAAAAAAGGGCCCTTTTAGGACTGCCAAGGCAAAGAGCTAATCTATTTACAAATCTGTCCTGAGACAGGATAGAGCCTTATCGGTCAGGCCTAAAACATAACTTTTATTAAGTCTATAAAAATTAAAGGTAGTAAGTAATTGATCACACTGTATTTTAAAATCCGCAGGTATGAGGCTGCTATTTACCCTAGTGTCATTAGCAGTGCTGAGTATTCGCGCAGCCTATACGTGTGTAAGCGGGTCTCTGCAGTGACCCTTCGTTACAGTGGCCTCAAACAAGTCAAATTAAAAACCAGACAGTAGCCCCCCCGACTAGATTTATTTAGTCTGGAAAAGAGACGACTACGAGGGGACATGATTAATTTATTTAAATATATGAATGGTCCATATAAAAAATATGGTGGAAAGTTGTTTCAGATTAGATCAAATCAAAAGACGAGGGGGCACTGTCTCCGTCTGGAGAAAACAAGGTTTAATCACCGGAGGCGACAGGGCTTTTTTACTATAAGAACTGTCACTCTGTGAAAAGCCTGCCTCAGGCGCTGGTCACAGCAGGGACAGCAGAGAGCTTTAAGAAGGGTCTAGATGCCTTTTTACACCTAAATAACATTGATGGTTATGTTATATAGAATTGTTTCCCCTAAATCCCTTCCTCATCCAATCCCTTCCCTTCCTTGGTTGAACTTGATGGACAAGTGTCTTTTTTCAACCGTATAAACTATGAAACTATGTTTCGCTGGAAAACCAGCGTCATCAGTGGATCGGGGCTAATGGTTTGTAGGAGGAGCCTAGGTGAGTATATATGACTTTGGGGTGGGACTACCTGTGAATACACACCAATGAATTGCGATGCAGCCTCAAGTTGCTTACTGCCATGTTATTGACCACTGTGATGACCAATGGGTGTTCAAGAGGGTCATGTAAGTGGTTCACAATGTAAGGGGAGTTGCTCGCATGCCCATCTTTATAAGATCATTGGTTCAAAGACATTTCATGCTTGCCCAGTAGAGTATCTTACCTCGTCATGATTGGATGCCTCCATCCACTGAGGGCATCGATAGATGACGTCCATCCCTGATGACCTCAGCATGACTCGAGAGTACCGCAAGATACCGCGATACCTCAGAGGATGCGCGAAATCTTAGAGTCAATCTCCCTACGAGCGTACCGCAAGGTACCGCGATACCTCGGGGGATACGCGCATGTGCAGAGTCTTAGTGCCAGTATCCCTATTGGTACTGCGCGCGCGCAAGAAGATAGAATATTTCAATCTGTCGAAAGCCAACCGGCTGTGCACATGTGCCCGGACTTAGCCCAGACTTAGCGGTGCTCGACTAAAAGGTACTGCGCGTGCGTTGGGAGATAGAATAAAAAGACAATCAGCTGCGGGATCCATCGATTAAAGGGCTATATGCTTACGTCGGAAACATGTAAGTACCGGTCGCTGTAATATATATTGGGTAAATTACATTGGGTATATTATATTGAAGTGTTTCTCTTGGCTGTAATTACTATCATTACTACCTTTTCACCTGGAAGGAGGCCAAGGACGACAAAGTATTGGGCATCCCACTCACCATACTCAATGGACTAGTGCATTATAGTTAATCATAGCCTTTTATCGAGACATTTTAATAAAAGAAGATAATGAACCCACCAATGGCTCCTGATTATGTGTGATATATTTATTATTGACTGTAGTACTGTAACAGAAAGGGGTCCAACATAATGAAAAGGTTGAATATTAAAGGAATGCAGAAAAGGAGAAGCCCTCATTTAGCCCTTTGGGGCTCAGGGAATTCAACTGATAAATCCACTTGGCTTCAACTTGAAGGAGTTTTCGATCCAGGTCGCCACCTCTCAGGCCCAATGACACTTTACAGAGGCCCCAGAATTTCAATAAGCTAGAATCCCCATGATGATATTCATGCATATGCCTAGCAATTGGGACATCTGCATTGGTCCTTACTGAACTAAGGTGTTGTGAAATACGTTGTCTAAATTGCTGTGTGGTTTTCCCCACATATAATTTGGGGCATGGGCATGAAGCGATATATATGATATTATATGAGTTCTGAAGTTAAAGAGGACTAAATTGTCCTCTTTTTTTCCAAAATGGCTTCATGAATGTAAAGAAAAAGTAACTGAAACCTACGTTCTCTCACACTGGAAAGTTGAAGCCTTTTGACTTTGGCTCAGTGACCGGTTGTACATGGCAGATTGTCAGATTACACCATGAGTTTTCTGCCTCTTCAGAGGTTTATCTTGGCTGCATGTTTTATATTCCAAGTGACATTTCTGTTAGTGGGAAATAATAAAAGACTATGTTTGTGACAATAGAAAATAAGTTAGTAATTTCTAGTTATTTTTTATTAATATGCCTTGCTCTCCAATTTCTTAACAATGCACAAATCACAAAACGACTCCCTGCTGCTCCTGTGCAGACACTTTCCTGCTCCCCTGTTGGTTTCTGTTAACTTGGCTCCAGTGATGGACACTAAACCATTCTAGTCTGTCGCTGGTTGTAGCAGTGTCGTGTTACTATCACTGTAATTATACACGTCACTCCACAGGGAAAGTAGGAGCACGAGTAGGGTCCCCCACCCCAATCCAATAGTAATAAGTTAACTCGGCACTCAAAAACAAGATAGGTTCTTATTTATTCACATCAGAAAGCAATCCACATAATGTAAAGTTTCGGTCAGGACCAGGTCCTTCTTCAGGACCAAATGGATCCAATTGATGTGTTGTTCCGCATACTGATCTGCAGCACAAATCTGTATTTTCTGACACTGATTTCGGAGTCAGGTTTGCGCCTGCAAATCCTAACCGTGTGAACCAGGCCTTAGAGCAATATTAATGATTAAATTAGGACATTGAGAGAGACAAGTGGTTAATTACAGATACAAATTCCTTCCCATGCCCTGGAGGTGGACTGTGCCTCTATATGCCGGCTCCTGCCTCTGCACCTGTATTTAGGGTCTTTATTACTAAAAAATAATTGTCAGCACATCAGTATGGTTGAGGGTCTATAATTATAGATAACCCTAATTTTAGGACTGTAATTTACCCTCCAGATTCACCTTCATCTAAATATATGGCTAAAAGTCACTTCATCTGAATGAATATCTTGCAGATGTACATTTCCTTTGTACAATATGCATGAAAATACTGTACCTATTAACATTAAATCGAAGAACTGAAAACAAGCCAAGGTTTATTCTAAATTTCGGGTCCGTTCTACCAGAAATGGTTCTGTTGTGCTGAGCTGAGGATAAGAAAAACTGATGCAACTGTAGAAACATGGTCACAGGACATGGATCTGGTATTACTCAGTACAACTCTGCTGCATGTGGTGGCCCAATGTTCCCATACACATTAGATTAGTCATTTGCCTAAAAAGCTATCCAATCTCTCTACAATCTCCCTCATACACGTGACTTTGTCCCTGTGTACTGAATGGAGAAAGACTCCACATGTGTTATCTACCCAAAATATTCCTAATTGCCTGATCTTTATCTCCCTTAATATCCGCTATCAGGGAAAACAGTAGACCCTATACACATTTGTGGTCAGCTAAAATTGCAAAAATCATCCGATTTTTCCAATTTTCATCTTGTGGGTTTGGAGGGCATCATAGAATTCTGCAAATAAGTTTTCCAGAGTGGGATAAGGTAAACAATGCCTCTGTAAGGACATCAAGCATAAGGTTCTGGAAACCTAATGACATAATGTGGCATTAAAGCCAAACTAGTATATGCATTCCCAACTGTAGACAGTGCTATTTTGATGTCTTTGTATCTCTTCAGTACAGTGTAGGAAACTAGTTTTGCTGAGTGAAAGGCTTTTGTCTAGCGTTGTGAAGTAAGAGCTCTCATTACGCGCTTTAGATACAATACTAGATAAAACCCTTCAAAAAGAGTGGAACTATTTCTTACAGCACTACTTTAAAAGGGTTGTGCCAGCATAGACACATATCCCCCAATCACAGGATAGGGGGTACCCCTAATGGTATCCCCAGAAAAAGTCCTCTAAAGTCCCCCATACCAAATACTTTGCGTGTGCTCCATTGGGGCTTCCTTTTTGGACTTGGTGACAACTTACAACTTACCATAGAGGTAATTTATCAGGGCTTCTTTCACCCCTTCAGTGGCGTAGAAGCTTATTACTAGCGATTATTTTGATCTCTCCGCCACCTTCACGTCAGCAGGGCTTGAAGGGGGTAGCGGCCAGATTGCTGTCCCTGCACCTTCGCACTCATTGCTGCCTGGTGTAGATGTACTGCGCTGCGAAAATGCAGCAGCGGGTCTATGGTGATGTATGATAAATATGGAGGTAAAGTATTTGCACCTTTGCTCCATTCTGTCTGATTCACTTCAGGGGATTTGGGTTGGAACCCCAATTAACAGAGACTCTTGTGTGACAGTTCTGTGTCTATAGTGACACAACCTCTCGATGACATATAACAAGCAGAGTCTTCTTACCTTTATACTAGGTACAAGGTCATGGCTGGAGAGTCATCTGGATGTGAGACTATGCCTTTCTAATAAATTAGTAATGACAATAGCATTCTCCACTCTTGTTCTGTTTACCTCTTCACTGCAGTATTATATGTTCTGGTAATAGGACACTAGTGGTTAAACACATTAGGGGAAAAGAGAAGAGGTTGCTTCCATGGATTGCTGTGTGCATTTATATGTGGGATATCCTTGATTTGCCTTCTTCTTGTAAGATATGTTTAAAGCGAAGCGGTCACCAGGAATGTTATTTTTAGCTGGTTACATAGCCTACACTATACCGATTTAAAAAATGCCTTTGTCAACATTCGGAATAATTTCAGTACTTTATATTAGTTAAATTCATACTACCTGGCTCCCTGCCAGCAGCATGTGGTGAGTCCCCAACAGTAGTGGATTATGACACACATGGTTTGGGTGGTAGCCTAGGGCCCATAGCCCACCATCTAACCCATTCCTAGTATCATAGAATAATACCCACCATATTGGCCTCCACACTGTATAATGCCATGGAATGTGGTCAAGCAACATGTAGTCCTTGGGGCGGCACGGTGGCTTAGTGGTTAGCATTACAGCCTTACAGCGCTGGGCACTTTGGTCCAAGTCAACATCAGCAAAGAGTTTGTATGTTCTCTCCAAGTTTGTGTGGTTTTTCTTCGGGTCCTCCGGTTTCCTCCCACACTCCAAAACATACTGGTAGGTTGATTAGATTGTGAGCCCCATTTGGGACAGGGACTGATTTGGCAAGCTCTGTGCAGTGCTGTGTAATCTGTAAGTGCTATATAAATAAAAGAATTATTATTAGTCCTTTCTGTGGCACTCTAAAAATCCTCCTCTCGGCCCCCTTTATTTGCAGACGCATCTTAAAAAAAAAGAATCTAAAACCTGATTAATTACTAACAATTCTTACTAATTAAATTATATATTGTACCCCATAGTACCCTTCCCCATAAAGGTCCCCCTTTCATTTTATTTAGAACCCTCCCCGCCAGTTTGGTCATGCCTACTGCCCTCTGATCTGGGAAATCCAGGACACTTATAGGGTTATTTAGGGTGGTTTTGCTGGGCTTTTTTGGTATAGAAAGGTTTCAAAAAGTTGCATTGTTGTGCTTTGTGAGTTTTCACTGCTAAAAAGCAAAGTAAACAGAAAACTACTTCTTGTGCGACACTGCGAAAAGCCAGATTCATGACTTGGGACTTTTGTAAAACGTCCCTTAAAAAAGTCTCGTAGTTACTCCCGTCACCCGGCTGGTGGATGCAATGGGACTTTTTAAGGATTTTGAGACTTTTTGAAAAAAGAAATGCCACCCAGCAGTTGGAGCAAACAAACATTTATTTAAAATGATAAATAACCCCCTTAGTGTTTTTATTCTTCAAAATTTACTTTAAATTCCTCTCATTTCATTTTAAACAACTGTAGCAGGAATCCTCGATGCAGAAATTCCTATACAATACCAAAAGCAGTGAAGAATATGAAAATCCAGTTCCAGATTTACCATATCTATTGTAAGTGAGCTGCAGTGACTTTTTTTTCCGGCCTGCACAAAATGAGTGTGAACACGCCCCAAAAACCCTTTCATAAAACATTTATGGATGCTGGATGACTGTACAGTATTTCAGATAGTGGCGTGACACAAGCTTTCATCAGGGGAAAGCCCAGGCCCCCCCACAAAATCGCAGTATTGTTGGTTAATACCCATGTAAGCCTTGACGTAATTTTTGCTTTTACTGGGTGTAATTGTTGTGCGCCATTTATAGGCTGCGCTGGATGAGCGGCTGGATTTGTATTGGGGGAGATATGTCTAAGCATATACTTACATGCGCCAGGTTTCCTGCTTGTCTTGGTAAGCCTCTCGTCTCCAGGAGATAGATTTCAGTCCGCTTCCAGAAACAAGCTTCAAATTGGCCAAGGAGAAGATTAAAAGCAGATTAGGGGTATACAAGTGCCAAAACCTATTTGAGCTTTTAAGTGCTCTGTGATTTATCATTTTCATTTTATCTTCTAGTATAGGCATATAGTGCCGCTAGCTAACTCCATCTGCTAGGAGCCACTTGTTAGCACTCATAATATTTCATACAGAGCTTTATACCTCCAGTACTTAGAACATAATATTCCCTCTAGTTACCCTCTCTGTATTTTTATGGTTTTATTGTTTTCATTAAGGATTCTGTGATTTTACTATTGTAATAAGGGTCTTTTTTGTCACATTACGGTATATAGAAATATACATTATATGCAGAAATACATTATATGCAGGTCAATTTCTTGGCCATTTTGCTATTTTTCACCTTGTGCAAGCAATAACTCTAAATAATAAATCTTCTACCATCTCATACTACACAAAGTCCCAGGGTGAAGTCTTGTTCAATCTGCTTGCACAACCAATAAAAGAAACTCCCATCAATCATAAAACGGACCTATTTTTAATGTACTAGCAGCTCCATTTTTTGGGGGGGGGATTTTTAGATTTTTCTACATTGAAGGGGTTGTTCGACATTAATAAAAACTTTACCAATGGCCTGGGGGGCTTTGAAAGAAATAAACCTACCTCCTTTGATGCTCCTGGTGTCCTGCACTGCCGTCAGTCACTGCTGTGCCCCTGTTTGTATACAGAGCAAGGCAGCTCCGTTTCGACAACTTCCGGTGGGCTTCCACCTGTCTCCTGTCCCAGCACCTGCTACAGCGCTGGGACATAGGGATGGATGGGCCAAGTACCAAATTTGCGGCATTGTCAGGTGGCAACAAACAGTAGCCCCACAGCAACGGATGGCGGCACAGAACACCAGGAACCCCAAGGTAAGTATACGTTTTTTTCACAACTGCCGCCCTCCTTTTCACATTCCTGTTTAATATTTTGAATAGCAAAAACTGCACAATAATCTAAAACCAAAAGCTGAGCAGAATACCCCCAGTTAGTGTGGAGTGTCTCTATATTTGCCTGGACTTTTGGTTATAACTGAGTAGAGATGAGAAAATCTATTTGTTGCTTCAGAAATTCATTACATATCTGTCTGTTTTCAGGCACTCATGCAAAGCCGAATCTTTTCTGCTTTTTATGGACAAATCTTTTTAGAAATGTCATTAAGTATCTATGTTTTGTATCAGCTTGTGGACTAGAGGGTGTTACATACCAAATCGGTTAAGAAGGAATTGATGTAGAAAAATTTGGCAAAGATTCTGTGAAGTGAATCTTGGATCATCCCCTGCATAACATAAGGAACAGAGTGTATTCTTGTATCCGTTAGGATCCTAGTGCATTACCGGGGTTCTCCAACTGAGACGGAGAATCGGTATTTAATCTGCCATTACCATCAGATTCACTACAACCAATCTTATATTGATATTTCAGCCACCCCTTCTTGTCTCTTTCACTCAATAATTTCTTTATGATGGCCAAACCCATTAGGCATATAGTGGTCTGATCATGGAATTGTCAAGTCAACCATTGCCCACCAGCTGAAAGTATATCCCGGCCAATGGATTCCAAGATGTCCGATCCTTTGGTAACCCATTGGTATATAACAGTGGCTTACTCCTCCTTTCTGATTCAGAACACAAGGATCACCAGAGGAGTATATATCTATGAGGGTAATTGGGAGATATCTGATGTTTCATTGTCATTCATGGTTAAATATTTTTTACAATACTCTTTTTCCACTAGTCTCATCACATTATGTCTTAGCCCTACAATTACTGTATTAATTTGACTCCATACACCAAGTGGAGTCCAAAGATTGCCCCTTTGGGCTGGTATATTGCAGGATCCCATTTGTTTATACAGTAAAGAAAAGGTAGACTACAAGCGATCCCCTACTTAAGAACACCTCATTTACAGACAACCCCTAGTTACAAACGGACCTCCGGATGTTGGTAATTTACTGTACTTTAGCCTCAGGCTACAATAATCAGCTGTAGCAGTTATGATAGGCGTCTGTCCAACATTTTTAATATCCAATTGTCACTGAGACCAAAAAAATTTTGGCTGGGGTTACAATGATAAAATATACAGTTCGGACTTGCTTACATACAAATTCAACTTAAGAACAAACCTACAGAACCTATATTGTACATAACTGCCTGGTATAATACTTCTTTATAGAGGCTTGAAATACTTTTTATTTTCGCTATGGAGTCTATGTTTGGAGGCTAAGGTGTGATGTTTATTATGGATTGTCTATACATTGTTTTGTAAGTGCACATGTTCTTATATGTATATTCACGTTTTCCCATCTGTTTCATACTGGCACACAGTACAGCAGCGCAGATGATGCTTATCCCATTTGTTGGACTCGTATAAATGTGTATTACCAAATGCACATTACATCTCATTATTCAATGATCGAAGATAAATAAAGAGCAGACCCTAACAGTTCTTCTTATTCCTTGTCCTTGCAGATGTAAACCAGCTTCTTCAAAGACAACTGGCAAGAATCCTTCATCGGTAAATCCTACTTTACCAACATCAAAAAACTCCCCAGATCCCGATGACCTTTTCAGTGACATTTAGCTAAAACTCTAATCCACTTCTGCTTAAACAAACAGATCTGGAGCAATTATTGTGTGATAAATGTATATTGTTCCTACAAACCGGAGCACTTGTCCCGCAGAGAGTCTGAGTGTTGGTAGATGTACAATGGTCTTCAGGGTATTTTGCAGATATTTTTCTAACTTGATGACTGTTATTCTTACAATTTGGAAAATAAGTCTTTTATATAACAAAAAATGAAATAAATGGATTTATCATTCCTTTTTTTTGTCTCTTTTTTCATTGATTTTTTTGTATATAACAAAAACAAATAGCAAATTGACAGACTGCATTGATTCGGTGGGTTCAGACTGTGGAAATATGGAGTGTACAAAGAGTTATAGCAAAAAAACATCAGAGAACATCACAGGCATCAAATCCTCATAGATGCCAAAAACATCAAACTACAAGTATAAGGTGAAATACAGAGTTACAAACATGGATGGAGTAAGTGACTTCATATGAAATAAACTTATCCTCAAAAGAGAACAATAAATATAATAAAGGAGGGAAAGAAAGACCATTTGAGAGACAAAATTTAGAGCAATGGGTGAGGAAGGCTAGCTGTAGTGTAGTGTATCAATCCAGGGGACCTTAAAGGGAGTGACCAGGGAGGGAGTCCCAGTGAAAAGCAATTTGCATTTTTGTGTCTAGTATAATTTTTTTTAACCATAAATGTATGTTGAAATTTTTGTTCCAGAGCAAGTAAACTTAGCTAGATACAAGGGGGAAGCACCTGGGCAAATTCTACTGAAAGCCCATTCTACGGGATCCCAGAAAGGGGTTAATTCCAATCAGATGTGTAGGTATGAGCTCCAACATTGGTCAGACATGGTGGCATCACAGTGGTGAAGATTTAGAGGGGTCCTAAACATTCTGCTAACCAATTTATTCCTTGTGTCCTGCAGGGTGATACACCTGGAGGGGTGGGAGCAGCTTCTGTGTATTTGTGCTATTTCATGTTCAAAAATTAGGAGTTTAGTTCCTTTTTCCAAGCCAGAATGAAGCTGGGGTGTGAAGTTAGGGAGCTCTTATAGGTGGGATTTAGGCTTGTACTGCCTGTAGGCCAGGAATTACGACTTTTCCCACCTTAAGCCACACCTAGTGGGCACGGCGTGGGCCATTCCTGATGCAGCTTATAGCCTCTTAGTATATCTGGTATGACATGCAACATTGGGGGGACATCAAGGGCTTGTGTATTGCATGAAAAAATCTTCCATTACATAATAGAAATCTGCTTAATTTAGATACCAGTCTGTGGGCAAGCATTGTAGATGTAGTTGTAGAGTTTTACAAACCAGATGAGATCCCTTAAGCAATTCCTTAAAGAAATTGAGTCTATCAGGACTGTTGACATTTTTTTAGCTCCCGAGAATTTACGTAACCTAAGAAGTAACATCAAAAAGATTTATTTGGCTTATTTGTAAATGAGGCTATTTTTGCTTTTAAAATTTTGTGAAACTAGAGGTTTACACTATTCATTTTCTGTGAATGATCTTGATTTTGGCTTTAAGGTAGTACAGTATATTTTGTTTGTGAACAAGGCACCTAATAGAGAGTCCCTTTTCATGGGAACATATTCATGGGACGTATACACTCACCGGCCACTTTATTAGGTACACCATACTAGTAACGGGTTGGACCCCCTTTTGCCTTCAGAACTGCCTCAATTCTTCGTGGCATAGATTCAACAAGGTGCTGAAGCATTCCTCAGAGATTTGGTCCCCATATTGAATGATGGCCACACAGTTGCCGCAGATTTGTCGGCTGCACATCCATGATGCGAATCGCCCGTTCCACCACATCCCAAAGATGCTCTATTGGATTGAGATCTGGTGACTGTGGAGGCCATTTGAGTACAGTGAACTCATTGTCATGTTCAAGAAACCAGTCTGAGATGATTCCAGCTTTATGACATGGCGCATTATCCTGCTGAAAGTAGCCATCAGATGTTGGGTACATTGTGGTCATAAAGGGATGGACATGGTCAGCAACAATACTCAGGTAGGCTGTGGCGTTGCAACGATTGAGGGGGTGACACAAGAGCTTACAGTCTATGAGGATGAGGGGGTGAAACAAGAGTTCACAGTCTATGAGGAAGAGGGGATAAACCATCCCAAAATTGTGCTTAGAGAACAGTTATGAAACTGCTTAGCAAAAGGGTATTTTTTTTAGAAATATTATGATAATTTCAAGCGTTATCACTACTGATTTCCTTTATGAGTCACAAAACATAAACGTTTCACATTTTCCAGTCAGTGTCTAATACTCACATTTTACGTCACAGTTTTGACTAGTTCCTTTTTTTGAAATATGAGTAAAAAGAGAGTTTTGGAAATGTCTTGTTTTGCAAAGAATAATAGTCGCCCATTGTTAAAAGTTGTTACAGCCTACAAACGCTATCACAGTAAAGATAACCCTAGTTACCATAGTAATACATAAAACAAGAGCTGCAGCATATAGAAACAATTAAATTGAACGTGGTAACGTAGGAAGTGTAATAATATTGTAGATAGCACCTGGAAATTGCTGGATCTGGAATGCCTCAGATTATGACAAGAACCTCTTCTACAGCCAAAGCTGCTGAGATCTGTGTAGATTGATAGCTGGGATAGCGGATCCATTGTGTTGTAGAAGGTTCTAGTCATGGAACAGTTAGAGCTGAGACACAGTCTATACTAATACTGTATTATCAGCCTATCATGTACCTTGTTTAAAGAAGACCCATCGCCTTATATTCACAATGATATAACAATACTGGATCTTTTCTTTCTTTGCTAGATTTTTGGACTCTGCCATTCCCGTGTTATTGCTCCTAAAAAATGAATGAATAAATTGACAATTGTGTATAAGGTCAGAGACACATGTACTTGAATCACATACCATGTGCTGGGCTTATAGCACGGACTGACCACAGAGCAGAGGGTGGCACTGTTTTGGGTCTATAAAAAAAAGCCACCACAACAACCAGGATTCATGGACCAACCGTGATCTTGTGTCTCTGGCCCTCCAATGAGGGTTATGTAACATACAATTGTTAGTATAGGGTTGTGACATGTGTCACCCCAACGGATCAGCTTTGTGCAGTGGTGTGCCATTGTCCTGCTTACCACAGTTGTAGCCCCAAGAAGAGTGGACAGGTCTGCCGGAACAGCTCTTGCTTACTGTCTGGCCTTGAAAACCCCTCTAAAGTATCAGCATGCCCGGAAAAATCTCTCCCGTTAGCATAATCTTGTGGAAAAAAGAATCAACTTGCCTTATTTTCCATTTTAAATTCAACAACGCTGGGTGAGATACCCTAAAGCAGTACAGAGTGTCCAAACAGTAACCAAAATCCACTTCTTTACCATGAAGTGCCAGCATGGCATTTTAAGCAGTAATTTATTGCCTCCTTTTCTTCCTCATAATTCAATCGTATCGGCCGCCTGAGGCCACCAATACAGTTGAAAGAAGGAGGACAAATTCAGGCTCTCATTGTAGCTTCTCTCCAGGGTCTCTCTGTACAGGAAGAATGGTGGGTCCAGCGGGAGGACCTCCAGAGATAATGAAGTTCTGTCAACACCTTCTCCCCACCACTCCTCTAAAGCGTGAATAAGGCGTGACCGCCGAAACGTGTAGGTCTGAGTATTGGTCTCTTTGGATACGCGTTCTCAGTTTTATATCGTGTATTGAATAAAAGAGAATCTTTACTACGAATGTCTTGCAAGTCTGTGGAGCAAGTGCCGGGATAATTTTTCCACTACGTCTTCGTGTTCCAGCCTTCACACTGATCCACGAGCACCTGCACAGTATCAGAGACGGAGCAACTGGAAGGGGTGAGCTGAATTGACACCATGTGTGTGTTTTTTGCTGCTTTTTCACACTGCAGCTAAGTACTTATACTCTTTACTGCTTTACTGACAAACACTCAGGGTCACCAATGGTCTGATGTTGATAATTTATCCTATGGAAAGATGATGAATAAACATAGGTTCAGGAAAGTCAAGGACGACATGCGCACGACAAGACCGGGTAGTTTCTCCAAATGTTTTTCTTTATTTATATTAAAATAGACCGAAACAAGTAGTCACAACGCGTTTCGGGGATCTGGGGTCCCCTTTCTAAAGTGAATAAAAAATCTGTCGATGGAGGACAGAAGAGATATTTACAGGTGTGAAGGTGAGTACAAAATTTGTCATTTACACTCCATATAAAATGGGGTGAAAAGAATTAATTTATAGAAGCAAAAGATAAATTAATGAATAAATAAATAAATAAATGGATAAACACATATTAGGGTAAATCTATAAATAATATAAGAATGCAAGAATACATGTGTAAAAGTAAAAACACCAATCACATTATCAAATTGATGAGAATAAATAAATGAACATATATATATATATATATATTGTGGGGGTTTGGCCCAGTAGAGACCGTGGTAGCGGGGTGCTGTGATGCAGTTCACGACAGTGACACCAAAGTATAGTCCAAACAGGTCTCGCCTGTGTTTATTTCAGCAGGAAAATAAACAGCCTTTACATTCAGGCACAAAACAAAATAATAACCTACCCGTCCGGGTACTAACTATACACTGAGTTCACTAACTCACACTAAACAAAAATTCACGTGCTGCTCCAGACACACAGGTCAGAGCTGTGTCCTCTCAGCCTCCTTCCACAGAGAGACAACATTTCCAGCTCTGCTAAGTGATTTTATGCAAGCTAATTGGGCTGTTCCCATCACCTGTGTCCAAGGTGCTGGACAAACCCACTTCAGCACTAAGGCCTTGCATAGAAGCAAAACCTTGGGGAAACATACCGCCCATCCACAGTTAACCCCTTCAGTGTCTCACAATATATATATATATATATATATACACACAATGCACGAAAAGTAAGCAGCACTTCCAGACATCCAATGTAAAGTGGCAAAAAAATGTGTTTTTTATTCTATGTTTCAAGGTACAATAAAGTACAGCAACGTATCGGCTCCAAGGAATCTTTTTCAAGCCAAGTGGTAAGGGTGAACATCACATACATTCAACGGCCACTTTATTAGGTACACCATGCTAGTAACGGGTTGGACCCCCTTTTGCCTCGAACGCCCTCACTTCCTTCGTGGCCTAGGATTCACAAGGTAGCTGGAAGCATTCCCCAGATTTTGGTCCCATATTTACATGATGCATCACACGTTGCCGCAGATTTGTCGGCTGCACATCCATATGCGATCCCGTTCCACCACATCTCAAAGTTGCTCTATTGGATTGAGTCGGTGACTGTGAGAGGCCATTTTGAGTACATTGAACTCATTGTCATTTTCAAGAAACCAGTCAGAGGATGCCGCTTTATGACCTGGCGGCATTTCCGCTGGAATAGCCATCGGATTTGGTACATTGTGGTCCTAAAGGGATGGACCTGGTCACCAATAGGCTCATGTAGGCTGTGGCATTGCAACGAGCTCAATTGGTACCAAGGGCCCAAAGATGCCAAAGAAAATAGTCCCCACACATGACACAACCACCACAGCCTGAACCGTTGATACAGGCATGCATTTATCCATGCTTTTCATGTTGTGACGACAAATTCTGACCCTACCATCCGAATGTGCAGCAGAAATCGAGACTCATAGACCATGCAACGTGTTTCCCTCTTCTACTGTCCAATTTCGATGAGCTTGTGCAAATTTGAGCCCTCCGTTTCCCTGTTCTTAGCTGAAGAGTGGCCCCAGTGTGGTTTCTGCTGCTGTATCCCTCTGCCTCAAAGATCGACGTAATGTCGTTCAGTGATGCCTTTGGCCTACCCTTGGTTGTAGCGGGGCGTCGATTGAGTCACTGTTGTCTTGCTACAGCTCGAACCATCTGCCCCAGTCTCCTCTGACCTCTTGATCAACAAGGCATGTCTGCCCACAGAACTGCCACTCACTTGGATGTTTTTTTCTTTTTCGACCATTCCTCTGAACCCTAAGATGGTTGTGCGGAAAAATCCCGTAGATCAGCAGTTTCTGAAATACTCAACCCCACCCTTTTCGGCAACGCAACAACCATGCCACGTTCAAAGCGCACTACAATCATCTTTCTCCTCCACTGATGCTGTGTTTGGTTTGAACGCAGGGTTGTCTTGACCAGTCTACATGCCTATAATGCAATAAGTTGCCCCCATGTGATTGGCGAATGATAGAAATAAGTGTTAACGAGCAGTTGGACAGGTGTACCTAATAAAGTGGCCGGTGAGTGTATATATACATCAAAGAAATGATCACATGATCAAGTTGTACCCACCCCCCTAATTAACATATTGTGTCCTATCATCTTTACATAGTGTTCATTTCATAATCAAACATTTGATATATAAATGGTACAAAGCATATATAAAATCACAAAGTGCTATGTAAACATCCAGTGTCCTGTGATACAATAAAGTGTCAAGTGCAATCTGTGCATGTTAATGAGCAAACATAGGAGACAATGTTTAAAAAATACAAAGGGTTTCTCAACATCAATTCCGCAATCAAATAAACCATCCGAGCCGCGCCAACAGATTTGCGAGTGTGAACCGCACTGCTGGAATGCAAGCCGAGTGGTGATGTACTGCGCATGTCTGAGACATCGCTTGGTAACCTAGGAGACCTCCTACATAATGCGTACACAGACACAGACATCGGGAGCGATCCAGGGCTGGCAACACTAATGAGCATATAGCTATGGAAGATACTGTTATATTAGATTATCAAAGAGCTGGAATGGAAAGCATGACAGCACCTACAGAAGATTATTAATAAGGCGATCTGGCACAGCGGAGGGCATATGAAATCGTAGCCACTATGGCTCTCTAAAGGAGAATACAGGCGGTCCCCTACTTAAGAACACCTGACTTACAGACGACCCCTAGTTACAAACGGACCTCTGGTAATTGGTAATTTACTGTACTTTAGTCCCAGGCTACAATAAACAGCTATAACAGTTATCACAGGTGTCTGTAATGAAGCTTTATTGTTAATCCTGGTTCTTATGACATTTTTAAAATCCAATTGTCACAGAGACCAAAAAAAAATTTGGTTGGGGTTACAAGAATAAAATATACAGTTCCGACTTACATACAAATTCAACTTAAGAACAAACCTACAGATCCTATCTTGTACGTAACCTGGGGACTGCCTGTATATAGGAAAATTTTAATAATGTTTAATGTACAGAAAAATCTATACAGAAAGCGTTCCAGGTAAACATAATGGCGGGGCAAATGGATGGAAAATATTTTTTTTGAAATTTAAAGAAATACCACATATAGTGAAGAGATGGTGAGAATAGTCCCGATGCGGCTTCAATGTGTAGATGAAATCTGCAAAGCAGAAGAGAAAATCATTCATTGTAATATTTTCAGAATGTATAAAATACGTTAAATAGGTTTTTTCACCCATACTTTGTGATGAACAATGAGAGTTTCCCAGATCAGGATATAGGAGTATACATAAGATGTTTGTCAGATATTACTTAATTTAAAGTCAACATTTAACCCTTTTGGTCTTATGGTATAAATGTCCCCCAAAGTGTATTTCCTGCGCATTTCTTGTTTAGCATTTCTATGCGGTAAATCGGCACTGTAATACAGGAGCGACGTAGTGTATGTGGGTTGTGGCATTTTTGAAAATCCAATACACACATTGCAGGAAAAAAATCCACAGCTTTCCACTGCAATATTTCATTTAAGTTCTGCTGATCCAGGTGCATAAATCAACCTTTGTAAAATGCAACAGCAAATTTGGGTTTCACCTCGAAGCCGTGGCAAAATCAACTTGTTTCCGATGCCTGTGGAACCCTGCAGCCATTCCGGAAAGCGTGCAGGTAGCTTCATACACAGGCGCTGCATGTAGTGGATTTTCTTTGATAGTCGGTTTATGAAGGTGCTGTAACATAACAAGGTGACTTATTTGGATAAGAAAACGTGTTATGTCCTGAAATAAATGAGAAAAAATCCACCATCAGCCTTTTTCCATCCATAATGGGAGTGTCTCCTTCATAAGTTCTGTCACATTGTAAAAGTGGTGCGGTCATTTTAAATGGGTGGAAAGAAGCATAAAAGGTTTGTTAAATTCCTTCCATCTTTGACTGAACACATGGAGGATTTTATGCATCACTAGAACATAAAACTCAGATACACAGCATTAGCAATGCAGAGCAGCCACTCCTGGGTGATCCTCGCCAATGATTTACATTACTGGGTCAAACTCATTTGATTATTTGGCACAGTGTAGAACAGACATTGGCCATTAGCATCACAGAGTGCTTGCCGGGATTTATCCGCTTCCAAAATGATAGCTTCATGGTCTGGGAATCTGGTTTAAGGCCAGTGATATGAGGGAGTCAGACACTCTGAATGCAGCTATATATCTAGGTGGGACGCGGGTGAATCATGACATGAGTAAGTATTGTGGTTTCCTTCCGCGGTATTTCTTATAATTAATGTGCAGCTGGCCGGGATCCTGCTTTTTCCACAGTAATGATAAAATTCGGAAATATCCTAAGAGACAATCCAACGTGGTCAATTGTTTCAGAGAACAAAGAAAAGAGTTGTTAGCGTATTCCCTTTATACTTAGCACGGGATCAATTGCCAAATGCCTTACAGGTCAGTGTGTAAACCTGGCGGTATGGTAATGGTATTAATACATTGCAGGAAGACAGAATATAAAGTGTGGCCTCACCCGCCGTAACCTGGCATGGCTGTGTTTTAGGAAATTGCTTAAAGGGATTGTTCGTCTCAGATTAAAAAGCTTCTCGAGCGCAGGAATGTGTTATATAAAACAACATAAGAATACCTCACCCCCTCCTTCCCAATGCAGGTCACCCTGTTTGCCACTGTAACTTTAGGGTTATGGTTGTCCTGTTATATGCTATGCTTCAGCCAACACAGGCCTTAGCATAACACACGTCCACACGTGGCATTTACATTGTGTTTTTAAAATGCAATACAACAGCTGAGGAGAGAAGATTTGACAACTTACATTGCTGTTAAGATTTGCGTTTAGAATTCGCACATGCTAATGTTATGTTAACAAATACACGTATTATCATGATGGTAACACATCATGTTAACATAGCATTTTGTAAACGCAAATGTAATAACGGAAATCTTCTTTTCTCAGCTGCTGCATTGCTTTTCAAAACGCTATTTAAACGCCACGTGTGGACGCAGCCTAATCAGTTAATGATGCACCGCTTGTGTAGCGGTCACAGATGAGGTCGATAATAGGCAGGAGGGAGGACTTACCCTTATATGTTAAATGGGTTCTGCAGCCACTAAGTTTAAAAAATGTTTTTTTTTCTTCTTTGGGCTGTAAACTGTACAGTCATCCGAACCTGTAAAACCTGGCTTTTTTCCTTTTTTTTAAAAATAAAATTTAAAAATAAAATTTATTTTGTCCGCAGCTTCAGAAGCATAAAGATGGCCGTACCTTCCATCTTCAGGATCTCAAGTCCCATCATGCCTGGTACTTCTCTCATGAGCTCCAGCGTGTCCATGCTACGTGCTGCTCATTAGTTGGAGGCGTGCAGGAACTCTGAACACGCACAATTGTGATCGTGCAAGTTCAGAGTTAGTTATCCTCAGGGACGCTGACAGTGAGCAACAAGCAGCATCACTTTCAAATGGTTAGTCCTAAACGCATTCCCACCCAAACCCTCTTCAGTTCTGAATAAAGGTAGTGCCCCCCTTTTCCCTATAGAATCAAAATAACTGTACATATTGACATGCATGCATATATATATATACACTCACCGGCCACTTTATTAGTTACACCTGTCCAACTGCTCGTTAACACTTAATTTCTAATCAGCCAATCACATGGCGGCAACTCAGTGCATTTAGGCATGTAGACATGGTCAAGACAATCTCCTGCAGTTCAAACCGAGCATCAGTATGGGGAAGAAAGGTGATTTGAGTGCCTTTGAACGTGGCATGGTTGTTGGTGCCAGAAGGGCTGGTCTGAGTATTTCAGAAACTGCTGATCTACTGGGATTTTCACGCACAACCATCTCTAGAGTTTACAGAGAATGGTCCGAAAAAGAAAAAACATCCAGTGAGCGGCAGTTCTGTGGGCGGAAATGCCTTGTTGATGCCGGAGGTCAGAGGAGAATGGGCAGACTGGTTCGAGCTAATAGAAAGGCAACAGTGACTCAAATCGCCACCCGTTACAACCAAGGTGGTTGTGCGTGAAAATCCCAGTAGATCAGCAGTTTCTGAAATACTCATACCAGCCCTTCTGGCACCAACAACCATGCCACGTTCAAAGGCACTCAAATCACCTTTCTTCCCCACTGATGCTCGGTTTGAACTGCAGGAGATTGTCTTGACCATGTCTACATGCCTAAATGCACTAAGTTGCCGCCATGTGATTGGCTGATTAGAAATTAAGTGTTAACGAGCTCGAGGTTTTCAAGTTGCAATACATACAGCAACTTTGGCTCCAGGAACCTTTTTCAAGCCAAGGGTAAGGTGAACATCACATACATTCCCCGGCCACTTATTAGGTACACCATGCTGTACGGGTTGGACCCCCTTTTGCCTCGAACGCCCTCACTTCCTTCGTGGCCTAGGATTCACAAGGTAGCTGGAAGCATTCCCCAGATTTTGGTCCCATATTTACATGATGCATCACACGTTGCCGCAGATTTGTCGGCTGCACATCCATATGCGATCCCGTTCCACCACATCTCAAAGTTGCTCTATTGGATTGAGTCGGTGACTGTGAGAGGCCATTTTGAGTACATTGAACTCATTGTCATTTTCAAGAAACCAGTCAGAGGATGCCGCTTTATGACCTGGCGGCATTTCCGCTGGAATAGCCATCGGATTTGGTACATTGTGGTCCTAAAGGGATGGACCTGGTCACCAATAGGCTCATGTAGGCTGTGGCATTGCAACGAGCTCAATTGGTACCAAGGGCCCAAAGATGCCAAAGAAAATAGTCCCCACACATGACACAACCACCACAGCCTGAACCGTTGATACAGGCATGCATTTATCCATGCTTTTCATGTTGTGACGACAAATTCTGACCCTACCATCCGAATGTGCAGCAGAAATCGAGACTCATAGACCATGCAACGTGTTTCCCTCTTCTACTGTCCAATTTCGATGAGCTTGTGCAAATTTGAGCCCTCCGTTTCCCTGTTCTTAGCTGAAGAGTGGCCCCAGTGTGGTTTCTGCTGCTGTATCCCTCTGCCTCAAAGATCGACGTAATGTCGTTCAGTGATGCCTTTGGCCTACCCTTGGTTGTAGCGGGGCGTCGATTGAGTCACTGTTGTCTTGCTACAGCTCGAACCATCTGCCCCAGTCTCCTCTGACCTCTTGATCAACAAGGCATGTCTGCCCACAGAACTGCCACTCACTTGGATGTTTTTTTCTTTTTCGACCATTCCTCTGAACCCTAAGATGGTTGTGCGGAAAAATCCCGTAGATCAGCAGTTTCTGAAATACTCAACCCACCCTTTGGCACGCAACAACCATGCCACGTTCAAAGGCACTCAATCATCTTTTCTCCCCACTGGATGCTGTGTTTGGTGAACGACAGGAGTTGTCTTGACCAGGTCTTACATGCCTAAATGAAATAAGTTGCCCCCATGTGATTGGCGATTAGAAAAGTTAAGTGTTAACGGAATTGAGGCAGTTCTGAAGGCAAAAGGGGGTCCAACCCGTTACTAGAAAGGTGTACCTAATAAAGTGGCCGGTGAGTGTATATATATATAGCAGGCAAATGGCACCAGAACTGAAGGGTCAATTTTTTATATTTTAAAGTAAGCAGTTCTCAGCGTGCTAAGGAGCACAACAGCCTCATTAGCATATAGATTAGAACAGGAATTTCACAAACAGTGTAAAGGACCTGGGTAAGGCTTGGATATAACCCATATATATTCTTACATATACTACACAGCATGTATACATACTTGGTTTACCAGTAAAGCAGTTTTAATTTTACCACAGAGGTGCGACCGCAACTTATCTTGTTTCCTCGGATTTACTTTTGGCTAAACACTGGTGCCCAGTCCATTCATGATGGATTCCCCTCTTCATTGTCTTCAGGTATAGTAGAGACTTGTTTGTTATTTCTATTATATTAATAGTTTCTTTCTCAGTTTATTCCTCAAAGCTTCTATACTGTATGTGTACTATTACTATCATCTTAATACAAAAAAAAAAAAATGTATCGCATGTATACATATCGTAAATGCTGAGGTGAGGTCAAGGCACTAAAGGTAATAGTATGAGCTTGCAGCCTGGCCTGCGTACTGGAATAGTGACTACACCGGCAGGTCAAATGGAGGGGTACAGAGAAAGAAAGCAGGATACTGGAACTCGCTTCTCTATCAAACAGCTTGTTTATTTCAATGTACAACAGTATAAGATAGAATGATGTAAAGGGTTGGACTATGCGTTTTGGGGCCAATTGCACCCTTCTTATTTATTTATGTATTTATTTTCTGTTAGAATACTGTCGCCAATTTTATGGACCTGAAGAAGGGTGCAATTCACCCCGATAAGCGTAGTCCAACCCTTTACATCATTCTATCTTATACTGTTGTACATTGAAATAAACAAGCTGTTTGATTGAGAAGCGTGTTCCGCTGTCCTGCTTTCTTTCTCTGTACCCCTCCCTTGTACAATAACTTCAGGCTGGACGATTGTAATTCAAGCTTTTACAAATGCTCCTCCTTTTATTTTGTGAGTGACGTCTTATGTTTTAGGAGAATTCTCTGGATAGGGATCTGCACATTCCATCCTATTGTTAAATTCCTGCCTTAGATTCCAGACCTATCTTGAATGGTCTCACCAGTTTAGATGTTTAACTTTCTCAGTGGAGGACGACCTCTCAGGTGTTGTTTATGGCAGCAGAAGTCTATTCAGAGAGATGAAACACAGAGTAGGGAGGAGTCGCATACGGTCTTTCCTATAGTAAACAATGTATCGGGTTGATGTAAAAGAATAGTCCAGTATAGGAGGCAATTGAGGATAAGTCAACACAAACTGTAGAGGACTCCTGGGCCATAGCGAATGAGCCTTTTGAACTTCAAAAAGACCATGTTAGAGAACTCTCCAAAAAGTCTTAGAAACTTTTAGGAGAGAAATAACCCACCAGTAATGTTGAGCTATAAACCTTAGCTTAGTCCTGTACATAAAATGTAATAAACAGGGGGCGTGGTTTGGCCGCGAGTAGTGATGGCCGCGTGAGCGCCGGGCTCCGTCTACCCGAAACCTCACGAGCGACATAACGAGCGGCTCCACCGGCGAAAATGCCAAGCAAGGCATCAGGAGGGATGGCGGCACCTCCAGGAAGAAAACGAGGTGCGAAAGACCCCAGTAACAGGCCGATAGGCCAATTTTTCAGCGGCGGCTCGGTCCGCAACAAAGATGGCGCTGGCAGCGTGTCAGGCGCTGCGGCCCTAACAAAGCAGCGGAATGAGCAGCGCACACCGCCGGGCACCAGCGCTGCAGGACCCCGCAAATCACCCCCTGCATTTGAGGTGCCAAGCAGGTGGAGTACTAACTCCCAGGTATCCTTTACCCCATATGAGTCTTCCCCAGCACGTATGGAAGATGATTGCAGCATGCCTCCACTGTGTCTGCAGCAAGGCAGCAGCTCAGAAGCCTCCTCATCACCAACTCCACATATGCCAGGAGACTCCAGCACACCATCAGGCAGCCCAGCCAAACAGAGGCAGAAAAGGCAGGAAGACTTTGCTGAGGTGAGAGCATTTACAGAAAATGGTGACTCACAATCTGCTGAAGCGGACCTGTTTGCTTCATACCAGGCATCAGATAAATACGTCTCAGAATGTATGTTAAAATCAATGCTTGAAGCGTTTCGAACCTCCTTGCAAAAGGACTTATCATCTCTGATTAAACCATTACAATCCTCCCTAGATGAGGTGGGGGAAAGAGTCTCTCATGTAGAGAACAAAATGGCGGAATTTGCTAATACATTCAACGAGCTTGCTGACTCCCATAATGCGCTCGAAGATACAGTGTCCCTAATACAAGCGAAGCAAGTCGATTCAGAAGATAGGGATAGGCGAAACAATGTAAAGATAAGAGGAGTTCCAGAAACAGTACCAAACTATCAACTGAGAACCTATGTCCAACAAATGACGAAAGCCCTAATCCCAGATCTCGCAGATTACGAACTAAGCATCGACCGGGCTCACCGAGTCCCCAAGCCGTCAAACCTGCCAGAGACGGTACCCCGTGACGTATTGGCGAGATTCACTTTTTTTAACACGAAAGAACAACTGCTAACTTTCTCAAGGAAAACCCACAATCTACCATCCCCATATGAATCTATCAAGTTATTTGTGGATCTATCAGCGGCAACATTACAAGCCAGGAGAAATTTCACGTCCATCACTTCACTTCTTCGAGACAACGACATCCCATACAGATGGGGATTCCCAACTAAAGTATTGGTGAAACGCCAGAACGCCGTCACCGCAATTAAAACAATCGAAGAAGGATTTGAACTACTAGCAACTTGGGGCATCTCTAAAGAAGCTATTGAGAGAGTGAAGAACAAGTCAGCCAGACCATCTAGAATTGATCCAGAATGGCACTCTAGAGGAGCCACTTGAACTTTCAAGCCAAACGTCCATAACGTGAGGACGGGTAAGAACGCAGCTGGAAAGCTCACGTTTCCACATGTTTTGTTATACCATTATCCCCCCACACTGAGTACCTGTATTCAAAGAATCAGTACCGAACTGTTACGTTAATGTGTTATCCTAAAACGTTTAACACTTTTGTTATGTTAGACCTGACATATGCTTGTGTAGTCACTCTATTATCACAGAAAGGGCCCAGAATACCATGTTACCACTCTCTTGAACCGTTAGTGCCTAAACCCCCCTTAGATATTAAAAATGAGTATCAAACTGATGTCACTTAATGTGAAGGGGCTTAACAGCCCCTTCAAGAGGTCGCTGTTCTGGAGGGAAGCACTTGCTAGTAAAGCAGATTTGGTATGTATCCAGGAGACACATGTCTGTCAAAAGAATCCCCCTACTCTATCACACCCGAAATTTCAGCAGGTAATTATGTCTTCATACAACCAAAAGAAAAGAGGGGTTCTTATAGCCTTCAAAGACACACTAGCAGTGTCTATCCATCAATGCCATATAGACCCACAAAGTCGTTACATGATAGTACTTTGCACTATAAACAATTTGGAATACACACTTGTAAATCTATATGCCCCGAACAGAAGGCAGAAAGCCTTTCTTAGTAAACTTTTTAGGAAAGTAAAAGAAATTAAAAGGGGGTCTCTACTTATATGCGGAGACTTTAATACTGTAGGCCATAATTCATTTGATACCACATCTCAATCACGCCATAGAAATTTCACACTGAACCCGTTATTATGGGAAAATGACCTCTATGATGTGTGGCGAGTCCAACATACATCAGAGAAAGATTACACCTATTTTTCGGCCAGGCATGGAACGTACTCACGCATAGACATGATTCTTACAGATAGATATACACTGGAAAAGGCAACACAAACTTCCATAGGAAACATTCAGTGGTCAGACCACGCTCCTATTACATTATCGTTCTCAGATACGTACTCAAGCAACACAGATTTTATCTGGCGAGCAAATATGACTACTATAGCTTCCAAAAAACACAACTCTACGATAGAGGATAAACTAAAAGAATATCTCTCTAACAATAATACAACAGACGTCAGCCCATTCTCTCTATGGCTCACACATAAAATGTTTGTGAAAGAGGAATTAACAATCCTTAATAGTAGATTACGTAGAGAAAGGGAAAGAGAAATTACTTCCATACTAATGCACATTCAATTTCTGGAAAGGGAAAATAAAAGGGCATTCTCCCAATCTCTCGTTAAGACTCTTAACGAATTAAGAGACCGGCTTAATACCCTTTTGCTATATAAATACTCCTCAGCTCTACAAAAATTGAAGATTAAATACTATTCGCAGGACCAGAAAGCAGGGTCCCTACTAGCAAGGCGCCTGAAACAGCGCAGCCAGAAATCTAAAATACCATTTTTATATCACCATACCTCCGGGGTAAAACTAATGACACCCAGAGAAATAGCCAACGCATTTATGGACTATTACTCCAATTTATACAACCTAACGAAGGATAATGGAGTCTCTTCCCCCTCTGCGGGGATTATAGACTCATTCTTAAAAAGCCTACATCTCCCCAGAGTAACTGATAATCAACTACAAACATTAAATGCCCCATTGACGATAGCCGAAATAGAAAATACAATAAAGTCACTCCCCTCAAATAAATCCCCGGGCCCAGATGGCCTCCCAGGCCTATATTATAAAAAGTTTTCATCAACCCTTTCACCCTACTTATTGAAAGTATACTCCCTGGCAGCTGCCAATGGAGAATTCCCTAAGGAGATGCTAGAGGCAATAATTATCACCCTCCCCAAACCAGGGAAAACTCCCGATAGGGCTGCAAACTTTCGCCCAATATCTCTCCTCAATGAGGACGTAAAATTATATGCCAAGATCTTGGCCAATAGACTAAAGACAGTTCTTCCAGACCTGGTAACCCCAGACCAAGCTGGTTTTACACCTGGCAGACAAGCCTCGGACAATACAAGGCGTATCATTAATTTATTACAATTCTGCGAACTGAATAAGATAGAAGCATCCTTTGTCACCGTCGACGCCGAAAAGGCGTTCGACAGAGTTAATTGGGAGTATGCCTTTGCTACTATTAGGGCATTTGGCATAGAAGGACATATGCTTATGGCCATTAAGGCTCTCTACTCCCACCCCTCAGCTACTGTTTTTATAAATGGAGTGCGCTCTCGGGAGTTTCGTTTAACAAATGGGACCAGACAAGGGTGCCCCCTCTCCCCTATAATTTTTGTATTAACTATAGAGCCTTTGGCAATTGCCATCAGATCCCACCCAAACATTACAGGAATTAAAGCGGGTGGACGCGACCATCGTATTGCGCTATTTGCAGACGACATCATTTTGATGTCTACTAACACTGATACCTCGCTAACTCATATCTTTGATATAATGTCAAAATACAGTGAAGCTTCATTCTATAAAATAAACAACACAAAATCACAGGTGCTTCCTGTGAATATCAATAAGCAACAATTAAACTATCTCAAAGGGAGGTACAAGCTGGATTGGAAAGAGAAATCAGTAGACTATCTAGGCATCAGCATCACATATCCTGTAACTAACCTATTTAAAGCTAACCACGTACCCCTGATAACAAAAATAGATTCCGAGTTAGAAATGTATTCAAAAAGTACTCTAACGTGGTTCGGTAGAATCGCAACATACAAGATGATGACATTACCCAAATACCTCTACCTGTTCCGTACCATGGTCATCCCTCTCCCCAAATCATTCTTTACCAAAATTAAAGCCCAACTTAACAAATTTCTCTGGCAGGGCAAAAAAACGAGAATTTCCTCTAAAATCTTAACTAAACACAGATTGATAGGGGGAGTAGGGGTCCCAGATCTACAAGATTACTACACGGCGGCCATACTAGACCAGTCACAGCATTGGTGGCTTAACTCACCTAATCAAGTATGGAGCTCAATTGAGGAGAGTTATCAGACCAAAGGAACTCTGAGATCTAGAATATTAACCCTCGCAGGGAATATAACACCACCCCAGTCCAAATGTCTCACCATCCGTGCTACTGATGAAGCTTGGCGCAAGCTAAGACTAAGCTATAAGGCCACTACAGCTATACCCCTACAGCAGATTCCACTAGAACTGCTGGAACTAAACATACCGGATTTAAACATCTCCTCCTGGCGATATTTGGGTATCCATTCCTTGGCGGATTTATGGTCCGGGGATGCAATAGCACCATTTCATTTACTTATGAAAAAATACTTTATTCCAGTAAAGGAATTCTACACTTACACACGTGTTCGCCATTTCTTGCAGGAATTGCCTTTTAAGGGTCCCATCTACAATGCCCAAATAGCTAAAATAATACAACAAACCTCAAGCTTTAAAAAGGGGATCTCCCTCTTCTACACCATGTTAGGGGAAAAGAAAACCTTTGCTAAACTCCCCCACATGATACGCTGGGAACAAAATATGAATGCAGTATTCACAGATGACCAGTGGAAGGGGGCACTGCACATAGCGAACACACATCTGAGATGTACATCTCATTTAGAAGCCATCACCAAGACCCATATACGTTGGTATTTTACCCCTTATAGACTTAACAAAATTTTTCCCTCCACATCTAACTTATGCTGGAGAGGGTGCGGACATACAGGTACGCTCCTTCACATCCTTTGGACATGCCCAAACATCCGTAGGCTATGGGAGGCAACAGAGAGAATCATATGTAGAATAACACGGTCTAGTACCATTTTATCCCCAGCCACGGCCTTGCTTTTAATAGATGTTAACAAATTTCCATCATCTAGCAGGAATGTTATCACACATCTATTGATGGCCACTAAGCTCACCATCACTAGACACTGGAAAGAGACAAACGGTCCTAAGATAGAAGAAGTTATCTCCTTGGTCAATACTAGTTGCAGGTATGAAAGAGCCATCTCATTCCAAAATCACACTCATCCAAAATACCTAAAGTTCTGGAACGTCTGGATAGGCAGCCCTCACTATACTGAATAAGAGGATAGACTCGAGTGTAGAACAGGTCGTGTTTTTGGTTTTTTTTTTTTTTTTTTAAGAATTTGTATGGTTTTTAGAATTTGTACTGTTACACATGTTGTTATGGTTGGAAACCACTCACAAATCCCGACTAAGGATCCTGGGAAAACAGGACAATTTTTGTTCATTTCACATCTAGTTCTACATACTCGGGAATACTACTAGTCGTCAAGACAGCGCCGACTACCTCCGGCAAGAAACAGAACTCTGGAGGTTCGCAAAGACCTTACGTAACATCGAGATATGCGATAGAATTATCCATGTTAACATATGTATCATTGTGGTCTTGCAAGATTGATGTATTCTCCTTGTATGTCTGTTTTTGGAAAATTAATAAAAATAAAATATAAAAAAAAAAAAAAAAAAAAAAAAATGTAATAAACAGCCAAAATCACCAAGGGGTTTTTAATGTAGCACTCTGCCAAAGTAAAAACTGGCGAAGATATTTATCAAGCTGTATACCCCAGAATTCTGTTTGAGTCGAACTTTTTCAGATGCTCGAGAGCTCGTTATACGAGACAAACTTTTCCCGATGCTCGAGTGCTTGTTTCGAATAACGAGCCCCATTGAAGTCAATGGGAGACTCGAGCATTTTTCAAGGGGACCAAGGCTCTGCACAGGGAAGCTTGGCCAAACACCTGGGAACCTCAGAAAAGGATGGAAACACCACGGAAATGGACAGGAAACAGCAGGGGCAGCATGCATGGATGCCTCTGAGGCAGAATAAATCAGACAGCAACCTAAGAAGATGATTGCTATGGCTAGTTTCTAAGAAACACTGACAGCACACAAAAGGATTTTGTGCTGTGACTGTCACTTTTGTAACTTTTGAAAAATGCTAATGTAGCCCTAAGAAGGGCTTTGGGTTCTTGGAGAATCACTCCTGCCTAACAGTAAGCTAATATAACACCCTAACGCTATCCCTGACCAGCAGCAGATCTCTCCCTAACGGCATCCAGACAGAGAATGATCCGAGCAGCGCAGGCAGGGGCTAGTCTATTCCAGGGTCACCTGATCTGGCCAGCCAACCACTGCTATCGACATGTAAGTGTACCACGTTATGCTGGGTGTACTGCAGAGTCTCCTGACTTGTGATTGGCTCTGTTTCTGGCCGGGAGATGCCATTTTCTCGAGCGGGTGAAATACTCGTCGGAGCAACGAGCAGTTGCGAGCACGCTAATGTTAGAACGAGCATCAAGCTCAGACGAGTATGCTCGCTCATCTCTAGTTTTAGACCATTTTTAAAGGACGTTTACCACCAGAATGAAGGATTGTAAACCAAGCACACTTACATGCTGGTACAAAACAAAGCTTTAAAAATGATGTGAATGATACTGAGGAACTTCAGATTCCATAACAGTTAATTGAACTCGGAACCCCTGACGGTCATGTGCATAATTTTTAAAGCCTTTTTTTTATAAAAATAAGGACATCAGAAGCTAAAAGAATGGGAGCAGCATGTTAGTGTGCTTGGTTTACAATCCTTGATTCTGGTAGTAAATGTCCTTTAAGCAATTTTCCAGCTTGCATGAAAAAGGAGCCATGGCTTTGCAGCAAAAAAAAATGCTTATGCCAAAAAATAAATTAACCTCTTTGTGATGCAGCCTGGAAAGACTCTAGTGACTGTATTTTTAGCAAATTTTTGTAAGCTGCGGTTTAAGGGCCATAACTTTTATCTTTGCGTGCTACCTTAAAATTCTTTTGCTGTGTTTTTTTGGGGAACATAGAGCTACTTAAAACATAATAACAGTTAAAAAAATTTTTTCCATTTATATTTCATTTTATTTGTGGTTAAAAGTGTAAAAAAAAGCCTTTTTGTAATTGATAGTACATACATTTTTTTTAATTTTCAAATTAACTCAAAATGAAGATTATTGATGAATTCCCTATTTTGTTTCGGTCGTTTTGATATATAATATGTATAGTCTTGGACTAATGGGGCGACTGCAGTGGTTTTTGTAGTGTAGCCGGGGATTTTTTAAAATTATACAGCGAATGTATTTTTATGAATAATTTTTGTGTATGTGTGTTTTTACTTTAAATGTCCCCATGAGATCACGAAAGACTCCTGGGGAACATTTTCACTTTTTTTTTTCTAATTTTTCTTTCACAAGTTTTCCCCCTGCATCTATAAGAGCCTCAGTTACAGAGAAAAACCACCTCCTGTCACTGCTGATGCTGATCAGAGCTGGACTGGGTCTAGACTGATTAACTCTTTAGACCCCGGCGATCACATGACCGGTGAGTCTGTAGAGGCATCTGCTCTACCGACTCTGCTCCTCCGTGCATCACACTACTTCAGGGCAATGCTGTGAGGAGTGGAGAATGGAGATGTGGTTTATTGCCGCTCTGACATTGTCTCTGACACCCGGAGACACACCTACGGCTAGTGCGGGAGCAGTAGAAAACTGCAGCGACGTCTAGAGACGTGGCTGCAGACTCTGGACCTGTGACCACTGACCTCTGAAGTCAGCAGGAGGTCCAAAACAGGTTTGGTCCATTGAACTAGCCTATCTAATAGATGTTGCCAAACACATCTTGAAAGTCTTAAACTATGCTAGATCATCCAACATTAGACATCGTGATAAATCTAGTTGTACTCTGCACTGGTCAGATGTGTTGGAAATATGTAAATACTTTTTCCAAGGTGAGAAAAGGAAAACAATGCCTCTTATTGCTACCTTGTTTGGCAGCCCCATTAACAATAAGTATGACCTACAAGAAGTCTAATAACATGATGTGGGACTATGCAAACCAGAATATCTATTCTAGAAGGGACAGATTCCCAACTGTAGACAGCACTGTTTTGACCTGGTTGGGTCTCCTCAGTACAGTGTAGGGAACTGATTTAGCTGATTGAGAGGCTATTGACTAGGGTCAGCAAGAGTTATCCTAATGAATAGTTTGCCAATTATAGGCATGTGGAGACCACATTGATTCTCAACTAGAGGATTCTGGGAAATATGCAAATATGTTTCCCCACATCATGTTATTAGGCTTCTTGTAAGTCATGCTTGCTTTTAAGGGGGCTGCCTTACAAGATAGCAAAAATAAGTATTGTTTCTAGGTACGATGGAGTCGAAGATAAGCTGAAGTGACCCTCTCTGTTGTTCTTCAGCTCTTCTCAGTTGATTTGCATATGACTTTGGAGGTTTAATTCTCAAAGGTTGGACTTAATGGACTTGCGTCTTTTACCAGCTTTGTATACTATGATACTATGAATAATTGTCATGTGGTAATATCCTTACTTTCCAACAGAAAGCGTGGTTTCCCATCGATACCCAGCATCTGTCTGTGATCAATTATAAAAACTGAACAGAATGACAAGTTGTAATGTTTGTGGCTGTCCCTCAGCCATATCAGGTCCACAGCACATTTGCAGCTTTAGAGCTCAGTCCTTATTATTACTGCAGAAGGGATACTTCTTATTGAAAAATCTCAATTTTAATATATTGAGCCATATTTAAATGTCATCTCATTATTTGCTTAAAAGTGCCAAAGCATGAGCCGCCAGTTGCCAACATTTTGTCTCTGCCATATGGTTTAAAATTGTGTAATGTTCTATCATTTCGCTGGATCACAAACCACTTGGCCGCCACTCCCTCAATCCCATTGAGACTTCTGTGACTATTAGGATCATTGGTCTCTTCACAGCCAAATGAGACTTCTGCTTATAAATATTTTGCATACCCGCCCCTATGTTACATAATGTACCACCAAATATTTCACATTTGATCATTCATCAACCAAACTGCTGATATTTTCAACACATTTTTGTAAAACTTCACAGTTTACCAGACTTCAGATCTCAGTGTTAAAGGCTATAGACAGACAGCTGCGCACAGTGTATTTCTTTTTTTTAAATTTTACATTAACTTCCTGGATGAAAAAATAGTTTGAATTATTTTGTTTTATGCTAAAAAAAATGTCTTAGTATTTGGCTGTTGTAGAGTCTGTTCAGTGCCTGTACATAGCTGGATGTCCTGCTGCTTCTGACACAGCTCTAACTGCTCTTGGTGATATGAGAATTTCTTAAAGATGAGATTCTTTATCTTAAAGATTGTATCACAAGATATGACATGGTTCTAGGTACGATGGAGTCGAAGATAAGCTGAAGTGACTCTCTCTGTCGTTCTTCAGCTCTTCTCAGTTGATTTGCATATGACTTTGGATAATTTTTTATAGGTAAATGAATGATATTTCATATTGAACAGGAAATTCTCAAAAAGGGCATTTTCTACTGTACCTGAGAGGCTGGTGGTTTATTGGTGTAAAACCTTTAAATGCCTGCTAGAGGCTTTAGGACCTATGGCTACATTCATATGGCCGTATGGGGGACGTATATATGGCCGACGTATATACAGCATATATACGTCCCCCATAGACGGCAATGGGCACACGGCGCCATACGGGAGCGGTACGGTGCAGCACTTGTGCGTATGTTAACCAGTCTGGGGCGCTCAGAGGACCTCTGGATACCTTGTCTTATAATTTACTCACTCCCCTATTACTCTTTCAGTCTTTTGAGAGTAGAAGTGAATGGGAAAGTCTATTTATTCATTTGTTTAAAGAAGCCTATATGTTCTTATGGACGTGGCCATAAATGCCGGCATGGGAATACTGTTATCGTAAAAAAGAAAAAATAATATTCCACAGAATAAACATGTGTCAATAAGTACTTAACACCAGACACAATGGATGACTTCTTGTTTTCCTGAATACCTCCCTTCTGAAAGGACTCTAATAGTGATGTAGTCGAGACTATTAGGAAGCCATGTACAGATATGCGCCCTGACTGCAGTAAAATGTATAATTACCACATTTATTGATTAACTCTAATTATATCAAAGCTTAGGGTTAAAGTCTATTAAGATATTTTCCATTCTATTCAATTTCGTATTGACTATTGTATTCCTATGAGATCCATATATGTCAGCATGAGATCATATTGCCATGGACAAGACTAAATGATTTAAATTACTTTTCAGTTCTCTTCAAAGAGGATGGGGCACATTTACTAAGGTTCCGCAGCCGCGAATCTGTCAGGTTTTTCCCGAATATTTCCACTTTGCGCTGTATTTCACGGGATTGTGGCGCATGCGATAGATTTTTGGCGCAATCGCACCAACTTTCGCGCGACAGAAATCGGGGGCGTGGCCACCGGACAACCCGAAGGATTCGGAAAAACCGCAGAATTTAAAAAGCCATTTGTGTCACAAGATCAAGCACTCACATACACCAGAAAAAAGCAGGTGAACTTCGGCGGACCTCGGCGCAGCAGCGACACCTGGTGAATATCGGCGCACGGACCTTACTGAATCCCGGCAGAACCCGAATCAGCGTCGGAGAACCCGCCGCTGGATCGCGACTGGACCGGGTAAGTAAATGTGGCCCGATGTGTCCCTTTGGCCTGCTTTCAATCTGTGGTTTCAGGACCTTCAAAGGTCGGTCTTGAAATGGCTTGTGTACATGTGTATTGAGAGCAGGAACAGATGTACAAGGATTTCATGGGCGAAGGCCCTTCTTAGTATACAATTTGGTGGGGGGGTTTGGATAGCTATGGACCCGCTACATGGCTTTGGCCCAAAGCTACCACCCAAACCGCCTATCTTATAATCCACTACTGCATGAACTAATTTTTCTTAGGTCACTTATACTTGTCTCAAGAAGATTTCCTGATCCCCCAAGACAATTGTACTAGAGATATACAGCCATTGTTGAGAAAAATATTCTTTAGCTATGATTTACCAGGCTTTAGGGTCTCAAATTAGTATATTGAATGTTCTCATATAAGAATCTTGTTTAAAATGAAAGTGTTTTTTGGTGTCCTTACATTTTTTATTTTACAACTGGCATAGTTTAGCTCCTCCATCTGTCAGGCACCTGCCCAGTAATGACTTAAGGCTAGTTATACACATTAGGCCTCATCCTCACAAACATGAGATATTTCTTGTCACAAACACGGGGCAGTGTAAAACACGGCTGTGTGTATGAACCCATAGAAATACATGGGAACTTGTGCTTTGCTGTTGAAACAATGGCTACATACGGACCCAAACAACGTTTGTTTGCACAAGGCCTTAGATAGTTGTTAGTGACAATTCTCTCAAACTTTGCATGATAAATATGGCGCACGGTTCGACTGGGCATCGGAACGCCCATTTCAGTGCAGAAATTTGTGTCGCATGAAAAATAGTGCAGCGTGTGCCACATTTGTGTCGCATGCGCCAGAAATGTGTCTTGTCTAATATACCCGTGCAAGCAGTTTGCACGGAAAAGAAAATGCAAAGTCCGACAGGCGCCTAAGTAAATGTGGGCCTACGTATCTAGAAAGACACATATGTTTTTGACCATTTTTAAAGGCCCATATTGATTTCGGAGGTATTTTTTACCTGACAGCTCCCTATTACCATTAATTAATACAAAATCCACAGGGTCCCCAGTCTACTTGTAGAACTAGAACCCGTCAACAGCTTTTATCTCCCTAAACTATTAGCTCCCTCAGGTAGAGCATGAAATATTCTTTCTAGAATTCACCATTCTTAGTGAAATTTTGACCATTTGCCTATGAAAAAAATCATTGAAAGTCATTGTCGTTATCTGAGATGAGTCATTTTTAGAGAAAGGGGGTGGCATCAATTCAAATGGTTCTATCTTCAGTTCTATACTATCTAGAACCATACTTTTAGTGGCAAAAAAATCTCTTCCAAAATAATTGGAAAAGAGAAGACCTGAAGAAAGCCAGAGAGGGTCAGTTCAGATTTTCTTGGGCTCTATCATACCTAGAACCCTGGCATATATTTTATATAATTTTAAATATAAGAATTTCCTCTTTCAGATCACACCATGCTTGTTGTTCTGTGAGCTAAAGAAATGGAGATACATGCAGTCAAAATAAAAGACTACTATGGCTATTTGTATTGATAAAAATGCTGTAGCTCATCTGCAGTAAAATCCATTGACTTCTTTATTTATAAATCCATTAAAACTTAGATTTTTGCAAGAAAAGTGAGGACTTCATTTGTATTGGTATCCTCCTTTCAGCCTCTAAAAGTGACTCATCTAAGCTATAAAGTGACTCTTCTCTTCTCAATTTAATGGGACATTGGAGGAGATTTTTTAGGGTTAGATTGGACATAATTGAGGGAATTCTTGAAAGGACATTTCATTCTTTATTGATTGGTGGTGGTAGTTAAATCTGTTGAAATTATCCCTTTTAGCGTCTTTTTATATGTCAGTGGATTTTGGATCCCCTCAGACATCAGGGCCTAAGTATGGTTATTACTGCAGAATTACCTAAAGCTGTGCTGAGATGAAAGACTGTTATGTGTGATTTTGGTCATTTTGCTTTGGAATTGTACAAGTCCAGAAATCAAGATCAAAAGTTCATTGAAATTGTGGGTTCTGCTAATCAAAAAGCCTTTGACCACACAATACAACATCAACGTTTTCTTTAATACTGAGCCAGTTACTCTTTTAGCCAAAATTCTCAGCAACAACTCAGTTACATTTCCATAATGACTTGGGAACTGAAATAAATATGTCCTCTAACTCCGAAACACACTGCAGATGACACTAATGATCCTCCGTGTAATGTTATCGGAGGAAGCCGAAAATTAAAATCCGATACAGATAGCTGATGTTTGGTTTAGTGTTGTGAGACGACGTGCTTGTCATCTACCTGTCAGCACCCATCGCATTCCCTGTGAGCGGCGGAGCTTTTCTGTCACTGCCACCTCTTCAGAACACGTTGCGTCCCGGCCTGTTTTATCATCTACATGACAATTTAGTACGTCACTGCTGGTGTCTGCTTCTTATTAAAGTAAGCCATCAAAATTTTCTTATATCGTAAACGAAGATATGGAAATGAGAAAAATATGTGTTGTAGTGTGAGATGAAAACTATAGGACAGCTAGAAGCAGGAGAAAGATTACTGCGCAGAGCATCAGGCTGGGGACCACAAGGACCTGTTCACATGGGGCAGCATTACAGCAGAAAACTCTGTGACCTTTAGAGTTCTGGAAATACAGATGAGTAGAATTTTTCTATTTTTATCGAAATATCTACGATTAATCTACTAAATATGACCATATAAAAGTCCCCGAGCAATCACTTCATGTGGAGCTTAAAGAGGACCTGTCATCCATATAAATGGCGCTAGGAGCTGCTTACTACAATATGGAGCTCCTAGTGCTACAACACATGTAGCAGTGTTACACTACAAGCGTTATCAGAACCCTCCGATAAAGCTAGCAGACACTGCCGCGCTGTAGAATAGGAACCCCAGAGCAAGCTCACAGCGGTCCCGCATATTCATGAGGAGGCGGGACTAGGAGACGTGACTGCCGCATGAAGCCTGGATACCGACAGCCTATGCAGTGGGCAGGGTGGTCCGGGGAAGAAGCAGCACCTCGGACCACCCACTCATGAATATGCCGGACCACTTTGCGTGCGGTCCAGCGTTCCTATTGTTCTGCATGACAGTGTCTGCTAGCTTTATTGGAGGGTTCTAATAAAGCTAGAAGTTTATCAACACTAAAAATGGGGTAGTGCTAGGAGCTACTTAATTTGGAAAGCAGCTCCTAATGCCTTTTCTATGGGTGACAGGTCCTCTTTAAAGGGGTTGTCCACTTTAAGCACGTTCCAGCAAATTATTGATATTGTTTGCGTAATGAAAAGTTATAAAATTTGCCAGTGTACTTTTTGGATCAGTTCCTCCTGGTTTTCTTTTTTTTTTTTAAACTGTGTTTATTGATTTTTCAGCTATAAGTTAGCTGAAAAAAATAATCTAGTGCACAAAGAATATCATCCATAAAAGCCTGCTCAGCACACCACCCTTCTCTGTAGGCCAGGACAATGCTAAAGTCCCATCAGTGAAAATATATTTACTTTTATGTGTGCTCTGTCTCCTCCTTCATGTCAACAGCTGCATTCTTATCACTTTCCTAGGAAAAGGGTTGTCCGGGTTTTAAAACATGATCATCTATCACACACCATACACCAACTAAATTATCACTGTACTGTGACATCACTATGTATATTATCCCATTACTGTAACATATCTGTGTGTTTTATCCCCTTACTCTGACAATACTATGGGGCACATTTACTTATCCGGTCCTGTCGCAATCCCCGAGGTGCTTTGTCCGACGAGGATAAAGTCCGGCATGATTCACTTAGATCGTGCACCCGATATCCTGCATGAAGTCCGCCGCAGTTCACCTTCTTCCCGATGTATGTGATTGCACCAAAATCCGATCGCGTGCACCAAAAACCCCTTTTAAATGCGGAAATAGTCGGGAAATGCGGTCCACGGGCCCTTAGTAAATGTGCCCCTATGTGTATAATTTCAGTAAGTGGCATCAATGTTTATTATTTCCATACTGTGGCATCACTGTGTGTATTATATCTGCACTGTGACATCACTGTGTGTATTATCTCTGTACTGTGACATCACTGTGTGTATTATCCCTGTACTGTGACATCACTGTGTGTATTATCCATGTACTGTGACATCACTGTGTGTATTATCCATGTACTGTGACATCACTGTGTGTATTATATCTGCACTGTGACATCACTGTGTGTATTATATCTGTACTGTGACATCACTGTGTGTATTATATCTGTACTGTGACATCACTGTTTGTATTATTTCTGTACTCTGGCATAACTGTGTTATCCCTGTACTGTAACCTCACTATGTAAATGATGTACTGTGACATCACTGTGTATATTCTCTGTGTATTCTGACATCATCATGTGTATTATATATACCTTTTTCAAATATGCTTTTGAATGTTTTGTGATTCTTAGGGCCCCTAGATAACTAGCTGCCCCCTGATTTATTGAGGAGTTAAGGGTCATATGGTTCTGCATGCACTTCATATTTCTGACCCCAGAAAATTCCTTTAAAGGGATGTTTTAATATTAGACATTTATGACATATCCTCTGAATAAACTATAATTGTGCATGGCCGACACGGGAATCCCTGTGGAGCCTATTCCTTAACTAGACCACAAAGTCCTAGCTGGCCAGTAGTAGCTTATTAGTGACCACAGCAGGGGCTCAGAGGTGACTTTTTTCACTTGTACGGTGAATTAGGGTTTGTCTTTTAATGGTAATTTGGCCTTTCTCTGGATTATCCGTGACCTGTAAAAGAAAAGGTTGAAGTTTGGCCACATGTTTTGTCATGTTAATTAAGTATTTTGATAATGGATTTATAATTTATTTTTATATTTTTTATAGTATTAACATGAAAAACAAATAAAAATTACTTTATATAAATTTCTTACGGTATTTGGGGAGATTTATCAGGAGTCTCTGAGGTAAAACTGTTCTAGTTGACCATGGAAACCATTCAGAGTTTAGTTTTCATTTTATAACAGCTGTTGAAAATGAAAGCTGAGCTGTGATTGGTTTCCATGGGCAAATACAATAGTCTTGATCTCAGACACTTCTGATAAATCTCCCCTATTGTATTTATTACTCCATTAGGCTACATCGTTCTGTTGCCTTACAATGCGTAAAGATTAACAAATTCATCACAGTGAAAATTCTGATGAATCCATTATGCTTGAAGCCAATCTTGGTAAATATTCAATATTGACTCAATCTGGTGTTAATAATAGGAAATCGGCCTGTTATTCCCCCGAAGGTTTATACAAGTTCTTGCACATGTTAGATTCTTTTGCAGGCTTAATTTTTTTTAAAGTCAAATAAACGAAACCACGAAAGAGAGTTTACCAGGGATATTGACCATGAACAACTTCAAAAGTGTAAGACCTCATGCACACGACTGTCGTGGAAACGTATATATCCGTCCAGAAATTTGCAGTCGGATATATGTCCCCATAGACAGCTATGGTGAACCGGTGGTTGTACATATCGCACTATACACAGGGAAATGATAGAGCATGTTCTATCTTTCACAATGTTGGTTTCCAGTTTTACCTCAGAAATGTATGATAAATCTCCCCCATGTTATGGAAGGCTACATGTTTATAAGCTCGATAGCAAAGCCATGAAAAAATTCAATTTTGCTTTCTATCTCTAAAGGGAACCTGCCATGAATATAAAGACCCCAAAACTGTCAATGACTGACTGGTTGTCCTAAATGGTGACCTTATTCTTCTAGTGGATTCAGTATTATGCGGGAAAAAAACACTTTAAATTCTGTATACCATTTGGAGACAGAGTGCCCAAACTACAACCAAGATCCAGTAACTTATTGCTACCTGTTCTTCTACATCTTTCAATCGTATGGACGACCTGAGGCAACCAATACAGTTGAAAGAAGGAGGGCAGATTCAGACTCTCGTTGTAGCTTTTCTCCAGGGTCTTTCTGTACAGGAAGAATAGTGGGTCCAGCAGGTGGACCTCCAAAGACCTTCTGTCAAAACCCACTCATTTTTCCTGCAGTTCCAAACATCCAATGAAGTGCCACTTTAGAATAGCGCTGAGAGCAGCATCTCTTATGTTGCCTGCGACTGCAGGAAGAATCGGTGGGTTTGGTCCTATTTGGTGAACTCTGTCCTGGGGTGATGGTCTGAGTGCCCACAGAAATGTCACCCGTGCCATAGGTTCACCACCACTGACCTAGGAGTTACAAGGAAGGTTATGGGGCTTACAATTTTGGGTGCAATTCTTCACATTTTTTGCCCTCACACATCTCTGTACATGTAAAAATGAAAAAGTTATGGATTTTTCAAGGTGGAGAACCCTGCGTCCTTAATGGGTTGACTTTATTGGCTCCCTGAGGCCACCAATACAGTTGAAAAAAGGAGGAAAAATTTGGATTATCATGGAGCAGGAACTCCAATAATAATCTAATCCTGTCTAGACCCGCCCCCAAGCACCTCTCCTATAATCTCTGGCAGTGCAGGATGTATCATTATAAAATGTTGCATTACAAAAGTGCAGCATGTCTTGGACTGCCTGGCACTGCAGGATTTGGATCCAACACTGTATTCCAGTCAATATTATTTAGGAGCATTATTGCTCATGACAGGTGTGCTTTAACAATCCTAGCATACTACAACTCGGTGAACTTCTCTTTGGAAAAAAGGTACCATTCTATCAATTTTACTTCTGGGTGTAAAGAACAGAATACTTTGGTCCGAAACAAAGTTTATGAAAACACTGAGACAGACAACATCTGCAATGTGTTCACATGTCTTCCCGTCAAAGGATGTGTGTGTTTTATCGCAACCCAAAACATACTTATAGGTCAGTTGGCTTCCTATGAAATTGACTTTAATGTAGATGTTATAGATATGATGGACTGTGATTCCCATTGGGAAGAGGGAATGATGTGAGTGATTACATTCTCTCTTAATTTCTGTCAACAGGAAATAGAATGTATCATTTTTTCTTTCTATCACACTGCATTATCGTGGTCAGTGTTTAATTTCAGCATTTGTTGGAAATATCTAAAACTGAAGGCATCTCTGCATTATAGTTTTTTTATTCCCATGGTTAATTTTTTTCTACATGTTCCGCACTCGGCTTTGGTTTTACAATATATCATGCAAAATACAGAAGGTTTTGCTGCTGTCCAACTATATAAAATGACCCTAGCAAAGGGTGTCTTGGCCTAATAGTTAATTATTAAAGAATAAGGGGAAAACTTTCTTTTGTGCTTTGTGTATCTTTTTTAGTTAAATTCCTAATTATTAGTTATTTGCCACATTTATTGTCTTAATGCAGCTATTATTTCCCACTATACCTCTGTCCACTAACTTTCATTGCAGGGCTGCAGTTCATTGATGTACAATCCAGCTTCAGTTTGTCTTCCCTGTCTCCTGTCAGTGATGGGGTTCTCCCTGGCAGCTCTTACAAGCAGGAGGTAGGTGATAGCAATGTCAGGCCGCAAACTCCATCAGTCGTTTGTCTTTTCATAAACTATAACATTCACTCTAAAAAGTTTATTAAACAAAATTTTACCATGTCACATCTAAGAGATGGGGAGGTCTAAGAGGATTGAATACTGTGTTACAGTGGGTATTAGTACTTTATAAATTAATCTATATTGTTATCTCTAATGATTATATCATGGCCTCCAAAAATACCGTTAAAAAGTACTACTTAGGTGTTATACACATGACCATTATAGGGGCGGTAAAATTGTCAGCTAGATCGCGGACCCATAGAGGTATATGACACTAGGTCACAGTGCGGCGAGCACTCTGTGTCTCATCGCACCATGACCTGGCCGAGCGGAGAGGGGAAGTGTCAGGAGCGCTCACCTCTCCCCTCTCCTGCAACCGGCCGTGTGAAACACATCTGATTTGACCCGGTATAGGCAGGGATCTTTGCCAGTCACCACATGTCGGTAGTGTGATCAGGACCTTCACTGCTTCAATTACAATTTACTCTATTTTTTACTCATTCTCTTCCTTTATCATCCTGTAGTCTCAGAAAAAGTCCAGAATGACCCGACATGTTGACTTTAAGGGGGTCTATTTGCTGCCTCAATATCATGGTGGGAACATTAAGCTGGAGTTGACTTTCTCGCAATTAGTTAGTCTGGAAGTTTTAATCTTGAGCAAATGACTTTATCTCACTCCTGACACAAGACTCTTTGTGCTAAAGTTGTTCTACCTAAACATCATTTCAATTAACAATTTCACATCATCCCGAGCATCTGATAGGAATAATCCTGCCAAAATATACCAATCTAAACCGGGAACTAGCAATGTAAATATCCTACCCTTAGACTGGACTCACTTGGATATGACAGCAGTTCAGTATAACTCTCATTTCCTCCTCTCTCCCTATTCTTGCCAACAGCCACTTTTCTGCTGGATTCCCAGCCATCTAAATGGGATCTATCTGCATACAGGGAGAAAATCCTGTTTTCTTTATGGCCTCTCCCTCCTCCCTCCACCTATTCTATGTTTTTTAAATGACTTCAATTCTCTATATCACGTAACAAAAATGACTTCTTATTTTTTCTTCTTTTCAATAATGTAAATTAGAAGAAAAAATAAATAGGAGGGACCACCCACTCTTGGTTGTTATGAGATACTTTCTGCTTGGGTAAAAGAACGGCTGGGAATAAAATGGATGGAGGAAATGTTTTCTCCAAGAATCAGTGATAACAGTGTTCATCCCATATTGTTCATTCATCCTGTTTATATAAGGGAAAAAGGGTCCTGGTGGGCTCTGAGCTGTCACCAACCTCTACCACCAACTTATTATGATACATCAAATTGATGATTGAATATTGTCAGTTTGACTGAAATAGGAGATATTCGGCAGAATAAGTACAGGTGGTCCCCTACTTAAGGACACCCAGCTTTCAGACGAACCATACTTAAAGACAGATCCCTCTTCCCACTGTGACTTCTGGTGAAGCTCTCTGAATCCTTTACTATAGTCCCAGACTGCCATAATCAGTTGTATGGTGTCTGTAATGAAGCTTTATTGATAATCCTTGGTTCAATTACATTGAACTGGGCCAATTTTTTTTTGTAAAATATACACTCACCGGCCACTTTATTAGGTACACCATGCTAGTAACGGGTTGGACCCCCTTTTGCCTTCAGAACTGCCTCAATTCTTCGTGGCATAGATTCAACAAGATGCTGGAACCATTCCTCTGAGATTTTGGTCCATATTGACATGATGGCATCACACAGTTGCCGCAGATTTGTCGGCTGCACATCCATGATGCGAATCTCCCGTTCCACCATATCCCAAAGATGCTCTATTGGATTGAGATCTGGTGACTGTGGAGGCCATTTGAGTACAGTGAACTCTTTGTCATGTTCAAGAAACCAGTCTGAGATGATTCCAGCTTTATGACATGGCGCATTATCCTGCTGAAAGTAGCCATCAGATGTTGGGTACATTGTGGTCATAAAAGGATGGACATGGTCAGCAACAATACTCAGGTAGGCTGTGGCGTTGCAACAATGCTCAATTGGTACCAAGGGGCCCAAAGAGTGCCAAGAAAATATTCTCCACACCATGACACCACCACCACCAGCCTGAACCGTTGATAAAAGGCAGGATGGATCCATGCTTTCATGTTGTTGACGCCAAATTCTGACACCACCATCCGAATGTCGCAGCAGAAATCGAGACTCATCAGACCAGGCAATGTTTTTCCAATCTTCTACTGTCCAATTTCGATGAGCTTGTGCAAATTGTAGGCTCAGTTTCCTGTTCTTAGCTGAAAGGAGTTGCACCCGGTGTGGTCTTCTGCTGCTGTAGCCCATCTGCCTCAAAGTTCGACGTACTGTGCATTCAGAGATGCTCTTCTGCCTACCTTGGTTGTAACGGGTGGCGATTTGAGTCACTGTTGCCTTTCTATCAGCTCGAACCAGCCTGCCCATTCTTCTCTGACCTCTGGCATCAACAAGGCATTTCTGCCCACAGAACTGCCACTCACTGGATGTTTTTTCTTTTTCGGACCATTCTCTGTAAACCCTAGAGATGGTTGTGCGTGAAAATCCCAGTAGATCAGCAGTTTATGAAATACTCAGACCAGCCCTTCTGGCACCAACAACCAACAAACGTTCAAAGGCACTCAAATCACCTTTCTTCCCCATACTGATGCTCGGTTTGAACTGCAGGAGATTGTCTTGACCATGTCTACATGCCTAAATGCACTGAGTTGCCGCCAGGTGATTGGCTGATTAGAAATTAAGTGTTAATGAGCAGTTGGACAGGTGTACCTAATAAAGTGGCCGGTGAGTTTACAGTTTCAACTTACATACAAATTCAACTTAAGAACAGACCTATCTTGTACGTAACCTGGGGACTGCCTGTATTAGCATTGAACACTGTGACAGAACCTCTTGTTTGCATTCACTCTGTGACATATAGTCCCCTTCGTTCTTAGAATTGCGGATGTCTAATCGGTTAACCAACAAGTCAAACTATAATAACATATTGGGGGTCATTTACTAAGGGCCCGATTCGCCGACGTGTTCCCGACGTGTTACCCGAATATTTCCGGTTTGCGCCGATTTCGCCTGAATTGCCCCGGGATTTTGGCGCACGCGATCGGATTGTGGCGCATCGGCCCTGGCATGCACGCAACGGAAATGGGGGGGGCGTGGCCGAGCAAAAACCCGACGGATTCAGAAAACCCGCCGCATTTAAAACAATAAAAGTGTCGCTTGGGACGCGCTTACCTTCACTTGGTCCGGCTCGGTGAATTTCAGGGCATTCGGATGCTTTTCAGCGCAGCAGCGCCACCTGGTGGACGGCGGAGGAACTACCTTGATGAATCCCGGCCGGACGCGAATCCACCGCAGAGAACACGCCGCTGGATCGCGAACGGACCAGGTAAGTAAATCTGCCCCATTAAGTGTTCAACTGATGCCACAAAGTGCTGTCCACTGAATTGCCCGGTGTCCAGCGACTGGCCCGATGTACACCTCTGGCTCAGACTGCTTTTCTGTACCCACACATGGCTCATTGTTTGACCTCCCAAATCTGATGAAGGAGTTTGTCCTTCAAAAAAATTAAAACAAGGATACACTCCCTATTTCACAACCTGAAGACAACCCTCCCTTTGGAGGTGATCCAATATATCTTTTAGTATCTAATCCAGTAGTGACATTTGTAATTTCAAATAATGTCCAGGTGCCCTGACTTTTAGAAGGTTTCATAACCTGTCAATGTGGGCATAGGGTTAAGGTATCATAACAACCAATCCCTTAACCCTACATGAAATCGATAAGTAAACTAATTTGTCCACATCTCCAGTTGGTCTCCAGTTGGAAAACTCAAATACAGGCGCTCCCCTACATAAGGACACCCAACTTACAGATGACCCACATTTAAAGACGGACCCCTCTGCCCACAAGGTCCTCTGGTGACGCACTCTGGATGCTTTACTATAGCCCCAGACTGCAATGATCAGCTGTAAGGTGTCTGTAATGAAGCTTTATTGATAATCCTTGTTCCAATTACGGCAAAAAATTTTGAAACACCAATTGTCACTGGGGCAAAAAAATTTTTTGTCTGAATCTACCATTATAAAATATACAGTTTTGACTTACATACAAACGGATCCCTATCTTGTATGTAACCCGGGGACTGCCTGTATTGGTTCTTTCTAGCTCACACTCTGATTGGCACAGGCTCAGTTATTTGTGATAAGGACATTTGGTTGTTATATACACAGTAGAAACTGGTTATTGGTGGGTCTGATGTGTCACATGATGACATAACACCAGCCCAGATATGTGATATCTTTCAACAAAAATATTTCTCATCAATGATTCACTGAAATCTTCATGGAATAAATTAATTACAAATCATAAACATTAGGAGGGTCCAGGTTACTGTCAGAGGTTTTCCATTCATTCCGAAGAACATTGGCAGCTCTGCTACTCATAGGAATGTGTCAACAAAGTGATAACACTGATTCACTTCCACATGCCCCTTAATTGTCTACATGAGGAATGGGGGGTGAGGGTGGGTCCTGCTGTTACTCAGAAGTCAATTTTGGTGTGAAATAACTTAATGGGATTCAGACTGTGGTGATCATTTCATGTTCTACAATGCAAATTGATAAGTGGCTTCATAGGAACAAATTCAGCTTAAATTAAAGTCATATATATCTTAAACCCCTTCTTTTTTTGGTAGTCCCTATCTGAAGGTGTTTGTGAGCTTAAAGAGAGTGCTAGGTTTGGTTGCAATAACAGAGACCTGTGCTGGCTGTAGTGGGGTTTAGGAATTTGCAGTCTATGAGGATGAAAGGGGTGATACGAGAGGTATAAGAGCCTGTATAATGGTCCAGCCATTCTTTATAGGGGAACAGAATAAAATAATTATTGTGTAAAAATGCTGCTGCTTGAACCAGTCATCAGCCGCCATCTTATATACAGTGTTTAAGGTCAATTGGATTGCATTGAAGCCTGGAGCTTGGTGTTTGCGGGATAACAGACAGGGGGAGGACACAGATTGGGTTACTACAGAGACAGTTGAAGTTTCATGCAGTTAGACAATGTGATAGGCTTTGCCTAAAGAGATTGGTTTTAAGAACTGAAGCTTTGGAGGTTTGGTATTAGTCTGGTATTCCAGAAAATTGGTACAGCTCGGAAGAAGTCTGGGAGACTTGTTTGGGAGGTTCAAATTAAAGTAGAGAATAACCTAAGATCACCAGTGGATCAAAGAGAGTGGCGCAGATTTATCAAGCAGTCTGAAAGTCAGAATATTTCCAATTGCCCATGGCAACCAATCACAGCTCCCCTTTAAAATATTCATGAGCACTGGTGAAATGAAAGCTGAGCTGTGATTGGTTGCTGTAAATATTCTGACTTTCAGACTGCTTGATAAATCTACCCCAATGTGTTGGTCGATTGATTGAGATGGAAGAGGAGTGGTAGGGATTAGAGATGGAAGCAGACAGCACTTATACAATACAATCAGATGATACTGTAAGTTTGGGTGTCAGTGTGACAACCCATGGACCCCACGGAAACTGTAACAGAGCAGTGGGGATGCTTTTTGCCTAATAGGACTCTCTGTTTTAAGTTCTTTGTTGAGGTTCTGGCTCAGGTTTTGTCTTTTCATCGGTGTGGATCTGTCCACAATATTATCATTGGGACCCACTTTAAAAAGGTCACAGATAGCAGGTGGATTTATACAATTTAGCTAAAAGAGCAATAAGAACCTCACGCTGAGTTTGTAAAAAAAAAAACAACTCAGTTTTAGACCATTGAAATAGTTGGATTTTTAGTCTTTTTATGTATTTTTAATGACAGATTAGTTTATAGTAAAGTCATAGCATAGAATATCTGAATTCAATATCCTTCCAGAAACTAGCAACCAACAAGGAAACTATTTGGATGAATGTATCCTGATGCCCTTCCAGCGACGTCTTCCCCTCTCATTGCAGACAGTTACACAGAGAATGGACACAGCTTTGCTACATAAATCAACATGGTGACACAAATGGATTCCAGTTTGGATAGAGAGATATTGGCCTCTTATAAATGAACGGCATTGTGGATGTTACAAATTATTCCAGTCCCATTTTATGCCAGATTTTAAACTAAAAGCAGTTCTATCTTGTAAATAGCCCATTATTAAGGATTTGGCATAAGAAATGAATCTAATTTTAACCACAATAATTTGTATTGTTACCCATCATTTCTATGTATTCATTTTACTGCAATACGACACTGTATCCTGTAGCGGAAAACGCCTCGACTGCCTCACATTGGGGCATTTGCTTCTATTAGTTCATACTGTGAGACTATAGATTGGATAGAATATAGAATTTGGCTATATTATACCATGTCTCCCAGTCTGGTTCCAGATACATGGGTCACATTAACCCCTCACTTCCACACCTGTTTTCCTCCTTAATTCCCAGTTTATTGCTCTGTTTTTTCAATGTTTTTTAATGCTTTCTACATGCTTTGAATTTTTTTTTTCTGTCACTAGAGCTACTGTCTTGTGACAAAATGTATTTTTTTAATAACACAAGTGAACTTCCCTAAAACTTGCTGTCATCACATTCTAGAACTTGGTGGAGGTGGTAGACTCCCTTAAACCCCTTAACGACCAGTCCCTTTTTTGTTTTTTCATTTCCATTTTTCACTCCCCACCTTTAAAAATCTATAACTTTTTTATTTTTCTATGTACAGAGCTGTGTGATGGCTTCACAGTGATGGTATTTAATATTCCATGCTGTGTACTGGGAATAAAATTCCAAATACAGTGAAAATGGTAATAAAATGCATCTACACAGTTTTCTTGTGGGCTTGGATATTACGGATTTCACTGTGCGCCCCATATGACATGTCTACTTTATTCTTTGAGTTGGTACGATCCTGGAGATAGCAAATTTGTATAGAATTTATAATGTTTTCATACATTTACAAAAATTAAAACCTCCTGCACAAAACAGTGCTAATAACTAATGCTAATAAACTCTGGTATACGAAGTTGTGGGTGGTGTCATTTTGCGCTTCCATTTTTAGGACTGTGCGTCCTTTTGATCAATTTTATAGATTATTTTATATTTTTCAAAATGGCATTTTCAACTCGGGGCGCTATTTTCCGTTACGGGGTTAAATGCAGTAAAAAAAGGTTATTATATTTTGATAGATAGGGCATTTTTGGAAGCGGCAATACCTAAATTGTTTATGATTTTTACTATTTATTTATATGACTTCTAGGGAAAGGGATTTGTTTTTTTAACTTTTAAAAAAAAATTCTTACTATTTTTCAGACCCTCTAGGGTACTTTAACCCTTGTCAGGTTTTCTGATTGATCCTACCATGTACTGCCATACTACAGAATTGCGTCTTCGGAAGACCCGAGGCTGTGATGACAACCAATCGCTGCCCCCGATGATGTCATGGGGATTGACTATCTGCACCAACATGGGCGTCGCCATCTTTTTCAAGCCGCCGGCAGCTTTGCAGGTGTTAACAGTAAGTGTTTGCTGCAATATGCATCAAAGACTAACCGGCTATGGAGAGGGCTCAGCCTGTGAGCCCTCTCCATGCACCCGACACGCGCACCTATTTTATATTATTATTTCTTTATAGATCACTATTAATTCCATGGTGCTGTACAGTCAGTAAGGGGTTCACATACATAACATTAAGACAATGTACAAAATACAAAACTACAGAGATCAGGAAACAAGTGGAAGGAGGACCCTGCCCGTGAGGGCTCACAATCTATATCTATTTTATAGGCCTATTATTGTTAAAAAGGGGTTTGTCATGACATTTGTCCCTTATAATGTGCCCATGCTGCCATCAAACAAAATGTATGAGTGAGGAACCATTGCAGTTCCGATCATTCCTATATTAAGTAGATTGCATGAAGTCCATGTAAAAGTCTAATGTAAATGAATGACATGTTATATTGTTGCTGCTTTTTTTCCATCTAAGCATCAGACAGAGTTAATGGAAGAAATGGAATAAATGGGATTCTCAAGCATTACACAAAAACCACACATTACATTAAAGGACATGGACATATTCCAATAGATGATTATATCCAGTTTCCTTAAAGTGAATGAAAAAGGTAAGAGTTTTCATTATAACTCATTGGTACACTATGATTCATGACAAGTTCCAAAACCTCGAGAATGTGGAAAGGTCAGCACTTGGCGACAGAAATGAATAGTTTTTCCTGATATGATTTGTGTTATGGTAACTATATCACTTTTTTTATCTAACCAGTGATAGAATACAGGCGGTCCCCTGCTTAAGAACACCTGACTTACATACGACCCCTAGTTACAAACGGACCTCTGGATGTTGGTAATTTACTGTATTTTAGTCGTAGGCTACAATGATCAGCTGTAACAGTTATCAAAGGTGTCTGTAACTAAGCTTTATTGTTACTCCTGGTTCTTATGACAATCCAACATTTTTAAAATCCAATTGTCACAGAGACCAAAAAAATTTTGGCTGGGGTTTCAATTATAAAATATACAGTTCCGACTTGCATACTAATTCAACTTTAGAACAAACCTACAGAACCTGTCCTGTACGTAACCAGGGGGCTGTCTGTATAGGTTGCCTGGGGCCCAAGCCTTCTAGGGAGCCGATGGCTACCCAAACCACTAACCAAATTTAAACTTTTACCCATGAAATCCTTGTACATCTGTTCTTTTTCTCAATACACATGTACACAAGAGCCATTGCAGGACCTTTAAAGGTCCTCCAAAGGTCCTGAAACCGCAGAGTTAAAGCAGGCAGAAGGGACACATCCTCCATTCCCCAAGACACTTAATTCTAATGCCATATGTAGGCAGTGATACATAATATGCATATTATATAAACTCACCGGCCACTTTATTAGGTATACCTGTCCAACTGCTCATTAACACTTAATTTCTAATCAGCCAATCACATGGCGGCAACTCAGTGCATTTAGGCATGTAGACATGGTCAAGACAATCTCCTGCAGTTCAAACCGAGCATCAGTATGGGGAAGAAAGGTGATTTGAGTGCCTTTGAACGTGGCATGGTTGTTGGTGCCAGAAGGGCTGGTCTGAGGTATTTCAGAAAACTGCTGATCTACTGGGATTTTCACGCACAAACATCTCTAGGGTTTACAGAGAATGGTCCAAGAAAAAGAAAAAACATCCAGTGAGCGGCAGTTCTGTGGGCGGAAATGCCTTGTCTTGTGCAGAGGTCAGAGGAGAATGGGCAGAAGGTTCGAGCTGATAGAAAGGCAACAGTGACTCAAATCGCCACCCGTTACAACCAAGGTAGGCAGAAGAGCATCTCTGAACACACAGTACGTCCAACTTTGAGGCAGATGGGCTACAGCAGCAGAAGACCATACCTGGTGTCACTCCTTTCAGCTAAGAACAGGAATCTGCGGCTAAAATTTGCACAAGCTCAACGAAATTGGACAGTAGAAGATTGGAAAAACGTTGCCCGGTCTGATGAGTCTCGATTTCTGCTGCGACATTCAAATGTTAGGGTCAGAATTTGGCGTCAACAACGTGAAAGCATGGATCCATCCTGCCTTGTATCAACGGTTCATGCTGGTGGTGGTGGTGTCATGGTGTGGGGAATATTTTCTTGGCACTCTTTGGGCCCCTTGGTACCAATTGAGCATCGTTGCAACGCCACAGCCTACCTGAGTATTGTTGCTGACCATGTCCATCCCTTTATGACCACAATGTACCCAACATCTGATGGCTACTTTCAGCAAGATAATGCGCCATGTCATAAAGCTGGAATCATCTCAGACTGGTTTCTTGAACATGACAAAGAGTTCACTGTACTCAAATGGCCTCCACAGTCACCAGATCTCAATCCATAGAGCATCTTTGGAGTGGTGGAACGGGAGATTCGCATCATGGATGTGCAGCCGACAAATCTGCGGCAACTGTGTGATGCCATCATGTCAATATGGACCAAAATCTCTGAGGAATGCTTCCAGCACCTTGTTGAATCTTTGCCACGAAGGATTGAGGCAGTTCTGAAGGCAAAAGGGGGTCCAACCCGTTACTAGCATGGTGTACCTAATAAAGTGGCCGGTGAGTGTACATAATAGTTATACAGCCCAGGGCCCAATCTTAATCCACCCCTGATTAGGTCATAAATATAAAAGAGAAAAACCATTGCTCTTATGAAGATATGAAGCCTCTTGTCTCCATGTACTATACTGTGAGTACAGTCATCCCACATAATGGAGGAAAATTCATCCATTAAAATAAAGCAGAGGTAACACATAACCCAGACTCTTATCTGGAATTACTAATACTGTCTGGCCTTCGGAAGACAATGGAGATAATTTGTATTCCCTACAATTAAAAGAATCATCAGATTATTTACAGCAAAATATAGTACGATACTTTAAGATGTCTGGGTTGATCTTAGGGCTTATTCACATTGATGTACCAGATTTGTGTTCCAATTATTTTTGAGGCAATTTAGTAATATTCCAAAACAGGGTTGAAAGTTTTACAAGTGCACAGGAGGCATTTTCCTCACATTCTTGTTCAACTGTCTGTGTTAAACTTCTCAATAGCCCCTCCCCTCTGCTCTTAGTAAAAGCTGTAGCTAGCTTCTTGATAATCACTACAGTAGATATTCAGACAGATCAGAATAGAGCAAAGAGCACCGTAGTGTGAGGACAGGCCCCCAGTGCACCAATTACAATCCTGGAATGCAAATCATAGAAAGTGAAATCCATCATCAAAATCCATCATGATAAACCAGGGACACCTACGTATAGATCCAGGCACTATGACTGTGGTAATATTCTTATATTTGTTGTAGGTGGCCTCTTTCCTTCTAAAATACACATTGTAGATTATGCTAATGAGTCTGAAGTGCTCCTCAGAGTGTTACAAGAGCCTCACAGGATGTTACACTGTCTCCCCTCCCCTCTGTTTCCTCAGCACTCCCCTTACCCTACTGTGCTACTGCACAGCTTAACAGCATGTGAAGCTGCACCTCAGATGTGCTCTGTTAACACCCCTAGAAGTTTTAAAGGAAGAAAGGTTGTCATCAGTGGCTTAACTAGAAGCTGATGGGCCCCAGTGCAAAGTCTGTGCCAGGCCCGACTATAATGTATGGTTTATAGTAATAGTCTTTTCATATGGTAAAGTGACACCTTATGGGCCCCCTAAGCCTCCTGGGCCCGGGTGCGATCGAACCCTCTGCACCCCCTCAAGTTACGGCCCTGGTGGTCATGGATAACGGATATAAGAAGATTACTACAGTGTTGCCTGGATCTATGAGTAAGGATCCCTGGTTGATAGATTTTGATGGATTATCTTTAACTTGTATTTAAATGTGATTCTTATGCACTTGTTTTTTTTTTTTTATTTACTTAAAGGGGTTGTCATATTAAGGTAATTTTTATCCTGTGGGCAGCAGTTGGTCCATGGTTCCTCTTGTCACCACTGATCTTTGTTGGTATACAGAAGCTCAGGGGTTACGTCACATTGACAGTGACCACCCCTACAGCCTCTGGTAGTGGCCTGCATTAGGTTAAAGTGGATGGGGGATGTCACAGATGAGCCCGATGTTGGGGAGGCGTGCCTCTGGAATGGATACAGATCAAAGTAAGTACAATATAACTTGGAGCTAATTGTAGATACCAGATACAGACATGGGGGGAATTTAACAGAAATGTCTGAGGTAAAACTATTCAAAGTTGCCCATGGAAACCAATCAGAGCTTAGGTTTGATTTTATAAACAGCTGTGGCAAAATGAAAGCTGAGCTTTGATTGGATGCCATAGGCAACTACAAAAGTTTTACCTCAGACCCCCCTTTATAAATCTCCCTCATGGAGATTTTCTGGCTTTTTTGGTACAGAATTTATACAATGCGTAGGATTGAATGCTGATTAATATTGAATATAATTATATCATAACTTTTATATTATAACATTAATGATGTGACAAAATATACATAGGGCACATTTACATGTTGTTATAGCTTATATTATATTTGGGTATAGCAGGTGATATCCTATATACATGTTATTATGTCTAAGGGCTTGTTCCCACATTTCACGCCAGGTGCTCACTGGTGCCAATTTCTTCACATTTTCGAAGACTCGAGCTCCGTAGAGGTTAACATTATATCTCAGCTGTTCCAGGACCCACCCGTAACAGATGAAGGCACAACTGAGTGATGTTTGGCACGGAAAGTTCACTTAATGAACTGGACTAAGTATAATAGGAATGAGTAAGCTGTTGAAATTGTCTGGATTTGGTTATGTCTGAGGCCAATCTTCACTTACTTTATTGTGCTCGCCAGTCTCTCTATCGCACCCTGCCCTGTAATAGACGCTGCTTCACACTTAGACCGCATGAGATATAATACTGGTTAACAAAGTGTCCTCTAATGTTTTCTAAAAGGTTATCTAATCAAAGTCAGGAGCCATGTGGACTACAGGTGCCCCGGGTTCGGATTGGACGCGCTGATTAAAAATAATAAGAAACACTGACCTGTTGTTCAGATTAGTAAAGCATATTCATAGGACGGGATTGTTGAATAGGTCAAGAGAAACTTTATTTTTATATCTTGCATTTATCATATACAGGCGGTCCCCTACTTAAGAACACCTGACTTACAGACGACCCCTAGTTACAAACGGACCTCTGGTAATTGGTAATTTACTTTTATTTAGTCCCAGGCTACAATAAACAGCTCTAACAGTTATCAAAAGTGTCTGCAATTAAGCTTTATTGTTAATCCTGATTCTTATGACAACCCAACACTTTGAAAATCCAATTGTCACAGAGACCAAAAAAAAATTGTCTCGGGTTACAATTATAAAATATACAGTTCCGACTTACATACAAATTCAACTTAAGAACAAACCTACAGAACCTATCTTGTATGTAACCCAGGGACTGCCTGTACATATACAACAATCTATTTAGGCATCTTTCAAATAAACGATGTGTGGCGGCTGTAAGCTAGCCGTAAAAACTACAGTGAGTATACAGCAGCCATAGAACTGCAGTACAGTATGGAGTACAGTATGGTGAGCACAACGTGTTTACGCAGGGAAAAAGATAGAACATGCTCTATCATTGGCCATACGTGTGACGTTGCTGCACGGCACCCTATGGAGAGGGGATGGGGGATGAGTGCTCACACCATCTCCTTTTCCAGACGGCCATTTGCTATGCCAAGGTTTCGGCCTTTTGAGCACATGTTTGTGTCAAAGGGGTCTTAAAGATAACCTGTCATAAGAGGCCTAATAAACCACTACCGTTATGTTGTTATCATGTTGGTTTCCTGGTCTGGTGTGGTGGCAACACCCAGATGTTTGAAGTGAGATGTTACTTGGTTTTATGAAGTCAAGGAGGTGGAGAGTTTAACATTGAAGTCCTTCTCTCCCTGCCTTAGATGTCCCCTGCACTGTAATTGATGGTCCTGCATCCAAGGACCAGATCTCCTGAAGTCCACATGATGTCAGGGGTTTAGAGGTAGGGAGAGCTTGACTTCATTGTTAAACTCTCCTCTTTTGGGAAAAACAGATTGAGCCAAATCTAAAAACTATACCCATAGGAACATACATGAAACGTGATTTAAAGCCTATTATTTGGTGGTCCAGTGCCAGTCATATTTAAATATTGATCTGATGACCTATGTTTTCTTCCCTCTTTAACAGCTTTGTGTAGAAGCCCTAGTGGTTGGTGCTCAATATCTGATGACCTTTTATCACAATTCTTATATTTAGGAGCTAATTTTAGCTGTACTTGCAACTGGAATTATATTTGACTACATTAATGGGAGCAGTTGAGAAGGTTATCCAAGTCTTATTGAAATATTTGAGAAATGAATCATGGCGATAAAAGCCCCATGTTGGAAGAAAGTACCATGGACTAGATTTCCAAGGGGATTGCTGCAGTACATTAGCCAAGTCTGAAGATCTCTGTAATAGGACTCTGATTTGTGGCAGAATGGGGTTTTCGATACAGGCTTTCTGTTTATTGCCAGAAAACCTCAATGTGTGTGAAATACTCTGCATAATATCAGTAAACTACAGGGAGCACAAAAATTTTTTAATGGAAAGCCATGACCTGGATATTTCCCCACTGTATTTTTTTCAAATCTCTCTTAATTGAACAGTTTGTTAACCATTTTTTCAAGAAAGGAACATAGCAGGCTACAAGTACACTCAAAGGAGGTAGTAAAACCAATGAAGGAGAGCTTAGGTCATATGCCGTGCAAAGGCCCAAGAGTAGATAAGTCCAAAGATACCATATGACGACTGAGTGTTCTCAATATAAACAATGAAGTCAATAGGAGAATTATCCTGCACTGACTCCTCCCGATGGAGAAGGATCCTAGGATGGTCCCACAGTTACTCCCAAAGAGCCACTTTTTTAAAAATCAAATGGACACAACAGAGGGGGTTTTATTGGATGTTTCAGGGCACATCAGTGGCTGATAACACTGGTCAATGTCCATGGCTTTCCGTAGTGTGGGGCTGTTATTATCTGTGTATGGCCGAATATAAATTAACACATGTTGTATCATTCATCTTATATTTTATTGACACTTCCACCAAACATTTTTGTGAGAAATACTATTTAATGAGGCAAAATAAAATTGAGCCTTGTCTACATAACCTATAGAAGTGACGAATGACTCTAAACTCATTGTAATATCACTATCTAGAATCTAGGTTAATTGTCTTGTGAAATAGAGACCAACTTGATAATTAAGAAATTAATAGGAATAGGATTTAACCTTGGATGTACAACTTGGATTCACTACACAGTCCAGCACATGAGCACTGAAACAAGGTAGTATCAAACCAGCTTCAGTGAAGATCTACGACATATTAAAAGACAATTAGAATTAGATTTCCCTCTTTGATGTATCATCTAGTTTTAATGCTAGCACTTGCGATTATTTGCCCGTTTCCGCCATCTCCACTCCCTGGGGTGGAGGGGCATGAAGGGGGGTGTAGCCAGCAGTGGAGTGGGCCGACGGGGGTGAAGTGCCTGCACACTAGCTCCAGCCAGCGTTTTTTCATGCATAGGACCATAGGTAGGACCTGGCATTGAAATAAACACTGCACAGCCTCTTGATGTACCTGGCTGCGCCTGAAGTGTCGGCGGGGCTATCATACACCAGTGCACGAGCGCCGGTGTATGATAAATCCCCCCCTTCATATACTTATTATAACATGGCAGAAAGAAGCCAAGTTAAGCCTATGTATAAACATTATTGTTGGAAATGCTTCCTGAAAAAAAAATGTTTTACGCAATAGACATTTTAGAATCACATGTTTTATACAATTCTAGTATTTCCAGGTATTTTCTCACATTATCCCTATAAGCGCACCAAGAGATTTATTTGCGGATGCAGCATCCCCTTGCTTGCACATATGTTCCTTTGTTCTCATCAGGTAATACTTGATGGAAGTGATAGATTTTGTGTCAGGCGGCAGTCTACCAGATCTGCTGTGGATTACACAGACTGCACTACCGTCCCATCATTTGTTATCCCAAATGGCCTTCTTGCATATTACTATATACAGTTTTAGGGATTTTAGATGTTTGTCTGGTATATTCTGCTTATGCTTATATTTTAATAAAGATTTTCATTTTTGTATTTACCCTGGGTTCCAGTCTGATCTTTAATACTTTTCGGTAAAGAATAATTTAAAGTAATAACTGTTCTGGATACTATAGATAAAAGCCAAAGGAAAAGCAGCAAATAACTCTCTGGGGTCTCACACCCAGAGCCGAGCATCATAGTCTTACTTCCCTCATCTAAGAAGCTGATACTCTTGATGTGCTTTGTCGATGGTTAATAGAAAGTCTACAGAGCTTGGCACAACTTGTTGTGACCTGGCCAGTGTCCTGGGAGGAACTGACTTCAGAAGCTTATCATGTAGTCTACTAAGAAATATCAGACTGCTGAAAAGAAATATATACTTCAGAGCAGTGATCAATTATTATGACTACTCATGAGGAGGAATTTAAAGGGATATTTGGGAAATATCAAGTTATAAGCCTTGTATAGCTGTGTATCAGCTGCTGAGAACATCTAATCAGCAGTGGTGATGGGTACTGGAGTCCCCAAATCTTATATTGAGGACCTATTCTTTAGAGTTTTAACCTGGAACCCGCCCATACCCCATTTTTTTTTACCTTTGACCATAGTCTTTACAATGGGAATAACAGGAGAAGCTCAATCCTGAAGCTAGGGATCAGTGGAGTCCTAGCAGTAGAGCCCCCAATGATTAGCAGTTACCACCTATCCACAAATAGGTAATATTACCAGAATATCCCATTAAGTCATGCCCTAATGTATCCTAAAAGGAATACAAACATGTCTGCCCCTACCATCTCTGTTGTCGCCCTTTCATTCAATATTCCCATTTCTGTGAATGTCGCGAAACAGCAGGAACCATATACGTGACCAATATTAGCGGCTCTTGTTATATGCTTCACTATTATACATTTCTTTGTCCTCCATGAAAATGTCTGGAGTTTGTTTGGTGGTCCATAAAATTGGATAAGTGGTCACTCAAACCTAATTCCTGTTCTGTTTTCCGTCAGTACAAACTGATGATCGCACATGTTTACGTCTTGAGATGTATTCCCAGATGGGTAATCAGTCCCCTGACAAGAAAGCTGGAGATTTCAAGTATGGAGCCTCTAAGGGTGATTTTAATGAATAATGCCGGCCACACATGTTGTAACTTAATTGTGCCGCATGATTACCAAGCAATGGATTCTGTAAGTAATTTGGCGGCACATGTAAATGGCCAGGTATACAGCACATCCATATGTAGGGTTTCCTTGTCCCCCATGTATCATACTAGGTCTAGGACAACAGATAGCCTCAAATCCAGATGGGATTTATTAACTTGTCTGATTAATCATTGTAGTTGTTTCTTTTTTGTTTGGTTGAAGATCAAATTTAGACTTTGTTTAAAAAACTGGATGGTAACGGGATCTGCATCTCGAATTTGGAGCTGCAAATGGTAACTTATTCGTAGACTTCAATGACCTGATGTACAGTATGGTTTATAATCCCTGTTATCAATTATTGCTTCTGACATCTAAACTATTCTGTTTGAATCTATAAACTGCATAATATGTATTAGTTATCTATATATGGTGTATCTATCAAATAAGAGGTTGGTTTTTAATCACATCTCATCAGGTTGGACTGGCCGATCAGAGGATCTTGGCTCTGACACATCATTATAGGTCCCCAGGGTCTGGCAGATAAATAAAATCTTCATTCACAAATGTTAAGGATTGCTCCCAGTTCACACATGCATTTGGACTTCCACTGTAAATTTCCTTTACAAAAATTATGACAACTAACGGATCCATTAAAGCATCTATTGATGTCAATGGACTTTTGAAGGTCTCTGTGAGTGTCCATTTCAACCACTGTTAGGCTTCCATTATTTCACAGGGAAAAAATAGTTCTATAATTTCTGTCCAATTTTCTGTCCTCTCAAATAACTGAAGCCTAACAAAATAGTGCAAATGGACACTAATAGAAGCCCTTTAAAGTCAATTGAAATCATTGGACTTATTAATGGATCCATTAGTCTTCCATTATTATCATTCTAGTGACGGAAGATGATAACAGAGGTCCAAACACAGTTGTGAACTGGATCTCACATAGATACATAGCTTTACGTAGACAGATATGTTACATAGTGTATCATTTCATGGAAAGGCGCATCTCCTCTTCATCTTGCTGTTGGTGTTCATCTTCTCTTTTCTTTCTACATTAGTATATCAGCAGATTTAGATTTCCATACTGAAGACACCAAGTCACATTAGAGGTGTAAAGGAAACCGTATCACAGGGGCTGATGTTGGATAATAAATCTGTCACGTTAGGGCGCATTTACTTACCCGTCCATGTCGCGATCCCCGATCTGGAATGTCCGACAATCATGCGATTCACGTAGATCGTGCACCCGATATCCTGCATGTGTCGCTTCCCCGCTCAGGTCCGCCGGAGTTCACCTTCTTCTTCCTGGTGTATGTAAGTGCATTGTCTTGTGACATAATTTAAATGTTAAATACTGCGCTCAGTCTGAATCTGTTGGATCGTCCGATGGCCCGCCTCCCGACTTCTGTCACATGAAAGCCGGCGCCGATGCGCCAAAATCCGATTGCGTGCGCCACTCTCCCCTTTTAAATGTGGAGCAAAATGGTAATCATTGGAATATCCAACATTTGTGCGGTCCCTTAGTTAATGAGCCCCACAGTTTGACTTCACACCCCCTTTTTTGGCTCAGCCATGTGTCTGAGGGTACAAACAAAAAAGTAAACAGACTGGTGTTAATCAATGACAGGAAACAAATTAATTTTTCCAAAACTCCAAGTTTCATTTCTTCTGTATTACCCTTGATATTCAATTCCAAGTCTATGTGCTGCATTGTTCCCCTGCTGACTCTTCCCTGCAGTTTCTACATAACTTGGAGATATTTCTGTGAATAAAAATGAAATGGATTTATATCAATATTACATCTTTCACATTGTATGACGTCATCTGGGAACATCACAACACATGATGATGGGACTGAAGCAAAACAGAAAGCAGTTTGTGGACAATTCACATTTCAAGTATTTTGTGCCGTGTAACCACAACATCCGAAAATCTACAATGTATCAATAGATCTACAGATCCTCTGTGTGAATACTTTACCTTAGAGACATGCATTATGTTACCTTACTTCTAATGTCTTGTCTGTTACAAAGTCTTCTTACAACTCCCATGTGTTGCTAAGTACAAGTGCGGCTGACAACGACCCCTCCCTCAATATCTCCTATTAATAACCTTTGCAACACCAATGCTTCATTGTTTGTAACCATGGCTACACAAAAAATAATCTGCTCCAGTATATACTACTGGTATTCATCCTGTACAACATGACGTAATCTCCTCTTCCACTTCAATCTCATTCTCACTGAAGAGATTCTAGGATCATTTTCTTTCCCAAAAGCAGAAGAATTGTAACAGATTTCTGAAACTGATGCAAGTTGTAGAGCACTGGGGCATGTGACACTTTTGTGCCTAATATGTACTTTTACACCTTCTCTATATCTATCTATCTATTTACTATAGATCTATTTATCTATATATCTGATATATTAAGCTGAGTGTATGTGTCCGCTAAAGAAATTTGCACTGTTGTGTTTTCAGAGCCCCTCTCTGTGACTCTGGGAATGCTATAGACCAGGTTTTGAGACAGAATTTTTACCCTGCGCTTTACAAAATCCACTTATTAACCACCATATACAGGAGCCACTGTTGGAAGCTGAGCCGTGATTGGTTGTTGTTCTGCCACAGGTCATTTATATGAGCTCTGAGCTTTGATTGGTTACTATAGGCAATGAGTGTAAGATGCTTATGTGTGAGGTAAGATGGATAGAGACAGACAAGCTGTGACAGGGACTGAAAGACAGGCTGTGACATGGACTGACAGACAGACTGACAGACAGACTGACAGGCTGTGACAGGGACTGACTGACAGGCTGTGACAGGGACTGACAGGCTGTGACAGATAAAATTAAATTTTTTTTATTTCTATTTTGTTAGAGCGCAGAGCAGTTATTTACTATCCTGGGCAACACCGGGAGCTACAGCTAGTCTAATATGTATGTAGTGAATGTATGTGTGTACGTATGTCTGCTAAAGGAATCGGAACCGTCGCGTTTACAATCACCAAATTTTGCATAGCCACTCTCTACATACGGTTTTGAGCTAAAATTTTTGCCACTTGCTTTCCAAAATCCACTTATTACCCACCATATACAGTATATATAGCATACTGTCTGCTGCTGTTGTGGCAGTTGGAAGCTGCCACAAGTCATTAATATGAGCTCTTAGCTGTGATTGGTTACTATAGGCAATTAGTATAAGACGCTTATGTGTGAGGTAAGATGGATAGAGATACACAGATTGTGGTAGGGGAGATTTATCAGAAATGTCTGAGGAGATCAACTGTGCAAAAATGAAATTTAAGCTCTGATTGGTTGCCAAGGGACTGACAGAGACAGTCATGAGAGTTTGAGACAGGCAGTTGCTGGAACAAGAGTATCAGACGGACAGTCACTGGAATGAGAGTGTCAGACAGAGAGTCGCTGGAATGAGTGTCAGACAGACAGTCATTGGAATGAGAGTGTCAGAGATAGACAGTCGCTGGAATGAGAGTGTCAGACAGACAGTCGCTGGAATGAGAGGTTTAGTGCCCCAAATCGTCCTGTATGATTTTAATGAATGGGGCAAAAAAACTTATGCCCATCTCGTCTCCTTGTTCCCTCAGTGCCTATGTGTTCTGGCAAGTGAATCTGGTCTATTACTCCCCAGATTCACTGTGCAGGCGCCGGAGATATTGCCCTGGCTTCACTTCCCGCATTATAAGTAGGTCAGTAGTGGCTACTGGGGGTATGGAGTATTCTTCAGGCCAAACCTGTGGTTTAGAGTTCCACATCAACCTGAAGTATTGAGGTGTAAAAAAAAATGAAAAAAAATTGCACATTGAACACACATCTCCAGATCCTGCGCCATTGCCCCAGGTTTCCCTCATCTATCTTACCAATTCAGATGTTTTTTTGTGCCTAATGATATTCATCCCTTGTAACTCCAACCCGAAGGTGGCGTTAACTGAGAAGTAACACTGAGCCCCCGTGCGAGCAGCTCATCCCCAGCAGCACTCAGCCAGGCACTAGTACAGATAATACAGACATTACATACACTGCAGACACTACATACACTGCAGACACTAGTACAGATAATACAGACATTACATACACTGCGACCCACACATACACTGCAGACACTAGTACAGATAATACAGACATTACATACACTGCAGACCACTACATCATTCTGCGACATAGTACAGATAATACAGACATTACCATACATGCAGACACTACATACACTGCAGACACTAGTACAGATAATACAGACTTAATACATGCAGCGACACTACATACACTGCAGACACTAGTACAGATAATACAGACATTACATACACTGCAGACACAATATATTCTGCAGACACTAGTACAGATAATACAGACATTACATACATTGCAGACACTACATACACTGCAGACATTAGTACAGATAATACAGACATTACATACACTGCAGACACTACATACACTGCAGACACTAGTACAGATAATACAGACATTACATACACTGCAGACACTAGAACAGATAATACAGACATTACATACACTACAGACGGAGCTGCAGACTCTATTTACAGTTCATCACTTCTATTTACAAAACATTCTGCAAAATCCTCAGCTCAGAGAGAAGTTTGCAGAATTTTGCAGATAGTACAGATAATCTATCTATCTATCTATCTATCTATCTATCCATATTCTATCTTCATCATCTATTCTATCTGTATGCAATTCAAAGAAGGGGAGAAGGTATTCAGAGAAAGAGTGAATTTGACTTCAGTGTTAAACTCTCCTCCTCCTGAGTTTATACATCTACTTCAAAGTTGATTTTCTGGATGATTCCACCAAGCTGGGCAAGAAAGAAACATGATATAAGGGTGGCACGGTGGCTGAGAGAGTAACACTTAGCAGCACTGGGGTTCGGTTCGAATCCACCCAGGTCAACATCTACAAAGAGTTTGTATGTGCTATCCGTTTTGGTGGATTTCCTCCGTTACCTCCCACACTCCAAAACATACTGGTAGGTTGCTTAGATTGTGAGCCCCATGGGGACAGGGACCTATTTGGCAAGCTCTGTACAGCACTGCATAATCGTAGGCACTATATTATAATAAAGAATTATTATTAGTATAAGAAGCTGTAACTGCTTAAAAAAATACTGGTAGTGGTTTATTAGGCCAATGTCTGATGACAGGCTACCATAGGACTGGATGAAAAAAGCCTCCAACGATAGACATAGAATATAGAAGCACCGTGGACTTTATTCCATGCAATGTTTTGGTTGTGACGTCTGAGAAAGGCTGCCACTAGATGAAATGTCACATGTAATAAAGACCAGAGTTTTTTCCTTGTGACCCTTATTTGGAGTGCTGCTATCTATCCATCTTGTATCATCTATATAGTTATCATTTAGTTTTGCATATAATGAGGCCTACAGTTGATCTTAAAGGAATACAAAAGCCTCAACTAAAAATTGTAGATCCTGTAAAAAAAAAAAACTGCCAGTGGGATTAATTCAATAGATTACAATACCAATGTTTCCCCATTGGATGTGCACATTTTATATTTCTTGTGCTGGTCCTGTGTTTTTGTTTTTTATATGTTAGCAGTATGATCTTTGTAACTTTAGGAATCAAGGTTCCATTCAAGCTTGTTGTCATAGAAACAGGAAGAGAGAAGCTTGGGACCTGCACTACTTTGGTAAAAACTTGTTGTTTTCCTTTTCTCCTTGCTCTTGTCCTTACTGAAAAGGATAGAATTTGACCCTGAGAGTTTGATGAGTTTTTTTTATGGATGTGTACTGCTACATAGTTACAATATCATCCTGACTCTTTAGCAGTGATGGCGAACCTTTTAGTGGCCGAATGCGCAAAACTGCAACCCAAACCCCCCTTATTTATCGCAGGGTGCCAACCAAAAATTAAAGCAGTAACTTATTGCCTCCTGAGGACAGCAACACAGTAGAAAGATGGAAAATTTCTTCATTTTAGCTCTTTCCAGTGTCCTCTGTACCAGAAAAATTGTGGGGCCAGCAGGAGGTCCTCTAAGATAATTCGGCCCTGTCTACTCATTCTCCCTCTTCCTACAGTCCCAAGCTGTAGCAAGCAAGTATCAAAATATGACTGAAAGCAGCACCTTTAAGTTGCTTGGAACTGCGGAAGATTCTTTGCAGTTCTGTCTGGTGGCTGGAGCGATGGCCCGGGTGCCCACAGAAAGGGCTCTGAATGCCAACTCGGCACCCGTGCCATAGGTTCGCCACCACTGCTTTATAGCATCTTAGAATTTTTTTTAATCTTTCTATTTTGTAGATTATGATCATTAGCTTCCCTGTTTCGTTTACTTTGGGTTATGTGATTCATTAGTGGCACCTCCTGTAATTGTGGGGTCCCAGGGAGGTCACAGAATAGTAATACATATCACCATATATGGCTGAAATGAGTTTTTTCTATCACTATTCAGAGTTTACTGAAGACCTGGAGAGGTCCTGACTTGTCAGTTTTAATAAATTCTTGCATTTTCCATTAAAAAAATCAATGCAAGAGCGTCACCTTTTGGAATTTCCCTTGGTGTGCACGTCATGGACATGGTGAGCTGTAACTGGACAGTGTCAGACTGCACACCCTTTGGTAAGAGAAACAGTAACACCCAGTTTATCATACATTTCCAGGAGGAGTAACGAGGAGTTGCCAATACTGAAGTCTAGAGAAGTGCTTAGATTGGTCTTCATTTGAGCAACCAAAAGATCCTAATACATTGGTTATACTTTTCCAATGTCTCATGTAACTACTTTACTTCTGAGATTACAATTTTATCAGTGTCGTACTGGCCCATCAGTAGAGAATCATCCACTGACCCTGGATGTAACCCATTACTATCTAATATTGCATGTCAGTCATCAGGATCCTCATATGGGTCTAGGTCATACATATTCATTTTTCTTGAAGTGGGGGAGGAGTAACTACAAAATGTTATCAGCCATTTACTCTTTATTTCTTTTTATAGTACTTTTATATTGAGGAGAGACTATGTGGGCCTCTAGTTCTCCATATTTTGCCCTATTTCACACCCCTGACTATTCACTTTCATTCCTATCCTGATTGACATGCATGCTCGGAGTGTGCATGTGATTTCAATGAAGAAAAATAATAATCCACTGCCAGGCCTCTTGTGTCAGTTTAAGAACACATGAGGAGTTCATTATGCCTTCTCCGGTTTGTTTCCCCAATCGCCACCAAAACATTGTGCTGGGAACGGGCGTGAGTGGGGTGGAGGTTCGGCTGGATCATGAACACCAGTGTAGACTATAAAAAAAACCTCCTCCTGTTCAATCAATGTCTACAGGTACGAACTGGCCGAACTGCACCCATATTTATCGGATCACCACGAACTTTAAAACTGCTGTTAAAAATGTCTATCTTAATGAATTCGCCCAAATGTGTTGTACTTGTTGAAATTCAGCATCTCCCAAACATATGCTAATAAATGCAGCCAATGGTCTAGAACAGATTTCAGAAAAGGATTTTAACAATGTTGCATCAAAGAAGTTGTCCTTACTTTATTCTTATTGATATTTAGTAGAAATCCAATGGTGGAGTACCGTATATATTGGTGTATAAGCCGAGCTTTTCAGCACAAAAAAATGTGCTGAAAAACCTCCCCTCGGCTTATACACAATCAATATAAAAAAAAAAAACTTCCATCACTCACCCTACAGAGCCCGATGGGCGTGGCTCCTGATGTTCGGCGGCTCCTCTTCTGTTCCCCGCGACTGGTCTTTGGTCTTCTCTCTTCTCTGTGTTGTATCAGCCGGCGATACCCGTCCACGTGATCTGCCGGCTGGAGCACAATATCACGTTGCGGTGTCGCCGCTGATGACCAATGCATTTTCCACCCTCAGCTTATACTCCAGTCATAGGTTTTCCACGTTTTTGGTGGTAAAATTAGGGGCCTCGGTTTATACTTAGGGTCGGCATTACTCGAGTATATACGGTAAGTGATTTTAAAACATAACTTTACAAATAGATTAATATGATTATTCATAAAATGCAAAGTTTGTAATGGTAGGTCGTAGAAAGGGTCTGACCTACCATTACAACCTGCATTTTTATGAATTGATCATATTATCTATTTAGTAAAAGTTAAGTTTTTAAAATGTTCTTACTCCACCATTTGGATTTCTATTAGTATAGCGAGATGGTAACCTAGTTGGGGGACAATTCACCCAATAATACATTATACTTTTCCTATCATTGATATTCAAGACACATACTTAGAATAGGCCATTGATATCGGTGGGGGTCCAAAACCAGTACCGCAACCAGTCAGATATATCAAGCACATGCCAACAAGTCCTTCTTTTATGTGTTGAATATTTATTTGAATGAATCTACACTTGCTCATATCTAGGCACCGTGACTGTGTAATCTTCTTATAGTTGTTATCCATGGCCTTTTCCCTTCTAAATAAATTTTTAAAAGTATGCTATGATCCGATGGACTCTGGGTGTTATAGAATCTATAAAAGTTGTAGCTTCACAACGTGTTTATACTGAGAGGAACCCTCCTCCTGCTGCCTCAACACTTCCCTCAACCCTCTGCCGGCTGTGATTCAGGGCACAGGGAGTTTAAGAAAAAGTAGGAAAGAGGTAGTGTCAACACCTGTAAAGCTACAGCACAGAAGGGATCTGATAACACCCCCACCCACCCCCAGAGTACTTCTGGCTCATTAGTATAATTTTAAGAGTTGGTTAAGAAGAAAGGAGGCCATGTATAACAAATAACAAAAGAAGTGACCACAGTCATAGTCCCTGGATCTATGAGTAAGTGCCCCTGGTTTATCTGATGGTAGATTTGTAATCTCTTATTATAAGGGAATATATGAATAACATTCTTTCTGTTACTTGGTGGTAAAAAAAAAATCCATTGTAGAAATGAGGCAAAAAAAATCAGTTTATCTCTATGAATTAGTGTGTTTTATGATTTAGCGCGCCCATAAAAAGACATTGTTATATGCCAATCTCTCTGCTTCTCTCTGTACTGTACAAATTGCAAGGCCTGACCTTAAACTAGGCCTTACTACGGAAATTATGACATGACTTAGTCATTTTGAGAAAAACCCTTCTATCATCCTGTTTCTGGCTTTGTGTTATGCAGTTTTATAGCAAAAAAATGAGTCAAAGTGGAAGCTAGAGACTAGAATAGAGAACAATCAGAGCATATTCATCCACAACTGTCTGAATGTCTATGGATAATGTCTGCAATCGCTGTTTTAAAAGCATTGGTTCTCAATAGCGCCCCCTGTGCAATCAGTTTAGGATAAAAACTGTGGTTATGACTAGAGATGAGCGAACATGTCGTCCGAGCTTGATGCTGGTCGAGCATAGGGTACTCGAAACTGCTCGTTACTCGGACGATACTTCGCCCGCTCGAGAAATGGCAGCTCCCGCCGTTTTGCTTTTGGCGGCCAGAAACAGAGCCAATCACAAGCCAGGAGACTCTGCACTCCACCAGCTGACGTGGTACCCTTACACGTCGATAAGCAGTGGTTGGCTGGCCAGATCAGGTGACCCTGGGATAGACTAGCCGCTGGCCGCGCTGCTCGGATCATTCTGTCTCTGGATGCCGCTAGGGAGAGAGCTGCTGTCTGGTCAGGGAAAGCGTTAGGGTGTTATTAGCTTACTGTTAGGGGAGTGATTCTCAAGAAACCAACAGCCCTTCTTGGGCTACAATAACGTTCTACTTTTTTTATTTTAATTTGCATCTTTTACCATTTTGGTGAGGAATTAGCAGGGGACTTGCTACCGTTGTGTTTAGCTCTTAGTGCACACATATCCATAGCAAGACCGAAGTGGGAAAATTCAGTAGGGGTTGGATTTCTATTAGGCAATAACTCAGTGTCATCTCATCTGCATAGTAGTGTGCTTCCTTTGATACTTGCTAGAAAATAGCCATAGGAGAATACAACGCTCTTCTTGAAGCTACAGTAGCGTTCTATATATTTGATTTCTGGTTTGATCTGCTGGTGGCTTTAGTTTTGGTGCATGTACTTGCCAATTCTGAGCAATTGTAGTGAGACATTGCGACCGCTGTGTTCTGCGCTAGTGGCGCACATATCCATAGCAAAGGCTGAAGTGGAAAATTCAGTAGGGGTTGGATTTCTATTAGGCACTAACTCAGTGTCATCTCATCTGGCATAGTAGTGTGCTCCTTTGATACTTGGCTAGAAAAGAGCCATAGGAGAATACAAACAGCTTCTTGAAGCCTACAGTAGCGTTCATATATTTGATTTCTGGTTGACTGCTGGTGGCTTTAGTTTTCTGCAGTGCATGTACTTGCCAATTCTGAGCAATTGTAGTGAGGGACTTGCGACCGCTGTTTCTGCGCTTAGTGGCGCAATTCCAAGCAAAGGCTGAAGTGGCAAAATTCAGTAGGGGTTGGATTCTATTAGGCAATAACTCAGTGTCATCTCATCTGGCATAGTAGTGTGCTTCCTTTGATACTTGGCTAGAAAATAGCCATAGAGAATACAAACGCTTCTTGAAGCCTACATAGCGTTTATATTTGATTCTGGTTGATCTGCTGGTGGCTTTAGTTTCTGCAGTGCATGTACTTGCCAATTCTGAGCAATTTTGTAGTGAGACTTGCGACCGCTGTGTTCGTGTGCGTAGTGGCGCACCCATATCCATAGAAAGCACGCTGAAGTGGGAAAATTCAGTAGGGGTTGGATTCTATTAGGCACTAACTCAGTGTCATCTCATCTGGCATAGTAGTGTGCTTCCTTTGATACTTGGCTAGAAAATAGCCATAGGAGGATACAAACAGCTTCTTGAAGCCTACAGTAGCGTTCTATTATTTGATTTCTGGTTGATCTGCTGGTGGCTTTAGTTTCTGCAGTGCATGTACTTGCCAATTCTGAGCATTTGTAGTGAGACTTGCGAACGCTGTGTTCTGCGCTTAGTGGCGCACATATCCATAGCAAAGGCTGAAGTGGGAAAATTCGTAGGGGTTATTTCTATTAGGCATAACTCGTGTATCTCATCTGGCATAGTAGTGTGCTTCCTTTGATACTTGGCTAGAAAATAGCCATAGGAGAATAAAACAGCTCTTGAAGCCTACAGTAGCGTTCTATATATTTGATTTCTGGTTGATCTGCTGGTGGCTTTAGTTTCTGAGTGCATGTACTTGCCAATTCTGAGCAATTTGTAGTGAGACTTTGCGACCGCGGTGTTCTGCCGCTTGTGGCGCACATATCCATGCAACAGGCTGAAGTGGAAATTCAGTAGGGGTTGGATTTCTATTAGAGCACTAACTCAGTGTCATCTCATCTGGCATAGTAGTGTGCTTCCTTTGATACTTGGCTAGAAAATAGCCATAGGAGAATACAAACACTTCTTGAAGCCTACAGTAGCGTTCTATATATTTGATTTCTGGTTGATCTGCTGGTGCGTTTAGTTTCTGCAGTGCATGTACTTGCCAATTCTGAGCATTTTAGTGAGACTTGCGACCGCTGTTGTTCTGCGCTTAGTGGCGCACATATCCATAGCAAAGGCTGAAGTGGGAACATTCGTAGGGGGTTGGATTCATTAGGCACTAACTCAGTGTCATCCCTCTGGCATAGTAGTTGCTTCCTTTGATACTTGGCTAGAAAAATAGCCATAGGAGGAATACAACAGCTTCTTGAAGCCTACAGTAGCGTTCTATATATTTGATTCTGGTTGATCTGCTGGTGGCTTTAGTTTCATGCAGTGCATGTACTTTGAATTCTGAGCAATTGGTAGTTGAGACCTTGCGACCGCTGTGTTCTGCGCTTAGTGGCGCACATATCCATAGCAAAGGCTGAAGTGGAAAATTCAGTAGGGGTTGGATTTCTATTAGGCACTAACTCAGATGTCATCTCATCTGGCATAGTAGTGTGCTTCCTTTGATATTGGCTAGAAAATAGCCATAGAGAATACAAATAGCTTCTGAAGCCTACAGTAGCGTTCTATATATTTGATTCTGGTTGATCTGCTGGTGGCTGTAGTTTCTGCAGTGCAGACTTGCCAATTCTGAGCAATTTGTAGTGACGACTTGCGAACGCTGTGTTTCTGCGTCTTAGTGGCGCACATAGTCCATAGCAAGGATTGAAGTGGGAAAAATTCCCAGTAGGGGTTGGATTATATTAGGCACTACTCAGTGATCATCTGATCTGGCATAGTAGTAGTGCTTCCTTTTGATACTTGGCTAGAAAATTAGCCATAGCAATAGGATAGGAGCTGTTTGGTTCTAAAAACTCAAAAAAAAACAAAAAAACACAAAAAAAAACAAAAACACAAAAAAAACACAAAAAAAAAAACAAAAAAAAAGTAAAAAAAAAAAGTTATAACTCTCATTTTAAAATGTTTAACCCCAGGGCTAGGGGTAGAGGACGAGGGCGGGGACGTGGGCGTCCAACTACTGCAGGGTCAGAGCGTGGTCCTGGGCGGGTGAGACACCACCTGCTGATGAGGGAGCAGGGGAACGCCGCAGAGCTACACTCCCTAGGTTCATGTCTGAAGTTACTGGGACTAGCGTGGTAGAGCACTGTTGAGGCCAGAACAGTGCGAACAGGTGATGCGTGGATTGCTGACAATGCTTCGAGCAATTTGTCCACCACCAGTCAGTCTTCCACGCAGTCCACCCATGTCACCGAAATCCCCACTCCTCCAGCTCCTGCACCTCAGCTCCTCCCCCCCAGTCTGCCCCCTCCCAGGAAATTGGCATTTGAACCGCATACTCTGGGAACTGTTTTCTGGACCCTTCCCACAGTCCAAAACCACTTGTCCCGGTTGCTGCTGAGCAATTTTCCGATGCCAGTGTTTCCACCAGTCACAGTCTGTGGTGATGATGACCTTTGACGTAGTGGAAGTGTGTAAAGAGGTGTCCGACGATGAGGAGAAACGTTGTCAGACAGTGGGGAATTGTTGTCAGGGCAGGAAGTCCGAGGGGGGAGCAGACTGAGGGATCGGAGGATGATGATGTGACAGACCCAAGCTGGGTTGAGAGCGGGTGAACACAGTGCTTCTGATACGGAGGAGAGTCCTCGACCTGAACAGTTGGAAGAGCAGTGGTGGGGCCAGACGGAGAGGCAGGGCCAGAGCTGTGCATCAGCGCCACTGTCAACTAGTGAAGCTCCCGTGGTGAGGGCTCGCGGCGAGGGCTAGATCTTAGAAGTGTGGAGGTTCTTTAAGGAAACACCGGATGACCGACGGACTGTGGTGTGCAACATTTGCCAAACCAGCTCAGCAGGGGTTTCCACCACTACTAGCTTAACTACCACCAGTATGCGCAGGATATGAATGCTAAGCACCCCACTCAGTGGCAACAAGCCCGTTCACCTCCGGCCGTGCACACCACTGCTCCTTCCCCTGTGTCAGTCTGCTAGTCAGCCCCCTGCCCAGGACCCTGGCCCAAAAACCCCATCGTCGCCTCCACGATCCTCCACAGCATCCACCAGCGTTCAGCTCTCCATACCCAGACGCTGGAGCGGCAAACGCAAATATAGTGGCAACCCACCCGCACGCCAAGCCCTTAATGTGCACATCTCAGATTGCTTAGCCTGAGATGATGCCCCTATAGGCTAGTAGAGACCGAGGCCTTTCGCAACCTCCATGGCGGCGGCCGCCCCTCGGTATTCGGTCCCCAGCCGCCACTACTTTTCCCGATGTGCCGTCCCAGGCCCTGCACCAGCACTGTCAGACAACATCATCCGTGCCCTGACCAACGCCGTTCTGACAAGTCCACTCGACCACGGACACGTGGACGAGTGCTGCCGGGCAGGGCCACTATATATCGCTGACGGCACATTGGTTAACTTGGTGGAGGCTGGGACCGAGACTGACCCTGGGGCTGCTCATATACTGCCGACCGCCGAGGATTGCGGGCCTACCTAGGTCCAGGTGTTTCAGGCCTACTATGCTCCTCCTCCTCCCACCCCTCCTCCACCTCTCCTCCGAAACTACCATCCGTGGGCACGGCGCCATCAGTCGGTAGCTCTAGCCACAGCAGCAGTGCCGTCGCTAAGCAGCAGGCGGTGCTCAAACTGCTGACCTAGGCGACACAAAGGCACACCCCCAAGAGCTATTACAGGGCATCACGGCGCAGACTGATCTGTGGCTGGCACCGCTGAACCTCAAGCCGGGAATGGTTGTGTGTGAACGGCCGTAACCTGGTGGCGGCTCTGCAACTCGCAGACTGACACATGTGCATGCCTGGCCCAGTGTAACTGGCTATTTTAAAAACAAGTGCAGCGTTTCCTCCAAGACATACCCCAATCTGTCTGATTTGCTCACGAAGTGCGCCGCATCTGTGCGCATTTAGGAAGTCCAGCCCAGATGCTGCACTCTCAGGGCAGCGCAGCGCCGCCTCCAACTGCCCTCTCACCGACCTGTTGTGCGACGTGCCCGAGGTGGAATTCAACACTGACCAGTTATCCAGAGTTTACCAGCAGCGCGAGCGATTGTAGACTGCAGATGTCAACTATCCACCAGAACTGGTAGTCAGGTCGTCACTTCCTCAAGTCTACAATGAGGAGTGGCACGTGGATGTCTGATATCTTCAGGTGCTGAGTAACTTTGAGGATCAACACAGATGGTCAGTGGCGAGCCGCCATCATCAGCCTCACCATCCCGCTGCTTGGCCTGTGAAAAACTCTCTGGTCAGCATGAGTCGGAAGCTTTGCGCTCGTCACAAGAGACGGGGGAAGAATATTCCACTTGTTGATAGCCAAAGCACCCTGAGGTCTGTTTTCTCAGCGCATATCGAGGAGGTGGAGGTGGAGGAGGATGAGGAGGAAGGAGGAGAATGTTGGCGAGACACCAAAGGGGACCATTGTTGATTCCTTCACTGTTCAGCGTGTATGGGCGAAGAAGAGGAGTTGGAGGAGTTGGAGGGAGGAGGAAATGGACAGCAGGCCAGTGAGGGGAGTGAATTCTTACGCGTTGGTACTCTGGCGCATATGGCGATTTCATGCTAGGCTGCCTATCCGTGACCCTCGCGTTCAAAGAATTTATTCCAGCACCGATTACTGGGTGTTCACTCTCCTGGACCCACGGTACAAGCAAAATCTTGCCACTCTCATCCCTGCAGAGAAAGGAGTGTGAGAATGCATGAATACCAGCAGGCCCTGGTGCACAAGCTGAAACAGTATTTCCTTCTGACAGCGCTAGCGGCAGAGTGCGTAGTTCTGCGGACAAGTGCGAGGAGAGTAGGCGAGCAGGCAGCTTGTCCAGCACTGGCAAGGTACGCTTACAAGTCTTTTGCCAGCTTTATGTCACCCCAGCAAGACACTGTCACCTGTCCCCAGTCTCGGCAGGGGGTATTGCTGATCTTTACAGAAAGATGGTTGAGGGAGTACGTGATGGACCATACCATCGTCCTAAATGATCACCACGCTCCCTACAACTACTGGGTTTCAAAGCTGACATGTGCACGGACTGGCAACTGAGTACGCTTGGAGGTTCTTGCCTGCCCGCGCTAGCGTCTTGTCCGCAGCGGGTTTTTCATGCAGCTGTTGGCATCATCCACCCCCCCGATAGACGTAACCGCCTGTCCGACTGACAGCGCTGACAGGTGACGCTTATTAAATGAATAAAGGCTGGATTTTCTCAGAATTTCCAATCCCACCAGGGAAGGAAGCTCAACCTGAATATTGATCCCCTCCTCCATACACTGCTGACACTAGTACAGATAATACATACACTGCAGACACTAGTACAGACATTACATACACTGCAGACACTAGTACAGACACTACATACACTGCAGACACCAGTACAGATAATACAGACACTGCAGACACTAGTACAGATAATATATACACTGCAGACACTAGTACAGACATTACATACACTGCAGACACTAGTACAGACATTACATACTCTGCAGGCACTAGTACAGACACTACATACACTGCAGATACTAGTACAGATAATACAGACACTGCAGATACTAGTACAGATAATACAGACACTGCAGACACCAGTACAGATAACATATACACTGCAGACGCTAGTACAGACATTACATACACTGCAGACGCTAGTACAGACATTACATACTCTGCAAACACTAGTACAGACACTACATACACTGCAGACACTAGTACAGATAAAACAGACAGTGCAGACACTAGCACAGACATTACACGCACTACAGACAGGAGCTGCAGACACTAGTACACACATTACATACACTGCAGACGCTAGTACACACATTACATACACTGCAGACACTAGTACAGACACTACAGACAGGAGCTGCAGACTCTATTTACAGTTCATCACCTTCTATTTACAAAACATTCTGCAAAATCCTCAGCTCAGAGCAAGACAGGAGAGAAATTTGCAGAATTTTGCAGATACTAGAGACAAGTGTCCCCTGTGTAGCAGGATGATCACACTAGTGTCTGAGGGGGATACTGTGCAGAATTACAGGGGGGCAGCAGAAGATCAGCTGCTGGTGAGGAGTTCACTGGGTGCAGGGTGTCACACACCTGGGTGCTCATTTTACTGCAATACGACACTGTATCCTGTAGCGGAAAACCTCGACTGCCCACTTGGGGCATTTGACTTCAGTAGTTTATACGTGTGAGACTATGATTGGATAGAATTATAGAATTTGGCTTATTTACAGTCCCCAGTTGGTTCCAGAGTAAAGGGTCACTCTAACCCCTCACTTCCACACCTGTTTCCTCTTAATTCCCAGTTATTTGCTCTGTTTTTTCAATGCTTTTTTAATGCTTTACTCATGCTTTTGTGAATTTTTTTTTTCTGTCACCTAGAGCTAACTGTCTTGTGACAAAAAGTATTTTTTTAATAAACAATGAACCTTCCCTAAAACTTGCTGTCATCACATTCTAAAATTGGTGAGGGTGGTAGACTCCCTTAAAAACCCCTTAAGATCCAGTCCCTTTTTGTTTTTTCATTTCCATTTTTCACTCCCCCACCTTTAAAATCTATAACTTTTTTATTTTTATGTTACAAGCTTGTGATGGCTTCACACGTGAGGTATTTAATATTCCATCTGTGTAACTGGGAATAAATCAAAAACAGTTGAAAATGGTAATAAAATGCTCTACCAAGTTTTTTCTGTGTTGCTTGGAATTACGGATTTCATCACTGTGCGCCCCATATGACAGTGTACTTACTTTATTGCTTTGAGTTGTACGATCCTGAGATAGCAATTGTATAGAAGTTTTATAAGTTTTCATACATTTACAACAATTAAAACCTCCTGCACAAAACGTGCTAATAACTAATGCTAATAAAACTCTGGTAGACGAAGTTGTGGGTGGTGTCACTTTTGCGCTTCCTTTTTTAGGACTGTGCGTCCTTTTGTCCAATTTTATAGATTACAGGGATTTGATATTTTTCAAAATGGCATTTCAACTCGGGGCGCTATTCCGTTACGGTTTAACATGCAGTAAAAAAAGGTTATTAATTTGATAGATAGGCATTTTGGAAGCGGCAATACCTAAATTGTTTATGATTTTTAACTATTTATTATATGACTTCTAGGGAAAGGATTTGTTTTTTTTCAAACTTTATAAAAAAATTCTTACTATTTTTTCAGACCTCCTAGGGTACTTTATAACCCTTGTCAGGTTTTCTTGATTGTCCATACCATGTAGCCATACTACAGGAATTGCGTCTTCGATAGACCCGAGGGGCTGTGATACAACCAATCGCTTGCCCCCGATGATGTCCATGGGGATTGACTATCTCACACAACACTGGGCGTCGCCATCTTTTTTCAGCCGCCGGCAGCTTTTGCAGGTGTTAACAGTAAGTGTTGCTGCCCAAATAGCCATCAAAGACTAACGGCTATGGAGATGGGCTCGCCTGGAGCCCTCTCCATTGCACCCGACACGCGACGCTATTTTATATATTTATTTCTTTATAGATCACTATTAATTCCATGGTGCTGTACAGTCAGTAAGGGGTTCCATACATAACATTAAGACGGTACACATACCAAAACTACGGAGATCAGGAAACAAGTGGAAGGAGGACCTGCCCCGTGAGGGCTCACAATCTAATCTATTTTATAGGCCTATTTATGTTGAAAAGGGGTTTGTTCATGACATTTGTCCCTTATAATTGCCCATGCTGGCCATCAATCAAACAATGTAGAGTGAGGAACCATTGCAGTTCCGTCATTCCTATATTAAGTAGATTGACAGGAGGTCCATGAATAAAGTCTAATGTAAATGAAGTGACATGTTATATTATTGGTTGCTGCTTTTTTTCCTCTAAGCATCAGACAGAGTTATGGAAGAAATGAATAAATGGGATTCTCAAGCATTACACAAAACCACACATACATTAAAGGGACATGACATATTCCAATAAGATGATTATATCCAGTTTCCTAAAGTGAATAAAAAGTAAGAGTTTCATTATAACCTTCATTGGTACACTATGATTCATGACAAGTTCCAAACCTCGAGAATGTGAAAAGGTCAGAATTGGCGACAGAAATGATAGTTTTTCCTGATATGATTTGTGTTATGGTAACTATATCACTTTTTTTATCTAACCAGTGATAGAATACAGGCGGTCCCCCTGCTTAAGAACACCTGACTTACATACGCCCCTAGTTACAAACGACCTCTGGTGTTGGTTTACTGTAATTTTAGTCGTAGGCTACAATTGATCAGCCTGTACAGTTATGCAAAGGTGTCTTGTAAACTAAGCTTTATTGTCTACCTGCTGGTTATTATGCAATCCAAAATTTTAAAATCAATTGTCAACAGAGACCAAAAAAATTTTGGCTGGGGTTCAATTCATAAAATATACAGTTTCCGACGTGCTACTAATTCAAACTTTAGAACAACCTACAGAACTGTCTGTACGTAACCAGGGGGCTGTCTGTAGAGTTCCTTTTTTAGGGCCCAAGCCTTCCTAGGGAGCGATGGGCTACCCAAACCCACTAACCAAATTTAATTTTACATTTACCCATGAATCCTTGTACATCTGTTCTTTTTCTCAATACACAGTACAAAGAGCCATGCAGGACCTTTAAATTCCTCCAAAGGTCCTGAAACGCCAGAGTTAAAGCAGGCAGAGAGGACACATCCTACATTGCCCCAAGACACTTATTCTAATGCCATATGTAGGCAGTGATACTAACGATCAATTATTAAACTCCCGGCCACTTTATTAGGTATACCTGTCCAACTGCTCATAAACAACTTTAATTTCTAATCAGCCAATAACATGGCGGCAACTCGTGCATTTTAGGCATGTAGACATGGTCAAAGACAATCCCTGCAGTTCAAAACGAGCATCAGTATGGGGAAGAAGTGATTTGAGTGCCCTTGAAACGTGAGATGGTGTGTGGTGCCCAGAGAGGGCTGGTCTGAGTATTTCAAAAACTGCTGATCTACTGGGATTTTCACTGCACAACCATCTCTAGGGTTTCAAGAGAATGGCTCGAAAAAGAAAAAACCATCCATGTTGGAGCGGCGTTCTTGGGCGGAAATGCTTCTGATGCCAGAGGTCAGACGGAGAATGGGCCAGACTGGTTCGAGCTGATGAAAGGCACAGGACTCTCAATCGCCACCCTTACAACCAAGGTAGCAGAAGAGCTCTCTGACCACGTACGTCCAACTTTGAGGAGATGGGCTTACCCAGCACGCAGAAGACCATACCTGGTGTCACTCCTTCAGTCTAAGAACAGGAATCTGCGGCTACAAATTGCACAAGTCTCAACCGAAATTGGACAGTAGAAGATTGGAAAAACGTTGCCGTGGTCTGATGAAGTCCCTCGATTTATCTGCTGCGACATTCAAAATGTTAGGGTCAGAATTTGGCGTAAACAACGTGAAAGCATGATCCATCCTGCCTTGTATCAACGGTCATCTGGTGTGGTGGGTCATGGTGTGGGGAATATTCTTGGCAATCTTGGTCCCCTTGGTACCCAATTGAAGCATCGTTGGCCAACGCCACAGCCACCTCTTATGTAAAGGCCCAGGCACGGGGCGGCATGTGTGGTATATAAACTTTTACATTTTGCCCCCAAGCGACTATTTTGTGGAGTTTCACTAAGAAAAGGGAGGTATAACATAAACAAAACTTGAAACTATACTATAGTCGGTCCTAGAACAAACCCCATTACAACTCCGTTATTCATACCTACCTATCTGCCCAGCTCTGCACGCGCATTCATCTCTTAGACCTCTTCTCTACCCTTTCTTGTATTTCTAGACTTGCTTTCTCTTGTGAACACCCTCCCTTGTTGAATTGGCTTATTTTCTGTATGAACATCTCCCCCGAAAGTGTGATCCCTTTGCTTCACGCTCTTATTACTCATATTTTTTACACTTGCGCCCCTGCTCGCCCTCCCCTTGCTTTATTCCGCAAAAGAATGGTATGCCCCTGCCCCCCACCCTTTGCATCGTTCCCCAATTCTCTGGCTATGCCACTGGCCTACAAGATTCTCTCCGGTACCCCCTGCAGTGCTCGATTCACAGGTCAATCCTAAGCCGACATCCCGGGGCGCAGCGGAAGCAATTGACCCCAAACTCATGTGGCCATGTCCTCTTCGGTCCCACTGACAACGCTCCTTACCACTCCCCTTCGTTCACTCTGATCCTATCCCTACCTCCCAAAGGCCCCTTCTCCCCCCCTCCGGTCCTCCACCGCTACCGGCCCCTCCCCCCTGCCCCAATTCGACCCATCCATGGAATCTAAGATATTGTCCTGCGCCCCGGCCCCGTAGCCCCTTCACGCTCTCGGCGCTGTCCGGTTCTGTTCTGCCTCCTGCGGTTTACAGCGCCAACTGTAACGATAATCAAACATCCAGGCGCCCGGAACCGGGTATTCATTGAAGCGCTGCACCGAGAACTTGTGAGACACATTACAAAATCCTCATGCATAAAGCTGGAACATATCAATGGTTCTTGAACATGACAAAGAGAGTTCATGTTACCCGCAAATGGGCCTCCCAGTCACCAGATCTCAATCCCAATAGAGCATCTTTGGGATGATGGTGGAATCGGTTAGATTTCGCCATCAGGATGTGTGTAGCCGACAAATCTGCGGCACAACTGTGTGATGAACATAACGCTGTACTACAATATGAGCACCAAAATTCGACGGGAAGGATGCTTCCAGCACCTGTAATCTTGTGCACGAGCAGGGAGGGATTGAGGCAGTCTGAAGGCAAAAGGGGTGCCAACGCCAGTTACTAAGCATGGTGTAATAATAAAGTGGCCAGGGAGTTGACATGAATTAGTTATTTAAACAGCCCAGGGACCAAGCGTTATATGCACACCCCTAGATGTAGGTCATAAATTATAAAAGAGAAAAACCATTAGCTCTTATGAAGATATGAAGCCTCTTGTCTCCATGTACATAACGGTGAGTACAGTCATCCACACATAATGGAAGGAAAATTATACATTAAAATAAAAGCAGAGGGTATAACACACATAACCACGACTCCTTATCTGAGATACCAAAATTACTGTCTGGCACTTCGGAAAACAAATGAGATAATTGATTCCCTCCAATTAAAAGAATCATAGCTAATTATTGAACAGCAAAATATAGATTACGATACTTTAAGATTGTCTGGGTGAACTTAGGCTTTTACATTGATGTACCAGATTTGTTTCAATATTTGGGCAATTTAGTAATATTTCAAAACAGGGTTGAAAGTTTTCAAGTGCACAGGAGCATTTCGCTCCAATGGATTCTTTCGTTCAACTGTTGCGTTAAACTTCTAATAGCCACTCCCCTCTGCCTAGTAAAAGCTGTAGCTAGCGTCTGATAATCCACTACAGTAGATTATTCAGACAGATCAATAGAAGCAACGAGCACCGTAGTGTGAGGACAGGCCCCCAGTGCAACCAATTACAATCCTGGAATGACATAATCAAGAAAGGAAATCCATCATCAAAATCCATCATGATAAACCGGGACACATACGTATAGATCCAGGCACTATGACTGTGGTAATATTCTTTTATATTTGTTGTAGGTGGCCTTTCCTTTAAAAATACACATGTAGATTATGCTAATGAGTCTGAAGTGCTCTCGAGTTACAAGAGCTCACAGGATGTACATGTCTCCCCTCCCTCTGTTCTCTCAGCACTTCCCCTTACCCTACTGTGCTACTGCACAGCTTAACAGCATGTGAAGCTGCACCTCAGAGTGCTATGTTAACACCCCTAGAAGTTTAAAGGAAAGAAGGTTGTCATCAGTGGCTTACTAGAAGCTGATGGGCCCCAGTGCAAAGTCTGGTGCAGGCCCGACTATAATGTATGGTTATAGTAATAGTCTTTTCATATGGTAAAGTGACACCTTATTGGGCCCCCTAAGCCTCCTGGGCCGGGGTGCGATCGAAACCTCTGCACCCCCTCAAAGTTACGGCCCTGGTGGTCAGGATAACGGATATAAGAAGCTTACTACAGTGGTTGCCTGGATCTATGAGTAAGGATCCCTGGTTGATAGATTTTGAGGATTACTTTAACTGTATTTAAATGTGATTCTTATGCACTTGTTTTTTTTTTTATTTACTAAAGGGGGTTCATATTAAGGTAATTTTATCCTGTGGGCAGCAGTTGGTCCAGTGGTTCTCTTGTCACCACTGATCTTGTTGGTATACAGAAGCTCAGGGGTTACGTCACATTGACAGTGACCACCCTACAGCCTTGGTAGTGGCCTGCATTAGGTTAAAGTGGATGGGGCGATGTCACAGATTGAGCCGCGTGTGGGGAGGCGTGCCTCTGGAATGGATAATAGATCAAAGTAAGTACTATATAACTTGGAGCTAATTGTAGATACCAGATACAGACATGGGGGGAATTTAACAGAAATGTCTGAGGTAATAAACTATTCAAAGTTGCCCATGGAGAACCACTCAGAGCTTAGGTTTGATTTATAACAGCTGTGGCAAAATGAAAGCTGAGCTTTGATTGGATGCCATAGGCAACTACAAAAGTTTTACCTCAGACCCCCTTATTAAATCTCCCTCATGGAGATTTTCTGGCTTTTTTGGTACAGAATTTATACAATGCGTAGGATATGTGATATAATTGAATATAATTATATCATAACTTTATATTATAACATTAATGATGTGACAAAATCTTACATAGGGCACATTTACATGTTTATAGCTTATATTATATTTGGGTATAGCAGGTGATATCCTATATACATGTATTATGTCAAGCGGCTTGTTCCCACATTTCACGCCAGGTGCTCACTGGTGCCAATTTCTTCACATTTTCGAAGACTCGAGCTCGTAGAGGTTAACATTATATCTCTGCTGTTCCAGGACCCACCCGTAACAGATGAAGGCATCAACTGAGTGATGTTTGGCACGGAAGATTCATCTTAATGAACTGGACTAAGTATAAATAGGAATGAGTAAGCTGTTGAAATTGTCTGAGATTTGGTAGTCTGAGGCCAATCTTCACTTACTTTATTGTGCTCGCCAGTCTCTCTATCGCACCCTTGCCCTGTAATGACGCTGCTCAACACTTGACCGCATGAGTATAATACTGGTTAACAAAGTGTCCTCTAATGTTTTTAAAAAGGTGTATCTAATCAAAGTCAGGAGCCATGTGGATACCAGGTGACCCGGGTCGGATTGGACGCCGATATTAAAAATAATAAGAAACACTGAGACCTGTTGTTCAGATTAGTAAAGCTATTCATAGGACGGGATGTGAATAGGTCAAGAGAAACTTATTTTATATCTGCAATCATATACAGGCGGTCCCCTACTTAAGAACACCTGACTTACAGACGACCCCTAGTTTACAAACGGACCTCTGGTAATTGGTAATTACTTTATATTAGTCCCAGGCTACAATAAACAGCTCTAACAGTTATCAAAAGGGTCTGCGCAATTAAGCTTTATTGTTAATCCTGATTCTTATGACAACCAACACTTTGAAAAGTCCAATTGTCACAGAGACCAAAAAAAAATTGTCTCGGGTTACAATTATTCTAAAAATTACAGTTTCCGACTTACATACAAATTAACTTAAGAACAAAAACCTACAGAACCTATCTTGTATGTAACCAGGGACTGCCTGTACATATACAAAATCTATTTAGGCATCTTTCAAATAAACGATATGTGTGGCGGCTGTAAGCTAGCCGTAAAAACTACAGTGAGTATAACAGCAGCCACTAGAAATGCAGTACAGTATGGAGTACAGTATGGTGAGCACAACGTGTTACGCAGGGAAAAAGATAGAACGTGCTATATCATTGGCCTACGTGTGACGGTGCTGCACGGCACCCTATGGAGAGGGGATGGGGGATGAGTGCTAGACACCATCTCCTTTCCAGACGGCCATTTGCTATGCCAAGGTTTCGGCCTTTTGAGCACTGGTTGTGTCAAAGGGGTCTTAAAGATAACCTGTCATAAGAGGCCCTAATAAACCACTACCGTTATGTTGTTATCATGTTGGTTTCCTGGTGGTGTGGTGGCAACACCCAGATGTTTGAAGTGAGATGTTTACTTGGTTTTATGAAGTCAAGGAGGTGGAGAGTTTAACATTGAAGTCCTTCTCTCCTGCCTTAGATGTCCCCTGCACTGTAATTGATGGTCCTGCATCCAAGGACCAGATCTCCTCATTCCCTGAAGTCCACGATGGCAGGGGTTTAGAGGTAGGAGAGCTTGACTTCATGTTAAACTCTCCTTTTTGGGAAAAAACAGATTGAGCCAAATCTAAAAAATTACCCATAGGAATTCATACATGAAACGTGATTTAGAAGCCTATTATTTGGTGGTCCAGTGCCAGTCAATATTTAATAGTTGATCTGATGACCTATGTTTACTTCCATCTTTAACAGCTGGTGTGTAGAAGCCCTAGATGGTTGGTGCTCAATTTGATGACCTTTTATCACAAAATTCTTATATTTAGGAGCTAATTTTAGCTGTACTGCAACTGGAATTAATTTGACCTACATTAATGGAGCAGTTGAGAGGTTATCCAAGTCTTATTGAAATATTTGAGAAATGAATCATGCGATAAAAGCACCCATGTTGAAGAAAGTCCATGGACATAGATTTCCAAGGGGATTGCTGCAGTACATTAGCCAAGTCTGAAGATCTCTGTAATACGGGATCTGATTGGTGGCAAATGGGGTTTGAGTAACAGGCTTTCTGTTTATTGCAGAAAACTCAATGTGTGTGAAATACTCGCATAATATCAGTAACTACAGGAGACACAAAAATTTTTAATGGAAAGCCATGACCTGGACATATTCCCCCACTGTATTTTTTTCAAATCTCTCTAATTGAACAGTTTGTTAACCATTTTTTTCAAGAAAAGGAACATAGCAGGCTACAAGTACACTCAAAGGAGGTAGTAAAACCAAGGAAGGAGCTTAGGTCATATGGCGTGCAAAGGCCCAAAGAGTAGATAAGTCCAAAAGATTACCATATGACGACGAGTGTTCTCAATATGAAACAATGAAGTCAATAGGAGAATTATCCTGCACTGACTCCTCCCGATGGGAAGGATCCTAGGATGGTCCCACAGTTACTCCAAAAGAGCCACTTTTAAAAATAAAATGGACACAACAGCGGGTTTTATTGGATTTTCAGGGCACATCAGTGGCTGAAAACTGCGTCAATGTCCATGGCTTTCCGTAGTGTGGGGCTGTTATTATCTGTGTATGGCCGAATATAAATTAACACATGTTGTAATCATTCATCTTATATTTTATGACACTTCCACCCAACATTTTTGTGAGAAATTACTATTTAATGAGGCAACAATAAAATTGAGCCTGTTCTACATAACCTATAGAAGGACGAATGACTCTAAACTCATTGTAATATCACAATCTAGAATCTCTAGGTTAATTGTCTGTGAATAGAGACCTAACTTGATAATTAAGAAATTAATAGGATAGGATTTAACCTTGGATGTGACAACTGGATTCACTACACAGTCCAGCACATGAGCACTGAAACAAGGTGTACAAACCAGCTCAGTGAAGATCTACGACATATTAAAAGACAATTGAGAATTAGATTCCCTCTTTGATGATCATTAGTTTTGAATGCTAGACTTGCGATTATTTGCCCGTTCCGCCATCATCCACTCCCTGGGGTGGGGGGCAGAAGGGGGGTGTAGCCAGCTAGTGGGAGTGGTGCGACGGGGGTGAGTGCCTGCACACTAGACTCCCGCCAGCGTTTTTCATGCATAGGACCATAGGTCGGACTGGCATTGAATAAACACTGCACAGCCTCTTGATGCATGGCTGCGCCTGAAGTGTCGGCGGGGGCTATCATACACCAGTGCACGAGCGGTGTATGATAAATCCCCCCCTTCATATACTTATAAAACATGGCAGAAAGAAGCCAAGTTAAGCCATGTATAAACATTATTGTTGGAAATGCTTCCTGAAAAAAAAATGTTTTACGCAATGACATTTAGAATCACATGTTTTATACAATTCTAGTATTTCCAGGTATTTCTCACATTATCCCTATAAGCGCACAAGAGATTTATTGCGGATGCAGCATCCCCTTGCTTGCACATAGTTCCTTTGTTCTCATCAGGTAATACTTGATGGAAGTGGATGATTTTGTGTCAGGCGCAGTCTACCAGATTGTGTGGATTACACAGACTCGCACTACGTACCCATCATTGTATCCCAAAATGGCCTTCTTGCAGTATTCTATATACAGTTTTAGGGATTTTAGATGTTTGCTGGTATATTCTGCTGTATGCTTATATTATAAGATTTTCATTTTGTATTTACCCTGGGTTCCAGTCTGATCTTAATACTTTTCGGTAAAGAATAATTTAAAGTAATAATGTTCTGGATACTATAGAATAAAGCCAAAGGAAAAAGCAGAAATAACTCTCTGGGGTCTCAACACAGAGCCGAGCATCATAGTCTTACTTCCCTCATCTAAGAAGCTGAGTACTCTTGATGTGCTTTGTCGATGGTTAATAGAAAGTCAACAGAGCTTGGCACAACTGGTTGTGACTGGCCAGTGTCCTGGGGAACTGACTTCAGAAGCTTATCAATGTAGTCTACTAAGAAAATCGACTGCTGAAAAGAAATATATACTTAGAGCAGTGATCAATTATGACTACTCATGAGGAGGAATTTAAAGGGATATTTGGGAAATATCAAGTTATAAGCCTTGTATAGCTGTGTAATCAGCTGCTGAGAACATCTAACAGCAGTGGTGATGGGTACTGGAGTCCCCAATCTTATATTGAGGACTATTCTTAGAGTTTTAACCTGGAACCCGCCCATACCCCATTTTTTTTTACCTTTGACCATAGTCTTACAATGGAATAACAGGAGAAGCTCAATCTGAAGCTAGGGATCAGTGGAGTCCTAGCAGTAGAGCCCCCATGATTAGCAGTTACACCTATCCACAAAATGGTAATAGTTACCAGAAATCCCATTAAGTCATGCCTAATGGATCTAAAAGGAATACAACATGTCTGCCCCTACCATCTCTGTTGTCGCCCTTTCATTCAATATTCCCATTTCTGTGAATGGAGAAACAGCAGGAACCATAACGTGACCAATATTAGCGGTCTTGTTAATGCTTCAATTATACTTTCTTGTCCTCCATGAAGTATTGTTTCTTTTGCGGATGTGCTGGGTTGTTGTTGGTGGTCCATAAAATTGGATAAGTGGTCACTAAACCTAATTCCTGTTGTTTTCCGTCAGTACAAACTGATGATCGCACATGTTTACGTCTGAGATGTATTCCCAGCATGGGTAATCAGTCCCCATGAACAAGAAAGCTGGAGATTATCAAGTAGGAGCCTCTAGGGTGATTTAATGAATAATGCGGCCACACTGTTGTAACTTATATGGCCGCAGATTACCAAGCAATGGATTCTGTAAAGTAATTTGGCGGCACATGTAACATGGCCAGGTATACAGCTCAAATCCATATGTAGGGTTCCTTGTCCCACATGATCATGACTAGGTCTAGGGACAAACAGCTAGCCTCAAATCCAGATGGGATTTATTAACTTGTCTGATTAATCATTGAGTTGTTTCTTTTTTTTGTTTGGTTGAAGATCAAATTTAGACTTTGTTTAAAAAACTGGATGGTAAACGGGATCTGCATCTCGAATTTGGAGCCGCAAAGGAACTTATTCGTAGACTTCCATGACCTGATGTACAGTATGGTTTATAATCCCGGTTATCAATATTGTTCTGACATCTAAACTATTCTGTTTGAATCTATAAATTGCATAAAATGTATTAGTTATATATATATGGTGTATCTATCAAATAAAGAGGTTGGTTTTTAATCACATCTCATCAGGTTGGACTGCCGATCAGAGGTCTTGGCTCTGACACATCACTATAGGTCCCCAGGGTCTGGCAGATAAATAAATCTTCATCACAAATGTTAAGGATTGCTCCCAGTCCCACATGCATTTGGACTTCCACTGTAAATTGCCTTACAAAAATTATGACAACTAACGGATCCATTAAAGCATCATTGATGTCAATGGACTTTGAAGGTCTCTGTGAGTGTCCCTATTCAACCACTGTTAGGCTTCATTATTTCCACAGGGAAAAAATAGTTCTATAATTTCTGTCCAATTTTCTGTCCTCTCAAATAACTGAAGCCTAACAAAATGTGCAAAGGACAATAATAGAAGCCCTTTAAAGTCAATTGAAATCATTGGACTATTAATGGACTCATTAGTCTTCCAGTTATTATCATTCTAGTGAGGAAGATGATAACAGAGGTCCAAAAACACAGTTGTGAAAGGATCTCACATAGATACAGAGCTTTACGTAGACAGATATGTTACATGTGTATCATTTCAGGGAAGGCGCATCTCCTCTTCATCTTGCTGTTGGTTTATCTTCTCTTTCTTTCTACATTAGGATATCAGCCGATTGATTTTCCATACTGAAGACACAAGTTACATTAGAGGTGTAAAGGAACCGATCACAGGGGCTGAGTTGGATAATAAATATGTCACGTTAGGGCGCATTTACTTACCCTCCATGTCGCGATCCCCGATCTGAACTGTCCGACCATCATGCGATTCACGTAGATGTGCACCCAGATATCCTGCATGTGGTCGCTTCCCCGCTCAGGTCCGCCGGAGTTCACCTTCTCTTCTGGTGATGTAAGTGGATTGTCTGTGATAATTTAATGTTAAATACTGCGCTCAGTCTGAATCTGTGGATCGTCCGATGGCCCGCCCGACTTCTGCAATGAAAGCCGGCGCCGATGCGCCAAAATCCGATTGCGTGCGCCACATCTCCCCTTTTAAATGTGGAGCAAAATGGTATCAATGGAATATCAACATTTGTGCGGGTCCCTAGTTAATGAGCCCCCACAGTTTGACTTCACAACCCCTTTTTTGGCTTCAGCCATGTGTATGAGGTACAAAAACAAAAAAGTAAACAGACTGGTGTTAATCAATGACAGGAAACAAATTAATTTTTCCAAAACATCCAAGTTTCATTTTTCTGTATTACCTTGATATTCAATTCCAAGGTCTATGGGCTGCATTGTTCCCCTGCTGACTCTTCCCTGCAGTTTCTACATAACTTGGAGATATTTCTGTGAAAAATGAATGGATTTATATCAATATTACATCTTTCCACATTGTATGGACGTCATCTGGGAACATCACAACAATGATATGGGACTGAAGCAAAACAGAAAGCATTTGTGGACAATTCACATTTCAAGTATTTTGTGCCGTGTAACCACAACATCCGAAAATCTACAATGTATCAATAGATCTACAGATCCTCTGTGTGAATACTTTACCTTAGAGACATGAATATGTTACCTTACTTCTAATGTCTTGTCTGTTACAAAGTTTTTCTTACAACTCCCATGTGTTGCTAAGTACAAAGTGCGGCTGACAAGCCCCTCCCTCAAATATCTCCTATTAATAACCTTTGCAACACCAATGCTTCATTGTTTGTAACCATGGCTACACAAAAACATAATCTGCTCCAGTATATACTACTGGTATAATCCTGTATCAACATGACGTAATCTCTCTTCCACTTCAATCTCATCTCACTGAAGAGATCTAGGATCATTTCTTTCCCAAAAGCAGAAGATTGTAACAGATTCTGAAACTGATGCAAGTTGTAGAGCACTGGGGCATGTGACCACTTTTGTGCCTAATATGTACTTTTTACACCTCTCTTATCTATCTATCTATTTACTAAGACTATTTATCTATATATCTGAGTTATTAAGCTGAGTGTATGTGTCCGCTAAAGAAATTTGCACTGTGTGTTTTCAGAGCCCATCTCTGTGACTCTGGGAATGATAGACCAGGTTTGAGACAGAATTTTACCCGCGCTTTACAACAATCCACTTATTAACACCATATACAGGAGCCACTGTTGGAAGCTGAGCCGTGATTGGTTGTGTTCTGTCTCACAGGTCATTATATGAGCTCTGAGCTTTGATTGGTTACTATAGGCAAGAGTGTAAGATGCTTATGTGTGAGGTAAGATGGATAGAGACAGACAAGCTGTGACAGGACTGAAAGACAGGCTGTGACATGGATGACAGACAGACTGACGACTACAGACTGACAGGCTGTGACAGGGACTGACTGACAGGCTGTTGACAGGGACTGACAGCTGTGACAGATAAAATAAATTTTTTTATTTCTATTTTGTTAGAGCGCAGAGCAGTTATTTACTATCCTGGGCAACACCGGAGTACAGCTAGTCTAATATGTATGTAGTGAATGTATGTGTGTACGTATGTCTGCTAAAGGAATCGGAAACCGTCGCGTTTACAATCACCAAATTTTGCATAGCACTCTCTACATACGGTTTTGAGCTAAAATTTTTGCCACTTGCTTTCCAAAATCCACTTATTACCCCCCATATACAGTATATATAGCATACTGTCTGCTGCTGTTGTGGCAGTTGGAAGCTGCCACAAGTCATTATATGAGCTCTTAGCTGTGATTGTGACTATAGGCAATTAGTATAAGACGCTTATGGTGAGGTAAGATGGATAGAGATACACAGATTGTGGTAGGGGAGATTTATCAGACAATGTCTGAGGAGATCAACTGTGCAAAAATGAAATTAAGCTCTGATTGGTTGCCAAGGGACTGACAGAGACAGTCATGAGAGTTTGAGACAGGCAGTTGCTGGAACAGAGTATCAGACGGACAGTACTGGAATGAGAGTGTCAGACAGAGAGTCGCTGGAATGAGTGTCAGACAGACAGTCATTGGAATGAGAGGGTCAGAGATAGACAGTCGCTGGAATGAGAGTGTCAGACACAGACAGTCGCTGAATGAGAGGTTTAGTGCCCCAAATCGTCCTGTATGATTTATGAATGGGGCAAAAAAACTATGCCATCTCGTCTCCTTGTTCCCTCAGTGCCTATGTGTTCTGGCAAGTGAATCTGGTCTTTACTCTCCCCAGATTCACTGTGCAGCGCCGGGAGATATGCCCTGGCTTCACTTCCCGCATTATAAGTAGGTCAGTAGTGGCTACTGGGGGTATGGAGTATTCTTCAGGCCAAACCTGTGGTTTAGAGTTCCACATCAACCTGAAGTATTGAGGTGTAAAAAAAAATGAAAAAAAATTGCACATTGAACACACATCTCCAGATCCTGCGCCATTGCCCCCAGGTGTTTCCCTCATCTATCTTACATTCAGAGTTTTTTGTGCCTAATGTATTCATCCCTTGTAACTCCAACCCGAAGGTGGCGTTAACTGAGAAGTAACACTGAGCCCCCCGTGCGAGCAGCTCACCCCAGCAGCACTCAGCCAGCACTAGTAAGATAATACAGACATTAAATACACTGCAGACATTACATACACTGCAGACACTAGTACAGATAATACAGACACTACATACACTGCAGACACTACATACACTGCAGACACTAGAACATAAACAGACATTACATAAACTGGCAGACCACTACATACACTGCAGACACTAGCTACAGATAATACAGACATTACATACACTGCGAGACCCACTACATACACTGCAGACACTAGTACAGATAATAAACAGTACATACACTGCAGACACTATATATTCTGCGACAATAGTACAGATAATACAGACAACCTACATGCAGACATAATACACTGCAGAACTAGTACAGATAATACAGACTTACATACATCGGACACTACATACACTGCAGACACTAGTACAGATAATAAAGACATTACATACACTGCAGAACAATATATTCTGCAGACACTATACAGATAATACAGACCATATACATGAACACTGCAGACACTACATACACTGCAGAGACATTAGTACAGAATAATACAGACATTACATACATGCAGACACTACATACCACTGAAGGGTTAAAGTGTACTATTATATGTCATGCATGTCTGTAACTTATCTGACTACTATGTCTGCAGCATATTCTTATATCTAGATAGATATTTTTGCTAATTTGGTAACAGAAAAACGCTGGTCAATATATAACACAGCCCTTATAGTGCAAGATATAATGGAGGAAGTCCCGGTGATAAGTATTCAGCCCCGGTTATAAGTATTCATCCCTTGATGATAGGTATTGCAGGGCGTAACAGACTGGTAGAGGTTAAATTGATTAGAACCCCTGGGTTAGGAAGGAGTTGTCGGCGCCCCTGGGGTGATAAGAGTATTCAGCCCCCTGGGATGCATAAAGTATTCGGGGCCCCTGGTGGTGCTGAAGTGGGTCTTCACAGTCCCCGTGGGTGAATCGGAGTATGTGCACCTCTGGTGCTAAATCTTGCCTGCCCCATGGTCCCATGCATTATGGTCGGCCCCTGGTACATAGAGTATGGTGTGGTCCCTGGTGATAAGTAATTCAGACCCGGACTGGCACCTAAGTGAAGGGGGGTATTAATAAGGTTAATTCAATAACACACGGACATGCCCGTGGGTTACTGCGCACAGGGTAGTATGTGTGCCGAACGTGCACTGCGCCCTACAACAAATACTAAGTTTCAAACACGTCAAGTGTGTAATAGCATTTTGACCCATTTTTCACGTGTATTCTGCCACAGTGGACTTACAATATTAAACCGGGGTTACAAAGGGATTGATCCTTGTTAGATAGGTGTCGGGGCCCAGTCTGAGGTCACTCTGAGAGAGGATCCTGTATATCCCTGTACTTTTATCGTATTCCTGTTTCAGTTACAGGGCCACTTTTAAGTCCTGTCCCCGCCATCCTGGATTGCTGCCACCACCATGTGTATCCTGCTGGGGATAGTGATGTTGGGTGGAAGCAGGGTGGGGGTGAAGGGTTAGGCGAGTAATCACTGGTGGAATTAATCGTGCTCACTGCACTAATGCGATTTAAGCACAACAAAAAATAATTTCAAGTTCATTCAACTCACGCAAAGACCAGACAGAATCTATATTTCTCGTAGTCGGGACCTTCAGTGTTTTTTTGCAACTATCTGTGGATTTCCTATGTCTTGCACTGAGGATAGGCTTCACGCTCGGACTCTGTATCATCTAGACTCAAGCCACACTGATCCTTGGAGTTCGCTTTATCCACTGGAATAACATGAGTGATGTAGTGCACCCGATATTTCCTGGCTTATCGAGATTTAAATAAAATAAGTCGGCTGAGAAAGGACGTAGATGTCCTTAAATGGACTTTCCTCGACCTGACTTTCCCAGCCAAACTTAGCATCATGAGGAGAAGAGCCGTGGGTTGGGGGATATAAAGAGAACTGTAGATACATAACTGATGTCTTTAAAGGATTATGGAGGCCCTGTTCACTCTTTGGAGAACCTTGAGTGCTGTCAGAAAGTTTCTTTTGTAAATGGTCGATCCTGTGCCTTGCACAAGTCGTTTCTCTGACCTATTGGCAGTTTCCTTAGACCTCAAGGATTCTTATGTGCTTTGACCAGTAGCTGTGAGCGGTGAGGGTCTCAAGGAGGATCAGAAGGAAATGGACATCAATTTGAGTTAATATGAGTGTCAAAGCAAAGTTCGGAATACTTAGGACCATGTGATATTTAAATTTTTCTTGTTTTAATAAATTAGCAAAAATATCAACATTTTGGTTTTCTTACTTTCAAGAGGGTGGACAGAGTGTAGGGTTAAGAGAAAAAAAACATTTTTTTTGTCTCTCAATTGGCTACAATGAAACAAAGACATGAAAATTTTGTTTTAATGCCCGGCCTGGAAAACTTTCTGTATTCACTGTACAATCGAAATCCAAGGAATTCGTACACCAAGTAGCATCAAACCCTTATAGTCCGGGACTCCGCTGTTACCCTGGGGTGTTTACCCTGTTCTGGTTTTACCAGGGCATTCGGGTCGGGGTTTGGGGGTATTAAGGAACATTCTTCCCAAAAAGACCGCAAAACGGCTGAATTGTCCGCTCATCCATAAACAGGACTTTATCCTTTGCATCATACAGCGGAATATGTCTCCTCAACTAACCGGCATAATCTGTTACAGGGGGGGGGGTGTGTAAAAAACGAAGGGCTGCAGTTGGGTGGACGAGATAGATTCTCTGTCCACCATTCCATTCAATTGATTCATGACTACCTCTGTGGCAGTCTGGAATACTGGGAATGAACTGATTACGGGTCCATTTCGCTGGCTGACCTGTTCATAGTTCTATGTTACAAAACGAAACAATAACCCATGCACCACCATGTATTTCTTTGTAACATACTAAAAATGCATGTTGTACCACATTAAAAACTGTTTGTATATCATCCGTCAAAAACGTTTTTAACAGAGAGAATTGAGGACGGGCATACATCACCTCTACAGTACAATATGTTCCTACTTATATGTCCACGTCTGAAAGGGAAGATTTCCATTAAAATTGAGCTCAAACGTCCCGTGTAGGGGGAGGCATAATATACGAATGATTTAAAAGCAATGTAACTTTCCCCATAGAAGAGCTCGACCACGAAAATGAAATTTCTTCCGCCTTTTCTTCCATTTTTTTCTAATGCATTGTCTGCTTTGCTGTCTTTTGATGTATCTCGGAATTCAAATCTTTTTTATAAATAGAGCGACATGTCAGAACTTCATTTGCTGCGGTCGACTCTTATCATCACTCTAGTTCTTCCCTTCTGTATACCTGTCATGGCGCTTTATATAAATGTGACCTTGATATTTACTGACTACTTAAACTGCGAGTATCTCCGGAAAATTTACGAAAATAAAAATAAAAAAATCTAAAAAAAAACTGAGAAAGCAGATGGAAGTCTCAGTGATATTGGATTCACATTTACAGTATGGAACTGTCTTATAAGAACAATTGAACTGCATAATATTTTATTATTCAACAGTAATTATTGTTACCATTACCATTTCTTACTACTCTGTTCTATAGTAAATTTTCCCTACACACATAGTGGGGCAGATTTCTTACCCGTTCCATTCGCATCCAGCCCCGGGTTCCTCCACTCTTTTGGGGAACATTCGTGTCTCCGCGATTCACTAACGAGTGCTCCGATGTTTCACCAGGTTCCGCTGCTGCGCTGAAGTCCGACGCGGTCCACCGGAGTTTACCAACTAAACTGGGTGTCAGGTAGGCGCGTGTCAAGCTACCATTTTTTTTAAAAATAACGGTTGTTTTGTTACGAATCTGACGGTTTTCTGACGGCCAACCCCCCCCATTTCCGTCGCGGCAAGGCCGCAGGCTGATGCACCACATTCCGATTGCGTGTCGCCAAAACCCGGGGGAAGTCCTTTTTACAAAACACTAATTTTGTACTCACCCATCGATTCGGGCCCTTAGTAATGACCCCCATTGAAATATACATCACGATATACATCACTACTGCGCACTAAGCCTGAATATGACAACACCCTTACTCCAAGCTAAATAGCATTCCTGTTCGTCTGATGGAATTGTCTCCATGTAAGGGTGGGAGGTGGTAATATTTCTTGGCCTTGACGTGTGTGACGTCTCCTGCATTAATTTACAGTAGGAATAAGTAGCCATTACATAAATGGTCTTAGATTGGTAATGATAAAAGCCATAGGGACTACAAACCTTGAATAAGGTAAACACTCAAGGACAGACCCATTTACCATATCTCAAGGAATTGACCTTTTGGCTTCTCTCCCATTTGTTGTGTTATCGGGATTGGCTTGGGGATTCGGCTATAAATGTCTTTTGAGTACGGTTGATGAGCTCGCACTCCCACAACTTGGAACTCACCCCCCCTCCAGTAACATCTGGGTTTGTTGCTGTGCACGAAAATGACCAATCCACAAGAAAGATCAACCACAACACCGATATATGTGGGTGTAACTGTTTAATGCCACCGAAACATTGGCACCAGTCATTTAATCTATACATCTGAACTATGGGGCTGCTACGAGTGTGGCATTCAAAATGTACCACACACAATCGGAGGACAGGCACTGACGCAGACTTTAGCTGCCGGTGTTTGTATTAAGCCACACCTGAGCTCCGATCACACATTTCATAAGGAAGGACTCTCAACCGCCAAAAGTTAAGTTCCGACCCGAACTCCCTACATGATTTTGAGGTCCCATTTAGCACAGTGCATAGTCATCTTATTTTGGACTAGCTAGTGTTTTTACCCAACACATAGATAGAGGGATAAAATTCCATTGCTGAAATGTTGTGTCCATGCAGGCGCTTGGTCATGCAAGAGCAAAACCCATTTTTTTTTTAAATGATTCATGATGGTTTAATAAAATGAGAATTCCAAATGCTACCCATGAAACAAATGCTTGATGAGGCCCCCCAGTTAAATGTGTTCTTCCCACTGTATGATTGCTGGGGTTTCCCACAGTCAAAAATGTGTCTTCTAATGCCATCATCCTCAGTATATCAAAAAACATAGGCTTCTTTTCTGTGTGACTAAGAACTATTCAGTAACAACAGCCCCCCCCACACACATAATCTCAAGAAGTCCTTAGGGATTAATAAAGCGGCAAGTGTGCAATGCCTTGAACCTAATACCCAATGAACCACTCATGGGATCAACATTTTGGCAGGCCCCTACGCATCGACACAACCCCCGATATTGATGTTTTGAATCCTATCTGTTGGTCATGTCTGGACCGGGCATGAGTGGGTCGTTGAATAGGGTATTCACGCTGGGAACCCTGGCCCTGTCTATTTACAAAATTTCTTTTTTATTACTTCTAAACAGTCAATCTGTAAAAACTTACATATGACTTTCTTTGAAATCGGTCATCACGAATTTTGCCCTTACTTTTTGCAAATGTTTTTCTGTACCATCCTTTCTGCTTTTGTCTTCAGCGACCGCTGGAGGGGTGGTTCACTTCAAATGGTCATCTCTCTCCTGAAGTGTACATTAATGAGAAGACCACTTATGGTGTTTATATTAGAGAGGAGAATCTTCCATATCAAGATTGTCTGGTTTTTGAGAACCCGAACCGGGATAAAGGGTCAGTCAGTATTTGAGACTGCTATTGTGAAACACATTTTCGGTGGGACTTGGGATAGCTTCCAATGTTATAACAACTCCCATTATTAGCTGTGTCCTGCAAGTCTTTTGGTGATCGGGCATTTTGCACACTGAGGAATATTGGCTGACCCATGGACTTTCTCATTAAACTTTGCGACATTTCTTCTAATTTGGCGTAGGATTTTGTTCGATGTGAAGTGATGGTTGAAATATTCAGTTCATGATACAGATTTTTTCCGTTGTTCTTTTCCCTACAGTAGAGGAGCATTCATATAGCTAGGGCCTAGATCGTGCGCCTTATGAGATGCTGCGATTGAAGACTCCTTACTATGGAGGGCCCGCGGGGGCTATCGCAACAGTCACATGCAGCTAACATAAGGCTTTCTTGAAAGTCCAATCGTTGGGTGTGGTAAGTATGCCATTAAGCAGGAGGCAAGTCGCGATTGGTCGTTAGTATTTCCTTAGCCCACGGGCCGGACAGCAGTGTACTAATGAGATGGGCACGCAGGTGGCAAGTGGTCACTAGTTGTGTTCGTGTAATCGCATGCTCATTATCTTCCCAACCCCTGTACGGAAGGTGTGGCTGAAACGAAAGCTTTAAGCCGACATTAACCCGCTGAAAGGTACGACCAAAATAACTTTGGGAAGTTAGCTGTGGGCACAATCCTGCCTCTCCTACTTGAGAGTAATTATATCGTCGGGCGCTGTTAGGCTTGCCTCCACTAGTCGTGACACGTCGGGATCACCTATGTAAAAGAAGTTATATTAGCGGCACGGAGAGTGGACAAGATGTCCGGCCCTCGGCTGCTAATTTTCTACCCCACCACCTCCATCTCCCCACGCTGGGAGAGGGAGATGACGTCATGTGAGGGCATTGTAATCACACATTGCATTGATGTCACCTCCCTCCCATGCACCCAGCATAATTATCAGCCTGGAGCACCGCACGTCTTGGTCCCTGTAATCCGGGCAGCTATTATAGTTTCTTTTCTAGGTGTCTCAGTGTGTCAAGACTAGCGACTAGATAGCTGCAGGATCATTCCAAAGAAGAGGAGGTTTAGTATTTTCGAGTTTGTTCTTTTTTGTTTGTTTTTTAAATGGTTGATTTCCTTTAGTCCCTTTCCCCAATGAGAACGCATGTATGGTCAACAAGCCAATTATACGGAAAAAGAACACCGTTAGACTCATTACATGACAGTAGGCCTGCGCCACCCAATGAAGGTACAATTGCCTTTGTTTTTTATCCCTTTAAATCCAGCAAATGCTCGAAGTATCCAAATATAATATGATTGTCTTGATACAACCTAATTATAGAAGCTTGCTCCTTTATTTAACCTCCATCTTACAGATATCTCTTCTAAAACTATTTCTTTGTAGAGAGTTCAGAGAAACTAATATCCAAGAATTATCTCTTTAGGTTTCCTTAAGGAGAACAAAAAAAACTGCATGTTTCCGCAACATGATAAGACAGCAGCCGACTTCTTATTACTGGTTCAGCTTGCTCGACCTTGACTGATAATCTCGTAAGCCCTCAGTTCGCCAGCCGCCTGCAAAGTCTTAATTGTGTGGGATCCTCGGCACAGCAAATTAATACCGGCGGTGAGTGCCCTTCTCAACCATATAAATAATATTCAGAGCGCAATTTAATAAGAATTAGCAGCTGAGGCTGGTGGAATTAATGTCATTTTGCTAAGTTTGAGGTAAAAAAATTTATTGACTGTACGATTTGAAAACACTGAGGGACACAAGGACGTTTCGGCGCTGATCGGCAAATAGAATCATAAATTCACGGGGAAACAAGGAGAGAGAAATTCAATTCTGCCGTCCCGTTTTAGATAACTTGCTTGGGGTTAGCTTTGTAAAGATTATACAGATACAACATTTATTTGTGAAAGTCTGTAATAGGCAAAAAGTTGATATAGGGGAACAATAGGGTAAAATGCAGACGCATAATCATCAAATATGGGCAATATCTATTATTTCCCTTTTTTATAAGTTTCTAAATTGTAAAGGTCTCAAAAAAGATACATTTTTTATATCAAAAGTTTTATGAAATTATTAAATTGATTATTTGTCTCCATATGTTATAGATTTGGAATAACAAAAAATTCTTCCCTATGGAGATCAATTTATATTCGTCCGGATATTTGGGTGTGTCTTTTCCTTCTTTTCTCCGACATTTTGTGGACTTGTTGAATTATCTTAAGGTTGATATATCAGGCAGCTGGGTCCATGGGTTTTTTGCGATTTAATTAAAAAATTCAACAAAGGACCAAACTCTTCTTTCTTTTTTTTAAAAGTTTTCCTGTTCTGTTCCGACTGGAGTTTGTGAATTTTTACTTGATTTGTGAATTTTTCATACATACATATCTGGATTTTAAATATGCACTAGGGCGCATTTACTTACAGAAACCGTTTCCATGTGCGATTCCCCGATGGAAGCTGTCCGACCATGCCATTGCGCGATTCACGTAGATGTGCACCCGATATCCTGCATGTGTCCTTCCCGCTCAGGTCCGGGAGTTCAGCACTTCTTTCCTGGTGCATGTAAGTGCATTGTCTTGTGACATAATTAATGTTAATCCGCTGCGCTGTACAATCGTGGATCGTCCGAGGCCCGCCCCCGTTCTGTCATGAAAGCCGGCCCGATGCGCCCAAAATCCGATTGTAGGCGCAACATCATCCCCTTCTAAATGCATGTCCACAGTGCCGCATCCTGAAAAACGTCTGTACACCCAACGGAAATCCGGCCGCATGACCCTGATAAATAAGGCCGCACTCTGTTAAGCACACATATTTTCCTAGGTGAGTTGAAAAGTAGAAATTTGGGCGCACTATATCAATGTTCACCAAAAAGTTGGCGAAAAATAAAAGAAATTCTAAGATAATTGACACCAATAAGTAAGGTCTACACAACGTAACATTTTAAAGACACACTTTTCGCAGTGACGTGTCATTTTTATTAAAAAAATCAGTTTTTAATCTTACTGTATTTTCATTTTGGGCCTATAGACTCCTTTAATGAAATCACCATGTTATTGTCAGTGTTTATCTATGAACTCCTGTCTTCTAAAATCAACTTTAAAAATTATGCAAATTTCCCTAAAAGGCCTTATGGCTTGAACAGGCCCCTCCGTGATATAGCTTCAAAGCTTTTATACTGTGCAAGAGTGCTTCCATTTTTCACCTATGGTGAGACTTCAGCCTTTCTTTAAAACGTTTCTCCTCAATCGCCTGCTGTAAGCTCACAGTGTGGGAGCAGAAAGAGTTTCCTGTACAATGTAAACAATCCTGTGAAGTCTAGAGTTTGATGGGTTTTGATAACAACACCTAGTGTCAGACAATCCCTCGCCAACAGGTCAGTTCTTAGCTCCAGTCAGACTAAGCAGCAAATTGTGACTGTGCACTTGTAGTTTAAAAGATTTCAACCCCAAAAACCTTACGTTGCTTGCCTAGGGTTTACCGCCATCTTCAAAGGTACTCAGCCCCCCGCGCAACCCCATCAAGGGTGACCTTGGTTGGCCTGATAGACTGTAATCCAGAGCAGCATATTCACATTTTACTATAATAGCAAAATAATTTTTTGTCTAATTTAAGTATAAGTGATAGACCCCCAAGGTTAAGTACCATAGGGGGCTTAATTATATGTACAAAATAGGTTCCGGGCGAATTCTTTCTATGCCAAACCCCTAAATAAATTCCCCCGATTTCCCTAGAATCATATAAAATTAATAAAAAAGTAAAATCATGACATATTCGAGATTAACCACATCCAAACATCCATCTATCAAAATATAAAAACATTATAACATTTTTTTAAAATAGTATCAATGAAGGGGGCTCCTTGGTGTTACCAGAGCCTTTGCTGTGCTGCACTTCATCAGCACTTCCCTTGATATGTTCATGTCAGAATTTTTCCTCTGTAGTTATATTAACGATCATTAGCATATTGTACAGTTATTTTAGAAAGAAGTATGCCAGTAAACAAATTATAATAAGATTTACCACAGTCCAGGGGTTGGTCGGCTCTAAGACTATGTGTTCTGATTTATCATGATGATTTAATGGTAATCTACTTTAAAGGCATCTACCACCCCAGATGATAGTTTGTAAAGCAAGCACGAAAACACTGACATACTGGTGTTTTCCCCTCTGGCAGGATCTGCTCTTCTTTGAGCTTCCTACTCCCTCCCTTGGTTTAAGGGAAAAAGGCTTTTAAAATTATGCCAATTAGCTTGAGGGGCTCCAGGCTCCATTAAACACTATGGAGGCTAAAGCCTCAGGGTCATTTGCATAATTTTAAAAGCCTTTTTTGTAAAACCAGTGCATGAGAAGCTAAAAAGAGCATATACTGTCAGGGGGTGCAACATCAGTAGGTCATTGGTGCTTGGTTACCATCCTTCATCCTGGTGGTAGATTTCCTTTAACTGGGGGTGGCTCCACCATTCCTTGCACATGGCATTTTTGGACATAGTCCAACACTCGTGCGTTTTTCATATTTTAATTATGGTCACTACTGGCAGATGGTTGCTCCTGTGTTGGCACTGCCCATTCGACGCAATAGAACCTAATAGCATACGGGGTCCTGAAACTAAAGTACCAATTGCTTAGGCAACAAAATGTCGGTAGAGGTTGTGAAAGATTCTTCTGAGCCCAAACTGTATGATTATGGAATCTTTTTTGTAGTTTTTTTTAATCTCCCTCCATTCTTTAGTCCGAGTTGTGGAGGTTTTATACCACAATACCATTCATGTTGATTAGTATTATTATTATATTATTTTATAATACAACATCCTTAAAAGTGCTAAATTGCCTAGAAATTTCCTGGCTATTCGTGTTGAAGTAAAACATGGAGCACAATACCCTGCGCTTTTGTCTATTTTCCTAGAAATAATCGTCGGTTTAATGATTTTACATTTTTGGGAAGGAGTGCAATGAGGAAAATAAATTATATTCAGAAATTGTCGAATATATGTACAACATTTATTCTTTTTTTCCCTTCATACGCGATGACTCACTCTCACATTTTCGGCATTCTGTGGCATGAAACCTTTCCAGAAAATGGATGAGAAACGATCAATGATTATATTTACCAATAAAACCCCTGTCCTGCCGAAGATTGAAGAGATTGCTTATGTACGTAGGTGTGCGCGTTTATGTGCATTCTATATTAGCTATTCATTTAAACTCTAACATTTGTTCTTACGATGCATTTGGGAATAGTTGTGTAGTAAAAAAAAAAAGTTTATTACTTTTCAATTTTAAGATGTCATGATTGTCAATGTTCTTACATTATTGCCAAATACTACACTTTTCCCCGGTTGCCCATTACTAGTCCATTTAGTAGAAAGTAAGAGAATGCTCATGGCTGTTGGCCAGCAGCAAACTGGACCCAGATATTCTGATTGAAGTAAGGGACTGTGAATCACTGTTTCCCTAGTGATGTAATGATGGTTCAGTGTTATCTATATGGAGTTCCTTGTACAGGGAGGGGGAGGAGATAAGTCTTTGACATCATCATTGTCAGTATGATGGAATGATGGGTCAGTGTTATCTATATAGAGGCCATGTACAGGGAGGAGGAGATTAAGCTGTGACATCATCTATTGTCAGTAGTGATGTAATGATGGGTCAGGTGGTTATCTCTATAGAGGTTCATTTGTAAACAGGGAGGGGGAGGAGATAAGCTGTGACATCATCTATTGTCAGTAGTGATGTAAATGATGGGGTCAGTGTTTATCTATATAGAGGTCATTGTACAGGGAGGGGAGGAGAGGCTGGGACATCATCTATTGTCAGTAGTGATGTAATGATGGTCAGTGTTACTCTATAGAGGTCATTGTACAGGGAGGGGAGAATCAGCTGTACATCATCATTGTCATTATGATGTAATGATGGGTCAGGGTTACCTATATAGAGGTCAGTTTACAGTGGAGAGGGAGAGATTAGCTGTAGACACAATCATAACTAATGGTCATAGTGATGTAATGAATGGGTCAGTGTTTATCTATAAGAGGTCATTGTACAGGGAGAGGAGGAGAGAAGCTGGACATCATCCTATTGTCCGTAGTGATTTATGATGGGTCGTGTTAATCATATATAGGTCATTGGACGGGGGGAGAGATAAGCTGTGGACATCATCTATTTGTCATAGTGATTTAATGATTGGGTCAGTGGGTTATCTATAGAAGGTTTTGTACAGGGAAGGGAGAGATAAGCTGTGACTCATCTAGTGTCAGTAGTGATGTGAATGAATGTGTCAGTGTTAGGTATATCGAGAGTGTCTGCAGTGTATGTAATGTCTGTATTATCTGTACTAGTGTCTGCAGTGTATGTAGTGTCTGCAGTGTATGTAATGTCTGTATTATCTGTACTAGTGTCTGCAGTGTATGTAGTGTCTGCAGACACTAGTACAGATAATACAGACATTACATACACTGCAGACACTACATACACTGCAGACACTAGTACAGATAATACAGACATTACATACACTGCAGACACTACATACACTGCAGACACTAGTACAGATATACAGACATTACATACACTGCGAGACACACATACACTGCAGACACTAGTACAGATAATAAGACATTACATACACTGCAGACACTAATATCTGCGACATAGTACAGATAAACAGACATTACATACATGCAGACATACATACACTGCAGACACTAGTACAGATAATACAGACTTACATACATGCGCGACACTACATACACTGCAGACACTAGTACAGATAATAAAGACATTACATACACTGCAGAACAATATATTCGCAGACACTAGTACAGATAATACAGACATTACATACATGCAGACACACATACACTGCAGACATTAGTACAGATAATACAGACATTACATACATGCAGACACTACATACCACTGCAGACACTAGTCAGATAATACAGACATTACATACACTGCAGACACTAGAACAGATAATACAGACATTACATACACTACAGACGGAGCTGCAGACTCTATTTACAGTTCATCACTTCTATTTACAAAACATTCTGCAAAATCCTCAGCTCAGAGAGAAGTTTGCAGAATTTTGCAGATAGTACAGATAATCTATCTATCTATCTATCTATCTATCTATCCATATTCTATCTTCATCATCTATCTATCTGTCATGCAATTCAAAGAAGGGGAGAAGGTATTCAGAGAAAGAGTGAATTTGACTTCAGTGTTAAACTCTCCTCCTCCTGAGTTTATACATCTACTTCAAAGGTTGATTTTCTGGATGATTCCACCAAGCTGGGCAAGAAAGAAACATGATATAAGGGTGGCACGGTGGCTGAGAGAGTACACTTAGCAGCACTGGGGTTCGGGTTCGAATCCACCCAGGTCAACATCTACAAAGAGTTGTATGTGCTATCCGTGTTTGGTGGATTTCCTCCGTTACCTCCCACACTCCAAAACATACTGGTAGGTTGCTTAGATTGTGAGCCCCATGGGGACAGGGACCTATTTGGCAAGCTCTGTACAGCACTGCATAATCGTAGGAACTATATAATAATAAAGAATTATTATTAGTATATAGAAGCTGTAACTGCTTAAAAAATACTGGTAGTGGTTTATTAGGCCAATTCTGATGACAGGCTACCATAGGACTGGATGAAAAAAGCCTCCAACGATAGACATAGAATATAGAAGCACCGTGGACTTTATTCCATGCAATGTTTTGGTTGTGACGTCTGAGAAAGGCTGCCACTAGATGAAATGTCACATGTAATAAAGACCAGAGTTTTTTTCCTTGTGATCCCTTATTTGGAGTGCTGCTATCTATCCATCTTGTATCATCTATATAGTTATCATTTAGTTTGCATATAATGAGGCCCTACAGTTGATCTTAAAGGAATACAAAAAGCCTCAACTTAAAAATTGTAGATCCTGTAAAAAAAAAAACTGCCAGTGGGATTAATTCAATAGATTACAATACCAATGTTTCCCCATTGGATGTGCACATTTTATATTTCTTGTGCTGGTCCTGTGTTTTTGTTTTTTATATGTTAGCAGTATGATCTTTGTAACTTTAGGAATCAAGGTTCCATTCAAGCTTGTTGTCATAGAAACAGGAAGAGAGAAGCTTGGACCTGCACTACTTTGGTAAAAACTTGTTGTTTTCCATTTCTCCTTGCTCTTGTCCTTACTGAAAAGGATAGAATTTGACCCTGAGAGTTTGATGAGTTTTTTTTATGGATGTGTACTGCCTACATAGTTACAATATCATCCTGACTCTTTAGCAGTGATGGCGAACCTTTTAGTGGCCGAATGCGCAAACTGCAACCCAAACCCCCCTTATTTATCGCAGGGTGCCAACCAAAAATTAAAGCAGTAACTTATTGCCTCCTGAGGACAGCAACACAGTAGAAAGATGGAAAATTTCTTCATTTTAGCTCTTTCCAGTGTCCTCTGTACCAGAAAAAATTGTGGGGCCAGCAGGAGGTCCTCTAAAGATAATTCGGCCCTGTCTACTCATTCTCCCTCTTCCTACAGTCCCAAGCTGTAGCAAGCAAGTATCAAAATATGACTGAAAGCAGCACCTTTAAGTTGCTGGAACTGCGGAAGATTCTTTGCAGTTCTGTCTGGTGTGCTGGAGCGATGGCCCGGGTGCCCACAGAAAGGGCTCTGAATGCCAACTCTGGCACCCGTGCCATAGGTTCGCCACCACTGCTTTATAGCATCTTAGAATTTTTTTTAATCTTTCTATTTTGTAGATTATGATCATTAGTTTCCTGTTTCGTTTACTTTGGGTTATGTGATTCATTAGTGGCACCTCCTGTAATTGTGGGGTCCCAGGGAGGTCACAGAATAGTAATACATATCACCATATATGGCTGAAATGAGTTTTTTCTATCACTATTCAGAGTTTACTGAAGACCTGGAGAGGTCCTGACTTGTCAGTTTTAATAAATTCTTGCATTTTCCATTAAAAAAATCAATGCAAGAGCGTCACCTTTTGGAATTTCCCTTGGGTGTGCACAGTCATGGACATGGTGAGCTGTAACTGGACAGTGTCAGACTGCACACCCTTTGGTAAGAGAAACAGTAACACCCAGTTTATCATACATTTCCAGGAGGAGTAAACAGAGGAGTTGCAATACTGAAGTCTAAGAGAAGTGCTTCAGATTGGTCTTCATTTGAGCAACCAGAAAGATCCTAATACATTGGTTATACTTTTCCAATGTCTCATGTAACTACTTTACTTCTGAGATTACAATTTTATCAGTGTCGTACTGGCCCATCAGTAGAGAATCATCCACTGAGCCCTGGATGTAACCCATTACTATCTAATATGCATGTCAGTCATCAGATCCTCATATGGGTCTAGGGTCATACATATTCTTTTTCTTGAAGTTGGGGGAGGAGTAACTACAAAATGTTATCAGCCATTTACTCTTTATTTCTTTTATAGTACTTTTATATTGAGGAGAGACTATGTGGGCCTCTAGTTCTCCATATTTGCCCTATTTCACACCCCCTGACTATTCACTTTCATTCCTATCCTGATTGACATGCATGCTCGGAGGTGCATGTGATTTCAATGAAGAAAAATAATAATCCACTGCCAGGGCCTCTTGTGTCAGTTTAAGAACACATGAGGAGTTCATTATGCCTTCTCCGTTTGTTTCCCCAATCGCCACCAAACACATTGTGCTGGAACGGGGCGTGAGTGTGGGTGGAGGTTCGGCTGGATCATGAACACCAGTGTAGACTATAAAAAAATACCCTCCTCCTGTTCAATCAATGTCTACAGGTACGAACTGGCCGAACTGCACCCCATATTTATCGGATCACCAGCGAACTTTAAAACTGCTGTTAAAAATGTCTATCTTAATGAATTCGCCCAAATGTGTTGTACTTGTTGAAATTCAGCATCTCCCAAAATATGCTAATAAATGCAGCCAATGGTCTAGAACAGATTTCAGAAAAGGATTTTAACAATGTTGCATCAAAGAAGTTGTCCTTACTTTATTCTTATTGATATTTATAGAAATCCAATGGTGGAGTACCGTATATATTGGTGTATAAGACCGAGCTTTTCAGCACAAAAAAATGTGCTGAAAAACCTCCCCTCGGCTTATACACAATCAATATTAAAAAAAAAAAACTTCCATCACTCACCCTACAGAGCCCGATGGGCGTGGCTCCTGATGTTCGGCGGCTCCTCTTCTGTTCCCCGCGACTGGTCTTTGGTCTTCTCTCTTCTCTGTGTTGTATCAGCCGGCAGTACGCCGTCCACGTGATCTGCCGGCTGGAGCACAATATCACGTTGCGGTGTCGCCGCTGATGACCAATGCATTTTCCACCCTCAGCTTATACTCCAGTCATAGGTTTTCCCGTTTTTGGTGGTAAAATTAGGGGCCTCGTTTATACTTAGGGTCGGCATTACTCGAGTATATACGGTAAGTGATTTAAACATAACTTTACAAATAGATTAATATGATAATTCATAAAATGCAAAGTTTGTAATGGAGGTCGAGAAAGGTCTGACCTACCATTACAAACACTGCATTTTTATGAATGATCATATTAATCATTTAGTAAAGTTAAGTTTTTAAAATGTTCTTACTCCACCATTTGGATTTCTATTAGTATAGCGAGATGGTAACCTAGTTGGGGGACAATTCACCCAATAATACATTATACTTTTCCTATCATTGATATTCAAGACACATACTTAGAATAGGCCATTGATATCGGTGGGGGTCCAAAACCAGTACCGCAACCAGTCAGATATATCAAGCACATGCCAACAAGTCCTTCTTTTATGTGTTGAATATTTATTTGAATGAATCTACACTTGCTCATATCTAGGCACCGTGACTGTGTAATCTTCTTATAGTTGTTATCCATGGCCTTTTCCTTCTAAATAAATTTTTAAAAGTATGCTATGATCCGATGGACTCTGGGTGTTATAGAATCTATGAAAAGTTGTAGCTTCACAACGTGTTTATACTGAGAGGAACCCTCCTCCTGCTGCCTCAACACTTCCCTCAACCCTCTGCCGGCTGTGATTCAGGGCACAGGGAGTTTAAGAAAAAGTAGGAAAGAGGTAGTGTCAACACCTGTAAAGCTACAGCACAGAAGGGATCTGATAACACCCCCACCCACCCCCAGAGTACTTCTGGCTCATTAGTATAATTTTAAGAGTTGGTTAAGAAGAAAGGAGGCCATGTATAACAAATAACAAAAGAAGTGACCACAGTCATAGTCCCTGGATCTATGAGTAAGTGCCCCTGGTTTATCTGATGGTAGATTTGTAATCTCTTATTATAAGGGAATATATGAATAACATTCTTTCTGTTACTTGGTGGTAAAAAAAAAATCCATTGTAGAAATGAGGCAAAAAAAATCAGTTTATCTCTATGAATTAGTGTGTTTTATGATTTAGCGCGCCCATAAAAAGACATTGTTATATGCCAATCTCTCTGCTTCTCTCTGTACTGTACAAATTGCAAGGCCTGACCTTAAACTAGGCCTTACTACGGAAATTATGACATGACTTAGTCATTTTGAGAAAAACCCTTCTATCATCCTGTTTCTGGCTTTGTGTTATGCAGTTTTATAGCAAAAAAATGAGTCAAAGTGGAAGCTAGAGACTAGAATAGAGAACAATCAGAGCATATTCATCCACAACTGTCTGAATGTCTATGGATAATGTCTGCAATCGCTGTTTTAAAAGCATTGGTTCTCAATAGCGCCCCCTGTGCAATCAGTTTAGGATAAAAACTGTGGTTATGACTAGAGATGAGCGAACATGTCGTCCGAGCTTGATGCTGTCGAGCATAGGGTACTCGAAACTGCTCGTTACTCGGACGATACTTCGCCCGCTCGAGAAATGGCAGCTCCCGCCGTTTTGCTTTTGGCGGCCAGAAACAGAGCCAATCACAAGCCAGGAGACTCTGCACTCCACCAGCTGACGTGGTACCCTTACACGTCGATAAGCAGTGGTTGGCTGGCCAGATCAGGTGACCCTGGGATAGACTAGCCGCTGGCCGCGCTGCTCGGATCATTCTGTCTCTGGATGCCGCTAGGGAGAGAGCTGCTGTCTGGTCAGGGAAAGCGTTAGGGTGTTATTAGCTTACTGTTAGGAGGAGTGATTCTCAAGAAACCAACAGCCCTTCTTGGGCTACAATAACGTTCTACTTTTTTTATTTTAATTTGCATCTTTTACCATTTTGGTGAGGAATTAGCAGGGGACTTGCTACCGTTGTGTTTAGCTCTTAGTGCACACATATCCATAGCAAGACCGAAGTGGGAAAATTCAGTAGGGGTTGGATTTCTATTAGGCAATAACTCAGTGTCATCTCATCTGCATAGTAGTGTGCTTCCTTTGATACTTGCTAGAAAATAGCCATAGGAGAATACAACGCTCTTCTTGAAGCTACAGTAGCGTTCTATATATTTGATTTCTGGTTTGATCTGCTGGTGGCTTTAGTTTTGGTGCATGTACTTGCCAATTCTGAGCAATTGTAGTGAGACATTGCGACCGCTGTGTTCTGCGCTAGTGGCGCACATATCCATAGCAAAGGCTGAAGTGGAAAATTCAGTAGGGGTTGGATTTCTATTAGGCACTAACTCAGTGTCATCTCATCTGGCATAGTAGTGTGCTCCTTTGATACTTGGCTAGAAAAGAGCCATAGGAGAATACAAACAGCTTCTTGAAGCCTACAGTAGCGTTCATATATTTGATTTCTGGTTGACTGCTGGTGGCTTTAGTTTTCTGCAGTGCATGTACTTGCCAATTCTGAGCAATTGTAGTGAGGGACTTGCGACCGCTGTTTCTGCGCTTAGTGGCGCAATTCCAAGCAAAGGCTGAAGTGGCAAAATTCAGTAGGGGTTGGATTCTATTAGGCAATAACTCAGTGTCATCTCATCTGGCATAGTAGTGTGCTTCCTTTGATACTTGGCTAGAAAATAGCCATAGAGAATACAAACGCTTCTTGAAGCCTACATAGCGTTTATATTTGATTCTGGTTGATCTGCGGTGGCTTTAGTTTCTGCAGTGCATGTACTTGCCAATTCTGAGCAATTTTGTAGTGAGACTTGCGACCGCTGTGTTCGTGTGCGTAGTGGCGCACCCATATCCATAGAAAGCACGCTGAAGTGGGAAAATTCAGTAGGGGTTGGATTCTATTAGGCACTAACTCAGTGTCATCTCATCTGGCATAGTAGTGTGCTTCCTTTGATACTTGGCTAGAAAATAGCCATAGGAGGATACAAACAGCTTCTTGAAGCCTACAGTAGCGTTCTATTATTTGATTTCTGGTTGATCTGCTGGTGGCTTTAGTTTCTGCAGTGCATGTACTTGCCAATTCTGAGCATTTGTAGTGAGACTTGCGAACGCTGTGTTCTGCGCTTAGTGGCGCACATATCCATAGCAAAGGCTGAAGTGGGAAAATTCGTAGGGGTTATTTCTATTAGGCATAACTCGTGTATCTCATCTGGCATAGTAGTGTGCTTCCTTTGATACTTGGCTAGAAAATAGCCATAGGAGAATAAAACAGCTCTTGAAGCCTACAGTAGCGTTCTATATATTTGATTTCTGGTTGATCTGCTGGTGGCTTTAGTTTCTGAGTGCATGTACTTGCCAATTCTGAGCAATTTGTAGTGAGACTTTGCGACCGCGGTGTTCTGCCGCTTGTGGCGCACATATCCATGCAACAGGCTGAAGTGGAAATTCAGTAGGGGTTGGATTTCTATTAGAGCACTAACTCAGTGTCATCTCATCTGGCATAGTAGTGTGCTTCCTTTGATACTTGGCTAGAAAATAGCCATAGGAGAATACAAACACTTCTTGAAGCCTACAGTAGCGTTCTATATATTTGATTTCTGGTTGATCTGCTGGTGCGTTTAGTTTCTGCAGTGCATGTACTTGCCAATTCTGAGCATTTTAGTGAGACTTGCGACCGCTGTTGTTCTGCGCTTAGTGGCGCACATATCCATAGCAAAGGCTGAAGTGGGAACATTCGTAGGGGGTTGGATTCATTAGGCACTAACTCAGTGTCATCCCTCTGGCATAGTAGTTGCTTCCTTTGATACTTGGCTAGAAAAATAGCCATAGGAGGAATACAACAGCTTCTTGAAGCCTACAGTAGCGTTCTATATATTTGATTCTGGTTGATCTGCTGGTGGCTTTAGTTTCATGCAGTGCATGTACTTTGAATTCTGAGCAATTGGTAGTTGAGACTTTGCGACCGCTGTGTTCTGCGCTTAGTGGCGCACATATCCATAGCAAAGGCTGAAGTGGAAAATTCAGTAGGGGTTGGATTTCTATTAGGCACTAACTCAGATGTCATCTCATCTGGCATAGTAGTGTGCTTCCTTTGATACTTGGCTAGAAAATAGCCATAGAGAATACAAATAGCTTCTGAAGCCTACAGTAGCGTTCTATATATTTGATTCTGGTTGATCTGCTGGTGGCTGTAGTTTCTGCAGTGCAGACTTGCCAATTCTGAGCAATTTGTAGTGAGACTTGCGAACGCTGTGTTTCTGCGTCTTAGTGGCGCACATAGTCCATAGCAAGGACTGAAGTGGGAAAAATTACAGTAGGGGTTGGATTATATTAGGCACTGACTCAGTGACTCATCTCATCTGGCATAGTAGTAGTGCTTCCTTTTGATACTTGGCTAGAAAATTAGCCATAGCAATAGGATAGGAGTTGTTTGGTTCTAAAAACTCAAAAAAAAACAAAAAAACACAAAAAAAAACAAAAACACAAAAAAAACACAAAAAAAAAAACAAAAAAAAAGTAAAAAAAAAAAAGTTATAACTCTCATTTTAAAATGTTTAACCCCAGGGCTAGGGGTAGAGGACGAGGGCGGGGACGTGGGCGTCCAACTACTGCAGGGTCAGAGCGTGGTCCTGGGCGGGTGAGACACCACCTGCTGATGAGGGAGCAGGGGAACGCCGCAGAGCTACACTCCCTAGGTTCATGTCTGAAGTTACTGGGACTACGTGGTAGAGCACTGTTGAGGCCAGAACAGTGCGAACAGGTGATGCGTGGACTGCTGACAATGCTTCGAGCAATTTGTCCACCACCAGTCAGTCTTCCACGCAGTCCACCCATGTCACCGAAATCCCCACTCCTCCAGCTCCTGCACCTCAGCTCCTCCCCCCCAGTCTGCCCCCTCCCAGGAAATTGGCATTTGAACCGCATACTCTGGGAACTGTTTTCTGGACCCTTCCCACAGTCCAAAACCACTTGTCCCGGTTGCTGCTGAGCAATTTTCCGATGCCAGTGTTTCCACCAGTCACAGTCTGTGGTGATGATGACCTTTGACGTAGTGGAAGTGTGTAAAGAGGTGTCCGACGATGAGGAGAAACGTTGTCAGACAGTGGGGAATTGTTGTCAGGGCAGGAAGTCCGAGGGGGGAGCAGACTGAGGGATCGGAGGATGATGAGTGACAGACCCAAGCTGGGTTGAGAGCGGGTGAACACAGTGCTTCTGATACGGAGGAGAGTCCTCGACCTGAACAGTTGGAAGAGCAGTGGTGGGGCCAGACGGAGAGGCAGGGCCAGAGCTGTGCATCAGCGCCACTGTCAACTAGTGAAGCTCCCGTGGTGAGGGCTCGCGGCGAGGGCTAGATCTTAGAAGTGTGGAGGTTCTTTAAGGAAACACCGGATGACCGACGGACTGTGGTGTGCAACATTTGCCAAACCAGCTCAGCAGGGGTTTCCACCACTACTAGCTTAACTACCACCAGTATGCGCAGGATATGAATGCTAAGCACCCCACTCAGTGGCAACAAGCCCGTTCACCTCCGGCCGTGCACACCACTGCTCCTTCCCCTGTGTCAGTCTGCTAGTCAGCCCCCTGCCCAGGACCCTGGCCCAAAAACCCCATCGTCGCCTCCACGATCCTCCACAGCATCCACCAGCGTTCAGCTCTCCATACCCAGACGCTGGAGCGGCAAACGCAAATATAGTGGCAACCCACCCGCACGCCAAGCCCTTAATGTGCACATCTCAGATTGCTTAGCCTGAGATGATGCCCCTATAGGCTAGTAGAGACCGAGGCCTTTCGCAACCTCCATGGCGGCGGCCGCCCCTCGGTATTCGGTCCCCAGCCGCCACTACTTTTCCCGATGTGCCGTCCCAGGCCCTGCACCAGCACTGTCAGACAACATCATCCGTGCCCTGACCAACGCCGTTCTGACAAGTCCACTCGACCACGGACACGTGGACGAGTGCTGCCGGGCAGGGCCACTATATATCGCTGACGGCACATTGGTTAACTTGGTGGAGGTCTGGGACCGAGACTGACCCTGGGGCTGCTCATATACTGCCGACCGCCGAGGATTGCGGGCCTACCTAGGTCCAGGTGTTTCAGGCCTACTATGCTCCTCCTCCTCCCACCCCTCCTCCACCTCTCCTCCGAAACTACCATCCGTGGGCACGGCGCCATCAGTCGGTAGCTCTAGCCACAGCAGCAGTGCCGTCGCTAAGCAGCAGGCGGTGCTCAAACTGCTGACCTAGGCGACACAAAGGCACACCCCCAAGAGCTATTACAGGGCATCACGGCGCAGACTGATCTGTGGCTGGCAGCGCTGAACCTCAAGCCGGGAATGGTTGTGTGTGAACGGCCGTAACCTGGTGGCGGCTCTGCAACTCGCAGACTGACACATGTGCATGCCTGGCCCAGTGTAACTGGCTATTTTAAAAACAAGTGCAGCGTTTCCTCCAAGACATACCCCAATCTGTCTGATTTGCTCACGAAGTGCGCCGCATCTGTGCGCATTTAGGAAGTCCAGCCCAGATGCTGCACTCTCAGGGCAGCGCAGCGCCGCCTCCAACTGCCCCTCACCGACCTGTTGTGCGACGTGCCCGAGGTGGAATTCAACACTGACCAGTTATCCAGAGTTTACCAGCAGCGCGAGCGATTGTAGACTGCAGATGTCAACTATCCACCAGAACTGGTAGTCAGGTCGTCACTTCCTCAAGTCTACAATGAGGAGTGGCACGTGGATGTCTGATATCTTCAGGTGCTGAGTAACTTTGAGGATCAACACAGATGGTCAGTGGCGAGCCGCCATCATCAGCCTCACCATCCCGCTGCTTGGCCTGTGAAAAACTCTCTGGTCAGCATGAGTCGGAAGCTTTGCGCTCGTCACAAGAGACGGGGGAAGAATATTCCACTTGTTGATAGCCAAAGCACCCTGAGGTCTGTTTTCTCAGCGCATATCGAGGAGGTGGAGGTGGAGGAGGATGAGGAGGAAGGAGGAGAATGTTGGCGAGACACCAAAGGGGACCATTGTTGATTCCTTCACTGTTCAGCGTGTATGGGCGAAGAAGAGGAGTTGGAGGAGTTGGAGGGAGGAGGAAATGGACAGTCAGGCCAGTGAGGGGAGTGAATTCTTACGCGTTGGTACTCTGGCGCATATGGCGATTTCATGCTAGGCTGCCTATCCGTGACCCTCGCGTTCAAAGAATTTATTCCAGCACCGATTACTGGGTGTTCACTCTCCTGGACCCACGGTACAAGCAAAATCTTGCCACTCTCATCCCTGCAGAGAAAGGAGTGTGAGAATGCATGAATACCAGCAGGCCCTGGTGCACAAGCTGAAACAGTATTTCCTTCTGACAGCGCTAGCGGCAGAGTGCGTAGTTCTGCGGACAAGTGCGAGGAGAGTAGGCGAGCAGGCAGCTTGTCCAGCACTGGCAAGGTACGCTTACAAGTCTTTTGCCAGCTTTATGTCACCCCAGCAAGACACTGTCACCTGTCCCCAGTCTCGCAGGGTAGTTGCTGATCTTTACAGAAAGATGGTGAGGGAGTACGTAGCTGACCATACCATCGTCCCTAAATGACACACAGCTCCCTACAACTACTGGGTTTCAAAGCTGACATGTGCACGAACTGGCAACTGGACGCTTGGAGGTTCTTGCCTGCCCTGCCGCTAGCGTCTTGTCCGAGCGGGTTTTATCAGTGCAGCTGTGGCATCATCACCACCCCCCGAATATCGTAACCAGCCTGTCGACTGACAGCGCTGACAGGCTGACGCTTATTAAACATGAATTAAAGGCTGGATTTCTCAGAATTTCCAATCGCCACCAGGGAAGGAAGCTCAACGCTGATATTGATCCACTCCTCCTCTCTTTATTTTTTCTGGTTCTCTTCAATTCATAATATCTCAATTCTGGATATGTTATCTATAAGATCTATAGATAATAGCCCAGGGGCGAAACACTGTCGACCTTATGCCCCACTTAAGGGGTTTCACCAGGGGATTAGACATTTATTATCAGAAGATTATAGGTGCCTCTTCTTAGAGCAAGGACATAACCTGCGGGTAGAGAGTGCGGTCACACCCATCCTGGGAGCCTTTAGCGGCCACAAGAAAGCGGGTCCTGATGTCTCCAATTCTACTTACATTCACAATTACCACAGTAAAGCTGAATCTAGAATAAAGCAAATAGCGAACACTCTTACTTCCAACCACTCACAGCGATATAATCTGTCTGCGAAAAAAAAAAATAATGACCCTAGTAAGATTCACTCCCCTATAGACTTTAATGGAGCTAAAGTACGAGCCAACAGAGGGACTCAGGACCCCCAACTAATGATGGTGGGTAATTGAGTGACCAAGCCATTTAGATGGTTCACCTATTCTGTGATGGAAAAGTTGATGCGGTGTTGACTCGGACGAACCTTTCTAATGCCTCTGTGACTATAGCCCATGGGGCTAATATATGACTTCTAGAATCTCAGAGCTGGATCTATCGTGTACTTACTTGTAACTACTTATCCTTATAACTTAATAAAGCCCAAAACCAAAATCCTAGCAGATCATAAAACAGCTAAACTCTAAACATTTCAGGATAATAAGATATTACGCCCGATCAGATTAGCCTGAATGAAGGAGGCTTCTCATCTAATCCTTGCGACTTTCGATGCTCCTCCTTGTCCTCTCTGTACAGGCGAGGAGATTCACTTTATTCACATGTTGTAAGTTAGAAGCGTCGCATCTGAACACAAGGAGCAGTAGACGTGATCTTAAACACAGAGCTCGTCTCCATTGTAAAACACTGGAGAGCGACCATGCTCTCGACTGTACATAGCAATTTAACTGTACACATCCCGACTAGAGCCGGGAACCACATGGATGCCGCGCGAAGCAATCGGAGAGAGAAAGACCTAGGATAAGTAATACATAGGGGATAGAGCGAGACAATTTTTTTTGAGAGATAGTGACCTCGGTCCTGTAATTGTGTCCACATGGCTAATTAATGAGAAGGTTGCTGATGAGGCCGCAGACCCCTTTAAAGGCAGGTTTAAGTTAATGACCTAGACATGCCAGCAGTCCTCAAATTTCTTACTCTTTGCCTTCAAATCCTTGTTTGTCTTTTAATCGTCCCTTATCCACAATCCCACACACCCTGAGGCCTCTTAGCGAGTTTTGCTCTACCCCCTGCTCTCATGCCGTTTTTGCCCCATCAAGTCATCCAGTCACATCAATCAAAACCCATTGTATACCGCCGGAGCACTAATTACCTTCTATTAAACTTGCCGACCTGCTAAGTACATGACACAGAGACGAAAGACGAAGAGGTTAGCGCCTTATAACGTCGTGATATGTAGGAAACTGCCTTAGGACCATCACAAATAGGTGAAATTCTTTAAGAATTAGGAAAAGGCCTTTTTTTTGATCCTTTCAGCCATGGTAATTAATAGAACGGGCCTGGTGGAATAGTGTATTGGATAACACAGAAAATAAAGTTTAGTATTTTGACATGTACTTTATCATATTAGGATTATATTATAGTTTTTATGTATCCAAATGCCGAAACCTGAGTGCATGCATCGAAAATTCTGAAAACAAATCGTGGATGAGTAGCTAATGTGAATTCACAATGAGTCTATGGCCGGACTCTGGATTACCATTGATGTATATGTCTACACATGGGGCGACACCCTAGTAATCTCCCATCATACTATATTTATAGCATAGTCCCTGTATATGACTCGGAATTTTGTAGTATCAAGCCTCTACAGATCGAGTCTATGAGGAGAATTTAACAAAAGTATCTCAAGTTCAGCCAGACTTTGGCTGCAAAATATCACTGAGGATGATCTTCTGTGCAGTACTGGTGCGAGTTCCCTACTTAGACCTGTTTACGTTGAGCTCTAACACTGGCGGCAGAATTTTTTTTTACACCCCTTCTCTGTGAGGGTACACGCATTTACCCGCCTGATATAAATGTCGTACAAGGCATTTTAGTACAGGTCTTTTGCCACCCAAACCCTAGAATTCCCCCAATGAGTCGCTTTTCACAAAGAGCTAAACAAGTATTACTTGTCTACATTCCCTAACTTCCTAGGGGTTTTTTTGCTTTTGTTTTGTAGCATCCATTTAAAGGGAACCACGTTTATAAAACAGGGGAGCTATACCATTGCACCACATACCTGATGACTATTGTAGCCAATTTAATAAAGATTCCAATAATGCTTGTATATATGACAAGACAATGACACCCCCATGAATATAGGAGACCGGTAACGTAAACATTTATATACACTTGATAGTCGAATGGGGCTATAAAAAAAGGCATTTTTTTGGCGTAATCTTTATCCAATAAGACATCCGAACCTGTGCCGAATGGGTCAAAAAGCTGATTGTTTGAAGGTACAACTCGCTAGGAAAACAGACCTCTGAATATTTGAGAACAGGACCCCTGGGATGCAGCAGAAAAGAAAGCAGATTTGTCACTCAACTATTTTAAGTTTAAGAGCCTAGGGGATAACAAGCCTGATCCATTAAGAAGATCCGAACTGTGGGAACCCCCACTGCATCATTGAGAACAGAAACCCCCAGCAATTTGGAGTTAGCAGGGATCTTTCTATCTAATGTGATGAAGCGCTCACAACAAACATAGCATCTGCTGCTGCTATCATTGCATGATATGTGTCAGATACTGAACGGCACACAGTTGGCAACTACAACACTCCAAGCCAGAAAAAAAGAAAGTGCGGATCGTCAATCTGTCTACTACCACCCCATTAGTGACACAAAACCCTCATTTCCGATTAGCTCGCGGATGTGTTAACTATGATCAGATGGCAGACCAAACTGTCAGATGTCGCCAATCAGCCGGCAATCCCATATCCTGTAAAATAAATAATAGCCAAAGGCGAGGAGAAAAAAAAAAGAAGAATCAACACTTCTCTTCCGAAGTGAAGTCACTCCTGGCTTTAGTTTTAAAATATTGCCCAGCAAATCGCTGCCAAGAAAAAATCAGAAAATTACTTGACTTGTGGTTCCAAAGAAAGGGAAGTGGTTTAACATGGTTTTCTGGGCGTTTTTTGGATTAAAATGCCGTCTCAAAAAAGTAGCCATCGAAGTGTTTTGGGGAATTTTCATCTGACCCTTGAAAAATCTCAAAGGATTAATGTTTTGGCCACTTCATTTAATCTGGTTGTTGTTGATAATCATAGGAACTACTGCATAGAGCAATCGTCGATGCCAACGCCAGATCATGACTTTTCGCAAAAGTCACATAAAATGTCTCAAAGTTACTCCAGTTCCCTGCTGGACGCGTGTTGATGCACTGGACTTTTTATGCATTTCGAAAAAATTGCAGACATAAATACATGTGAGACCATATTATTAACGGGCCCCATCATCTGAATTCACGGACCAGCCGAGCCTCCAAAAATTATACATTAAACTGTTCCAGGAGCTAATGATAAAGATTAACCCAAAAGCCTACATGCAATGAAACAAAGGACCACGTCTCGATCAATTGCAAACATTAACGCATCTGCATTTGCTATATGCAGTACCTGTTTTAATGATACAACATTCATGTTTTTTAATTTCACATCCATTAAAGAGGATTTCCATGTTTGGACGCCTCAATTAATTCATCTACCGTATATAATATATATTATGCCGTAGATGAATTAGTTCATTAAAAACAGACATGCAGATTACAAAGGCAGAGCGAAATGTATGCAAAATTGATTGAGACGTAGCTGTATATATATATATCTATATATATTATTATATATATATAGATCTATATATATATATTATTCCGTATATAACATTTTTCAATGAAGTTATTTTAGAAAATTACTTGGTGAAGATAATTTCCAAAATGGCATACGATTGCGACGAATGTACAAATAAATGGTTTTTTTTATTGAACCACCTCTAGGAACAATGCTTGGAAAAAACTTCCACAAGGAGGCAGGTTTGATTCCAGTATAAAAACTGTATGTGACAACACAGACTTCATTATGTGACTGTATATGAATGGCAGTAATAAAGAACAAGGTCAGTGGTAAAATGGTCTCCTCTACAAGAACATTCCGGTCACGTTCTTGATCATAGCAGGAGACATCTTTCTGATCCTTAGTTGTGGATCTGTCAGGAACAATAAACGTAAGTATCAACCACATCACTCGTATAAAAACGTACCGTAATTCACTTCTGTACAGCTAAATTGCAATCCCACACTCGATTGTCTGTAGCCATTGAAGACACAACTGCTCTTCCTGTGGGACACCGGAAGTGTCCATGGTTATCACCTGAGGATGATGACTGACATGTCTGATAACTTATTGTTAATATTTTAACATATGATTACATCTTTAATTGTTTCAAAAGTTGTTTTTCTGATTGTTACAGATATTACATATCGATTAAAAGAAAAAATAGTATTGGCATTACCCAAACAAGGAGATCACACTAGCAAACTTTTTATCTGGAAAACCACAAACCCAGGATGTGAAAATTAGTAAACTGATTGGTGCAAAGGGAAAAAAAAACTTAAAAAATAAATCTCAACAAAGGAAAAGAACAGTACATGCACTCAAGCAAGACCGTAACTTCTGTTAGTCAAGCCATGCTAGGGGAGCAAAAGACGTGACGACCACAGATAACTGGACAGAAGATTCATTATGCCTAACACTTACAGGCATGACTTCTCCTTTTTGAGACCAATTCCTACCTCCATGGCCCTCACTCACCATCATTACACTCTATTCCAAGTCTTTCTACAAGCCAATATGTATGTATCCATTATTATTACTTTTATATACCCCTTCCATCACAATCTTATATGGTACCTATTCATTCAAACTGTACTACATTGATTTTGTATAGTATTATTACATACCCATTGTCATTTTTATCTGGTGAAGGGTTCTTTGTTTCATTGTTCTTGTTAGGTCTGAATGCTGGCATACTTTATAAAGGATACTTCACATTACCTGGCTCTATGCCAGCAGACAAACAAGCCTGTGATGCATGGTTCTCTCATGCATTCCCCCTCTAATCCACACCTCTGCCCTACCTTCCATGGCCCCATACAGGAAGAGGGAGGGGCGAAAGCGGCTCATTAGGCTCCGCTCATTAAGAAAAGCGGCTCCTTGGCTTCTGAACAGCTACCTACTACATATATACTAGGGGTGCACAGGCCAGTCAATAATCCCACGCCACTGTATAGGGTTAAAGGGGATGTGTGAGACGTTTAGGGCGGGGTTAAGTGAGCCACGGATCAAGGAGGTAAAGGCGGCCCTGCCCCCGTTGTTCACAAACAAAAGCCGGGCTCTTAAAAACACATCACAAGTATGGTGTAGGAGAAGGAATACATGAGAAGGCACACAGATTCACCACACGCTGGTGCAGGAGCCGGGTGGTATGTGAAAATGAAGTTTTATAACAATAGTGACAGATTCAAACACTGACATATGGCAATTTTAAAAATCAGCATAGCATAGGATCTTGGAACCTGCCACAGCTAAAAATCACATTCCTGGGTTGACAGGTTCCCTTTTAATCATAAACCATTCACTTATACACTCAGGTCAAGTAAATTATACTGTATTGTATCCAATTGATTATACATTCATATGACATAAATCATTGTTTATATACTACTTTATATTGATACTCTATATCACTAATCATTTTATTACAATGATTTGCCATTCCATGTATATACACATCATATACATTGCTATACTATAATTTGCTTTTAACTCATATACCCATCATTTATACACATATATACCCATTTAGTTATAACACATTTATTCATATTTCCTTTCAATCATCTATCAAATTGTGGGCAGCGTGGTGGCTTAGTGCTTTAGAAGTACAGCCATTGCAGTTGCTGGGGACTTGGATTCAAGTACCAAGGGTCAACAGCTGCAAAGAGTTTGGTGGGTGTCCTATGGGTCCCCGGTTTCCTCTCAAACTCCAAAAAACAACGCCGAAAGTGATTAGATTGTGAGCCCCATTGGGGACAGGGAACGATTGGCAAATTCTGTGTGTGCTGAGTAATCTGTGTGCGCTATTAAATAAGGAATAATAATTATATTAATTATACATTGCTGTATACCCTCACTACCTGAATCATAAACTATGTACCCATCATTCGTTACGTACGCATTTATTTCATTCCTATAAGCCTTGTATTACCTGTGTACCCAGTCATAACCCCATCCCGTCAAAACTTCTTATATACCATTTATTTCATTAAGCTTCAATACCTTTCATTCATAGACGCATGGTACCCATCATTTCATACCTCATATTTCAACAGTTCCTTATACTCTAGATAGCCATCTATTTTTTCATTATATAGATACACCTATTATTGTTATATAATATTCCAATGTTTGTTTACTCTTAATAGTTACTTTATCATACTTTTCTACACATTCATAACATCCTACTGCTCCTCCTCACTGGCTACTGAGCATCTCATCATTAAAGTCACATGAGAGAAGGCGCTAAAGAGACAAAATGCCAATAACCAATACCACCTTCCATCTTATAGCTGTCACCCAAATTAGAAGGCAGGATTCAGGGTTAAAGCACAGATGAGAGATGTGTTGCCTCCTCTGGAGAGATGAGCGAGCACTAAAATGCTCGAGTGATCGTATTCGAGACAAAACTTTCACGATGCCTCGAGTGCTCGTTTCGAATAACGAGCCCATTGAGTCAATGGGACTCGAAAAGAATTTTTCACTGAAAGAACACATTGAAAGAAGACCACTGAAAGAAGAACACATTGCAGATGTTTGTGTACATCTGCTAACTTCACTGTTCTTCACTGTCTTTCTTTAATTTAATGCTCGATCTCAGCAGGGGAAATATCATCCGAGCAACGAGCTGTTCCGAGTACGCTAATACACGAAAGGCATCAAGCTCAGAAAAGTATATACTCGTCATTCTACTCTTGTAATAGATGAAATACTCAGTGCAGCAGTGATCTAAAGGGGTAGTGTGACCATGACAGATTCTCCTTATTGTGATTTCAACACCAACAACTTGTGTGGTAAGGAATGTATAAATTAATTAAAAAATTACTTTTGTCTTATAAAATATAGGATTTTTATTAAAGTCATAAATATAGAGATGAGCGAACACTAAAAGCTCGGGACTCGTTTATTCGAGACGAACTTTCCCGATGCGAGTGCTCGTCTCGATAACGAGCCCCATTGAAGTCAAGTGGAGATCGAGATTTTTCAAGGGACCAAGGCTATGCACAGGAAGCTTGGACCAAACACCTGGGAACCCTCAGAAAAAGATGGAAACACAACGGAAAATGGACAGGAAAACAGCAGGGGCAGCATGCATGATGCCTCTGAGGCTGCTTAAACACACCATTATGCCAAAAATTATGGGCAACAGCATGGCCATGACAGAGTGACAGAATGAAGCTAGATTAGTATCTAAAAACATTGCAATAAGTGACCCTGTACACTATAGGGACGGCATGCAGAGGCAGCGGCAGCAGCTAGAGAATGTTCATGGCGACCATACCCTAAATGGACTCAGGCTTCAACCAAGGGGTGCAGAGAGGAACCAAAGGAGGTGAGCAAGAAGTTGCTCAAAAATATCGTACAGATAAAAGTTTTGCCAGTTATATTTGTGGATTACACGCAGGGGGTGGCGACAAAGTTAACATGGAACCATGAAAACAACCAAAATTCTGCATGAAACTGCTCGTTTGATAGGGGAACCAGGTATGGGAGGGAAGTGAACTAGTAGTAGAATTAAAGTGCTGCTGCCAGTTTAAAACTATGTAGTTGGATCTGGGCAGGAGCTGGCGCTACGCTGCAGACGAGCTTTCGCCAATCAAGCCCAGTTCTAGGCTACTCCCCAACAGCACTCTCCTATATATGATCAAGTGTGAGTAGCGTTCTATAGTAGGATATGCCGGGTGAGCGGGAATGTTAAACAGGCGCAAGAAGCAGCATGATGCGGCATGGAGCTGGCGTCGCTGCCAGGCGAGCTTCGCAAATCCAAGCCCCTGTCTCTAGGCTACTCCCCAAACAGCACTTTTGTAAAGATCAAGTGTAGTAGCGTTTTATAAGTTTAGGATATGGCGGGTGAGGGGAATGTAAACAGATGCGCAAGAAGCGCTGAAATAATATCCCTAAATGGTAAAAGTTGCAAGTATATTTTGTGGATACACAGAAGGGTGGCGACAAAGTTAACAACTTTGATGTGGAATGCCCGTAATAGCTCTTGGGCGGGTGCCTTTTCGCCTAGGCTCAGCAGTTCAGCAACCGCCTGCTGTCGCTTAGCGACGGCACTGCTGCTGTGTAGAGCTACCGACTGATGGCGCCATGCCCAGGATGGTAATTCGGAGGAGGAGGAGGTGGGAGGAGGGGTGGGAGGAGGTTATAGTAGGCCTTTGAGACCGGACCGAGGTAGGCCCCGCAATCTCTGCGTCGGCAGTATATGACCAGCCCCAGGGTCAGACTCGGTCCAGCCTGCACCAAAGTAAGTGTAGTAGCGTTCTTATAAGTTTGGATATGGCGGGTGTAGGGAATGTAAACAGATGCGCAAGAAGCGCATGATGCGCATGGAGCTGGCGTTCCGGCCAGGCGAGGGCTTTGCGCCATCCAAGCCCCTTTCTCTAGGCTACTCCCCAAACAGCACTTCTAAGAAACCTTTTGTATAAGATCAAGTGTAGTAGCGTCTTATAAGTTTAGGATATGCGGGTGAGGGGATGTAAACGATGCGCAAGAAGCGCTGAAATATACATCCTAAATGGTAAAAGTTTGCCAGTAATTGTGGATACACAGCAGGGTGGCGACAAAGTTAACAACTTTGATGTGGAATCCATGAAAACAACCCAAATTCTGCCTGACCACACCTCGTTTGATAAAGGGGACGATGTATGGAGGCAGCTATATGGACGACTTTGAGAGGTAGATAGCGAGATGGAGACAACGTGTGGAGGCTGCTTATGGAGACAATTTAATTTGGATAGTGCCTGTATGTGGCAGTCCCAAACCATTTTTCGTAGAATCCAAGCCGGAGCGAGGTGGTGGCCCTCCAGTAAAATGGGAATAGATGAGTGTGCCGTGTATGTGGCAGTCCCAAAATTCTTCAAACCAAGGAGCAGGTAGGGGCCCTCCAGTATAAATGGAATAGATTGAGTGCCTGTTATGTGGCAGTCCCAAAATTGTTCAAACCAGAGGAGCAGGTAGGTGGCCCCTCCAGTAAAATGGAATAGATGAGTGCCTGTATGTGGCAGTCCCCAAAATCTTCAAACCAGAGGAGCAGGTAGGTGGCCCTCCGTAAAATGGAATAGATGAGTGCCTGTATGTGGCAGAGTCACAAAAATTCTTCAACCAGGGAGCAGGTAGGTGGCCTCCAGTAAAATGGAATAGATGTGAGTGCCTGTATGTGGCAGTCCCAAAATGTTCAAACCAGAGGACCGGGTAGTGGCCCTCCAGAAAAAATGGAATGAGATGAGTGCCTTATGTGGCACTCACAAAATTGTTTCAAACAGAGGACGGGTAGGGCCTCCAGAAAAAAATTCAATGCATGAGTTATAGCAAGAGCCAGTGGGGCCCGGTCAAAAAAATAGCCATGTTCTCTAGCTTTACCGTTATCAAAGAGGAGGAGAAGGTAGGGAAAATGAGGAGGAGAGGAGGATTGGATCAATTATTATTAGTTCGAGCCTTCCTTCACACTGGTGGAGATTGGAAATTCTGAAGAAATCCGACCTTTTCATTTTAATAAGCGTCAGCCTGTGCAGCGCCCGCAGTCGCAAGCCAGTTCCGTGTACGCTATCGGTTGATGCCACAGCTGCACTGAAAACCCGCTCGGCACAAGACGCTATCGCGGCGGGCAGGCCAACGAACCTCGCCAAGGCGTCAGTCGCCGTTGTGCCACATGTCCAGCTTTGAAACACCCAGTATTGTAGGGAGTTTTCCGGGTGATCATTTAGGACGATGGTTATGGTAGCTAGTACTCCCTCACCATTTTCTGTAAAGATCAGCCCTACTCTTCCGAGAATGGGGAACAGGTGAAGTGTCTTGATGGGGGTGACATAAAGCTGGCAAAGCCTGTATCGAGTACCCTTGCCAGTGCATGGAAAGCTGCCTGCTCGCACTACTCTCCTCGCGACTTGTCCCGCAGACTCAACACTGCCGCTAGCGCTCAGAGGGAAATACTGTTTCAGCTTGTGCACCAGGGCTGCTGGGTATCATGCATTCTCAATCCTTTCCTCTGCAGGGATGAAGAGTGGAAGATTGCTTGTACCGTGGTACCGAAGGAAGAGTGAAACCCATTAACGGGCTGTGGAATTAAATTCTTTGAACGCGAGGGGTCACCGGGATAGGACAGCCTAGCAGTGAAATCTGCCATAAGGCGCCAGAGTTACCACGAGTAAGATTCAATCCCCTCACTGGCCTGAATGTCCATTTCCTCTCCTCAACTCCTCCAAATCCTCTTCTTCTGCCCATAACACGCTGAACGTGAAGGACTCAACAATGGTCCCCTCTTGTGTCCCTCTTGCCAACATTCTCTCCTCTTCCTCATCATCCTCCCTCACCTCCACCTCCTCCGATATGCGCTGAGAAACAGACCTCAGGGTGCTTTGGCATCAACAAGGGAATATTCTTCCCCCGTCTCTTGTGAGAGCGCTAAAGCTTCATCCGACTCATGCTGACCAGCGAGTTTGTCAAAAAAACAGGCAAGCAGCGGGATGGTGAGGCTGATGATGGCCGGCATTCGCACTGACATCTGTGTTGACTCCTCAAAGTTACTCAGACCTGACAGATATCAGGACATCCACGTCCACTACTCATTGTAGACTTAGGAAGCTGAATGACCTGACTACCAGTTTGGTGGAGTTGAATCTGGCAGTCTACAATCGCTCTGCGCTGCTGGTAAACTCTGGAGAACATGGTCAGTGTGAATTCCACCATCGTGGGCACGTCGCACAACAGTCGGTGATGCGGGCAGTTGGGAGGCGGCGCTGCGCTCCCTGAGAGTGGCAGCATCTGGGCTGGACTCGAAATGCGCAAAGAGAGGCGCACATTTCGTGAGCCAAATCAGACAAGATTGGGGTAGTCTTGAGGAAAACGCTGACTGCACTATCAGATTTAAACATGGGCCCAGGCAGGGCACATGTGTCCAGTCTGCCGAGTTGCAGAGCCGCCCACCAAGGGACGCAGGGGTGACAACACCACAACCATTCCCGGATTGAGGTTCAGCGGTTTTGCCAGCCACAGATCAGTCTGCGCGTGCTGCCCTGTATAGTCTGGGCGGTTGCCTTTTGTCGCCTGAGGCTCAGCAGGTTGAGCACCGGCGCTGTCGCTTAGCGACGGCACTGCTGCTGTGCCCCTAGAGTACCGACTTGATGGCGCGTGCCACACGGTGTAGTTCGGAGGAGGAGGTGGAGGAGGGGTGGGAGGAGGAGGAGGCCTAGTAGGCCTGAACACCTGACGAGGTAGGCCCGCAATCCTCGGCGTCGGCAGTATAGAGCAGCCCCAGGGTCAGGTGGTCCAGCCTCTCACCAAGTTAACCCAATGTGCCGTCAGCGATATTATAGTGGCCCTGCCCGGACAGCACTCGTCCACGGTCCGTGGTAGGTGGACATTGTCAGAAACGGCCGTTTGGTCAGCGGCAAGGATTGGTTGCTGACCAAGTTGCTTGGGGCAGGCTGGGACGGCAAATCGGGGAAAAGTAAGTGGCGGCTGGGGACCGAAATACCGCGGGGAGGCCGCCGCCATGAGGTGCGAAAGGCCTGGTCTCTACTAGCCTATAGGGCAGCATCTCCAGGCTAAGCAATCTGGAGTGTGCACTAGGGCTTGGGGCGTGCGGGTTGGGTTGGCATATATTGCGTTTCCGCTCCAAGCGTCTGGGGTATGGAGACGATGAACTGCTGGTGGATGCTGTGGAGGATCGTGGAGAGACGATTGGGGTTTTTGGGCCAGGGTTCCCGGGGCAGGGGGCTGACTAGCACAGTGACACAGGGGAAGGAGCCGTGGTGTGCACGGCCGGGGAGGTAACGGGCTTGTTGAATGAGTGGGTTGCTTAGCATTCATATGCCCTGGGGCGCATACTGGATGGTAGTTAACTAGTAGTGGTGAGCAAACGTGAGCCTGGTTTGGCAAATGTGAACACCACAGTCCGTAGGTCATCCGGTTGTTCCTAAAGAACCTCCACACTTCTGAAGATCTAGCCCTCGCCGCAAGAGCAATCACCACGGGAGCTTCACTAGTTGACAGTGGCGCTGATTGCACCAGCTCGGCCCTGCCTCTAGTCTGGCCCCCCACTGCATCTGCCAAAACCTGTTCAGGTCGAGGACTCTCGCTCCGTTCTCAGAAGCACTGTGTTCACCCGGCCGCCTCTTTCAACCCCAGCTTGGGTCTTCACCTCAGCATCCTCCGACCCTCAGTCTGTCCCCCGAGGACTTCCTGCCATGACAACAAACCTTCCCCACTGTCTGACTAAACCGTGTCGCCTCTCGGTCGGACACTCTTGACACCACTTCACTACGTCAGAAGGTCATCATCACCCACAACTGGACTGGTGGAACACCTGGGCATCGGAAAATTGGCTCTAGCAGACAACCGGACAAGTGGTTTGTGACGGTGGGAAGGTACAGAAAACCAGTTCCTCAGAGTATGCCGGTTCAAATGCCAAATTTTCCGGGAGGGGCCGACTGGGGGGGAGGAGGTGTGAGTGCAGGAGATGGAGGAGTGGGATTTCGGTGACACGGGTGGACGGCGGGAAGAATGACTGGTGGTGGACAAATTGCTCGAAGCATTGTCAGCAATCCACGACATTCATGTTCGCACTGTTCTGGCCTCAACAGTGCTCTACCACGAGTCCCAGTAACTTCAGGACATGAACCTAGGGAGTGTAGCTCTGCGGCGTTCCCTGCCCCTAATCAAGCAGGTGGGTCCACCGCCCAGGACAACGGCCTTGCCCCTGCAGTAGTGGACGCCCCACGTCCCCGCCCTGTTCCTATACCCTAGCCTGGGTTGGGTTAAACATTTAAAATGAGAGTTATATTTTTTTTTTTTTACCCTTTTTTTGTTGTTTTTTTTTTGTGTTTTTGTGTTTTTGTTTTTTTTTTTGTGTTTTTGTTTTTTTTTATTTGAGTTTTTAGAACCAAACATCCTATCCTATTGATATGGCTATTTCTAGCCAAGTATCAACGGAAGCACAATACTATGCCAGATGAGATGACACTGAGTTAGTGCCCAATAGAAAAATCCAACCCTCCTGAATTTTCCACTTCAGCCTTGACGTTAATTGGATATTGTGAGCCACTAAGCGCAGAAAGAACACAGCGTCGCAAGTATCACTAAAAATGATACGAATTGGCAAGTACATGCATGCAGAAACTACAGCCCAGCAGATCAAAAACCAGAAATCAAAATATAATAGAACGCTTACTGTAGGCTTCAAGAAGATTTTGTATTCTCCTATGGCTATTTTCTAGCCAAGTAAGATCAAAGAAGCACACTACTAGGCCAGATGAGAGACACTGAGTTAGTGCCTCTAATAGAAAATCCAACCCCTACGAATTTACCACTTCAGCCTGTGCTATGGTATGTGCGCCACTAAGACGCAGAACACAGCCGGTCGCAAGTCTCTCACTACAAATTGCTCAGAATTGGCAAGGACATCACTGCAGAAAACTAAAGCCACCAGAAGATCAACAGGAAACAAAATATAGAACGCTACTGTAGGCTTTAAAGAAGCTGTTTGTATTCTCCTATGGCTATTCTAGACAAGTATCAAAAGCGAAGACATACTATGCCAGATGAGATGACCTGAGTTAGTGACGCTAATAGAAATCCAACCCCACTGAATTTTCCAACACTCAGCCTTTGCATGGATATAGTTTGCGCCCACTAAGCCGCAGAAACACAGCGGTCGCAAGTCCATAACAAATGTCAGAATTGGCAAGTACATGCACTGCAGAACTCAAGCACCAGCAGATCAACCAAGAAATCAAATATAATGAACGCACTGTAGACTTAAAGAAGCTTTGTATTCTCCTATGGCTATTTTCTAGCCAAAGATCAAAGGAAGCACACTACTATGCCAGTGAGATGACACCTGGTTAGTGCACATAATAGAAATCCCACCCCTACTGAATTTTCCCATTCAGCCTCTTGCTATGTGATGGTGGCCCCTAAGCGCAAGGAACAAGCGGTCGCAAGTTCACTACAAATTGACTCAAGGAAGGGCCAAGCTACATGCATGCAGAAACTAAGGCCACCAGCCAGATAACCAGAGAATCAATATATAGAAAGCTACTGTAGGGCTTCACAGAAGCTGTTTGTATTCCTATGGCTATTTCTAGCCAAGTATCAAAGGGAAGCACACTTTATATGCCAGATGAGATGGACACGTGAGTTATTTCCCTAATAGAAATTCCACCCACTACTGAATTTCCCACTTCAAGCCTTTGATGGATAGGTGCGCCACTACGCGCAGAACACAGCGGTCGAAGGGTTCACTACAAATTGTACAGAATTGGCAAGTACAGCACTGCAGAAATAAAAGCCACCAGGGCAGATAACCAGAAATCGAAATATATAGACCGTACTGTAGGATTCAAGAAGTGTTTGTTTTCCTGATGGCATTTTAGCCGAGGTATCAAAGGCAGCACACTATATGCCAGATTGAGATGACACTGAGTAGTGCCTATAGAAAGCCAACCCACTGAATGTTTCCCACTCAGCCTGCTAGGAAGTGTGCGACACTAGCGCAGAACACAGCGGTCGCAAGTCTCACTAAAAATTGCTCAGGAATTGGCAAAGTACATGCACTGCAGACACTAAAGCACCAGCAGATTCAACAGAAATCAAATATATAGAACGCTAGTGTAGGTTAAGAAGCGTTGATTCTCTATGGGCTATTTTCTAGCCAGTATCAAAAGGAAGCACACTACATGCCAGATTGAGATGACACTGAGTTATTGCCTAATAGAAATCCAACCCTACTGAATTTCTGCCAATTCAGCCTTCTAGTTGCCTATGGATATGGCGCCATAAGCGAAAACACAGCGGGTCGCAAGTCTCACTCAAAATGCCCTCAGAATGGCAAGACTGTGCACTGCAGAAACTAAAAGGCCACCAAGCAGATCACCAGAAATCAAATGATAATAGAACGCTACGAGGCTCAAGAAGCTGTTGTGTATTCTCTATGGCTTTTTCTAGCAAGTATCAAAGGAACACATCTATGCCAATTAGGAGACACTGAGGTAGTGCCTATCAGAAATCCAAACCTACTGAATTTTCCCCACTTCAGCCATTTGCTATGGATAGGTGCGCCACTAAGCGCAGAACACAGGGCGGTCGCAAGCTCAACACAAATTGTCAGAATGGCAAGTACATGCACTGCAGGAACTTAAAGCCACCATCAGATAAACAGTAAATCAAATATTATATGAACGTCTACTGTAGGCTTCAAAGCTGTTTGTATTCTCCTAGTGGCTAGTTTTTCTCCAAGATCAAGAGGAAGGCACACTAACTATGCCAATTGATGAATTACACTTGAGTTATTGTCAATAGAAAGTCAACCCCTACTGACATTTAGCCACTTTGGAAGCCGTTTGCTATGGAAGGTGCGCCATAGCGAAGAACACAGCGGTAGCAAGTCTCATACAAATTGCTCAGGAATTGGCAAAGAGTACATGCACATGCAAAGAAACTAAGCCACCAGCAGATCAACCAGAAATTCAAATAATAGAACGCTACGTAGGCTCGGCAAGAAGCTGTGTTGTATCTCCTAGTGCTATTTTCTAGACAATATCAAAGAGAGACGACTACCATTATGCCAGATTGAGATGGACACTGAGTTAGTGCCATAAGAGAAATCCACCCCTATGAATTGCCACTTCAGCTTTGCTATGGATATGTGCGCCACTAAGCGCAGAAACACCGCGGGTGCAAGTCTCACTACAAATTGCTCAGAATTGGCAAGTCATGGCACTGCAGAAACTAAGCCACCAGCAGATCAAGCCAGAAATCAGTATATAGAACGTATGTAGGCTTCAAGAAGCGTTTTATTCTCCTATGGCTATTTTCTAGCCCAAGATATTCAAAGGAAGCACACTACTTGCCGATGAGATGGACATGAGTATGCCTAAAAGAAATCAACCCCGACGAGATTTCTCCACTCGGTCTTTGCTATGGATATGGTTGCACTAGAGCTGAAAACAAACGGGTAGAAGGTCCCCTGCTAATTCCTAACAAAATGGTAAAAGCATGCAATTGAAAATAAAAAAAGTAAGACGTATGTAGCCCTAAGAAGGCGTTGGGTTCTTTGAGAATCACTCCTGGCCTAACAGTAAGCTAATAGAACACCCTAACGCTTCCGACCAGCCAGCAGCCTCTCCCATAGCGGCATCAGAGACAGAGATGATCGAGCAGCGGGCCAGGGCTAGGTCTATCCCGAGGGGTCACCTGACTAGGCCAGCCAATCACTGCTATCGAGTGTTAAGGGTTACCACGTTCATGCTGGGTGAGTGCAGATGTCTGTGAGGCGTGTGTGGCCTCGTTTTGGACCCAAAAAGCAAAACGTGCGGGAGCTGGCCTTTTTCTCGAGAGGCGAAGTTTCGTGCCGAGTAACGAAGCGTTTCGAGTACCCTCATGCTCGGCCGAGCATCACAGCTCGGACGAGCATGTTCGCTCATCTACTATCATAACCACAGTGTTTATCCTAATACTGATTGACACGGGGGCGCATATGAGAACCAATGCTTTTAAACAGCGATTGCAGAATATCCATAGGACATTCAGGACAAGGGGGGACTGAATATGCGTGAGTTCTCTATTCTAGTCTCGTAGACGTTCCTCTTTGACTCATTTTATTTGCTATAAAACGCAGGTAACACAAAGCCAGAGAACAGAACAGGATGAAGGAGGGTTTTTCTCCAAAGACTAAGTAGTCCTAATTTCCGTAGGTAGTAGCCAGTTTAAGGTCAGGCTTGCACCTTTGTAAGTAAAGAGACAGCAGAGAGATTGGGCAGTAGAAAGTCTTTTTATGGGACAGCGGCAAATCTATAAAACACACTAATTCATCTAGAGATAAACTGATTTTTTGGCATCTTTCTACAAGGATTTTTTTTTTACCACCAAGTAAGAAAAAGCATGTTATTCTATATTCATTAAATAAGAGATTATCAAATCTACCACATGATAAACCAGGGGCAGTTACTCACTAGATTCCCAGGGGACTATGACTGTGTTCATCTCTTTTGTTATTTGTTAGCATGGCTACCTTTCTTCTAAAACCAAACTCTTAAAATGTATACATAATGAGCCAGAAGCTACTTGGGGGTGGTGGGGTGTGCTATCAGATCCATCTGTGCTGCTAGCGTTACAGGTGTTACACTACTCTTTCCTACTGTTTCTTAAACTCCCTGTTTGCCCGAGATCACAGCCGGCAGAGGGTTGAGGAGAGGAGTGTTGAGGCCAGCAGAGCGAAGGAGGGTCCTTCTCAGATAAAGCTTTTGAAGCTACAACTTAGGATTCTATAAACCACACCAGAGTCCTCTGACATTAGCATATCTTTAAAAATTTATTTTAGAAGGAATAAGGCCATGGATCACAAAAACTATAGAAGATTACCACAGTCACGGTGACTCGATTCATGAGTAAGTGTAGATTTCATTCAAATAAATATTCAACACATTAAAAAGAAGGACTTTTTTGGCATGGGCTGATATACTGAATGGTTGCGGTACTTGGTTTTGGACCCCCACGATATCAATGGCCTATTCTAAGTAGGTCTTGAATATCATGATAGGGAAAAAGTATAATGGTATTATTGGGTGGGAATTGTCCCCCAACTAGGTTACATCTCGCTATACTACTAGAAATCCAAAGGTTGGAGAGAGTAAGAACATTTTAAAACTTAAACTTTTATAAATAGATTAATATGATCCATTCATAAAAATGCAGTGTGTAATGGTAGGTCAGACCTTCTGACCTACCATTACAAAACTTTGCATTTTAGGAATTATCAATTAATCTATAGTAAAAGTTTTGTTTAAAATTCACTTACCGTATATACTCGAGTATATGCCGACCTAAGTATAAACCGAAGGCCCCTAATTTTACCACCAAAAAACTGGGAAACCTATTGACTGGAGTATAAGCGAGGGTGGAAAATGCATTGGTCATCAGCGGCGACACCGCCACGTGATAGTGTGCTCGCCGGCAGATAAGTGGACGCGAATCCTGCCGGCTGATACAAACACAGAGAGATGAGAAGACAAAGACCCCAGTCGCGGGAAGACAGAAGGGAGCCGCCGAAAACATCAGGAGCCACGAGACCCATCGGGCCTCTGTAGGGGAGTAGGGAAGTTTGTTTTTTTTGTAAATTGATTTGTGTATAAGCCGAGGGAGGTTTTTCAGAAAAAATTTTTTGTGCTGAAAGCTAGGCTCATAAACCAAGATATACTGGTATCCACCATTTGGATGCTATAAATAAAATAAAGAATAACTAGTAAGGACAACTTCTTTGATGAACTTTGTTTAAAATCCTTTTCTGAGAATCTGTTCTAGACCATTGGCTGGCATTTATTGAGCATATGTTTGGGGAGATGCTGAATTTCAAACCAAGTACAACACATTTGGGCCGAATCGATATGTCATTTAAGAAGACATTTTTAACAGCAGTTTGAAAGTTCGCGGTTCGTCCGTGATAGATTAAAGATGGTGTGAAAGTTAGTGAATAGATAGTAAATGGAGGAAAAGGGATGTTGGAAAAGACTGAGGAAGGGTATTTTGAGAGGCTAAAATGGGTGTTCAATGATACAAGTAAGAAACTCCACACCCAAAATAACGCCACGTGACCAGAACAATGTGGTGGTGTGCGGATTGGGGGGGAAACAACGGAGAAGGCATAATGAAACTCCTCAGTGTTCGTAAACTGACACAAGAGGCACATTGGCAGTGGATTTATATTGTTTCTTCATTGAAATCACATGCACATCGAGCATGCATGTCAATCAGGCTAGGAATGACATGCTGGAATGAGTCAGGGGTGTGAAATAGGGCAAAATCTGGGAGAACTAGAGGCCAACATAGTCTCTTCTCAATATAAAAGTACATATAAAAGAAATAAGAGAAAGGGTGATAACATTTGTAGTTACTCCTCCCCCAATCTTCAAGAGAAAATGAAAAGATGTATGACCCTAGAACCCCATATGAGGATCCCTGATGAATGACAATGCAATATTAATCGTAATGGGTTAATCCAGGGCTCAGTGATGGATCTTACTGAGGGGCCAGTACGACACTGATATAAAATTGTAATCTCAGAAAGAGTAAGTGTTACATGAGACATGGACAAAGTAAACCAATTGTATTAGGATCTCTTCTTGGTTGCTCAAATGAAGACCAGTCGAAGCATTCTTCCTTAGACTTCAGTATTGTGACAACTCCTCTGTTTACTCCTACTGGAAATGTATGAATAAACGGGTGTTACTGCGTCGTCTTACAAAAGGGTTTGTGCCATGTCTGAAACTGTCCAGACAGCTCACCATGCTCCATGACTGTGCACAACCCAAGAGGAAAATTCCAAAAAATGGGGGTGTGAACTCTTGGGGATTTTTTTTAATGGAAAAGCCAAGAATTTATTAAAACTGACAACCCGTACCAGGACCTCTGCCAGGTCTTCAGTAAACTCGGAAATAGTGACTAGAAAAAATCATTTTCAGCCATATATGGTGATATGTATACTATTCGTTGACCTCACGGGGACAAAAAAACTTATAAGGAGTTCTCTTCTGGGTGCCACCACCTAATGAATCACATTAACCCAAAGTAAACGAAACAGGGAACAAGCGAATGATCATAATCTACAAAATGGAAGATTAAAAAAATATTCTAAGATTGCTATAAAAGCAGGGTGGCGAACCTATGGCACGGGTGCCCAGAATATAGTTGGAATGAAGGGGAAAAGCAATTTCTATGTCGGGCAACCGGGCCATCGCTCCAGCACACCAGACAGAACTCAAGAAGCTTCCTGCAGAGTTCCAGCAACTAAAAGGTGCTGCTTCAGTCATATTGTGCTACTTGCTTTGCTACAGCTTTGGGACTGTAGGAGAGGGAGAATGAGTAGACAGGGCCGAGAATTATCTTTAAGGACCTCATGCTGGCCCCACAATTTTTGTCTGTTTACCGTAGGGACACTGGGAAGAAGCTAAAATGAAAAATGAAAATTTTCCATCTTTCGACGGTGTTGCTGTCCTCAGGAGGAAATAAGTTACTGCTTTAATTTTTGGTGGCACCCTGCGATAATAAGGGGGGTGTGGTTTGGGTTGGGGTTTTGGGTTGCAGTTTGCGCATTCGGATCACTAAGAAGGTTCGCATCAATGCTCTAAGAGTTCAGGATGATATTGTAACTATGTACGCAGGACACATGCCATAAAAAAAAAACTCATCAAACTCTCTCTAGGGTAAAATTTCGATCATTTTTCAGTTAAGGACAAGAGCAAGAGAAAATGGGGAAAACAACAAGTTTATACCAAAGTAGTGCAGGGTCCCCCAAAGCTTCTCTTTCCTGTTTCTATGTGACACAAGCTGGAATGGTTGGAACTTGATGCCTCTAAAGTTACAAAAGATCATACTGCTAAACATATAAAAACAACAAAACACAGGGACCAGACACAAAGAAAAGAAATATAAAATGTGCACACCAATGGGGAAACAGTGGTAATTGAATTCTATTAATTAATCCCACTGGCGTTTTTTTTTTTACAGGATTCTACTAATTTTAAGTTGATGGCTTTTTGTATTATTCCTTAAAGATCAATGTAGGGCTCAGTATATGCAAAACTAAATGATAACTTATATAGATGCTTACAAGATGGATATAGATAAGCAGGCACTCCAAAAATAAGGGATCACAAGGGAAAAAAAAACTTGGTCTTTATACATGGTTGACATTTCGTCATCTAGTGGCCAGCCTTTCTCCAGACGCACAACCAAACATGCATGGGAATAAAGTCCACGGTGCGCTTCTATATTTCTATGTCTATTCGTTGTAGGCTTTTTCATCCAGTCCTATGGTAGACTGTCATCAGAAATTGGCCTAATAAACCACTACAAGTATTTTGATTAAGCAGTTAACGCTTCTATATCATATAAATAAATTCTTATTTATTATAGGCCTACAGTTATGCAGTGCGTACAGAGCTTGCCAAAATAGGTCCCTGTCCCCATGGGGCTCCACAATCTAAGCAAAATAAAAGGAGGTCGTTGGAGTCGGTGGCGATCGCTTCTCTTTTGGTAACCGGAGGAAAGGAAATCCACACAAACACGGATAGCATACAAATCTTTGTAGAGTGTTGACCTGGGTGGGATTCGAACCCGAAACCCAAGTGTCTGGTAAGTTAGTGTTTACTCTCTCAGCCACCGTGCCACCTCTTTATCATGTTTCTTTCTTGGCCCAGCTTTGGTGGAATCATCCAGAAAATCAACGTTGAAGTTAGATGTATAAAACCCCTCCAGGGAGGGGTGGAGGAGAGTTTAACACTGAAGTCAAATTCACTCTTTCTATGAAATACCTCTCCCTTCTTTGAATTGAATAGACAGATAGGATAGATAGATGATAGTAGAATAGGATAGATAGCTAGATAGATTAGATAGATAGATATCTGTACTATCTGCAAAATTCTGCAAACTTCTCTCTGGCTGAGGATTTTTGCAGATGTGGGCGTACATAACGAGAAGGGCGATGAAACCTGTAAATATGTAATGCAGATCCGTCTGTAGATGTATGTAATGGTATGTGTATTAATCTGTTTAGGTCTGCAGTGTATGTAATTGTCTGTATTATTGTACTAGTGTCTGCAGTGTGTAGTGTCTGCAGTGTATTAATGTCGCTGTATTATCGTACTAAATGTCTGCAGTGGAGGTTAGTGTATGAAAGGTATGTAATGGAGGTTATGAGATTTGGAAATAGCGGATAAGCAATATGTAGTGTTCCTTGTCTGCAGTGTAGGTAAGTCTGTATTATCTGTTACTAGCTGTCGGCAGTGGATGTAGGTGTCTGCAGGTATGTAAGTCTGTATATCTGTACTAGTGTCTGCAGGGTATGTAGTGGCTGCAAGGATGTATGTCTGTATTATCTGTACTAGTGTCTGCAGAATATATGTGTCGCGTGTATGTATGTCTGTATTATCTGTACTAGTGTCTTGCAGTGTAGGTGTGTCTGCAGTGGTATGTATAAGCGTACACGCCTGTCGACTGACAGCGCTGACAGGCTGACGCTTATTAAAATGAATAAAGGCTGGATTTCTCAGAATTTCCAATCTCCACCAGGTGAAGGAAGCTCAACCTGAATAATTGATCCACTCCTCCTCCTCCTCCTCATTTTCCTCCTTCTCCTCCTCTTTGTACAGTAAAGCAGAGGAAAATGGCTATTTTTTGACAGGGCCCACTGGCTCTTGCTATACTTCATGCATTTAATTTTTCTGGAGGGCCACCTACCCGGTCCTCTGTTTGAAACAATTTTTGTGAGTGCCACATACAGGCACTCAATCTATTCCATTTTTCTGGAGGGCCACCTACCCGGTCCTCTGGTTTGAACAATTTTTGGGACTGCCACATACAGGCACTCAATCTATTCCATTTTACTGGAGGGCCACCTACCTGCTCCTCTGGTTTGAAGAATTTTTGGGACTGCCACATACAGGCACTCAATCTATTCCATTTTACTGGAGGGCCACCTACCTGCTCCTCTGGTTTGAAGAATTTTTGGGACTGCCACATACAGGCACTCAATCTATTCCATTTTACTGGAGGGCCACCTACCTGCTCCTCTGGTTTGACAATGTTTGGACCTGCCCCATACAGGCACTATCCAAATTAAATTGTCTCCATAGCAGCCTCCACACGTTGTCTCCATTGTCCCTCCAAAAGTCGTCCATATAGCTGCCTCCATACATCGTCCCTTTATCAAACGAGGTGTGTCAGGCAGAAATTTGGGTTGTTTTCATGGATTCCACATCAACCTTTTTTCCCCCCATTCCCCCCCCTTTTTTTTTCTCCCCCTTTTTTCGCCTTGTTGGTGTTCACCCCCACCCTTCACTTCTGTCGCCCACCCTGCTGTGTAATCCACAAAATATACTTGCAAACTTTTACCATTTAGGGATATTATTTCAGCGCTTCTTGCGCATCTGTTTACATTCCCCTCACCCGCCATATCCTAAACTTATAAGAACGCTACTACACTTGATCTTATACAAAAGTGCTGTTTGGGGAGTAGCCTAGAGACAGGGGCTTGGATTTGCGAAAGCTCGCCTGGCAGCGGAGCGCCAGCTCCATGCGCATCATGCGCTTCTTGCGCATCTGTTTACATTCCCCTCACCCGGCATATCCTAAACTTATAAGAACGCTACTACACTTGATCTTATACAAAAGTGCTGTTTGGGGAGTAGCCTAGAGACAGGGGCTTGGATTGGCGAAAGCTCGCCTTGCAGCGGAGCGCCAGCTCCATGCGCATCATGCGCTTCTTGCGTATCTGTTTACATTCCCCTCACCCGGCATATCCTAAACTTATAAGAACGCTACTACACTTGATCTTATACAAAAGTGCTGTTTGGGGAGTAGCCTAGAGACAGGGGCTTGGATTGGCGAAAGCTCGCCTGGCAGCGGAGCGCCAGCTCCATGCCAAGATCCAACTAACATAGTTTTAACTGCAGCACCTTTAATCTACTAGTGTGAGTGTTATTTCTTCATTCTGGGCTTTGGAGAAGCAGAGCGGAGCTTTGCAGATCAATGTAAGTGCCCGATCTACATTGCGCCTAAACAGTGTAAAAAGTGAAAGTTATTAATAAGAGCGAAAATATACGTAGCACAGAGGGCTACTTGTTGTAGCTGTGAAATTCGGGGAAAAACAGTTGCTACCAGCCCACACGTTAGGCGCAATATACACTTCGGCGCCACCAAAAGTGGATTTAAATGTGTGCCCATTATCTATATATTATTATCTATGATTCATTTACTGTATTACTATTTATATGATATTTCGCCACCGTATGTATTAGTATTGTTTTTTTGTTTTATTTTCTGTGAAAATGTTGGGATTCTCTGAATTATCTTCAAGTGTCTTTGTCGGTTTGTTTCGTGTTTTTTTTAAAAAAAAGCTTTTAATAATTTGTTCTTTTATCGTGGTGGGCGTCGTAAATGTGGACAACTGGAGCTCCTGAGCGTTCTCATCCAAGGAGAGTTCAAAACACATTGGCAAGATGGGAAGAACATGAAGGGCTTTATATTGCAAAGATTCTAAAATGAAGATTTTAATTAGAAAATGCAAAGCATAAAATGGTAAAAAAAATAACACCGTCATGGAGAACTTTGCCTATTTGATTCATCTAATAAATTACATGCTAATTTTCTTTACATTTTTTGAGCTCAACTGCTGAATTATTAATCAACATTTTTCTAACACTTTGAACTTCAAAATACTGGTCCTGCTATTCATATAAGGGGACTTTGAGCATAAATCACATGGCTGTGCGAGTACGGTATGGTACACAGAATCATGCTATAAAAAAGATTTCCAGCAAATTTGAAAAAAAAAATATAACTGTCTCTTAAATATCACAATTGTAAGATTATCAGTTGGATATTGGATGGAAATCTTTTTAAGCTCTTAGCTGCGATGTTTTGGAGAGCCTCTCCATAGCCGGTGAGTGTTTGATTGCCTATTTTGTTGCAGCACCCCCAAACGCCACTGATAACAACCGCAATCGCTGCCTGCTCATCAATTGTGGGTGTTAACCCTTTGATCCCTGCTGGGTGGGCAATGCTCGGCGAGGGCAGGAAAAAATCGCGTGCGGCATCGCCATATTGGCTTAAAGGTGCCTCTACCCGTGAGGCCATCAGGGTAGAATTGATCCGTTAATATGAACAACCTCGTGGGTCGACAAAGACCCATAGGTGTCTCATTTTACACCCACCCATCGATTACACTTGTGCAATGAAAGTAATAGTATGGCAGTATATGGTACGGAACTCACTACCACAGAAATTCAGCAACACGGGTTCATCGAACCCAATATGGGGTCTTGGAAAAAATAGTACAAAAGACTAAAATAAATAAACATACAAATCAAGGCACCCCTACCCTAGAACAGGTCATCAATCTAAATAACAGTAAAAATCATAAAGCGTATCGCAACATCCCAAAAGTCCAATCTATCAAAATTAACAGTTATTCCCCGGGTTTAGCCTTTGTAACAAAAAAACAGCACCACCCTATAACATTTAAATTTTTTTCGATTTGAAAAATATAAAATAATTTAAAAAAGTGATCAAAAGGCGTTACAGTCCCCAAAATAGTGCACTGATAACACACTCATCAAAATGCAGAACTTACCACCAGATGTACCCTGAACGACTATGAAAAAGTTATTAGTTCCAGAATATGGAAAAAACAAGATTTTTTTTTGTACTGAGGTATTAATTTTTTTAAATGTATCGATAAAATTATAAACCTAAAGAGACATGTTATTTTGGAGCCCGAAAAGCCGCGAAATCCAAGCTCAAAGGAAAATGGCTCAAATGTGTTTTTTCACCCATTGCACAGCATTTTAAATTTTTTACTGCTTCCCAGTACTTAAAGTGTACTGTAATTGTGTGGTACACAGTCCTAAAAACTAAGCCCTGCATCCATCTGTCTCCACCCTCGTGTCTTTAATACTACGCCTCGTTTACATTTGTGAAAGTAAATGACTAAATCGTTATAAATATAATTATTATAATATAAGAAATACTAGATGAATAGTTTTTGAAGATTTTTTGTTTTGTGATGTTACATTCCTGAACCCTGTGTAATTCTTGAAGTGTTGGGGTATGTTTGGTTGTGTATTGTTGAGTTTGTCGATAATGCCCAATCACCTCTTACCTTTAATCTTTCCTTATTCGTGAAAAGTGAAAACACGTGATCTTAAACCCACCCCACACTTCGCCTCAATCCACCACCCTTTTCACTCCCTTTTCCTCCTTCACCCCTTTTTTCGGGACACCATATCCTTTTTTCCCTTTTGTAGTCCCCCCTGATCATACCACCGCACCCTTGTTTGCTCCCCCGATCCCCCACCCTTCTTCCTTTTTTGTCCCCCCCCCCCGCGCCGTATTTCTTCTTCTTCCCCTTTCTTTTTTGTTTTGATTCCCTTCATTATTATTTCCCCTTTTGTGAATAATTCTATTTTTTTTTAGCGATGTGGATCTATGTGATTTGACAATTCATCTTCCATCCATAACAAAATTTCTTTGTTCTTAACTTTCGTGCTTAAATACCTTCTTTAGTGGAAATGTTATATTTTTGAAATTAAAATATATGAAATTAATTATTACTTCAACACATCCCCAAACCCCCCCTGCTTACCCCCCCAACCCCATAACTCCTTGTGATTGAAAATTTGATAACCTGATATCACCCGTGTTGACGCACCCCTTCTCTCCCTCCCGATGAGTACGTTGGAGGGCAATTACACATCATTGAAAAACCCATTTGCTTGAGGATTTTAACCAAATGGGAGAGTTTGTTAGGGGAAAAAAGGGGAGGCTAGTAGTGGGTGGAATAATAAAGGGAATGCCCGGGAATTAAAAAAGTTGGGATGGTCGTGAAAGAGGGGGAAAGCGGAAAGAGAAGTTTCGGGACATCTTAGTTTAGTTGAAATTGTGAAAAAATCATTGTCAGTTGGTGCATCCAGACAACTCCTTCCTCCTCTTGTGTTTGTTTTCTGGAACTTCTCTCTCCCATCTGTTCTCAAATGTAATTTGTTTCCTTCTGGCCATTTAAGTTCCAATAACCCAACACAAAGATTGTCATAACACGGGAATTTTTATGCTCAATAAAAATACATGTTGTTTTGTTTTCAGTGAGGGATATTATTAATTAGTTGTGAAAGTTTTAATTGGAGGAAAGGATAAAGGTAACCAAAATTGACTGAACAGGGGTTTGTCAAAGCAAGTTGGGTCTGTATTTTCCGGTCCTTTTTACCGGTCTTGTCTTGTTCCCCCTATCCTTGTGAGCATCCTTTCGGTCTGTAGAGTGTTCTCTTTTCACTTTCAAAAGAACTCCCTTCAAACGCTGGTCCCTTACATCACAAACAATGCAGTTTTTCACCCTGTGTCCGTACGTTTTACAAACAATAAACCACGATTTCAATTTAAGGCTTGAGGCTTTGAGAACAAAAATGGAAATTGTACCTTATCTCATAGATGTGTTAATCAAATTATTATCTAGCTAATATGTATTAAAACAACCGCTACGAGGCTCCTTGTGCCATTTATGTTCTAGTCTTGAACATTTGTGATGTATTCTTTTGCTTTCTAGGGTATGGTACTTTTGGTTGTTGATTTGTGTTGCTGTTGGGCTTTTTTTGCTGCCTTTTTTTTAAAGTCAAACATAAGTTTGAACGGTTAAGTGGCAACTGCTCATGGCAAACACCCTGATTTAAACTTTTTGTTTACAATCACGCTCTCCTGTCTACGCGACTGTGAGTTTATGGGCTCAATTTATGCATTTAGACTGCTTTCTCTATATTGTCCACTATGCTGGATTTTATAGAATATCCAGGTCCTCGCTATTCATTGAAATGTAATGTGCTAACTTTGCTCGGAGAGTGGAAAAAGCGAATGCAAAACTTAAGGGGGTCATGTTACTAAGGGACCTCCCCATCTATCCTTGTGATTCGCGTTTTCCGACGTGTTACCCCGAATATTCCGACTTTGTGCCGTATTTCCCTGAATTGATCCGCCGCATTTTTGGCGAACGACGATCGGTCATTGTGGTACGCATCGCGCCCTGCTATGCATCGCGTGACGGGAAATCGGGGGCGTTTTTTCCCGGGCCCCCCACCCTCCCCTCGGTATGATACACCCCGAGTGGATCGCGGAAAAACTCCGCGCATTTAAAAAATCAAAAAATCCTCGGCGCCACGGGTCCCATACTCACCCACATGCACCACGATGAGACGATGAACTCCGGGCACCTCGCGAGAACTTCGGACAGCAGCGGACACTGGGGGACTCGGGCGCAGGACCTTCATGAATCGTCGGAAGGAACGACCGAACGCTCGTCGGAGAGGCCCGCCGCTGGAACGCGAATGCGATCGGGTAAGTAAATGTGCCCCAATGTGATTAAGGAATACAGGCAGCAAATAAAGTAGCAAAAGACGAAAAGTTTAAGATAGAGAAGGACTCCTCATGTACTTTAGACTCTCATCGTGATTTCTCCTTACTTAGTCAGATAGTATATGTTAAAAATAAATGACTCATTTCTATTAATTGTGGAAACTGAGATTTCATATAATACAATTTTTTTGCTTCATTGTACATAGATTTTCTATTACCCCGCTGTAATAAGATAAATGTTTTGAAAGACCCATTTAGTTATCAGTTGTTTTAGTACCTACTGTTTATATTGGACCTTGGTTGGCGACGATTTAAAAAACACAATACGCACATACCGTCTACTATCCCTATATTTTACTTACCATGGGACACCTGCATCCAGATCGCCCCTTTTCGACTCCAACATGTGCCCATAGAGAATAGTTTACACATTGCCAAAGTGTTTTTATAGTAATAAAAGACCTTTTTCACACACCAAGAAAGAATATTAGCCTTCAGATCACAAGTTTCACTTTCGTATAACAAGGCTTGTTCCTTTTGTCCCTCTTTTAGTCCCATGGGAGTTGGCCAGTGAGAAGCCGTGTCTTTGCTTTCCCCCCCCCCCACCCAGTGAGAAACTGCTCCGGTTCATGCATCATTTTCAAATTTAAAAATATCTCCCCATCCACTTCCTCAGACAAATTTGCTTGGTTCCCTTGCCGCATGTATTTTCGTTGTCCCCATAGACGGCTTAATAGCGTGTTCACGGCGCGGGATACGTTCTTGCCACACATGTTGCGTCGGCAACCCCCCCGATTCCGGGCCCAGACTGACCGCAAAAAAATTGAGTATGCTTCCCATCTTTTCAGCGGTTGGTGCGGACGTGTGCCCTGTGTGTTTTTATGGAGGGAGGAGGGGTCTCCTCCTCCTCACCTCCAGCACCCACATCCGTGTCGGCTATCGCTCCCTCGCCGCACGGGAGAATACTGCGTGGTGAATGTACAATTATAGTTGTAAAAAAAACTTGTAGTATTGCTCCAGTCATATTATATACTGGGCCACGACACAATTAGTTTGTGAGAGCTTGTTCTCTTTGTCTCAGTGTTCTAAATTTGGTTATTCTTGAGTAATGTTGACCTCACGAACCATGATACACAATGCCCTCACAGTAGCAGTTTTGTAAATTTTATTTCCTAAAACGTAAATTAGTTAACATTTTGTATTGGTTTTTTTCATCGTGCAGAATTGTACAAGGCTTGTATTCTCGGTAGCTTTATGTTTAGTACCCTGTACAACCTAAACATTTGGTTATTAGTATGCATGAGCCCCCCCCCCACATTCCAACCACCGATGATAACAGTCATTCCAAAAATAACCGCGATGAACCCCTGTCACTGACTTTTACAAAATTCGGGGGTGGTTACGTGTCTTATCCGATACTCAAGGAGGTATCGTGGCACCGCCCGGTCACAACCTCCTGACACCGCTATTATGGTCCTGGAGATCAGGTGTGAAGATTGAATACAGCGTTTCAAATGCTCAGGGAGCATGCGACTCTGTTTGTCTCTATGCTTCTAGGAGATGGGGCGGTATAGTCAGGGCTTTGCTCGGAGCCCCCTTTGCGCCTGTGAGCGGCAGGTTAGACTCTGTTCTTAGGTGTTTTCTCTTATGGAGAGTTTGGTCCCCCAATTAAGGACAACTTAAATCCCGGCCACTGTGGCCCAGGCGTGAAACCATTCTTCTTGATGCTCCCACTAGGGAATTGTCTGGGAATTACTGCAAAACAAAAAAATTTTCCAAGGCAGGTAAATGGAATACAATGCCCTCTTTTTGCACTCCTTGATAAGGACCTTCCACCGTCCCCTTAACACCAAGAAGTATAAAGATATGGTGTGGGACCAAAACGCACATAGTACTAGTATATATATGCCACCCCAGACAGGAAACAGACTCCCAACTTGTAGGACATGCTGTTGTGGTGTTCATAACTGACGGTTGGGATCTACCTCAGCACAGTGTAGGGAACTGGATTGGCTGTGTTAGAGGGCTATGACTAGGCGTCAGACAGATAGGGGTTGGGTGTGAGTGGTGTATGGATTGTAGCATAGCTGTATCTGCTGCTGGTCTCTGCTGTCACAAATATTTTCTTTTTTTGGCATGACTGTTTCATTCAGGGTCTGTGTTGTCCGTTAATGCAGACGTGCATCTTATTGTTTGGTTGCTCACCATAAACTGTGGTTATGGACCTGTGACATCTCTTTCTGCTGATCTTCTCATCTGGTTTAAAGTCACACTGCGGAGCACCTAAGGCGATTTCTCTTGCCCTACGCATCATATTCTCAAGGTCTAACATACTAGCAAAATTGGTTCCCCAGCGGAAATCAATTTGCCAGAGGTTGTAGTTGGACTGTGGTGTGCGCCAATAGGCGTTTTAGAGCTCTATCGTATTGGAAAAACTTGACCAAATAAGGCCGCTTGAGGTGTTCCTTTCTTCTGTGTGAAGACTTATAGCCACGCAATGCTACACAAGCGGGATTCTGGAAAAATAAGCATCCAGTAAGTTTCTCCACCGCATGGAAAAGCACATGTACCCATGTCTTCACTTTTGATCTTTAAATAGTATTCACGGTCCATTCGCGCATTCTCCCCTCTTGCCATGCAGTATGCCCGCGACTTTCAAGCAGCCCAATTATAAATGTCCCATCCATTGAACATTTTATTACAACTACCAACTATACATATTTATTCATATTTGAGAGCATCAATGGCTATAAGTATCCTCACGCCTGCAAAGTGGCATGATTTTCGGTAAAAAATCTCATAAGGGAACCTTGAACCTAGCCTGTATGAGGGAGTTTTCTGAATCCTTCCTAATTGTTTGATTTTTTCCTTATCACTCTAAGTGCAGCTTTTACAACTTTTACGATCTTAGATATCTCAAGATCCCTGGTCTCTCAAACCAACCCTTCTTGGTCACCAAAAGTACTGTAGCATTATTTCAGTAAAAAGCGCATAGTTTTTTTGTGGTTAGATATATGAGGTCATCAGAGAAAACAATACAAGCTGTCGTAACCACAGTTATCCGGCCGTAACTGCAAAATACATTATCCTGTTGTATTTCACCTATCGATGCTTCTCCAAATCTAGCGATGTTTCACCTGGTTGGCAGGTTCACTCAAGCTTCAGTAGCACAGTAGGAGGAGTGAGGAGTTATTAGGTTTGCACATCAGTAAGAGTAATGGTGGAGGGGATGGAATTGCAACTCGCTACTAACGGACACAGATGACAGATTACCAGTCGAGAAGGCCAGAGCTTGTCTAAAGAACACCCCAATTAAAGTAACGACATTGATTGTCAACACTACATTCTTGAGTTGTAGCCTCGACTCCATGCCTGGGGCTGTGTGATTGGATCTTTTGGATTCTTTTTGGATCATTTTGCAGCTGGCTCTACGCACTAACACCAAAAACTCCCCTCCCACGGTACGCTAAGAATCATAACGCTGACATCTAACCCATGTGTCACCACGGCGACCCAAAGGGTTTCCACAATTACGCTGTCCCTCTTTACAGGCTTCACCGTACCGGCCATCAGCGTATTCGTATTTATTTCCCCTTTATCTTACTTTTCGGCTTTACACCCAGTCCTGGTTGCTACCGACTTTTTTAACGACATCATGTTACAACACTGCTCAAACCGCAGTGATAACTCGGATTTGATGCTTTTAATTACTTTCCAAAATGGAATGTTACCACACTATAGTTAAATGCCCTTCTATTGAATTTCAACCAAACTGTACTGCCAATTGTATTTATGTGAGATAATGTTTGGCTGTTCCATCGTCACGACGCTATTATATTACTGCCTCCGATCAGTTCTGCTTGTACTTTTGCTCAGTTAATGTCTCGTTTGGAAAAAGCTCTGGATGACCTTTATTTTAGTGAAGCAGACACTAGTACAGATAATACAGACATTACATACACTGCAGACACTAGAACAGATAATACAGACATTACATACACTACAGACAGGAGCTGCAGACTCTATTTACAGTTCATCACCTTCTATTTACAAAACATTCTGCAAAATCCTCAGCTCAGAGAGAAGTTTGCAGAATTTTGCAGATAGTACAGATAATCTATCTATCTATCTATCTATCTATCTATCCATATTCTATCTATCATCTATCTATCTATCTGTCTATGCAATTCAAAGAAGGGGAGAAGGTATTCAGAGAAAGAGTGAATTTGACTTCAGTGTTAAACTCTCCTCCTCCCTGAGTTTATACATCTAACTTCAAAGTTGATTTTCTGGATGATTCCACCAAGCTGGGCCAAGAAAGAAACATGATATAAGGGTGGCACGGTGGCTGAGAGAGTAACACTTAGCAGCACTGGGGTTCTGGGTTCGAATCCCACCCAGGTCAACATCTACAAAGAGTTTGTATGTGCTATCCGTGTTTGTGTGGATTTCCTCCGGTTACCTCCCACACTCCAAAACATACTGGTAGGTTGCTTAGATTGTGAGCCCCATGGGGACAGGGACCTATTTGGCAAGCTCTGTACAGCACTGCATAATCTGTAGGCACTATATAAATAAAGAATTATTATTATGATATAGAAGCTGTTAACTGCTTAACAAAATACTGGTAGTGGTTTATTAGGCCAATTTCTGATGACAGGCTACCATAGGACTGGATGAAAAAAGCCTCCAACGATAGACATAGAAATATAGAAGCACCGTGGACTTTATTCCATGCAATGTTTTGGTTGTGACGTCTGGAGAAAGGCTGCCACTAGATGAAATGTCACATGTAATAAAGACCAGAGTTTTTTTCCCTTGTGATCCCTTATTTGGAGTGCTGCTATCTATCCATCTTGTATCATCTATATAGTTATCATTTAGTTTTGCATATAATGAGCCCTACAGTTGATCTTTAAAGGAATACAAAAAGCCTCAACTTAAAAATTAGTAGAATCCTGTAAAAAAAAAAACTGCCAGTGGGATTAATTCAAATAGATACAATACCAATGTTTCCCCATTGGATGTGCACATTTTATATTTCTTGTGCTGGTCCTGTGTTTTGTTTTTTATATGTTAGCAGTATGATCTTTGTAACTTTTAGGAATCAAGGTTCCATTCAAGCTTGTTGTCATAGAAACAGGAAGAGAGAAGCTTTGGGACCTGCACTACTTTGGTATAAAACTTGTTGTTTTCCATTTTCTCTTGCTCTTGTCCTTACTGAAAAGGATAGAATTTGACCCTGAGAGTTTGATGAGTTTTTTTTATGGATGTGTACTGCTACATAGTTACAATATCATCCTGACTCTTTATAGCAGTGATGGCGAACCTTTTAGTGGCCGAATGCGCAAACTGCAACCCAAAACCCCCCTTATTTATCGCAGGGTGCCAACCAAAAATTAAAGCAGTAACTTATTGCCTCCTGAGGACAGCAACACAGTAGAAAGATGGAAAATTTTCTTCATTTTAGCTTCTTTCCAGTGTCCCTCTGTACACAGAAAAAATTGTGGGGCCAGCAGGAGGTCCTCTAAAGATAATTCGGCCCTGTCTACTCATTCTCCCTCTTCCTACAGTCCCAAGCTGTAGCAAAGCAAGTATCAAAATATGACTGAAAGCAGCACCTTTTAAGTTGCTTGGAACTGCAGGAAGATTCTTTGAGTTCTGTCTGGTGTGCTGGAGCGATGGCCCGGGTGCCCACAGAAAGGGCTCTGAATGCCAACTCTGGCACCCGTGCCATAGGTTCGCCACCACTGCTTTATAGCATCTTAGAATATTTTTTTAATCTTTCTATTTTGTAGATTATGATCATTAGCTTCCCTGTTCGTTTACTTTGGGTTATGTGATTCATTAGTGGCACCTCCTGTAATTGTGGGGTCCCAGGGAGGTCACAGAATAGTAATACATATCACCATATATGGCTGAAATGAGTTTTTTCTATCACTATTCAGAGTTTACTGAAGACCTGGCAGAGGTCCTGACTTGTCAGTTTTAATAAATTCTTGCATTTTCCATTAAAAAAAATCAATGCAAGAGCGTCACCTTTTTGGAATTTCCCTTGGGTGTGCACAGTCATGGACATGGTGAGCTGTAACTGGACAGTGTCAGACTGCACACCCTTTTGGTAAGAGAAACAGTAACACCCAGTTTATTCATACATTTCCAGGAGGAGTAACAGAGGAGTTGCACAATACTGAAGTCTAAGAGAAGATGCTTCAGAATTGGTCTTCATTTGAGCAACCAAGAAAGATCCTAATACATTGGTTATACTTTTCCAATGTCTCATGTAACTACTTACTTCTGAGATTACAATTTTATCAGTGTCGTACTGGCCCATCAGTAGAGAATCATCCACTGAGCCCTGGATGTAACCCATTACTATCTAATATTGCATTGTCAGTCATCAGGATCCTTCATATGGGGTCTAGGGTCATACATATTTCATTTTCTTGAAGTTGGGGGAGGAGTAACTACAAAAATGTTATCAGCCCATTTACTCTTATTTCTTTTATATAGTACTTTTATATTGAGGAGAGACTATGTGGGCCTCTAGTTCTCCATATTTTGCCCTATTTCACACCCCCTGACTATTCACTTTCATTCCTATCCTGATTGACATGCATGCTCGGAGTGTGCATGTGATTTCAATGAAGAAAAATAATAATCCACTGCCATGTGCCTCTTGTGTCAGTTTAAGAACAATGAGGAGTTCATTATGCCTTCTCCGGTTGTTTCCCCAATCCGCACACCACATTGGGCTGGGAACGGGGCGTGAGTGTGGGTGGAGGTTCGGCTGGATCATGAACACCCAGTGTAGACTATAAAAAATACCTCCTCCTGTTCAATCAATGTCTACAGGTACGAACTGGCCGAACTTGCACCCATATTTATCGGATCACCAGCGAACTTTAAAACTGCTGTTAAAAATGTCTATCTTAATGAATTCGCCCAAATGTGTTGTACTTGTTGAAATTCAGCATCTCCCAAACATATGCTAAATAAATGCCAGCCAATGGTCTAGAACAGATTCTCAGAAAAGGATTTTAACAATGTTGCATCAAAGAAGTTGTCCTTACTTTATTCTTTATTGATATTTATAGAAATCCAAATGGTGGAGTACCGTATATATTGGTGTATAAGCCGAGCTTTTCAGCACAAAAAAATGTGCTGAAAAACCTCCCCTCGGCTTATACACAAATCAATTTAAAAAAAAAAAAACTTCCATACTCACCCTACAGAGGCCCGATGGTCGGCGTGGCTCCTGATGTTCGGCGGCTCCTCTTCTGTCTTCCCCGCGACTGGTCTTTGGTCTTCTCTCTTCTCTGTGTTGTATCAGCCGGCAGATACGCGTCCACGTGATCTGCCGGCTGGAGCACAATATCACGTGGCGGTGTCGCCGCTGATGACCAATGCATTTTCCACCCTCAGCTTATACTCCAGTCAATAGGTTTTCCCAGTTTTTGGTGGTAAAATTAGGGGCCTCGGTTTATACTTAGGTCGGCATATACTCGAGTATATACGGTAAGTGAATTTTAAAACATAACTTTTACTAAATAGATTAATATGATTAATTCATAAAAATGCAAAGTTTGTAATGGTAGGTCAGAAAGGTCTGACCTACCATTACAAACACTGCATTTTTATGAATTGATCATATTAATCTATTTAGTAAAAGTTAAGTTTTAAAATGTTCTTACTCCACCATTTGGATTTCTATTAGTATAGCGAGATGGTAACCTAGTTGGGGGACAATTCCACCCAATAATACATTATACTTTTCCTATCATTGATATTCAAGACACATACTTAGAATAGGCCATTGATATCGGTGGGGGTCCAAAACCAGGTACCGCAACCAGTCAGATATATCAAGCACATGCCAAAAAGTCCTTCTTTTATGTGTTGAATATTTATTTGAATGAAATCTACACTTACTCATAATCTAGGCACCGTGACTGTGGTAATCTTCTTATAGTTGTTATCCATGGCCTTTTCCTTCTAAAATAAATTTTTAAAAGTATGCTAATGATCCAGATGGACTCTGGGGTGTTATAGAATCTCTAAAAGTTGTAGCTTCACAAGCTGTTATACTGAGAAGGAACCCTCCTTCCTGCTGCCTCAACACTTCCTCAACCCTCTGCCGGCTGTGATCTCAGGGCAACAGGGAGTTTAAGAAAACAGTAGGAAAGAGGTAGTGTAACACCTGTAAAGCTACAGCACAGAAGGGATCTGATAACACCCCCACCCACCCCCAGAGTACTTCTGGCTCATTAGTATAATTTTAAGAGTTGGTTTTAGAAGAAAGGAGGCCATGTATAACAAATAACAAAAGAAGATGACCACAGTCATAGTCCCTGGATCTATGAGTAAGTGCCCCTGGTTTATCATGATGGTAGATTTGATAATCTCTTATTATAAGGAATATATGAATAACATTCTTTCTGTTACTTGGTGGTAAAAAAAAAATCCATTGTAGAAATGAGGCAAAAAAAATCAGTTTATCTCTATGAATTAGTGTGTTTTATGATTTAGCGCTGCCCATAAAAAGACATTGTATATTGCCAATCTCTCTGCTTCTCTCTGTACTGTACAAATTGCAAGCCTGACCTTAAACTAGGCCTTTACTACGGAAATTATGACATGACTTAGTCATTTTGGAGGAAAAACCCTTCCTATCATCCTGTTTCTGGCTTTGTGTTATGCAGTTTTATAGCAAATAAAATGAGTCAAAGAGGAACGTCCTAGAGACTAAGAATAGAGAACATCAGCGCAATATTCATCCACAACTTGTCTGAATGTCTATGGATAATGTCTGCAATCGCTGTTTTAAAAGCATTGGTTCTCAATAGCGCCCCCTGTGCAATCAGTATTAGGATAAACAACTGTGGTTATGACTAGAGATGAGCGAACATGCTCGTCCGAGCTTGATGCTCGGTCGAGCATTAGGGTACTCGAAACTGCTCGTTACTCGGACGAATACTTCGCCCGCTCGAGAAAATGGCAGCTCCCGCCGTCCCTCCTCCTCCTCCGAATTACCATCCGTGGGCATGGCGCCATCAGTCGGTAGCTCTAGGCACAGCAGCAGTGCCGTCGCTAAGCGACAGCAGGCGGTGCTGAAACTGCTGAGCCTAGGCGATAAAAGGCACACCGCCCAAGAGCTATTACAGGGCATTCCACATCAAAGTTGTTAACTTTGTCGCCACCCTGCTGTGTAATCCACAAAATATACTTGCAAACTTTTACCATTTAGGGATATTATTTCAGCGCTTCTTGCGCATCTGTTTACATTCCCCTCACCCGAGTACCCGAGCATTTTAGTGTTCGCTCATCTCTAGTTATGACGTTTCAAATAAAATCTATATTTTAATAAAGACAAAAAAGTAATTTTTTAATTTAATTTATACAATTCCTTACCACACAAGTTGTTGGTGTGAAATCACAAGAAGGAGAATCTGTCATGTCACACTACCCTTTAGATCACTGCCTGCACTGATGTATTTCATCTATTACAGAGGAGTAGAGATGAGCGAGTATACTTTTCTGAGCTTGATGCTCGTTCGTGTATTAGCGTACTCGGAACAGCTCGTTGCTCGGATGAGTATTTCCCCTGCTCGAGATCGAGCATTTAATTAAGAAAAGACAGTGAAGAACAGTGAAGTTAGCAGATGTACACAAACATCTGCAATGTGTTCTTCTTCAGTGTTCTTCTTTCAATGTGTTCTTTCAGTGAAAAATGCTCGAGTCTCCCATTGACTTCAATGGGGCTCGTTATTCGAAACGAGCACTCGAGCATCGGGAAAAGTTTGTCTCGAATAACGAGCACTCGAGCATTTTAGTGCTCGCTCATCTCTACAGAGGAGGCAACACATCTCTCCATCTGCTTTGAACACCTGAATCCTGCTTCTATATGGGTGACAGCTATAAGGAGGGAAGGTGGTATTGGTAATTTGGCATTTGTCTTCTTTAGCCGCCTTCTCTCATGTGACTTTAATGATGAGATGCTCAGTAGCAGTGAGGAGGAGCATTAGGATGTATGAATGAATAGGTGTAGAAAAGTATGAATAAAGTACTATTTAAGAGTACAAAACATTGGAATATTAGTATAACAATAAATAGGTGTATAATGAAAAAAATAGATGGCTATCTAAGAGTATAAGGAACTGTTGAGAATATGAGGGTATGAATGGGTACATGAGTCTATGAATGAAAGGGTATGTGAAGCTATGAAATAAATGGTATATAAGAGTTTGACGGGATGGGTATGAATGGGTACACAGGTATACGAATGCGTATAGGAATGAATAAATGCGTGACAGTAAGAATGAATGGGTACATATGTGTATGATTACAGGTATGTGAGGGTATAACAGCAATGTATAATTAATAATAATTATTATTCCTTTATTTATATAGCGCACACAGATTACGCAGCACTACACAGAATTTGCCAAATCGGTCCCTGTCCCCAATGGGGCTCACAATCTAATCAACTTACCAGTATGTTTTGGAGTGTGAGAGGAAACCGGAGGACCCAGAGGAAACCCACGCAAACTCTTTGCAGCTGTTGACCTTGGTACTTGAATCCAAGTCCCCAGCACTGCAATGCTGTAATTCTAACCACTAAGCCACCACGCTGCCCACAATTTGATATATGATTGAAAGGAAATATGAATGAAAATGTGTTATAAATAAATGGGTATATATGTGTATAAATGATGGGTATATGAGTTTAAAAGCAAATTATAGTATAACAATGTATATGAATGTGTATATAAATGGAATGGAAAATCATTGTATAAATGAATTAGTGAATATAAGTATATATAAATTAGTATATAAACAAATGATTTAATGGGTATATGAATGTATAAATCAATGGATACAATACAGTATAATTTAATTGACCTGAGTGTATAAGTGAATGGTTTTATGATTAAAGGGAACCTGTCACCAGGAATGTGATTTTTAGCTGGTGGCAGGTTCCAATATCCTATGCTATGCTGATTTTAAAATTGCCATTGTCAGTGTTCTGAATACTGTCACTATGTTATAAAACTTCATTTCACATAACCCGGCTCCCTGCCAACAGCGTGTGGTGAATCCTGTGTGCCTTCTCATGTATTCCTTCTCTACACCATACTTAGTGATGTGTTGTTTAAGAGCCGGCTTTTGTTTGTGAACAACGTGGGCCGCCTTACCTCATTGAGCCGTTGGCTCACTTAACCCCGCCCCTAAACGGCTCACCACATCCCCTTTAACCCGATACAAGTGGCGTGGGATTATTGACTGGCCTGTGGCACCCTAGTATATATTTAGTAGGGAGCTGTTCAGAAGCCAGAGGAGCCGGCTTTTCTTAATGAGCGGAGCCTAATGAGCCAGCTTTCGCCCCTCCACTCTTCCTGTCATGTGGCAGGGAAGGGAGGGCAGATGGTGTGGAGTAGAGGGGGAATGCATGAGGAGACACATGCACACAGGCTTGTTTGCTGCTGGCAGAGAGCCAGGTAATGTGAAGTATACTTTTATAAAGTAGTGCCAGCATTCAGAATCCTAACAAAGACATGAAACAAAGAACCCTTCACCAGCTAAAAATGACAATGGGTATGTAATAATAATAATACAAAATCAATGTAGTAAAGTTTGAATGAATAGGTACCATATAAGAGTGTGATGGAATGGGTATATAAAAGTATAATAAGTGGATACATAAATGATTGGCTTGTAGAAAAGACTTGGAATAAGAGTGTATGAATGGGTGAGTGAGGGCATGGAGGTAGGAAATTTGTCTCAAAAAAGGAAAAGAAGTCCCATGCCTGGAAGTGTTAGGCATAATGAATCTGTCTGTCATTTATCTGTGTCTGGCACGTCTTTTGCTCCCTGCATGGCTTGAATAAAAGAAGTTACGGTCTTGCTGAGTGCATGGGACTTCTTTTCCTTTTTTGAGATTTATTTTTTAAGTTTTTTTTCCCTGTTGCACCATCAGTTTACTAATTTTCACATCCTGGGATTTGTGGTTTTCCAGATAAAAGTTTGCCTCGTGTGATCTCCTTGTTGTGGTAATGCCAAATAATATTTTTCTTTTATGCTGGATATGTAATATCTGTAACAATCAGAAAAACAACTACATGAAGATGTAATCAGATGTTAAATATTAACAAATAAGTTATCAGACATGTCAGTCATCATCCTCAGGTGATAACCAGGGACACTTCTCGGGTGTCCAGAAGAGCAGTTTGGTGTCTTCAATGCTACAGACATCGAGTGTGGGATGCAATTTAGCTGTAAAGTGAATTACTGTACGTTGTGTAGTACGAGTGATGTGGTGATACTTTACCTTTTATTGTTCCTGACAGATACCACAACTAAGGATCAGAGATGTCTCCTGCTATGATCAGACGTGGACAGGAATGTTCTTGTAGAGGAGACCATTTACCACTGACCTTGTTCTTTATACTGCCATTCATATACAGTCACATAATGAAGTCTGTGTTGTCACATACAGTTTTTACTGGAATCAAACATGCCATCCTTGTGGAAGTTTTTCCAGCAGTTTCTAGAGGTGGATTCAATAAAAAAAACCATTTATTTGTACATTAGTCGTCAATCGTATGCATTTATGGGAAATTATCTTCACACAAGTAAATTTTCTAAAATAACATTCAATTGAAAAAATGTATATACGGAATAATATAAATATATGTGAAGTAGCTTGTATATATATATATATATATATATATATACAAGCTACGTCTCAATCAATTTGCATACATTTCGCATCTGATTTGTATCTGCATGTCTGTTTTTAATGAACTAATTCATCTACCATATATATATATATACGGTAGATGAATTAAATTGAGCGTCCAAACAGGAAAACCCTTTAATGGATGTGAAAAATTAAAAAACATGAATGTTGTTCATTAAAAACAGACATGCAGATACAAATCAGATGCGAAATGTTTGCAAATTGATCGAGACGTGGCTTGTTCATTGGCATGTAGGCTTTTGGGGGTTATTTATCATTAGGCTCCTTGGAACAGTTTTATGTATATTTTTGGAGCTCGGCTGCCCGTGAAATTCAGTGGATGGGGCCCTTTAATAAATGTTCTCACAATGTATTTATGTCTGCAATTTTTTTCAAATGCATAAAAAAGTCCCAGTGCATACACCAGCAGGGAACTGGAGTAACTTTGAGACTTTTTATGTGACTTTTTGCAAAAGTCATGAATCTGGCTTTGCACGACGTTGCTCTAGCAGTAGTTCTATGATTACACCAGATTAATGAAGTGGCAAAAAATAATCCTTTGAGATTTTTCAGCAGTGAAAAGTCCCAAAACACCTCATGCTACTTTTTTGAGACCTTTTAATCCAAAAAACCCCAGAAAAACCAATGTTAAACAACTCCCTTTATTTGGAAACACAAGTCAAGTATTTTCTGTTTTTTTCTTGCAGCGTTTGCTGCAATATTTTTAACTAAAGCCAGGAGTGAATTCATTTGGAAGGAGAAGTTTGAATCTTTCCTTTTTTTTCTCCATCCTTTGCTATTATTTATTTTACAGGATATGGGATTGCAGGCTGATTGCGACAATCTGACAGTTGGGTTCGCCACTGATCACTAGAACACAACTCCCAGCTATCCGGAAAATGAGGGTTTGGTTGTCACTAATGGGTGGAGTGACAGATTGACTATCCGCCCTTCTGCTTGGAGTGTTGTAAGTTGCCACTGTGTCCGTCAGTATCTGACACTATCATGCAATTGAATACAGCAGCAGGATGCATGTTTGTTGTGAGCGCTTCACACATTAGATAGAAAAGACCCCTAATCTCCAAATTGCTGGGGGTTCTGTTCTCATGATCAGTGGGGGTTCCAACAGTCGGATCTTAATGGATCAGCTTGTTATCCCCTATCCTTAAACTTAAATAGTTGGTACAAACCTTTCTCTGCATACCAGGGGTCCTGTTCTCATATTCAGTCTGTTTCCAGCAGTTGTACCTTCAACAATCAGCTTTTTGACCCCATTCCACAGGTTTCGATGGCTATTGGATAAAGATTCCAAAAATGCTTTTATAGCCCCACTTCCCCTATCAAGTGTATATAAATGTTTACCTGTCTCCTAAGTCATGGGGGTGTCATTGTCCTTGTCATATATAAAAGCATTATTGGAATCTTTATTAAAATTGCTATAGTCATCAGGTAGCAATGGTATATCCTGTTTATAAGTGGTTCCCTTTAAATGGATGCTACAACCCCTAGGAGTTAGGGAATGAGACAAGTATTACTTGTTTAGCTCTTTTGAAAACACTCATTGGGGGAATTCTAGTGGTTTGTGGCAAAAGCCTGTCTAAAATGCCTTGTGACACATTTATCAAGGCGGGTAAATGCGTGTAGCCTCACAGGAAAGGGTGTAAAAAAAAATTCTGCCGCACAGTTTAGACCAACGTAAACTAGGTCTAAAGTAGGAACCCACAGTACTGCACAAGAATTTATCATCTCAGTGATATTTTGCAGCCAAAGACTGGCGGAACCTGAGATACTTTGTTAAATTCCCCCATAGACTCATATGTAGAGGGCTTTGAACCTAACAAGAATTCAGGACATATACAGGGAATATGCCATAAATTATTATGATGGGAATACTAGGTGTCCCCCATGTGTACCATTACATCAATGGTATCCGACGCCATAATCATTAGTGAATTCAATTACATCATCCACAGATATTGTATTTCAAAATTTTCCGATGCAATCACCAGGTTTCGGCATTTGGATACTATAAAAAATATATATAACCTAATATGATAAAGACATGTCAAAAATACTAAACTTATATTTCTGTGTTTAATCCCAATACACTTCCACCAGCCGTTCTAATACCTGGCTGAAAGGATCAAAAGCCTTTTCCTAAATTCTTAATGAATTTTCCTATTTGTGATGCTAACAAGTTTCCACAAATCACGACGTTAGAAGGCGCTAACCTTTCCTTTCTCTGTGTCATTGTACTTAGCAGCGGCAGTTAATAGGAAGTAATTAGTGCTCCGGAGATACAATGGGCTTTGATTGATGTGACTGGATGACTTGATGCAAAAACCAGAGACAGGGGGAGAGACAAAACCCTGAGCTCAGGGTGTGTTGGGATTTGTGGAGAAGGGAGATTAAAAGACAACAAAGGATTTGAAGGCAAAGAGAAGGAAATGTTGAAGACTCTGCATTTCTAGGCATTAACCCTTTAAGGGGTCTGCGGCCTCATCAGCAACCTTCTCATTAATTAGCCATGTGACACATACAGGACCAGGGGCACTATCCCTCCTCTGCCTCCTCATATCCCCTATGTATTACATTATACAGGTCTTTCTTCTCTCCGATTGCTTCCATCCATGTGGTTCCCTCAGCGGGGATGTGTACAGTTAATTGCTATGTACAGTCAGAGCCAAGTGGCCTCTCCAGTGTTTTACAATGGAGACGAGCCTTCTGTTTTAAGATCTCTACTGCTTCCTTGTGTTCAGATGCAGACCTAACTTACACTGTGAATAAAGTGATCCCCGGCTGTACAGAGAGGACAAGGAGGAGCAAGAAGAGTCATCAAGGATCAGAACCTCTTCATTCACACTGATAGGGCGTAATATCTTATTATCTGAAATGTTTAGAAGTTTACTGTTTTATCCTAGATTTTGCCTTTATAAGTTAATAGGAGGATAAGTAGTTACAATGTAAGTACACATAGGATCCACTTGAGATTCTGAAGTCATATATTGCCCCTGCTATGTCACAGAGGCATTAGAAAGGTTTCCCTAGAGTCAACATCCATCACCTTTTCACAGAATAGGTGATAACCATCTAATGGCTGGCACTCCCACCAATCATTAGATTAGGGGTCCTGAGTCCTCTGGTGCTCGTAACTTTAGCTCCATTTAAAGTCTATAGGAGGAATATACTGAGCATTATTTTTTTTCGCCAGATTAGTACGCTGTGAGTGAATTGGAAGTAAAAGTGTTCTGCTATTGCTTTATTCTAGATTCACCTTACTGTGGAAGGTGAATGTAAGAGAATTGGAGACACAGGACCCCTATTCTTGTGCCCCTAAGGCTCCCAGGATGGGTGTGACTGCACCCTATGCAGGTTATGTCCTTGGCTTTAAGGAAGGACACCTATAATCTTCTGATAATAAATGTCAAATCTGGGAAACCCCTTAAGTGGGGCATATGGTGACAGTGTTTCCCCATGGCATTATAGATCTTATAGATAACATATACCAAGAAATTGAGATATATGAATTGAAGAAAGAAACAAAGAAAAAAATAAAGAAAGAGGGATAGATTAAGTAATTGGGAGGGGGTTTAATGCACCAATGTATGATCCAAACTCCCAACACGGCACACAATGGATTTATCAGGAGGTTTTGACGGCAAGGGCGCAATTGGTGGTTCCATCATACGTGCCATGTTTGGCCTGGCATAGAACTGCATTTTACACTGTGCATGAACCTTGGGCAGGGTATAGGTACTGTGCAGACACAGGACATCTGACTGCACAGCCTGGCGCCGCCCAAGTGGAGTAGGGGGCGGAATAGATATTCAGGCAAACAAGACGTGATAAATTGCGTCTATAGTATTTATATAGATTAGATAAATAGATAATGTAGGGATAGATAGAAAAATAGATAGATTAGATAAAATAAAATAGATCAGATAACATAAAATAGATTAGATAAGAAGATAGATAGAAAGATAGATAGATAGAAGACAGACAGACAGATAAACACTTGCCCTTGTTATCACTGGGGTATATTGGCGATTAGACAGAAACATAATCTTGGCTAAACCTGCACAAATCTCCTTCAATGCCATTGTATTCTATCAGCAATAGGCACATCGTCCATTGATTTTGCTCTTGAATTGCACCGATCAATTGCCATTAAAGCTGTGATAAGACAACCAATGTCATCCTCTTATCTGGAATAGAAAGATAAGCAGTCTATAGAATACCTGCACATGTGAAGGGTCAAGGAGAGCTCCAGGAGAGAACCCTCCCAGGACATTACTTCCAGTATATCTCAGCCATATTCCATAGCGCTGTGTCTCCATAGACCTTAGACAGCTTGTGACGACATCACACCTATATTTAGCTGTCACTTTCAGTTACAAGACAGTGTAGACTATTTTAGGAGAAGGGGTTGGTATTTTCCATTGTTGAGTGTGAGGATCTCTTGGTGGTCTGTGGTGTGTTCCAAGAAGGACTGTGGGAAACCAGTTGGTGACAGAAATTCCACATGGGAGGTAGCCGCCAGCCCAGTATCTGACATCTGTCCATATCATTAGTCCTTACATTTTACAGCATGTTGTGCTACTGAAAATAATCTCTGTGACCTAAACAAATGTATAAAAACTTCATAGGTTCTGTTTTATATGTTATATATAATCATCATAACCCAGATGGTGCAAATATGGCGACATGTCAGGCTGCCATTGTCTACAGATGTTACAATGTTTTAAGCAATGTGATAATCCTATAATTTACAATATGTTTTACACTTCAAGACTGTGATTGATGAATTGTAGTTGTAATTGAGTAATCATCACATACATAAGCTCATGGATAGAGATGAGCAAATTCTCTAAGATTCACTTCGCTGAATCTTTGGCAAAAATTCTATTCAAGTCCAAATCTTTTTGGTCCAAACCAATGTTGCTCCTGCTGTCCTGGAAATTGCTAGATAACCCCCTCTAAAACACTCATTTCTCATTAATCTGAATGCCAGGTTCTGTAGGTTTGTTCTTAAGGTGAATTTGTATGTAAGTCGGAACTGTACAGTTTAAAATTGTAACCCCAGCCAGATTTTTTTGGGGTCCCTGTCACAATTGGATTTTAAAAATGTTGGGTTGTCATAAGAACCAGAATTAACAATAAAGCTTATTTGCAGACACCCTATATAACTCCTACAGCTGATTATTATACCCTAAGGCTAAAGTACAGTAAATTACTAACATCCAGAGGTCCGTATCTAGGGGTCGTCTGTAAGTCGGGCGTTCTTAATTCCAATGTATTCCAATGTGTTTTTTTCAGCTTACAAATGCATATCACAACTGCCCGAATTGCAAACACAGGTAAGGATAGGACCTATTCTGGGTTCTGTGTCTTGTTTGCAGTTGGGACCCTGGCTGTGTACATGCGCCTATAGAAAAATATAGGGTATAATGGGGAGCACATGTCCCCAATCAATATGTGTTACCAAATACTGATGCAAAACACTGACCACAATCTGCAATGTGAAAGTGACCCTAGATGATAGTAAAGATGTTGCAATGTCATCTCACCACCCAATTAAAGGGCAGCCACTGATATATTTTCAACTGGAAGATCTATTAAGCAACATGAATGACGATCTGATGTCCAGCATCTGGAGCGTCTCATCCATCTAATCTTGCGAGTCAAGCTTTTCGAAGCGTCCGCCTCATTGTGCAGCAGTGAATGGGAGAATGACCACAAGACATTCCAAATCTATTGACTTTCAGGTATATGTGATCAGCACTGCTTGTTTAACCTTTGTGTCAGGCCCATCATTGTATAGGGCTGTAAGCAGACACTGAATGCTTTACTACTGTATGGCCTCAGTCAGAGGAAGGGTGCCCATTAACTAAGATCACTAAATTCATTGCCTTGTTTACGCTCTCTTCACTCCAACAGGTGTGAACACAGCCCTGCAGATATTAAAAGTGAATGGCTATACAGTATAGACTAAAGGCTCCCTGGGGAGTCCCTGCAGATAATACAGACAATAGAGATTTCCATCTCATCGTGTTTATTGCAACCACAGTGGACAGATCACATCTTTAGGCTGAAATGTCTCTCATGAATGAATCCAAAGCGATTACACGACTGTCCTGGCTTTATTCCCAGTCTTCTCTCTGCGGTTATACAAACTTCTCTTTCTTCTTTACTACAAGATCATTGGTTTATCTAGGTGACAGCTGAAAAGACTCATGTTTTATTAAAAACACATTAGGTGCATAGGCAAAAATCATCCCATTCATCTATGTTTCTAGCAGGAGGTGTGAGAATGCCAATGCTATGCTGCCAGTAACCAGAGCCAGCAAAGACAATACTTACATCATGGGAATCTATTCTTTCCTTCCCAATAGAAGCCCTGCTTGTGCTGCGGGTCCAGGCAGCCACTATGTAAATGCTGAGAAGGGATTGTGGCCAGAAGTGATAATCACCAGATGTACTAAATGTGTATTACAATCCCAATAATAGAGAGGCCAAAAGGGATGTGGGGGACAGGGTCCTGGCTCTGTGCTCAATGTCTGGGCGTTTTCTTGGACTGTCACACAGAAGATGATAGAGAGACTATCCAAAATAAGGGGTAAGGGGGACACAGAAGAAGCACAGATTTTTTTTTTGTTAAGAAAAGATAAGAGCTCAAAGATTAGAGAAATGACTTGTCATACTGACATCTAATGAAAATCGAGGATTATTATCTGATTGTTTCATAAACATGATAATAATTAAGTAGAAACATCAATGAAAAATAATAAGTATAAAAATATAAAAGTAACAATGATGAAGTATCAACATGTAATAATTATCTATGCAAGGACAATAATAATGCTATTTAATAATAATAATATGCATGTATAAAAATATTAAGAAAATACATATAAAAATAGCCTTAATTCAATGAATGAAATGGTCCATATACATCTCATATAGGGAGGTTATCACAATTATTATGAAGATCTTCATGGTATCCTGACAGTTATTGTCTTATAGTTATTGTCTTATAAGTGTAAGGAATAAGAGTTTTCATGTAGATGTGACAGTGTAACTAGATCACTCCATAGAATAAATTTGATAGAAGTATATAAATAAAATGGAAACAATGTATACATCTTCTCAGAGTAGGTAATATCCAGATTTGCAGCCTCTTTGTAATCCCTGAGATTGGACCAGGACACACATCTCTATGTGAGTGGATGGAGCAGGGAGTACTGTATGGAGAGTGAGAGGTGCTGGGGAGGGCTGGGGCTGTAATTGGGATCTCCTTGGGCTCTGGGAGGGTGACTGAGCCCTCCTCTTACATTGGGTGCCCCTCCTTCTCCCTGTGATGACGGTGTAATGATATAATCATGAGGGGTGTCAGATCCCGCATTTGAACTTGCAGCCAAACAGACTCTGGTTCTTCTTTCACTAGGACTCTGTACAGACACAGGCTGGAGTGAGCTGTGCTAGCAGGAAAGCTGCACTATACGGGGTGACTGATAACAGCAGCTCAGAGAGACAATAGCTGCACAGCATCCTCTGACCCAGGGACATACACAGGCACCACTCTGGACTACATCCCTGTATTACACTGGACTTGATGAAGCTTAGACAATATTAAGTCACCTTTAAAGGTAAAATACTTTATTTTTTTATTCATTCTATGCAGAGTCACTTCTAGTTTTTTTCTGAATAGCAAAAATGTGAGGGTTAAATATAGCAAACATGACATTATTAGTTGCTTTTAACTTTTTTTTCTGTGTATTGTCAAGATGTCATAGTGATGCAGGTCTACTGAGGATGTGTCATTGCTAGGGGTGACATCTGGCAGGTCATGTCATAGCTGATAGAAGGGACTGAGATTCTGTTCCTGGAAAGCTCATTCTCATTCTCTGCTTGTGCTAGACATAAAAGTTAAAGACCCCATTTTTTTTTTTGTTTTAAGAACAGTTCAATATGTGAATATTTAGGGGTCAGTGGACCATGAAACTGCATTACACAAAGCAGAATACTAGACAAAGACTTACATATGTAGCAGGGGTAGGGGAAATTGTGTGTTCTGTATGCTGGTTCCCTAGATAGATGGATAGATGGATAGATAGATATATAGATAGATAGATAGATAGATAGATAGATAGATAGATAGATAGATAGATAGATAGATAGATAGATAGATTATTGCACATACATAGGAAATTACTGAAAAGTTCATCTTACTCTTTGCACACAATGACTGCATTACTGGATACACTGTAGCATTAATTTGGTGTAAAAGGGGTTTCTTTAGTTTTTTTTTTACTTACCAAGTTAAATATTGTTCCTGCCAATCCTCTATGTCAGGGGTCAGCAGCTCCTGTTACAAGTTAATGAGTACATTTCCCCTCGATCCCCTAAAGTCTGTGTACATTGACCATGCTGTGTGAACAATGTACATCCTTAGAGGCAATATTGACTCCCCAGATGTTACACTGTGTCGCTGCATTTCAATAGGACCTTGTAAAGTAATGAGAGTCAATTGAAGTGGAGCATTTACACAAGTGCAGGACTTTATGGGGTTTAAGGATTTACTTCCAAAAGACAAAGAGTGGTTTTAACAAAGAAAGTCAGGAGCAGTTTGTGTCCTATGGATTTGGAGGGGAGGCTCTGATAGCTGGGCTCATTATTATAGGTATTGTTCTGGATCAGACCCTGGCACTGGGATGTCTAGGAATGTATGATCCAGCTCTACTAATGGGAAGCACAACCTCTGCTGGAGGACTGGGGAATTGCTTTCCGCAGCATCTTGCAGCAAAGCCATCCTAACACGAGGTTTTCACACACCCCCTTTGTGTGGCATCATTTTTTTCCTTCTGTTTAGTGATCTGCATGATTGAAGTCAATGCATGCAAATTATCAGGGGGTCTTCTGTGTAGTAATAACACTGTGAAGTTTGGAAGAAATTTTGCATTTGTACAAAATATATATATAAGAGGTAATCTGGGGTACAGCACTGGAAGCATTCAAAGGGTTAAAGGTATTGTAAGCACCTGGATTTTTTAACTATAGCCGAATGTAGGCACTGAATGGCAGAGCATGCTGAGACTTGTAGTGCCACATCTGCTTGTTAACACTGAGTGGGTTTTGTTCGCCTCTGCACATGTAAGCCATTTACTTCGGATGTGATTCTAAGCGTATGCATATGTAGGGACAAGCCCAGATGGGGGCATATACCTTTGATCCCATCGAGATTGACTTGATGAATGCTAAAGTAAGCAAATGACAGCGAGAGGCGACAGAGCAGAGGTGTCCTGTGACTGCAGGGACTGGGGAGCCCCGGCTGGTGTGGATATGATTTCACCTCTGAGAAGATGCAGTCCCAGATCAGTCTCACATAACAAAAGCCAGCTGTCTCCATGAGCCACAGATATAGGGCGGTGACTGCAAACAGAGGTGGGAGGGAGGCAGCTCTGCAAAAAATGGGCAAGCTCCAAATAAGATCCGTATTATCGGTCGCCACGTGGACTATGGACACATAGTGCGGCTTATTTCATGAGCAACTAGTTACTTAGTTTCCCGTAAGCATCTAATATAAGCAAATTTATGTTATAACGGCTGACAATTTGTCACAAATGCCTTTGGAGATGCCAAATGTGCAACCTGTGCAGTTCCACTGGTGCCCAGTAGGTGAGGGAGGGCGCACTGCCATCTTAAAGTCAGCATCTTACTGTGCACGTAATAAACTGAGCTGTTGAATGTCATGACTTACAATGACTAGGGGGTGGCTAGAGACTATTAGAGGATATAAGATGATTACGGTGGCCATTAGTGATTTTTTGGCATAGGGACCCTCTCTTTTTTTATGTCCGCCCTTGCTTATGCATTGCAAAAAGAGCCACATGTGATGTATTTATATCACATAGCAATATTGTAACAAAGAAACATTGTAGCCATCTACTTAAGAATAGAAATGGTTAATAAGAAAGACAAATAATAAACAAATAAATAAAATAAAGAATGTGTTACATTGTTACTCCAGCTGCTCAGGGGGTGAACATCAGTGAGACCACCAGGGACACTATGTGTGGGATCATTTGCTTTAGAAAGGACAACTCTCCCCCTCCCCCAGCTCTATGTGGTGTTTATTTAGTATTAGAAAACTTTTCCTTTTCAATGTTGATGGAGCCAATTACACATAGTGAGTTATTGTACAGCCAGGGTGTCAGGCACATGTACTGGGGTCACTACCTTTAGAAAACACATACATAAAATGCCCCTAGAAGTCCACATTATCACCACCCACTTAGAGGAAACGACAGAGCTTGACAACTGCTTATTGTTAAAGACCACCAGTAACAGCTAAGGAGGGGGGTGTGAACGTGCAAACTTCAGGAGGAGGTTGCCAAGGGGAGAAAATAAGGATCAGAGCGCTCTTCATCCTCTACAAGGAGAGGTAAGGATTAGACCGGGTCACTAGAGCAGCACCATTGACAGGGCGTCTATAGTCTACAATGAAATGGCTGTCACCTAAGGATCCTTAATATGTAAGACACTTAGGGAATGACCATGACATCAAAGAGTTGAGTTGCATTTTACAGCTGGATGGAAAAGACTCAGCTTATACTATAAAGAGCAGAGCTAGGCTGTCCATTGTCTTAGGAAACCTGTTGAGTCTATCTTTGGGGAAGCGCTTTTTGAGCATAACTTTGAGAATAACCTTACTATCAGATGTACTGTCAACCTTAAAGGTTATGACTTTACGGCAAATGGAGCACATATTGCAAATGTCTTTGTGCAGGTTTTAGATAAGGTGCTACAGGATGTAAAGTCAGACATTTTTCAGTGGTCTATGCCAGTAGTTCTATCATTTGCACCTATTGATATGTAATAGATATATACTGTGTTGTAAGCCATAAGAAGATGATTGCTCCATTGTGACAGCTCCTCACCACAATAAAGATAATTACTGCTTTTACATTGTATAGTGTTTAGCTGATAAAAAAAACTATGCCCAGATATGTGATGGGTTGTCTTGTATTAGATGTACAGTCGGCTCAGGAGGCTTTAACTCTCACTACACTTGGTTCATTACATTTGACATGTAACACAATGGGGCACATTTACTTACCCGGTCCCTCGGAGTTCCCGAAAGTGCATTGTCCATCCGGAATGCACTGTGCCGCGATTCACTTAGATCGTGCACCCAATTTCCTGCATCTGTCACTTCCCCGCTCAGGTCTGAGGGAGTTCACCTTCTTCTTCCCGGTGCATGTAAGTGCTTGGCTTGCGACACAATTTTGAAGTTAAATTCCAAATATCTCAATCCGTCAGATCGTTCGATGGCTCGTCCCCCATTTCTGTCGCATGAAAGGCAAAAAATCCTTTTAAATCCCTGTCCCAGCGGCAAAAAATGGAAATTGTCGGGATGTCTGACGAAAGTGCGGTCCGCGGGGCCCTTAGTAAATGAGCCCCAACATCTCAATCGAGAAGGCATATGTTGACTTACCTCATTAGATGATCTGCAATAGATATTGTACATATTTCCATGTCTTGGTTGCATTTACAGATTCTACTTGTTGTATGGATTAAAGTGTTGACTTTAGAAACTTATGGCTGTGATTGAGAAAGCTCTGGTGTGAGTCCTTCTAGGTTTCCTTGACATCTCTCTGTTCTTGGTTCAGCAGTAATTTTGCTTTGATCTGGGAAATTTAGGACAGACTGGTTGCCAGGGAAGTGCAGCATGACAACACTGCAACAGTTCATCCATGTTATTCCATTTTTAGTTTATACTCATGGCTAGCTTCAGCTTTATGTGTCCTGGTGTCTCAAAAGGAATGCCATTTTATCCATATTCTTAGTTATACAGTAGTAGCAATTGAATCAAGGGGCAGAGAGTAGTCATTTTAATAGTGTTAACTTTATTTTGACACTGCCCCTCCAAATATAGTTCATCCCACAAAAAACAAGTCAAACTGTTCTCCTTATGACTAAAAACGGTCTTTGGGGGGACCAAGACTATCAGGCATTTGTGGGATATCCTATGGTTATGCCATAAATCCAGAAGTTAATACCTCTTTACTGCTGATGGCCACATGTCACTAGTCAAGGATCTAGTGGTGAAAACAATGGTAAAAGATCTGTCCTCTAAGTTAGGCCTTTCTTCATTGGGGTTTTCTTCAGGAATGTCTGAAATGTAGAACTTGCTGGAGAAAGGGCAGCAAGTAGAGTAAAGGCTGACTTGTAAAATTTTTCACCCAAGAGTTGGAATTAATCCTGTTTAGGTATTTCCCTGTAGCATAACTCTGTAGTATCTGTAGAGGATCAGCATGTAGTCAAAAAGTGATGTCAGCACATGAGCCCATGTATTAACTATAGAGGTGAGCTGCAATGGAGCTTGAAATCCATCATTGCCCAAATTTAGTGAATAAAACACTTTCCCAAGAACCATCAAACTTGTTGCTTTGTTGTAAATTGGTCCTTATCCAATATTCATGTATTTCCAATAATCATAATGAGCTAAGATTACAGATACTGTATAACTATTCCATGTAGGTTTACATTTGTTGCTTTGCTTTAGTGGAGGGCATCACGGGTGGGTCATAATGTGTCTATGATTGGGCCATCAATTTAACTGTGCAGCTCATAGTTATTTCATTTAAACTTTAGAAGGCATTTTTAATATGTGTTTATTTTTAAAATTTTTGTAAATTTTTTAAGGAGGTTGACTTTCCCAAGGTCAATTTATCAATATCAGATCATTACGGAGGGTCCATAGCCTCGAACCAATGACCAATAGGTGATCAAATCATTCAAGAGTAATGTCTACTTAGTTATCTAAGTCTTAGCCAACTCCTTCAAGAAGGCACCTTGGTGGCCCCTTGAAAAATGCTATGTGGCTTGGATTATGGGTAGCTGAGAAGCCAAATTATCATCATATGTAAAGTCACCAGTCACTAGGTAATGATAGCGTCACCTGAAATTAATATAAAGAGTTTCCATTGTTATTTGTTATCCTGTTTAACAAGCTGCGACACAAGAACATTTCTGGGTCCAGTCGCGTTAGTGACATTGACAAGAATTGGGCAGATTTTACATGAAACATGGATTTTGTTCAAGGTGTTTCCTTTCCTCACATCTGTTCATTGTCAGTGCACAGAACACGAGGTTCTCAGCCGTCCTCTCCCTTAGCTCGCGTCTCTGACATCATCATGGGGAGCAGGCCAGAGCAGCTGATTGTCAAGAAGTCTAGGGCTCCCACAGACCGGTTATTGTAAGCGAGAAAATACATGCGTGCTATGAGGCAAAATAACAAAATAGTTTGTTTGCTAAAATGTCAAGTCCCGGACGGGGAATCATTACTTAATGCAACTTTTCTTTTATTTTTTCCAGGTCAATATGTTGTTAGATCTGAAATATATATTTTGGATATGCTCAGCATTCCACATTTCTTATGCATTTCGTGCAGGTAAGTGTCTGATTTCTAAAATGATATCTTCAAAAATTATTTTAACTGACAAAACATTTTTATACCCTGTGGATCTGATCTTACTACAATGTGTTGATTTTCATTGACTTGGCATCTACTACAGTAGAGCTACTCTGTATCTATTAGATGTCTCGTAGATGTCAGACTTGAAGCCTCCATTGTTAGTTAAAGTGGAAAAAGATGTCCATTTTCAACTAGGTGTCACATGGGTATCACAATCTCTTTTAATCTGCTACCCAGCTCTGGTTTATTGCTTATCACTGCAGAATTATTGAAGGTGATGTACATTCAAAAAATTTAAATAACAAAAAAAACAACAACAAAAAAAGACAAAATTACTCACTTTACTGATAATCCCCATTTTCTGTTCTGATGCTTCCTGGGGGTTCCGGTACTTTTCAGGGAATAACCACTCCAGCCAATCACTGGCTGGAAGGGTAATCTACTTCCCCTAGTTATTGTCTGGGTGATCATTTCTTGTGTGTTGATAGAGATGTACAACTGGGGTACATCAGCAGTAGGAGCAGATTGGTGGTCATTACTCTTCTGTTCTTTGCAATTCCGATACGTACTAATTATCAACCAGACAAATTCTTAGATATTGTTGTTTTCCAACACCAGGACCACATTAGAGGTATGGGTCTGAGTCCTGCTGCCATGTTTTTTTTAATCTTTCCCATCATAGTAGTCTAGTGCACATCATGCTTGCCCCCCCCCCCCTCCAATTTTTGCCCATCTGACCCACCATTCTTCCTATCCCTATCCATATTGAGGTTACAGTACAGGTCTAGATGACCTACCCTACCACATATCAGGGCCCTCAAAGATGTGTTGTGTCGCTCACCATCCAAAAGAAGTGATTCTTTACATTTTTAATAATACAAGTTATATCTAAGATTTAGACATTGTAAACCTGGCCACTTACATTTCATAGATTTTGGCTAAATGCTTGTTTAAACAATAGCTATACCGTCCTTAACCACCAAACAAAGAATGCCTAAGAAGCTGTCAGACACTTGATGGCTTAGCTCCACCAAGAATGAAAGAATTGGGCATATTGAAATGCCGCTGCCTTACATTTCATTCAGTATTTGCAGTCAAGGAAACGTCAGGACAACCCCATACACATCAGATATTCACCCGATCTGTAGTTCGTTGAGCTTACATCTATATATGGCCACCATAACCACCTTTCGAAATCATGGCTCCATGATTTTGAACACAGGTTAGAAGGTGACCAAGATTGGATATATTTACAGTGTCATATTCCCAGCATCCATTGCCCTTCAGTATGGATTTTACAGTAATGTTTATTTAGGGTGACACGTGGAAAAGGATTACAATGTTGTAATTCTATGAGAATGTACAATTAATAAAGTATTCCATGGGTTGAGCTCTGGCAATTACAGGCAGCTGTAAGTTCACGCCAGGATGAAAAATCTTTCCTTGGTATCTGGAAAACTAAACTGATTGTTTTAGTAAGAGGCAGCAGACACATTTTTTCCAATTTTAAAAGTTTCCTATTTTTCCATCCTTCATTATATACACAGCAGTTCATTAGGGATTAAATGTGGCCTTGGTTAGAAAGAAAGAAATGCGGTTGGCTTTGTGCTTAGAACTTTCTAGGAATAAAACAAAATTTTGAAACATTTACTTTATACAGTTTATTATTTCTTCAGTCATTAGAGTTTTTTCTGGTAAAGAAATTCCCTTTCGGTTACTTTAATAAAAGACTTTGTCAGTGGAAGGGAAGAATCCTTGTTAGAGATAAGCGAATCTATTCGTTGGTTCATTGATTCTGTACTTATCTGCCATTTTTCAGGTGTTGAATCAAATCGGAATATTTTTTTCTTCACTTTAAACAAATCTTTTAAGTTGACAGCTAGCTAATGCTTTCACTCATCTGAAAGCTTGTGGGGGAGAGGGAGGTGGGCAAGGGAAAATTTAAAAAAATGTAGTAACTTAATAAAATGAGATTTTCAATTTTTTAATAGGGGTTTTATACCATTTTTGGGTGGCACGGTGGCTTAGTGGGTAGCACTTCTGCCTTGCAGCACTGGGGACCTGGGTTTTAGTCCCAGGTCGATATCTGCAAAGAGTTTGTATGTTCTCTCCGTGTTTGTGTGGGTTTCCTCTGGGTCCTCCGGTTTCCTCCCACACTCCAAAACATACTGGTAAGTTGTTTAGATTGTGAGCCCCATGGGGACAGGAGCCAATTTGTCATGCTTTGTGCAGCGCTGCATAATCTGCAGGCGCTATATAAATAAAGAATTATTATTATTTTTCGAGATAACTAGAGTAACATCAGTTTGGACTGAAAAGATTCATACCTGGACTTAATCTTTTGAAACTTTGAAAAAGCTTCTATTAGTTGAATCTTGGATAATTCACACATCTGTAGTCCCTGTTTAGGGCCAGGACAAAACGTGGTTACATACAGTGATCTTAATATTGATCCATTACTTTAACAGTGTTAGATGTGTTATGCCTATGCTTTCCTGTAGGGGCACTGCAGGAAAATTGAGCACTCATTCATAGATTACAGAAGATCACCACTGGAGCTCACAACTATGAGAGCATATATTTGCAGCATAGTCTTTAGTTTTTAAGAAACCTAAAGGTCTCATATATATAAGAAGAAGAGCAACAAAAAATTGCAGTGAAAGAATTAAACCAAGAAACTAACAGTTTACATCATCCCGATAGCGTCTGGCTGCTTTATTGGCTGTGTTAAAATATATGGAAATAATAATAAAATAAGATAAAGCAATAAATGGCACTTGGCAGTAAAAGTCCTTTGCATTAGTGCTGCATTTAAATGAATTTAATTAGCAAAAAATATTATTATGGGTAAATTGAGTGAATAATAACAATCTCGTTCCTATTTGCGGTTCTGATTGAATTATGCATGAGAGAACCAAGTCTGTAATTTAATGATAGTCAGAGGTCTAGTTAAAAGGACTAAACATACCGATTTAACCACATCTATTGAACGAGTTACAATAATTCCTCAAATGCTGGATTGTGAACACAATTAAATTTGCCAGAAATGAAACAAAAGATCTGCTCAATAATTAAACAACAGAGGATTGGGTCAGGAGGAAAAGGCAGCTCACAGCAGAACGTAATGGGCCAAAAAAAGGTCTATACAGCTGATTAAGAAGAACAAAATGCTTTCCTTAAAAAGGCAATTGTGAAATTGGGAAAATGAGGATGTGGTCAGGGGAATATGTATCTTAATTAACTGCCAGGGAGAATACAGTATTAGATTTCCATGGAGAAATAAACTGCATATTTGTCAATGTGCATTTTTACTACTTTTCTCACTTTTCTGCATTCACCAAAAGTCCCTTTAAATGAAACAACATCTGAATCCACAGAATAACAATGAATTGTTCCAAGGATCAGATTGGACAGTTATCTGGCTGGGGCTACTCTTAGAGCTCTTAAATTACTTATTAAATTTCAACATTTATGTGAATTAAAGGGCTTTTCTAAGACTTCAATATTGATAACTGTATTAAGGATGGGTCATCAAAGTGTGGTGGTACAACTCCCGTTCCCCTTACTTATTATCCGAATAAAGGGACAGTGGCACTCTGGAACCTAGTTACTGAAGTTAGATGGTTTGGCTAATAAGAAACTAGCAGGATAAGTACAAAACCCTAATAGGGTCACCCATATCACCATATACTTACTTAGCAGTCTGCTGGAGCCATGGGTCACATGGTCAGCCAGCAGCAGGACTCAGGACTTCCTGTGATGTTTTGTAACTTTCTGGCTTCCTGCAGATGATGGGGGCCATGTAGTACTGTATGCAAGCTCCTCACATGCCAAGATAATCCACAGGCCCATTCAAACACCGGTATGGGAAAGATTATAATTACCCTTGTAAACCCTTCCAAAAGAGTTTGATCATTTAAGAAATGTAATGCTATTGCTAAATTTTGTGATAACTGAAAGTCTATTATCGATTGACTCTACTCATAGAAACCCTACATATGCAAACTTTATACATATATTTTGAAATCTAGAACAGAAGTGCAGCCATGCAGTCTGGGCTTAAAAACTCAATTGCTCCTGTTCTCGTATTAGAAATATTATGATGTTAATAAAGATAATGACTTATAAACATAATTACCAGATTAACTACTTTATTAATGACTATTTCAGTAGTTAATCTGGATTATATATGAAATAGATAAAAGTCCTAGTTTCCTGATTTCCTTAAAGAAGATATTCTTATACAAAGAAACTGATCCCTAGAGGTGCTAAGTCTTCCTAACAAAGCAGATACATCTAATCTTATCAGTGGTATTAAAGCTACCTATAAATGGCAGCTATTTGGATGGTTAAATTGACCATTTTAATCCCAAGTGCCATGAATGTATATTCGTGATTCCTGAGCCTTCAACAATTGTCAAAAACATCCTGGTCAGCTAAACGTGATCCATCTAATCTTTCTGATAGCCGGCAATCAGTTCCATCAACTCGGTAATCCACATGTGTCAAGAAGCTAAGTCTACAAGAAGACTTGGCCAACTAAAGAGATGCTGTTTCATGTTCAGGCCAAGGGTTAAGACAGATATACAACTGTATTGGATGCAATTTTAATCTAATTGTAGGTGTAGGACATCAACATGAACGTATTATACAAGGTGGACTGTTGTAGTGACAATTCCTAAATCTTGAGTCAGATTATTTTATCACAGTTTCTAATAAGGCCCAATACTCCGACATAATGATAGATCCTAAAGACCAATTTGAAGATGACTCTATGTGAAGCTGACTTTATAGTCAATTTGTGGTGAAAAATTACTTTGTCCTCTTTGACAAATTATAACATTGATATTTTCAATGCAATATACATGGGAAGTAGGTTGTTAGCGTCTGAAGGGCCATACGGTGCCCCAGTCTATTGATTAGAACTCTTTCTCACCTCAGGGAAATGTGACTTTATTTAGCTCACAAGACAATTTTCATTCTGTATATAAACTCTTTGGCTCACATTGACTGCGCTGGTAGTGGCATTGTTGGATTAGTATAGAGAGTGAGGTTTTTGTTAAGAATCACTCGACGTTATTGCTCGTTCAGAGATGTAAAAAGAATAAAAGCGAGTCATTGATTATAGGCAACTCTCCCATTAATGTCTCTTTGTGTTTGTTATATGTCATCTGTTCACAGTCAAGAGTCTTATCTCTCTTTTACCTCAATTGCTATCTCTTATTGCTAAACAATGTCCTTGCCCTTATAGCCATGGATTTCCTCCTCCACTTAATTTGTGGCAGGTGTCATTATCCCAAAGACAGTCCTTTTAAGAAACTAATTCTCAATGACCCCTTTGGGATAAGAAGACTTTTCTTTGTTTGCTGATATTTCCATAGAAATTTATGGGATTTTTGAAGTTTGTAGAATGTTGTAGGACTAACAAATGACAAATGACTCCATTTCCGAATGACCTCATCTGTGAAATGTAGGAGAAGAGTGTTTGTTTATTGAAAGGTTTCCAATTTTCAGTACATTTTCATTTTCATCATTGTTTTGTTAACCGGGGTCATATCTGTATGTATATTATTGATGTAATTGGTCAACATCTATATGTCCCTACACCACCTTACAGATACATACTTTCCTCATTGGGAGAGGGGAGAAAACCAATTTGAGATATCTACAAAATATCTTAACACCCTTTCCCTTCTTTGTCATCGTAGTAGAGTAGAGTCAAAATTCCCGTCTGGTCCATTCTCAAAATTGGGCCTTGCCTTCCCAAATATTGCTGTAGATAGATTTAGAAGAACTTTTCAAATGTTACAATATGGTAGCAATACCAGCCCAATAAAGTTCAGTACTTATGGACCTTCAATGGGAAACACCAATCGGTCACATGTAACATATTTCTCTACTCTCTGTTCAATATCTTGTGTCTCATAGACTGTCCTGCTTTTGACCTCAGCTTTGAATGACCTAAAAACCTTTCAGAGCTTCATAATTTGATCCAGATCTCCTAAAAATGTTTTTACATACAGATTTAATGCATGAATAGTCAGAGCCAACTTTCCTTTTCCATGCCTTGGAAGTTGAGTTCAAAATTTAAAGCTCTGTCTGAGTTTCATTCTTAGAGGTTTAAGGTGGGATCTATAGACGTGTACAGAAGTACATTGCTCTGTAGTTAATCCTCACAGTAGCAGTTCAGGCTGTGTCTTTCTAGTACTAGTTAATGGTCATAAAGTTAAGATGAAGTGCACAGATGGAATTTCAATTAGCATGGTTTTCAATGATTTATAGAGAGTCCACATCAAGTAATTGATCCCTCAGCACCTAATGCCTGTTTAACATCCTCCTCCTTACAGTATAGTAGCCTTTGCCACAATCCATCTGGTGAAAACACTGAGGCCTTTGTTCACATACTATTTATTGCCTACAACGCCAAACCCCGATTCTGTTCCCATTGGATGTACTCTCTCTCCCAAAATGCAAATGACAAATTGTTACATTCTGAAGTGTGAAAATTCAATTCCCAATTATATGAAAATAGTGAACTCTTGTGTGTCTAGCTGTGGAAATTGAAACATTTCCAGCTAGAATACATTACTGGCATCATTCTGATTTTCACAGAGCAATAAATATATGCGTGAAAAGGATTTTTGATGAAACAGGGTCGAGATTAGTTGAACATGTTAATGTAGACGACTTTAACCCGCTGGAGGATAATGTACATTTTTTATTAGGCGAAACTAGAAATTGTAAGGTTTTAGCTGTTGGCATTGTAATCTTACAATAAAATTATATTATTGATCTCAGGATTTGGAGAAACTACGAATTCAGAGATGATAAATTTTCCGGGATAGGTGGCCATTGTTGAAACGCAGATCACAGTGACATAGCTAAAACCTCAAGTTCTCCTGTTCTGTTCTTCTGAATGATCAATTGACAGTATTCAGAAAGATAAGAAGCAGCAACCACACTTATCCATGGCTATGTTTGGTATTGCAATTTTAGTGCTAGTCACAGGAGAAATTAAAGGGGCTTACCAGGTATGTTAAAAAATATAAAGGTGGCTGTACAAAATAATAAACTTATACTTACCAATTCTGGAGCTTCCGGTGTCTCACGCCGCCTCTCATAGGTGTCGTGCCCCTTTTTGTTTACAGGGGCAAGCACTCTCCACTCCATCAACTTCTGCCTGTACCCTGCCGCCGTGTCTGATACACATTGAAATTAATGCTATATCAGGCACTCGGGCATGAGATGGGTGGGCAGTCCAGGCAGGCAGAAGTTGTCAGAGCGGAGTTCTGCCCCTTTAAACAAACAATAGAGCCCCTTTAAGGTTGCATCTTTTAATGCTGATCATGAAGTTAAAGGGGTTCAGGAATATTGATGTTTTTATTTACCCAAAATTGCAACTTGAATCATCATCTGAGTCTTTCTCAAGCATGAGCGGAAATCTTGCGATGCTGGGTAAATAAATAACACCAAAGATCGAATGACTCTGTAGGATCCTCTGGAAGAATTAGTGTGCACTTGTGTACTAACCACCTATAGCAAAATAAATGGTAAAATAAAATGACATGACGCATTTTGGGCTTAAAAACCCTTTGATAAAGAAATTATAGTGCTGTCTTCTTTCTGCCGTGCCACTTATTGACAGACATGTTTTCTCCAATAGACCCACATGGAAAATACATTTTGTGGTGCTAACTAAAATCCCTTGTAAAAAGCCAGAATTACTAATTTACCAATCCAAAACAGGTGGAACAACTTACGTTTAGTAACAAAACATGTAGAAAATTTAAGAAAATGTCCCCTCTGCGGTGGTGTTCCTGAAATATTAGCAGTGTGTACTTTTCATCAGAAACTAAGTGGTTTCTTAGGTCATTTTATAAATAAGTTGTTTATATGAAGTAAACCTCCTATACAGGTTGAATTCATTCACTTTGACCAAGTGTACCCTGCTTGTTTTTGTTAAGTGGGTGGGACTCTCGTTTTCATGCTTTGGTGATTTCTATAACACCAAGTAAGTGTGAAGGATGAATAATTATGAGCTAATTAATGAAAACAAGGTGTCATAGCCAGTCGTTTGTCAAGAGCTGATTGAAAGGTTAAATGTTTTTGAACCATTTTTGGTAATTTTATTCATCCATTGACTTCAGTAAACTGAAACCATTATATAAACACTCATCCTAATCCAAATGCAGAAATGTAATGATGCACTTCTTAGGGTTAAGCTATCGTACTTAGGTTCTGAATTATTTCTTGGTAGTCAAAATGATTCAGTATCTATTCCTAAGGGCCACATAATACAGTTAACCCACTGGGGGAGATTTACTACAAGTGTCACAGAATAAAACCATGCAGAGTTAGACTTATTGTCATGTCTGGCGTAGGTGACCGTGGAGTCATACTGTACACCATCTATTAGTTGGCCAAGTTTATGCCAGAAAACTTTTCCAAAATGTTGGTGAATTAGTAGAATTTTTGTTGCCAGGACTTTTTGCTGTGACGAAATTTACGCTTTTTAGAGGGTGCACCCCTTTTGTCTTACTAGCCATGAAAGTTTTTATAAAACCCGTAACAAATAAGGCACATGGCAATTCAGACCGTATTTTGGCACAAATCTTGCCAGAATTCTGTCATAGACAGCTTGATAATTCTTCCACACTGTGTCTGAAGCCCACTGAGTAAATGTTGGACTTTAGTTTAAAGGAAATCTAAAATCAAAACCGAACATGATAATTTGGGATACTTACTTAAAGATCCAGGCACTGTGACTGTGGTAATTGACTTTGTTATCCACTGCCTCCTTCTTTCTAAAACCAATGTTTAAAATTATACTTATGAGGCAGGAGAGCTGCGAAGAGGTTACTCTCTTGCTGGTTTGCTCCATCTTCAGATGAAGGTCGATCAATGAGGTGAGAGATAGCAATCCTTTGGTCTTTCTGCAGTCAGGTAGGGGTGCAAGACTTGAAGCATTATGTAGAAACAAGGGAAAGTAGAAGATTGGCTCTACCTGGCAAATATTGCAGGACCAACCAACTATCTTAATCCGGGGAGGGGGGTGGTATGTTGTCTTTACAGCTACAGATGGATGGATTTTTTTTCTGGGAGATAAGCCAAGGTAGGTTTTTCCAGTGGTTTACTGTTCTCTTTTCAATAGAATTGGCCCGAGGAACAATTCTTGTAAGAAGAAGTCTTTGGCTGCAGTTGTTGAAGGTGTACGGCCTGATTTAGGCATGTCTTCTGACCTTCTAGTGATTCTTGACGTTTACCTAACCTAAAGTTTTAAAACATTTTCTTTTCGAGGTACGCTTAGTTCTCAATATTGTAAGTAGAGGTACTAAATAATGACAAGTGAGTGCTAGATGTATCTGACAGTAATGTAATAATGTGTATGAGACACTTTGGTTTTGGCACTGCAGTTGCTGTTTTACTGCTGTTAAAGCACTAGTCCCTGGCTGTCACGTGCTGTGGTTAGGATTGTAGATGTAAATTACTTTTTATTGTTTTTATTGGCGGAACGTTATTTAGTGGGGTAAGTATGTGACAGCTATTTCCTTGTTGTCAACGTGTGATATTGTGATTACAGAATGACACCATTAGGCTCCTAATGAAGTCCTGTATACAGCTCCACCCCACTTAACATAGACATTATAGATAGCTCCATCCTATATGTTACTTTTTATGGAAGTAACTTCAGCTATGGCAACAATCCCTACCAATGTTTATTAGGAGTCTCTAAGGAAGTCCTATTAAGGCTTCTACATTGCCATTAATGCTTGGGAACTTCTAACAGTCTCTCCGACAGACTGAAATGTGATTTATAAGCTGGTTTTGTTCTAGCAAAAAAAAAAATCCAACCTTCTCATTTAAAAAGAATGTAGTATTTCATCAGCATTATCTCACAATAGCTCTGCATGCCAAAGGGCATTGAACATTAAAATGAGACTTGTCTTTTGTTTTATGTAATGGACCATTCGATTGGATCATCAATGAATATAATAGAAAACAAATGTTTTGTAGGGGTTTTTTTTTCTGAACTGAAGCTTAAAAATTTTTTCATTTCCAAGTTTGGTTACAAACTGTTCAGTAAAATGTATAAAATGTTGCAGGCTTCATTCTGCAGTTTTCCTCAAGCTAGAAGGGTTACTGAGGGCAAATAAAGGTTTTTCTATTATTGAGACTTAGTAAGTGTGATGATGACGGATACTGTTATCAGAGGGATCATGAGTGATGATGTGAGTGATAGGCTGCAGGTAATGGTGTGGTTGGATCTGCCTCCGGGATGTGTGATACATGTGGTCATTTGTCTCGCTTTGCTTATTACCAAGGGAAATTAACAAACCCACTCCCATTGTGAATGTCTAGCCACCTCATAATCTTACATAGAAATGTGGAAAAATCATTTTATACAATCTGCAAGTAACATCTCAGATTTCCCTACTTATTGTTCCTGACATATTGTGGCCAGGCAGGGCGCTAGTGTATCCCTCTGTGTGCTAATACAGTAGGACACATCTACCGTTTCGTTTGTACCGTTTGCAAGGTGGGGAGGAGCGTATTTAAGCATCAGTGGAGGATTTGCTGCTCCTGATTGAGGTAACCATCCATTACCAAACTGCAGCTGGCTTATGATAGGCCACAATTAATGGTAAATTCTGTCCAAAATTGATTTCTACATGGCATACATTTGAGCCATAACATGTGGCAGGTTATTGTAAATGTGGTTGGCCGAGTTGGACCAACTTTTGGCATGCACCAGAAATGTTTACTTTTTCATGTCTCGTAAGCCCAAAAAAATAAGACGGGTGTACACAGGATCATACATTAGCCCCTATATATATATAAGCTGCAGTTAATGCACTTTGTAGCCCTGTAATGTACAGAATATCAAGATTACTAAAGGAAATATTAAACCAAATCTATCATCAAAATCAGGCATGGATAAACCAAGGGTACTTACTCATAGATCAAGGCACCATGACTGTGGAAATGTTTTTATATTTGTTGTCAATGGCCTCCATCCTTCTAAAATCAACCTTTACATTTATGCTAATTAGCCAGAAGGGTCGTTGGGTCGTTGACAGAGCTCTTCCGTGCTTTGGCTGTTCCAGCTTGAAGCAGCACATTTCCCCTCCCACTGTGTGAGATTACAGCAGGCAGAGGGAGGAGGAAGTGCTGAGTGAGCAAAGGACGGTGGAGATGATTACCAGTCATGGTGCCTGGATCTATGAGTAAGTATCATGCTCGATTTTAATGGTAGATTTCCGTTAGCAGACTTCTTTATGACTCTATGGAACTTATAGTGGGAAAAAAATGAATGCAGGAGAAAAACTATATCATAGCTAAGCTTCAGTTTGCATATTGGCTTATGTTGTGTTTGAATGATATGTTTTTCTATGAAACTCGTTTTTCCCAGGACTTTGCGGAGCAGTCTTATTATTTGCACATTAGATTGTGGGTTTTGTCTGTGATACTACATTATTAAGTGTTTTGCCGAATTAGAAACATATGTATATTTTGGAATATTTCCCGTAACACAGACGTAAGTATGGCATAAGTACTGTACCAAATTTATGCTTCTATGTTACCAGACCTTTTAAATGCCATGCTCTAGGAATAAGGATCAGGAATAATACTGACATTGGTAAAACATGTATATTATTAAACATGTTATGATAGATATAGTCCAACCGTGTATAGATGTGCACACAAACCGATGGCCAAAATCTCAGTGATAACCAACTATGCTTGTGGTTAGGCCATATATAACCAACGCAGGGTGGACCAAACTACTCATGTTACACTGGACCCCAGAAATACAGGGTTTTCCAGGCCCACAATATTGATGGCCTCTCTTCTTTAAACTCCTTTAGACAGTTGTGTGTTGGATCACAATCAATCAGTGTCAGACTGGTCCAACAGATTACAGGAGGATTCTCTAGTCGGTCCAGGTGCTAACCTACTACTGAACCCCAGAAATACAGGGTGTTGTGGGCTGACAATATTGATGGCCTCTCTTCTTTCACCTCTTTTATACAGCTGTGTATTAGATCGCCATCAATCAGTGTCGGACTGAGCCACCAGAGTACAGGATTCTCCTATACTCCCAGGTGCTAACCTAATACTGGCCCCCAGAGATACAGTATACATCATCCTAATTTGGAGACTACTATGGTCTATTTTCTGTAGGATGAATAATTATTTTTGGTAGGCTCCCCAGTCCGACACAGCCAACAATCTGATGCTAATCCACTGATCAATGCTTATATAAACCCATTGATATGTTAGCTTGAGTTGACAGATAATAGAGAAGACTTTATATCAACTAAAACTTAGGACCTTGACATTTTTTTTAACAAAGTGTGTTATTCTTGTTTTTGTTATTGCAGCTCATCCAATTTCACGTAGATAGAAATGAATCACAATACAATAAAATGCATTGTGTGTGACTTAGGTTTAAGGGACTTAAGTTTGAGGGGCTTTAGCAGGTAACTGCTGTGTTTTGTGTTACTCTGACTGTAGATTCTTCTTTCTGTGCATATTTATATTGTAATCCCCATTAGAATTATGGACTCCATAAGTGGCATTGCTACAAGGTGTACATCCTGTGCCATGTATGCTTTCCTTGAACAGCCGTTCGAGGGGGAATACTGCTGTGTGGGGTGTGTGAAAATTGCTCATCTGGAAGCCCAGATTCTGGATCTAAATGAGCAAGTTTCAAGGCTGCGGGCAATTGATAATATGGAACGAAGTTTGCTGCTCCTGGAGCACAAACTCTCTGGGGAAGATGGTTGTGGGGAGGGAAGTATGGAGGTGCAGAATGAGGGGGCAGCTAGTTGGGTAACATGTAGAAGGCGGGGTAGAGGGAAGAGTTGTAGAGAGTCTAGTCCTGATCTGGTGCACCCCAATAAGTTTGCCAGGCTGGCGGATGAGGGGGATATCAGCTCTGGGGTAGCAATGCTGCAGAAAGATGTGGCCGCTAGCAACCAGGGGAATGTCTGCTCCAGTAAGAAGGGTAATGGGAGCAAAGGCAAAGTCAGACAGGTGCTGGTAGTGGGAGATTCCATTATTAGGGGAACACACAGGGCAATCTGTCACAAAGACCGTGCATACCGAACAGTGTGTTGTTTGCCGGGTGCTCGGGTTCGGCATGTTGCGGATCGGGTTGACGGATTACTGGGAGGGGCTGGTGAGGAACCAGCGGTCATGGTCCACATTGGCACTAATGACAAAGTAACAGGTAGGTGGAAGGTCCTTAAAAATGATTTCAGAGATTTAGGCCATAAGCTCAGGGCAAGGACCTCAAAGGTTATTTTCTCCGAAATACTGCCTGTACCACGTGCCCCACCAGAAAGGCAGCGGGAGATCAAGGAGGTAAATAAGTGGCTCAAAAGTTGGTGTAGGAAGGAGGGGTTTGGGTTCATGGAGAACTGGGATGACTTTTCTGTGGGCTACAGGCTCTACAGTAGGGATGGGCTGCACCTCAATGGGGAGGGGGCCGCTGTTTTAGGGGAAAAAATGGCTAGAAGGTTGGAGGAGTGTTTAAACTAGAGACCTGGGGGGAGGGCAATTACACTTGTGCAGGGCAAATAGACGGTGTACATAGAGAGCTGGGAAGGGTCATAGTCCATGGGGGAGGAAGGGGGGCTGGAATGAGATTGGGGAATAAGGACAAAAGGAATACGGACAGGGAAAACCATATAAAGTGTATGTACACAAATGCCAGAAGCCTCACAAACAAAATGGAGGAACTGGAACTCTTGATGTTGGAACGGAAATATGATATAGTGGGTATCAGCGAGACATGGCTGGACAGTAGCTATGACTGGGCTGTTACTATAGATGGTTATAGTCTTTTTAGAAAGGATCGTATAAATAAAAAAGGGGGAGGGGTTTGTTTATATGTGAATTCTTGCCTCAAGCCCGTCCTGCGAGATGACATCAGTAACGCAAATGTGGAGTCCCTATGGGTGGAGATAAGAGGAGGGAAAAAGAATAATAAAATATTACTAGGGGTTTGTTATAAGGCTCCAAATATAATGGAGGCAGCAGAGGAAATGCTGATAAGTGAAATGGATGCGGCTTCAAAGCATGGTGAAGTACTTATCATGGGGGACTTCAATTACCCAGATATCGACTGGGGGGCAGAAACCTGCAGGTCCTTCAAAGGTAGCAGGTTCTTGTCAACAACAAAAGACAATTACCTGTCGCAACTAGTCCTGGAGCCAACAAGAGGGGGGGCACTGCTGGACCTTATCCTTACCAACAGACCTGATAGGGTATCAAAACTACAGGTTGGGGGGAACCTGGGGAATAGTGATCATAATATCATTGATTTTGTATTACGCTTTACTAAGCACGTTAGTGAAGGGGCAACCAACACTCTAAACTTCAGGAGGGCAAATTTTCAGCAACTAAGGGAAGACCTTAAAGGCATAGACTGGGATAATGCTCTCAAGGACAAAAGCCCCCCCCAAAAATGGGACTTTTTCTCATATATTCTGAAAAAGTCCTGTGAGAAAAACATACCTTATGGGAAAAAGCATAAAAGGAACAAGAAAAACCCTATGTGGCTAACTAGTCTTGTAAGGAAAGCAATAAGCGAGAAAGATAAAGCATTTAAGGTGCTAAAACGTGAAGGTAGTGATGAGGCATTAGAGGATTATAGAGAGAAAAATAAATCCTGTAAAAAGCAGATAAAGGCCGCAAAAATAGAGACTGAGCGAAATATTGCCAGGGAGAGCAAAAATAATCCCAAATTATTTTTCAAGTATATAAATGATAAGAAACTAAAATCAGAGAGTGTGGGTCCCCTTAGAAATAACATGGGGGTCATGGTGGAAGGAGATGAGGAAAGGGCCAATCTACTGAATGTCGCCTTCTCAACTGTCTTTACCCAGGAAAATCCCCTGGTGGAAGACACAATGAGGAATAATGTTAATTCTTTTTATAATGTCAACAGTTTAACCCAGGAAGAGGTACGGCGCCGCCTCGCAAGCACTAAGATAGATAAATCACCGGGGCCAGATGGCATACACCCCCGGGTTCTGCATGAATTATGTACCGTGATAGACAGACCGTTATTTTTAATATTTGAAGATTCACTGAGGACTGGTTATGTTCCACAGGAATGGCGCATAGCAAATGTGGTACCAATATACAAAAAAGGATCAAATAGCGATCCTGGAAACTACAGACCCGTAAGTCTAACTGCTGTGGTGGGGAAAATATTTGAGGGGTTTGTTAGAGATGCTATCCTGGAGTATCTCACTGTGCACAACCTTATAACCCAGCGTCAGCATGGGTTTATGAGAGATCGGTCCTGTCAGACTAATCTGATTGGTTTCTACGAGGTGGTAAGTTCAAGACTGGATCTGGGGGACGCTGTGGATGTTGTATATCTGGACTTCTCAAAGGCATTTGACACCGTGCCACATAAAAGGTTGGTATACAAAATGAGACTGCTGGGAATAGGAGAAAATCTGTGTATCTGGGTAAGTAATTGGCTTAGTGATAGAAAACAGAGGGTGGTCATTAATGGCACATTCTCAGATTGGGTTGATGTTACCAGTGGAGTGCCACAGGGGTCAGTATTGGGGCCACTTCTTTTTAATATTTTTATTAATGACCTTGTAGTGGGTTTACACAGTCAAGTTTCAATATTTGCAGATGATACTAAGCTGTGTAAAGTAATAAATACTGAGGTCGATAGTTTAGCATTACAGAGGGATTTGTGGAAGCTTGAGGGATGGGCAGAGAAATGGTTGATGAGGTTTAATGTAGATAAATGTAAAGTTATGCACTTGGGCCATGGAAACAAAAAGTATAATTATGTTCTAAACGGTCAATTACTTAGTAAAACTGAAGCTGAAAAGGACTTGGGGGTATTGGTGGATGGTAAACTTAATTTTAGTGACCAGAGCCAGGCGGCTGCTGCTAAAGCAAATAAAATAATGGGATGTATCAAGAGAGGAATAGATTCTCATGATAAAGACATAGTTTTGCCCTTATACAAATCCCTGGTCAGACCACACATGGAATATTGTGTACAGTTTTGGGCACCAGTGTATAAAAAGGATATAATAGAGCTGGAACGGGTGCAAAGGAGAGCAACCAGGATTATTAGGGGAATGGGGGGATTAGAATACACTGACAGATTACAAAATTTGGGATTATTCAGTTTAGAAAAAAGACGACTGAGGGGAGACCTCATTACAATGTACAAATACCTGAACGGACAGTACAAGGATCTCTCCAAAGATCTTTTTATACCTAGGCCTGTGACCAGGACAAGGGGACATCCTCTACGCCTAGAGGAGAGGAGGTTCTACCATCACCATAGACAAAGGTTCTTTACTGTAAGAGCAGTGAGACTATGGAACTCTCTGCCGCAGGAGGTTGTTATGGCCGACTCTATGTACATGTTCAAGAGAGGCCTGGATGACTTTCTGGAGAGAAAAAATATCACGGGTTATGGGGATAAAACATTTATTTAATTCTTGAAGGTTGGACTTGATGGACTTGCGTCTCCTTCCAGCCTTATATACTATGATACTATGATTTAACAAAAATGGTTCTGAATATGAACATAAAGCATAGACACGTTGTCTAATCCTGGACAACGCCTTTTGGTAGCTTTTTATATTCTAAAAATCCCTATGAATTTTATTCAGAGTTCACTTCAGGATAAGACGTCGGCTTCTGGATGTAGTTGCAGACCCTGATAAAAATCTTGTAGCCACAAATTTCATCTGGAAGATGATACAAATTACTCTTGAAAAAAATTGAAGGTATCATTGTTCTCCTTGAGGACTATTCTGAGTCCTGAGGCTACAAAGTAAATCATATTCACAAAGGTTTTGGTAGACAACAATAGAGATTATTGTTTTATGCACTTACACTGAGCAGAGTAGTTAAACCATTATCCAAATCACTTGGCAGCCCACACTCACTTCCTATACATTCCAGACAAATGTGATGTAATTTGTTGAAGTAAAGTAGGAAAATATTGAAACCACATTCTTTTGATTTGTGGAATATAAAGGACTTCATATGTAGATAATCCGGGGGCCATTTCGGATGGTTCATGTATAAGCAGCACAATTATGTTGTTGAGAATGGTTTGCCCACTTTTGGGCGTTTGTGAGCGTTTTATTTGATGGGTGGGTGATTACGGTCAATCACATCTGCTATTGCTTTCTGTGTGTCCAGAAAAAAATTCTTGAGATAATAATTTGTTACATAAATAGTATCAAAAGACAACAAATATAAATGTCATATTATTAGACTATTGTATGATTGATCTTTTTTTATCTTTTTCAGTTAAAGTGGAGAAAAGTCCTCCCGTCAAAGGGACCTTGTCTGGCAGAGTAACATTACCATGCTTCTTCTCAACAATACCTACACTACCGCCAAGCTATAACATTACAAATGAATTTTTGAGGATAAAATGGACAAAAATCGAAAAAAGTCGAGATGGAAAAGATCCAAAGGAAACCACAGTTTTAGTTGCCCAAAGTGGTGGAATAAAAATTGGCCAAAATTATAGGGGTAGAGTGTCTGTACCAAGTCATCCAGAAGACATTGGTGATGCATCTTTAACAATGGTCAAACTTCGGGCTAGTGATGGTGGTACTTACCGCTGTGAGGTGCTGTTTGGAATCGAAGATACTCAGGACACCATCTCTTTGGATGTTTCAGGTAGGACCGGCACCACTGAAACTTTGCTATTAACATAATAATAATTTTTTAACCTTTGACATAGTCCATATATCTGATATCCTGAATCCATGGATTCAATAGATTTTACAGTATGTTTATTATCTTATTTTTCTATTTTACAGGTGTTGTTTTTCACTATAGGGCACCAGTAGACAAATACATTCTAGATTTTGAAGGCGCTCAAAAAGCTTGCATAGAAAATGGTGCCCAAATTGCCACACCTGGACAACTGAGAGCGGCCTACGAAGATGGATTTGAGCAGTGTGATGCTGGCTGGCTGGCTGATCAAACTGTTCGGTAAAATAACTTCACTTTCATCTGTATTTTATATCATTTCTAAGCAGTTAAATATTGTTAGAGTTTAAAGGGGTTGGCCACTTTACCTCATGTTTTTTGTAATGTGTGGAGGGCAGGATATTAGGTGATTTACCAATATAGATCTATTGAAAGTTCTCTTCAGCATTCTTGATATGTGAAATGAAGCCTCCTGTCTTTTACCTCATCAGCCAAACATATCTGTCCATAAAATGGCCTTAGGCTACATTCACACTGCCGTTGCCTGCCTGTACCGTACCGTAGCGGGCAACGGCAGTGTACGGGGAGAGGAGGAGGAGGTGAGCGTAGCTCACCCCCGCCCCTCTCCATAGGAATTAATGGCGCACGGCACCATATTACGGCAAAAGATAGGACAGGTCCTATCTTTTTCCAGGTACGGAGCGGTACGGTGCAGCACGTGTGCTGTAGGGCGCCGTGCGCCCATTGACGTCTATGGAGGACGTATATCGGCCGTATATACGTCGGCCGTATATACGTCCTCCATACGTTAGTGTGAATGTAGCCTTAGATGGAGGGTCATGTGATCTTATCTGTCCATGAACAATCACCAGTTAGATATCAGTTGACCCTCCATCTGAGGCCATTTTATGGACAGGAATGTCTGGCTGATGAGGTAAAAGACAGGAGGGTTTACTTTACATATCAAGGAAGTGGAGCAGAACGTTTAATAGATGTATATTGGTAAATAGCTTAATATCCTGCCCCCCACACTTACACACACATTACAAAATACATGAGGTAAAGTGGCCAACCCATTTAAGGAGTAAATGGTTAAAGTATTTGTTGCATAATTTATGAGATCTTGCAAGGAGTATAATTGGTGGGAAGACTACATATAATCTGAGTGAAAGCCCAACAGATCCACTAACAATATAAATTAGCATTTCAAGGCACCAGTTGACATCCTGGGTTTGTTCTCTCTGAAGCCATTCTGTGTTTCCAATAAATTCCGGAAAGATTTGTGTCTGAGTCATATGGAGTTCGTACTATAAGATTGAGAAGATGCTGAATTCTTCTGAAGCTTTTCAGCCAGCAGTGTGAGCAGTTCTCTATTGCCTGCATTTCTGTCTCTCTTCTATTCTTACTGAACCAGCAATAGTAAAAGCCTTTCAAACTTCCAGAGCTTGACCCCCTCACCTGGAACATACTCTGATAACAACCCTGTGTGTTCTATCATCCATTGCTGATTAAAACTTTGTCTTGATACCGTTCTTGTCTTTACTTGTTTGCTATTCATTTGTATGTCATGATTTTTGATAGTTGACTTACGTTCTTGACTATACTTCTGTCTATATGATTCTATACTTTATATGCTTTCTCAGTTGTGACCTGGAACGCTATTGAACGTGGAACCCCTTTGTGTTATTTACATGTCTATCTTGTTATGTGCCCTCACTTTTGTGCAGGAAGGGATTGTCTTTGTGGTCATCCCATATTGTCTAAGATATGCAGAGAAAAGTAGGCAGGGCTGTTGGAGGGCTGGAGGTTTAGGGTTCACTGTCCTTTCTGTTGTCCTTTACTACAGTGTTCCCATTACTAGCCCCATCTGTTAATTAAAAATGCTCTAAATGTGTTTTAGAAATGATATCCCTTCAAGTAATTTATTGTACTATAGGTGATCTATCATTGTGTATATATTAATTATTTATTTAGCTTTAGATAAATCAGGATACTGAAAAAGACAACTTTTCGGGAATAGTTGGTACTTTTATGTATATTGTTTTTCTAAGACAGTAGTTGACTAGTCTAGAGGTCTGGTGAAGTTCTTGTTTTTGCTATTGATAGACATGTTGTCACCTTGTGGTCTGAGTTATTTTGTGATCTGTATTCTAATACTCACAATTGTTTATTAAAGGGTAATTGAATAAAAGGAATGTAATAGTAATGACAGCCAGTAACTAAGAAGTAAAAATAATATTTTCCTGTTGCTGTTTTCTTTGAGGTATCCAATCCGCAATCCAAGAGCTGGCTGTTATGGTGACAAAAAAGGGAAAGAGGGAATACGAACCTATGGCAGGCGTCCAGCTGAAGAGAAATATGATGTATACTGTTTTGTGGATGAAATCAATGGTGAGTCTAAAATAATTTGTCTGATTTTAAAGACTACAGTGATATAAAGGACATCAAGCCTCGCTTCTCCCTGCATTATGTTCAGTGAAAAACAACACTTGACCCAACCCTATATTTATGTGGTCACTTAGGTTTCAATTTAAGCAAACTGTGGAGGTAGTGGATTTAGAAAACACTTTATATAGTGTATTGTCAATTGGGCTGTTCACATTTATGATGCCTTTTTAAAATAATTTCTACCAAATAGTTTTTTGGGGTGGTTTTGTCAAGATCAGCTTCATGGCACGGCACGATAAAGTAACGTGCTTTCACTTGACGGCATTGTGGAAGTTGTCTATTAAAGTATTATCATGTGGATTTAACCTGTAGTTAAAGGAGTTGTATGAAGTTAGAGAAATAAGAAGCTTCCTTTAATATTAAGACCCACCTTCATCAATTAGTGATGTCTGGTATTGCAGATTTATAAAATAGGACTGAGCTTCAATAACAGATATAGCCCCTGGACAATAAAATATCCATGTTTCCTCTATTCTTCTAAAAGCGACTGTGTCGTATTGAAATACTGTAGAGTCTGCCTTACTTTGAGACACCTATGATAAATCTTCCCCCTTGAATTTACCTTTAACATATCCACAGCTGGAGATTATGGCACCACTTCGAGATAACACTTACTGGCATCACAGGATTCATCTTGACAATTAACACAGGGAGTTAAAGCACGTTGTCTAAAAATAGATTCTTCTGCACTAAAGTATAAGGTCAAGTGAGGTAGTAGAGCTAAAATCCCCAATAAAAAAAGACCTTGGGAAGTTGGCAGAACACAGAAGTTTTTAGATTTGATAGCTGGAAACTAACTGCTAGTGCTAAAGAACATGTGTAAATCTATTGTTGTAGATGTACTATTATATATCACCAGATGTGGAAGTTAGGACACAAAGGTCAACCAACATAAACGTTAGGTGACTAATGGGTATAAATAGTTACAACAGTGTGCAGCCATTTTCCAGAGGATCATCGCTGCCTCTGATGTCATTGGGGAGCACCAAGTCTCGGGAAAATGACGGTGCACATGCACCACCAGCATTTGAAGGCTAACACCCACAATTGGTGCCAGCAGCGGGTGTTATCAGTTGGGTTGAGCGTTCATGTTTTTAACGGATCCACCAATCCCTAATTATTATGAAATAATACTTGTAAAGTACAATGAACTCTTATCCAAACGTGTTTTAGCCCAACAACCAATTCATCTCCATATAAAGAGATAACAAAAAAAGCACATGTAGTCTGACCCTGCAGTCATAAAGCTTGTGATCTGCCTCTGCAACATATATTCTTTTAGGAAGGTAGTTTAATTTCAAGTCAACCCCAACCCTAGAAACATTCAGAAACACCAAAAATAAGGAAATGAGCATCAGGATGGCGTTAACTATGGACACTCATGTCTAAAGACTTGCACAGATCTTGTATCACCAACATATACTGACCACAAGTAAAATAAAATTTGCTTGGAAACTTGCAGTAAAACTGAAAACTGCTAGGCATGTAAGATTTCGCTCTCCCTCTATTTAATATTCTCCTGGCATCATAAAACACGTGCGTATAGGCTTGGGGATAAATAAAGTGGCAAACTAAACAGGTGGGAGAATATTAATAAGGAAACATGAAAGCGGAATGTAACTCGGAGAGCTTAACGTTTGACAGACTTTTGAAGAACAGGCTAATAAGACAGCGTCTAGCGCTTTCCAGTGAGATGATTGTGAATCAGCCTTTGTCTGGAGCAGAGCGCCTGCCTCATAAGTCTAGTCTGTGGTATTTAACAGCCATAAAATAGGAACCGTACATAGTCAGGTGTTTTTCTTTCAATCCTAAAGTGCATATACACCGAACAGGAAAATCCCGTCAGTTCTTTGAGTGCTGACTTCAACCTGGATGGAAAAGGCTGCCAAGGTTAACACACACTACATTATTGTCTACTACATAAACACTGTCATGGTTTCCATTTTCTGCACAGCAATGACAGAGTTACAGCGTGAACCTCTATTACACATAGGCTTCTCGCATGATGGCACCGTCCCGATAGACCCGGCTAGAATAACATTGTTTCCTATCTTTCTCATTTCACTGATGGGCAGGAAGCCATAACTCACCAATATCAAAGAGTTCTCTAACTTTTTAACCTTGTTCTTATTATCTACATTGTTTAAATTTAAAATCTGTCAGTGGGTACAAAGCTACATCATGGCTAAAGCATTCACAATACATGACATACCACAATGAATTTCATGCCACAGCATCGTTGAAGGGATTGTCCGGGTTTTAAACAAAAAATGTTCTAAGGTCACTATCTAATCTCATACATTTTCTGGGGAGTTATGGTAACAAAGTCCTGAAACCAGGAGGTTGTGGTAACTGTGACCGACTTCCTGGAACCCTTCCCGGCATCACCTGAAACTTCATCCTAGTACCAGAAAAATTTCTGCTCAGATCGGGAGGCTCTCAAAAAAGTCGCAGCCCTTTAGGAGCCTTGTCTTGGCCTGGGGAGACGTTGTCTTCCCTATTGTGGAAAACCAGAGCAGCAGTTCCCATGGAGCATTCAACCTGGATTCACACTTCCTGTAAGCCTGGGAGCAGGAGGACTTGCTCTCCCCATGCCGAATCAAGGCTCCAGGAGGGTAACTACCTTTCGATAGCCTCTCGCAGTCTGGCAGAAATTCTGAGATGATGAAGGCAAGTCGTCATGCCATAAAGGGCTACCTGAGATTGGATAGGGCTTCAGTAACCTTCCAGTTCAGACTAATTCAAACAGAACCCCAGTTGAATTTTTTTTTTTAAATGTGGCTTTTTGGTCAAATCTCTAGTTCTGACCATCCTTCTGAGACAGAAATAATGATAAAACAGTTTTTTTGCTACAGACCCCATCATCATCATGTCTGTGTTATAATCTAGGCAAACCAATCGCACACTTACAACTCAAGATTATTAGTAATGATCCCATAGAGAAGGAAGGAATTAATTCCTCATAGCTTGGGACTTTTCTGGCTTGACCATTGCTATACACATATAAATATGTTCATTTATTATTTGTATTATATAGTTAAGTTATACTTGGTGAAAATATTTAAAATAAGAAAAAATATAGAAATTACTGGAAACAGCGCTTGTCTTAAATATTGGCTAAGTAAAAGGACAAAATAAAGCAAAATAAAAAAGGCATCCCCTTTTTAGATGTTTTAAGGTGTTTTAGGTCTTTATTGGTTGATTTTTCTGTGTTAATCCATTCAAAGGTGGAGGAGACAATTCTCGTTTTACAGAGAACCATAGAGTTTTTGCTCTAAGAAAGACACTAGCGCTGAATCTTTAATTATCACATTATTTTTCTACTGGCTTTTTGTCTGACTCTTTATTTCACGAGATGAAGGTGTAACCTGCTTTTTCCACATGAGAGCACCCCTCACAGCTACCAATAGTTCCTATAGAGAATCCTTCACAAGTAGAATACCTCATTGTTAGTCTCTATGTGGCCCGGATACGGTAGCTTTTAGCAGTGGTTTATCCGATGATTAAAGCTACGATTTGGAAGAGAATGAAAAGAATGACTTTTGGTTTTTGCTCCAACTTTCTACGATTATTGAGATTACTTTGGGAAGCAGCCTTTATCATGTGTGAAATCTATAGCAATTATAGCTCAGACATTCTTGAATGTTACTGGATAGATAGATAGAACTGAATATAGAGTATGGCTCTTGTCAGGTGGGACAATCATTGAATAATGACATTTATATATTTTTCAGGTGACTTTTTCCACTTGCCCAAAAGGTTGACATTTGAAGAAGCTAAAAAAGCTTGTGAAGAGAAGAACTCAGCCATCGCAACAGTGGGAGACATGTACGCAGCGTGGCGAAGCGGCTTTGACCAGTGTGATTATGGTTGGTTAGCTGATGGTAGTGTCCGTTACCCTGTGTCTTTGGCAAGGCCACAATGTGGAGGTGGACTCTTGGGGGTGAGGACTAAATACCGTTTTACCAACCAAACCTACTTCCCTCGACCACAGGAGAAATATCACGTCTATTGTGTCCAAAGTAAGTATTTATACCCAGTAATGACTCATTCCTCTCAGTTTCCCCATTCGCATGCATTCTTGGGTTAATGGGGAGAAATAACCCTGTTAAACACCTTAATCCTGAATTATCCTTAGTTATAAAGGTAAATGTAATGCCGTTCTCGATGTCAGAGTTGGTCTAGGGTTACACGCATATAATGGTTGTACCATGAACATCAATAGCAGTCACATACCCGATGTACGTGTCATATCTGTGAGAGAACTGCTCATTTGATTGCAGACCAAAAAGGTTGTGGTACAATAAGTTTGTCCACAAGTTGCACCATTGAGTCTCACAATTTATGTGCAATTTTTTGTTGTGAATCACTGTCATGAATCAACCTTAGTCTCTTAAGCTCATGTTCTTTTTTGTAATGTGTGTGTGTACGTGTGGGGGCCAGGATATTAAGGAACCCTCCAATATACGTCTATTAAAAGTTTTGCACCACTATGTTAAAATTTTATTTGAAGCTCCTGGTTCAGAATTATCTTTTACCTCCTCAGCTGCCATTCCTGCCCATAAAATGGCGGGAGATGGAGGGTCATGTGATCCTAACTGTTCACAACCACTGTTACAGGACCTTATGATACTATTTATGAATACAATTTTAAGGTCCTGGAAGGTAGATATTTCATGGACATGGTCACATGACCCTCCATTTCTGGCCATTTTATAGACAAGAATGGCAGCTGAACACGAAATAGATATTCAGGAAGCTCACTTCAAATATCAAGAAAGTGGTTCAGAACTTTTTATTTATTGGAATCTTCACTTAATTCATAAGAATGTTTGGAATTTTTTTGCTCAGAATTTTTTATGCAGCTTTTTATACAACCTTCATTTTACTAAAGTTTTACATCATATGAAAACTTTACTGTGATTGGTTGCTATGAACAACAAAGACAGTTTTCCTTTGAGACAGTCTCCTTAATCTTCCCTCGGTATAAGAGTTATAATAAACTTCTAATTCCTTCTTGAATACTGATAAGATCGCACTTATTTCAATAATGGGTCGGTGCGGAGCTGGAACAATAGTTCAAACACACACTTTAATTTACACTCGCTATACTTATACGGCCTGTGATCCAGATGTTACAAGAAAGATGATGTCACCTTCTGCAGCTGTTAACAGTAAAAACCTTCTACCCCTCCCATGGTAATAAATGATTCCCTATGACCTTTAATACCACGGTTGGAAATTTTCTTCAGCTGAAATCTTAGTAACAGAAACAAATACAAAGCATTGTCAAGGAACTGGCATATTTAGGTCAACTGCTGGGATATCTGAAGCCATCTATTAGGTCACCTCCATTACTGTTTAAAGTTTTGCTATCATATCTTCTCTATAGACAAGGTAATGCATATTTTACTCATTACCAAAGAATTACCTTAACCATGTAAATCCTGTACGCCTCTGTGTGAACTCATATATCATAATATAGTCTAGTTTATTTTAAGTTCTGCAAAAAATTATGGAAATTCTACTGTGTCTTTTAATGTGGCCAGATATTTATACAGAGCCAATGGATGAAACTTTTTGGCTGTCTCATTTCATCCACTGACAGAAATGACGGTACTATAAGTGACCCCATAATAACATCCCATGATAGTGTTGCCCAGAGCCCGCCCCCTAACCCAAAGGCCATACCCCTTCACTACTACCTCCACACACACATAGCGTAGAGGTAGTGTAGTTGTGATAATAATCGCAAATATGCAAATGGAAACCACCATGCTCTTCCGCGGAGATAAGTGGAGATAAAGATTGGGCTATTGGATTTTAGCATGCGTGATCTTTTTGTTGTTGAGGGTATAGGTCACCTCTAGAGGAGTCTGATTTACTGCACATCTTAAACAAGAGGACCAAAATAAATTAGATGCTCATATATATAATATAGTTATACCCATACAAGGCAACACAATATAAGCATGTATGATATTGTGCTTCAGTAATACTTTTCCCATGAACGCTCGCTAGGGAGAGATGAATCATTTTTTGTACATGAGTGTTACTTGCTTGAATCACTTCCTATCCGATACATAGATGTGAGATGCGTCTGGGAGTTCTCACACAAGATAATATATGTAGTACATCTTACTCTTTACACATCATACAGGATATACTATGACTAAGCACAGGGATAAGGAATCCTTCCAGCTTGTCCAGCCTCTAAATAATTTAGTATTTATAGGTATCCTTGACTCACAACATATGCCAAAAATCTCGAATAAGATAAAAAAAATGCCAACAGATTCAGTCTATAGCCATAAAGGAAATTTTTTCTTGAGTGACTGTAACAACCCCACATATTTTACACTCAGTGACATCACTCACATCTGGATGTCTACAAGGAAACACTGATGTGATAAAGGTGTCCGCTGATAAGTAGGGAAGATTTATATAAGCCTTTCTGAGAATCAAGTTATCAGATTTATAGATCTAAAAAGCTGTCAGATAAAATGAAAACAAATTCACCAAAAAAAATCACAATGGTTGAGGGCCATTTGTTTCAGACTGAGTTTACAAAGTCAGATATCAGGATTGCAAATAGGGCAAGGAGATATTTTTGGAGCTTCCAATTCTTCAAAATTGGACTCACTCTTATGGGGCTCTATGGGGCTTTATCATAAGTCTCTTAAAGCAGAACTGTTCTAGTTGCCCATAGCAACCAATCAGAGCTCAGCTTTCATTTTATAAACAGCTGTTTATAAAATTAAATCTGAGCTCTGATTGGCCTCTAAGTGGTTTTCCATAACTGCTATAGATGATTAGCTAGTCCCACCAAATTTGACACATCTTCTATGTCTGGCCACCTTACCCATGTAATGTTCATGGGATTTGGAGTTTCTCCATAGATCAACACTAATAAAGCATAGTGGAGAAACAATATTCTACAAATTTTTCTTTCTACCTCCAAGTTCAGCAGATCCATAGATTGAGATGACAAACAAAAAGAATAAAAATTATAACAAGAGAACAGAAAGAAGTGGATTAAAAAAAAGCACACATTGTATAGTAGGCAGTTTTTAGAGACTTCTTTCTAAGACATAATTGCATATTTGCTTAGGGAATATCAAACTGGTATTTTCTTACTAAGTATACTGCATTGGAATTGTACGTTGCACTGAAACCTGAAATAACATCCACAACATTTATGGTACAACTAATTTATAGTACCTTGCAAAAATAACCCAACAGAGATAGAAGTTAAAACAAAATCAGTCTATCTTTAAGCGGCACAGGTATTTACCACACGATTTGAGACAATTTACAAGAACAGGAAATTGCAGTTTAAAACTATGAAATGCAGTATAAAAGTATAATTGTTTGGCAATAACTCCTGAGAATAAGGAAGCCATTCAATATTGTATATATTTTGAGTAATATTTTGGCAAGAGGCCTTTACAGGCTACTGAAACAACATAATAAAATCCAACTTTATTTCACATTTATTGTAAGACTTTCCACATTTTTATTGGAATACATAGCTGGAAAGTCAGATACGATAAACAGTATGATTTTGATTTGTGTTTTAATGAAGTTTTTGTTTTGCTTCGCAGATAGAAAAAATATCACAGAATCTGTTTCTGTCAAACTAATATTACCTACCGAAGCTGTAACACAAAGTACTATAAGGAAAGTGGAAGTTGAACCAGTTAAAGTAACACCAAAGCCAAGTATACCTACAACACAACCGGCTGTAAAAGAAACGGTTGTAGAAGCTACTATACCAGTAAGTTCTGTGCAGGAGGTCACTAGTCAACCAAGCGAATCGTCCACTGACTCAGACAGAAGTCCTCTATTAATCATACAAGAACAAACAACATTGGGTCCTGAGATTGACAAGTCAGAAGCCACTGCAGTTCAAATAGAAGAGGACAAAGTACAGACCTCTGCTCCACAAGATACAGTAGTACCATCAGAGAGCTCCATTGTAGAGAAATCTCCAGAAACTGAAGGTGTCCAGCCAACTGGTGACATTAAAGATGTTCAATCGCCAACCGAGGCTAGCCGTGAGTCTGCACCGGAGGCCACAAGTGAAATCCCTGTTGTAACTTTAAAACCAGAAGACACAGCAGAAACATTCAGCCCCATTACATTGACTAAAGAAGTCCTACACTTAAGTTCTCAACCTCCCAAAGAAACTTTGGAAGCCAAAAGTGCAGAAATTATTCCGACAGTTATTTTTCCACATGAGGCTACTGAAGACATAGATGAAATAGCCTCCACATCTACTGTTGCTGATTTGAGTGGTTCTGATTCTGCCGGGGTGTCACAGCCAAGTTCAGAGCAGGTCAGCTTCACTACAAGGGAATCATTGACACCCCAAGAACCTGAGGTTTCCAGTATCCAGCCTGAGGTGGATGTTGTCACGGTATTTAAACTGTCTCCTGAAACAAGCAAGCCATCCTTAGAAGAAGGTATCACTCCACCTTATGAGAGAGAAACATCTCCCAGACAAGCTACAGAAAGCCCAGATATAGACACAGCAACATTGTCAAAGCAGTATGTAGATGCCACAGAGAAAGCGGAAGAGGAGACTTCTGAGTCAGAAACTACAACTGACCAGGTTGTAACTGCAGGAGAGCAAGATTACACAACTATCACACCCAAAGAGACCCCTGCTGAAAGTGAAAAACCACTACCAGTGAAGGTGGTGGCTACTTCTGCCTCAGATGTATCCGAAGTACCAGTAGATGCTACTGATAAAACCTCATCATTCCCACCTGAAGATACTGTAACTGAAAAAGCTGCAATGTCTCTTTCTCCATTTGATAAAACGGAAGGGTCTGGAATATTAGAGGAACCCGAAGAACCAATTTCAGTAGCTCCAAAATATATAACATCACAAGCAACCTTAGAAAAAGTTTCAGAAGATGTAACTGTGGCCCCTGAAAAGAAAGCGGTAGATACAGCAACCAATGTGCCTGAAACACAAGAGATCCAGACATCCAAGATATCTCTTCAATCTGAGCCAGTATCAGACACATTTACTATTCCACCAACAACATCTGAAGCTTTAACAGAATCAGTAACAAAAGAAAGTTCGGAATCGGTTCAACCTCTAGACTTGACTTCTGAAGGAAGTGGCCTAGATCAAGAGGAGGCAGTACCAACTGTTACAGACAGAATCCAAGACGTTACAGAGGTGAAAGAGACTGCCACTATCCCTACAGAGACCCCTGCAGAAGAGAAGACATCTCAAAGTTTAATCTCAGAAGATGGAGCAGATGTAGATGTCACAGAGGACCAAAGGCAAGAGACATCTAGTGCTCCTCGTACTCCATCAGAGGTAGTCCAGTCTATCACTGAAAGAGATGGAACTGTACAGCCTGCGGTCACTATCAGTTCTGATGACAGTGCTGTAACCAAAAAGGCCATTACAGATTTGCAATCAGAAGTAGAAGGGTCATCGGAGGTAGGAGACAAAAGTCTTCCCGCTACGGAATCGGTATCAGCAACAAAGCTTCCACCCACTCAATATGTTACTGAAGCTGTTCTGTCTTCATCCGAAACCCCCCTGGTCACAGACGAGTTGGATGTAGGTTCCAAACTTGTATTAACAGATGCCCCTATATCTGCAGTGACTGATAAAATAGCAGAAGTTGCACCTACTGTCCCTGAAGAGTCTGTAGATCTGCGCACAACAATATTACCTCCACCTGTTAGTACTCAAAAGCCCCTGCTGATCAATGGGGAACCTGATGAAGACACCAGTAAACAAACAGAAGTAATTGATGAATCCGTATCTCCCGTGAAAACCACAACCGAATATGACATGACAAGTAAAAAGGCAGAAGGAGAAATTGATTCAGAATTTCTGACAAGTGCTGAAAAACCATGTGAGGAGTCGACAGGTGTGACACCAACAGGATCTACTGAAGATATCCAGCTTCCTCCATCTATCAATGTCCTTGTTGTTGATGTTCCCGAAAACTACACAGGTACAACTAAGATTGCTTACCTTAGCAGGCATTATAATTTAAAGTAATCTAATGTATTTTAAAGGAAATGTGTGACTTTGAAAACAGAGTCTCACCTGCAGACAGCATGTTATAGAGCAGGAGGAGCTGAGCAGATTGTACATAGTGTGTTATCTGTATGCAGTATGTTATAGAGCAGGGGGCGCTGAGCAGGTTGTACATAGTGTGTTATCTGTAGGCAGCATGTTATAGAGCAGGAGGAGCTGAGCAGATTGTACATACCGTAGTGTTCTATCTGGAGGCAGCATGTTATAGAACAGGAGGAGCTGAGCAGATTGTACATAGTGTGCTATCTGTATGCAGCATGTTATAGAGCAGGAGGAGCTGAGCAGATTTTACATACAGTAGTGTTCTATCTGTAGACAACATGTTATAGAGCAGGAGGAGCAAAGCAGATTTTTCAGAATGTCCTATATAGATGTAGCATGTTACAGAACAGGAAGAGCTGAGCAGATTATATATATTTTCCTACATGTAGGTAGCATCTTTTAGAGCATATTTAGCTTAGAAGATTGAGATATCATTTGTAGAAGTTAACTTGGTATTGTTGGGCAGTCCCATCAGGGATTGACAACTTCTCTGTAGTAAATTATTTCTATCTGTAATTCACATTTTTGAATAACATTTTATTGATTAAAGGGTCATCAGGTTTTACTCCACTAAACTACCACTCGCCTCAGGTAGAGGAGGAAATGTCCTTTCTAGAATTCCCTCTTTAATGTAAAATTTCACCTGTTTACCTATAACAAATCTCCTCCAAAATTAGGCAAATATGAAAATATGACTTCTCACCTCATTTTGACATGAGATGAGTCAAGTTTAGTGGTTGCAGGGGTAGTGTAGCTTCAGAAACCTTTATCTTCTTTTCCATAGTACCTCATAACTTTCAGATCACATAATATGGTTCCGTGAGATACAGAACCAGAGCTACTGGCATCTACAGACATAGTTGGGGTTGTAAGCTGATTCTAAAGATTCAGTTCCCGCCTATTTTTAAACTGCCTGTATGTCCAGCTCACAGAACCTTCATGTGAACTTAAAGATAAGATTCATATCTTTAACAAGACACTAAAAGCATGTTTCTAGGTCCTATAGAACAGAAGATAGGGGCATCTGAATTGACTCTACCCTTGCAACCACTAAACTTGACTCGTCTCATGTCGGATGAGAAGCGTCATAAGTGCCTGACTTTGGAGGAGATTTTTTATGCGTAAACAGGTGACATGTGACATAAAAGAGGCAAATCTAGAATGGACATTTCATCCGCTACCTTAGGGGGATAGTAGTTAAGTGGGTCAGAACCTGTTGACAGGCTCTCTTTAAGTGTAAACAGAAAACTGTTTAGTCAGGATAGAACATGTGAGATATATCTGTTGTATACAGTATACATTTCTTAGTCCCATGGAGATGCAGGTACATGATCTTAAAGGATATTATAGGCTATATATATTGAATGCATGTGTAAAGGAGAGAGGGCTAGATGAGCTGGTTAGGGTTAGACACGTCTATGTATCTAGTATTGTATTGTTCACACCTGTGGCCCACATTTTGTATTTTGTGGACCTGCTGATGTTTGGAAGTGCTTTTGGTAAACCGGTCATATACTTAAAATTAATGTAAAAATCACACAGTAGGACAACAGACAGGCCAACATCTACAATGAATAATGGTGTCTAGACTGAGGAACCTATGTGAGGTCATAGCCGAATTGGAGTGTTGGATTTCATACCTGATACTTGTGTTCACAAGATGGTTGGGTTGTCTTAAAGTGGTGTTCTCCGCTATCCCTATTCTGGATACATGAATGCTTGGCATGTATACAGTATACGGGAAGGGAGTCAGGAGGGACAGCTGTCACCCGACAACTACTCAGAGTATATGGCTAGATATAGTGTTTAGATTTGCTATTGAACCCTAGAGATACATTTATTCTATGACTCCATATCAGGCTACCAACCATGAAGCCTCTTAAAGGGTCCTTTGCCCACACATATGGCACATATATTAACATGATTTGCCGTAGCTTGTGGATTGGTAGAGATTAGTTATCCTAAGAGGTCAGACCATGTGATGCTTATCACGCTTATGGATGGTGTGAGGGACCAGCGATCCCCAGTGATCAGACTTCAATATCATATAAAATCAATACGCCATAAACGTTATTTGTGGGAAAAACCCTTTAAACTCCTCCAATTAGGGACATAACAGGTGATGATCACGTAAAGTAGCTGCTAAGGAGCGAAAAAGTTTTACAATGCTGGGAGTTATGTTACTGGCAGCCTCTTATAGTCCTGGCGTCTGAGGGGTATTTAGAAACTTGTCACTACTGGATTTTACTGACTCTCCCACCACAGAATAGATTTTGCTGGGGCACTGGATTGGATTTACAGCTTAGACAAAAAACGTTCATAAAACGCTCTGAATAGACCAATTCTTTTCCCTTCACCGCGGTATTGAAAATGCTTAACAAGCCGAAATGTCTTTTATGAGATCGCCCGTCTTCTTTCACAAGTGAGGGGGCTTCGTTTCGATAGTTTTACCATATTTTAGCGTCTTTTGTAGGCTTCCTTAGAGACAAGGATGTGTTGCTATTATACAACATACAGTTCTTAGAATATATACACAATCCTTCCAATCTTTTGTGCGTTGCTAAGGAAACCCTCAATGTTTTCGGCAGTGATTACACACTTGAAGTATTCTTTAGCGCCTTTTTACTCCCGCGGTGTATAGAGCCCACCATTGCTATACAATTGTCTCAAGCAACTGGTGGCCTCCTAGGACTGCATTTACCAGCATGGCTTCCTACTCTATAACAAAGTATGTTTTATAGCTCACGGAGCGAGACATTTGTAAAACATTAATAATATAAGGATGTATTAAGCATCTAAGTCTAAATGAGGATCAAATCTTTTCCTTTTTTTGTTACTAGAATTGTTGTTTTAAGAATTGGTCCAATGTTTAACTTTCTTAGGGGAAGTCACGGTTAGGCAGCATATAGGCATAACTAACATAGGGTCTATCTGGGCGTAAACATGTCGCCTTTCATCTCACTTTCCCACACTAGTGTTGGTACTTTTCATGCCTGAGATGCTTGGTTTAATATTCATGTCCAGGTGAAGGGAGCTTCTCGAAAGCAATTACTAACCATTAGCCTGGAGGATGGGAAATACAGATGTGAGCTTCCCTTTGAAATCAGAGATCAATTGTTTGACAACTTTGACTTCTGTTTGCATTGAGTAACAGTTTACAGAAAGACATTATCATTGTTTACAGGCCGTCATCGTTCAGTGACCCTACTTTGCTCTTTATACTTCACACTTGTCGAGTCAAAGTGCGATTACATGAGAAAAGACAAGTAAATATATCAACAATTGTTTACAATCAAGTTCTGTACGTAATAGGGGACATTTAGAGAATCCAATTTTCGGTTCGTGGATTCAGTACGAATTGGTTACTTTTCAAGTGCCAAAGCGATTCCGAATCTTTTCTGCTTTGCTTTGGATGAATCTTTTCAAACGGCGGCTACTAATACTATCATTTATCCCAGAGCTTAGGTAGGAGGGACGACGTAGGGTAAATGGAAATTTTTTTTAAAAAAAAGAACAAATCAAGGAAGGAAATTTTGATGCAAATAGCAGGTTATATATAGGGGGACTAGAGGGTGTTATATACCAATGTCCAGGAAAATTGGAGCAAATCTAATTTTTTTTGGCACACTGCAAATAGAATAGACTTGAAGGGGTTGTTTGATTGCAGAAAAAAAGTCATTTTTTTAAATGTACAGTAACATATTCAACATTTCTAATTATTTATATTATTTGTGAAAATTGGCAAAATCTATGTTTAAGAGCAAGTTATATGTAGAGGGGGACTAGAGGGTGTTATATACCATTGTCCAGGACAATTGGAGCAAAATTGATTCAGACCCATATCAAATCTATTGTAAATTTTGGCACAGCTTAAAAAAATAATTACTGTAGTTTTTTGTTTTTTTTTAAAATATTGTTGGTCCATTTTAGATTGGGTTTTTTTAGATGGATTTTTTCTTTTACATTTTGTCTTTAAAATATATTTTTTTTTAAGTTTGAAGGTCAACGTTTGGGCCATTATAACACTTAAATAGTAATTGCCTAGTTATCATATGGCTATTTTTTGGTATTTTTATGTCAATTTGTACCATTAGCCAGTGCTTCAAACCATTACATCTTTTTAAAAGAAAAAATATATTTTTTTTAAATTACTTTACATTTGTTGTAGTTAACCTACTCTTTATTAGCAGTGACCGTATACCTTCAACAGCATTCATATTTTTAGTCGTTTGACAGGTATCCCTTTTGGTCTTACTGTACATATGCATGCTCAGCCACTTCTGGGCAACTGTGGAAGTGCAAAGGGACATGATTGTCTCAATTTAAAAAACCCAATCCTTTTTCTTCCACAAAAAAATTAGTGCATTTGCCTCACTTTTATTACTTCAATTTACTGGGGCTACATAAGAGATAATAAATACTAAGGAAATTTGGATCATGTTGCTTCTGTCAAAACCCATGGGACTTGCTATGAGGTGTCTCTGTGTTGTAATGGTCTATGTGACATGGAGCTTTGGAAAAATTCCTGACCTAAAGTTTTTTTCCCCGGAGATATTGGCTATCCCGTACTTTATAATTAGACCTACTGAAGGGGCACATGAGAATCCACCAAACAATTTGTAATGTGATCGTTTGAATGTGAAATCCCACTTCATAAGATGGTGCAAGTCTGTCCCAGTATATACACATCTATTACATAAAGTGCTTCCCAGGTTATAAAGCCCCTATGGAAAACAGATGTCTGGATGTGTTGTATCTACCGGCACAGGTGTCTGTTTTCCCTTCCAAGCCAATAATCTATTTAAACCATTTCTTGTGGGAAGGGCGTCATTTAAAAGCACTTTGTACGGAGAGACTGGGGATTTCTGTGCTTGGTGCAATAGCCAAGTACTTGGAAATAATAAGGTGACTGCCCACCCAGACATCATGTTATTTTATCAGACACACTTATTATATTATTCAGATCCCATGCATATTTCAGGAAAAAAAAATTGCTACAACCTATTTTTTTGGCACATTGCAAATGGAATAGACTTAAAGGGGTTGATTGGAGAAAAAAAGTTATTTTTGTTTTTGAAATGTAAAGATTTTCAAGAATTCTAATAATTTACATTATTTGTGAAAATTAGTTCAATTTCAACCATTCTAACACAAGCATAGAGTACTCCCACAGCATACAAGCAGTACTCCAACATACAAGCAGTACTACCACAGCATACAAGCATAGAGTACTCCCACAGCATACAGGCAGTACTACAGCATACAAGCAGTACCCCCACAGCATACAAGCAGTACTCCCACACTCCCAGTCTGTGATGTTGTAAAGGTGGCTGGCTGTCTAGTTCAGTTTATGAGCTAAGCCAGCCACTTTCCTTATCATGGCTGATGTAGAGACAGAGAAGGAGCTGCTTTACCTAATAAACATTGCCAAACAGCCTTCATCATGTCACTGACACAGAGACGGGGGAGCTCAATGCTTATGTCAAAGCCGAGTATCCACTGAACTTTTAGGAGTATTAACGTAGAACAACCCTATTATCTTACACAAATAAAGTATATTAGCAAGTTTAATTATTCTGAATTACACAAACTATAACTTTTTTCGGCTATCGAACAAGCCCTTTAAAAGGCATTTCTAGTTAGAACCATTATTCATCCCTCTGAGAGCTATAATATAAAATATTTCATCTGGGTCTGCACAGTATTCTAATAGTCGCAATAATTGGCGTTTTACATTAAAATTTACACTTTTTGTATCTGAAATGGTGAGTAATGCAGAATGGGAAAAGGCCCTGCTGCAAGGCATGCTAGGGTAGGGATCATGGCAGGCTCGGGCAAGAATCAAGGCAGTGATCAAAGCAGGCTAGGACAGGGATTAATGCAGGCTGCCGCAGGGGTCAAGGCAGGCTGGGGCAGAGATCAAGGCAAGCTGTGGAGGGGTCAAGGCAGGCTGGGACGGGGATAAAGGCAGGCTAGCCATGGAGCAGGGAACAACTCAGGCTGGAGCAGGGATTAAGACAGGCTGGCACAAGGTTCTAGGCATGCTGGGGCAAGGATCCAGGCAGGCTTCAGCAAGGATCAAGGCAGGCTAGGGTAGGGGTCATGGGAGGCTGGGGGAGCGGTCAAGTCAGGCTCGGGCAGGGGTTACGGCAGGCTGGAGCAGGGATGAAGGCAGGCTGGAGCAAGGGTCAAGGCAGGCTGGGACAGGGATAAAGACAGGCTGGGGCAGGGGTTACGGCAGGCTGTAGCAGGAATAGTGGTTGGCTAGGGCAGGGAACAAGGCAGATTTTGGGCAGGGATCAATGCAGACTGGAGCAGGGGTCAAGGCAGGCTGGGGCAGAGAACAACACAGGCTGGTTCAGGGATCAAGGCAGGCTGGGGCATGGATCAATGCAGGCTGGGGCAGGGATAAATGAAGGCTAGGGTAGGGGTCAAGGCTGGTTGGGGCAGAATATAATGGTAGGTTCGGGCAGAGATCAAGGCAACTTGTCCAAAGGAGGCAACTTGTGGCAGGGATTAAGTCAGTCTGGGGCAGTGATACATTGGATTGTCAGATTTGTTGTAAGTTGTGCTAGAAAACATAATAACTCATTTTTAGTTTAAGTTTAGTTTAGTTTTTTAGTTTTTGAGTCAGGTGTATCACCCTCATGAATATTATTGCTCTTTATAAATAATATAGTATATTGTATTTTATCTAGTGTTACTCCATACTACTCCAAGCATAATATAGATGACAGCAAGAAAATAATTTAGGAAATTAAGATGCTAAGATATCAGAAATGTATACTATATATATATATTTTATGACAAAATATATAATTATGAAGACAAGTAAAAAGAAAGAAAGCCCAAATGTTCCAGTACATTAATTTGCCTTGTAAATATGGGACAAATAATGATGTTGCAGACGCCTCAACTCATTGCTTGACAATGTTGTCTGCTTTGCTCTGTTGTCCTCGTCTATCATATTCACTCATAGTAAATATCACATCTATTAACTTCATTAACTATATTTACAGTTCATTGGTAATAATGCAGCCACATATACATGTACATTAACACATTCACAAGTTAAAATCATTATTTGTTTTTCAACAGGATCAGTGGACCACCTTCTTCAAAAATTGGGTATACCAGTACATAATGCTACTGACGATTCCAGTGAATATCCTTTCATTGAAATTTTACCACCTATTTTAACTTCTTCCGAGGAGGAGACTGACTGTGACAATGCCACTGCTGCTGCTACATCCCCATCTTTAAAGTTTATTAATGGAAAGCAAGAAATAACACCAGAACCAAAACACTCAAAAACAGAGGAGGCCAAAGGAGAACAGATTGAAAGTGTCACACCATCCTTAAATGTATCTGCTACTCAGCTGAGTGAGGTAACTGAGCAAAGTGTACTTCAGACCGATGGCCCAGAATATACTTCTGTGGAAAGTCAAGAACCTGAAGCAAGCGGTGATGTAGAAATTAAAGTTAAAGATTTACCTACTACTCAACCAACTTTACAAGTTGAGGATTTAACATCAAAAGAACCAGAAGAAGTTTTCCAACCAAGTTCTGCAAAAGACTTAACTATATTCACAATAGAGTCATCCGGTGATGAAGAATCTGATGTTCCTTTAACAATTACTTCTAAGCCAACTATCATTATTCCCGAGAGTTTGAGACCAGAAACACCAGATGTGTCTTTTAAGCCATCTCCAACTCAAGGACTTCCCGAAATTGTAACACAAGATGCATCTTCAGTATCAATTCTACCAACAACTAAAGTAATCCTAACAGAGGATGCTATAACTGGTACTGATTCACCAGTAGAACTGGGTGTTGCAACTACTGGTCCACTCAGACTTTTAGAAGCTTCAACTGCACTGCTGTTCCCTGAAGGTTCTGGGGATGTGGATGAGACAGTGTCCATTGTTAATGTTACAACACCAGTGCAGGTATATAGAGAAACGGAAGAAGTCAAAACAGAGGCCACTGTTGAAACAAAGATTGTTGTGTTTACAGAATCTTCCAAAGTTCAAGAAGTTCCATCTGAGACAACCATATCCCCATCTGTTGTCGAAGTTGTAGAAGTCAGTACTGCAGTTACTGAAGTTAGTGAAGAAGACAGCATTTCAACTAAAGCATCAGATACATTCCAACTGATTGATGAAACAGAGGGATCAGCTACAGATCTACCTGTTGTAGAAGTACAAACTACTGAAACAAGTCAGACCATAGCAAAATCTCCTTCTACAGAGACCAGCCTTATTGATCCTACTGCAACAGTGCAGAGTTTAGCTGAGAGTGAATACGTTTTAAGCACATCAACCCAAGTCGAAACAGAAAAGATTGATTCAGATACTGCAGAGACATCTGCTACAGAAGAACAAACCACCATTGTACCTGATACCTCAACTAAAGAGAAATATATCCCAGAACAAACAAGTACACCATTACTGTCTTCTGAGAGTGCTGCTACATCAAAACCAGAAAGAACTGATGATAAGGATGTATTGACAGATGACATCACAGAGTCAGGTGATACTGAATTACCATCCACCAGTGTAGATGACATTATAATATTTAGTACACCGAGAGCAAGACTCACTACAGGTGACCAAGTCACATCTTCTGTGGGAGACACTTTTGCTCCTACAGCCACAAAAGATTCAGTCTCAGAAAAAATCAGTACCATGTCACCTTTTGCGATTGAGGGATCTGGGGAAGAGATAATATTTACTACTAAGCCTTTGGAAGATGTAAAAAGTGAAATAGATACTTCCCAACTGTATACAACACCATCTTCCATTACTGTTGAGGAGTCCAAAAAATTAATATCACCTGAAACAACAGAAGCCTCTTTTGGCTCTGATCTTTTTGAGTCAACCACTGATTCCATTTCAGCAAATACCCCCAAAGAACTTCAGCTTGAGACAGAGACAGAAAAGGTGTTTGAAACAATATCTAGCTCATCTCCTTCCACCTTAGCACCTGAATCTATAGAAAGTGCTAAAGTAGAAGTCACATCAGCACCATCTCATACTGAGACTACAACCACAATTGTTAGCACTGCTTCTCTATTCGCTGAAGAAGGCTCTGGCGATGAAGAAAAACTGTCTACAGTTTCATTTATAACCAGTTCTGAATCCAAAGCTACACCAGAACCAGAAGATACAACTACAGCTTTGCCAACTATTGAACTGTCAAAGAGTGTGGAAGAATCCGAAACTGAATCTGAACCAGAAGCATCCTCAACTGAAACACCACAGTCTATTATTCAGTTAGGCACAAAAGAAACAAAAACATCTGAACATGAAATTTTGGAGTCAAAACTTACACCTGTGTCTTCCATCAGTCCTCCAGAGGTGATCACAGAGGTTGCTTCTCAGCTGATAGACACAAGTGATGCAGCAACCTCTGAATTTGGCTCAGGAGGAGATGAGGATATATTGTTTACAACTACTTCAATCAGGGCAAGTACTGTTATGTCAGAAAAACTTACAGAGGATGCCAGTGCTGTGCCAACTGAGGGAGCCATACTAAGTCAGAGAACATATGCCAGCCCTGCCACTCTAAAAGACATAATAACCGCCAGTTCACTATTCACTGAATTGGGCTCAGGAGACATTATTCAGACCACTTCTTCAGGTAAACCAGAGACAACTTTCCCACCTACAGAAGAGGAAGATTTGCAGACTACAAAATCACTACAGTTAGTGGAGCAAATCAGCACCTTATCATCATTAGTTGAATCTGGTTCCGGCGTAGAAGAAGATTTGTTTAGTACATCTGCTCCTAGTAGTGAAATAACACAGACTCAGCAACCACAACCTTCTACTCCTATTACTACAGAACGTGCAGAGACAATAGATTCTGAGTCATCTCAGGCAGAAGTTAAAACAAGTAGTGTCATCACTGATCAGCCTGGAGATATCATAGAGTATAGCACTGTCTCAACACCACAGAGGCTCACTGAACCTGATGATCTGGGCTCTGGTGACCAAAGTGAGATATCAAGTCCGGTATCAACATCCGCCATTGTTTCTGAAGAAGTTTCTACAGTAAGATATTCTACTAGTCCTAAAGCAGGAGAAATAATTCAGCTAACATCTGAGAAACTGGAAACATTAAAACCTGAACCCACACCAGGACCTCAAATTACAGAAAAAACTGCAGTGGAAGTTACTGAAGCTATCAAGGTGTATACTGATGAAAGTGCAGGAACTACAGACTATACACCAAAAAAACTGGAAGTAACAGACTCACCAGTAATTTCTGAAGGTTCAGGTGATGAAATGGAAACACCTACAGATACTATACCTACCTCTGTTTCAGAAGAACAGGTTTCTACAGAAACTGTACCTACAACACAGACTGCTCTTGTTAGTGATTTACAAGATTTATCCCAAAAAACACAAGGACCAGAGTCACTGATCAGCCTTAGTCCAAGCACATCTCAGTTATTAACAGACGAAACAAAGCCATCAACAGAAGAGGTATTGCAAACCAAGGTGGTAACAACATCCCCTATAAGTGTTGAAGATGAAAAAGAGTTTATAATTGGTACTGGTAAAACAACTGGCTTAGAAGTAATAGAAGAAAGTACTATTAGTAGCATATGGAGTATCTCACAACCTCAGGATACAATAAGTGAAGTTATTAGCTCTACACCCATTCCATCCGAATTTCTTGTGGATGGGAAATCTAGTACACAGTTTAGTGAAGAACTTAAGTTGTCCACTTTGCAGCCAGATGATGCCTTGTATGTCACGTCAACTGTCACTGTAGCTCAAGAAAAAGTTATTTCCACAGAAAAAACTGATGATGAAGGCTCTGGAGATTTAGTTTCTGTTATCCTTACTACACCTGCAACAAAACTTTCAACTTCTCCACAAGTGGATCTCCCTGATTCCAAATCTACTTCAACCAGCGAACAAGATGAGCAAGAAAGTATCACACCCAGCTCTCAACTCTTGACCGATGACCAGCTTCCAGAAAGTGCTCAAGAAACAACCTCAGGTTTGTTGTCAACGACACAGCCCATTGACATTACATCATCAGCACTTGAAGAAGTTACTGACAAAACTGGTGCAGAGATTCCTGTTGAAACCATTTCCACTGATAAAGCTACAATTTCATACAGAGTGATACCATCAACAGCTGAGCCAGAACAGACAGAGCCTTCAGAGCTATTTACAGAGCAAAGTTCAGGAGATGATATACTTACTGATGAGCCCTCAGTGGCTAAAGCCACCACTCTTGCTTCAATTAAAACAGATACTGATTCCGCTACAGTATCTCCAAAACCAGAAACTGAGCTTTCAACATCACAAACTGAAGTTCAAACCCTAGCAGTAGTAAGTTCAGGTGATGATGTCTTTACTGAGGAACCTATTGTTGCAAAAGTTACTACACCTAGTTTAGTTGAAACAGATGCCGATTCTACTACAATATTCCCAGAGACAGCACAACCACATCTTCTAGTTGAGCTATCAACTTCACAGCAAACTGAGGTTCTCACACAAGCAGAAGAGAGTTCTGGAAGTGAAGCACTTACTGAGGAAGATGTACCTTTTAAAGTGACCACTTTAAGTCCAGTTCAAGTAGATGATTCTACTACAATATCTCCAGAGACACTGCAACCATCTCATCTTATTGAGCTTTCAACTCCACAACAAACTGAGGTTCAAACTGAAGGACCTCAAGATGTTACATCAAGGGAAGTAACAGAAGGTAGTGTCTCTGTCATGGAATCCAGAACAGTTCCCAAGGAAGACATTATACAACAGACAACACAGACACCAGTGAAGGAAAGTAGTGATGTTCAGCTCACAACAGTTAGTTCTGATGTTGAGAAAAAAATCACACTTCCTTTTACTGATATATTTGAGGGTTCAACAGAGGGATCTGGCTCAGAGCTGCCGTCTATAGCTGTAGATGCAACTCAACAGTCGATTCAACCAAGTGAATTTGCTTCCACATTACCAGTTCCCATTGAGAAAGTTATTCAGTCAACCACTGCACCAAGTTCAGATATCACTGAACCTGTTTCAGATGAAACATCCACTACATCCACCATACTAATAATTGTTAGCAAGGAGCTGGATGATGTGACCACCACTGACCTAATAATAACTGAATCACCAAAGTCTGAAACCAAAACTGAAACAGATGTAGATGAACCTAAAGTAGATCAGGAAACGACAGAATCAACAATTGAAGCTTCAACAGATGAGGTATATTCTACATCTACAATAAGTGTAGATGCTAAAGACAAAGTTCAGTCTACCCCATCTGTTACATATAGTGAAGAGTCAGCTGATGTTCAGACTGAAACCTTAAAAGATAAAGTTGTCACAGATCAACCAGACTTGCAATTTGTATCTTCAGTCAGTCCTAAAGTCTCCACTGAAACACCTAAAGAGGAAATACTAAGCCCTGAATATTCCACAGAGGATACAGATGTAGTGATTGAAACCTCTAAGCAACCTCAAGAATATGTAACTGAAAGTGTGAAGGACATTGTCCCTTCTGCTGCACCTTTTGAAGATAAAACATCAAGTGTTGAGGTAACAGAATCAGAAAGTATTGCAGCATTCACCGAAGAGCCTAGAGATCCTGTCACTGTCATTCTTGTGAACGGAGCATCAGATTATACAGGAAAAATTATTCCAAGCACTTTGCCTTCATCTGGTTCTGGAACCGACCAAGTTCGCTCAGGTCAAGAAGCTAGTGCAGATATTACTGCTACTTACAAACCAACAGGGGTTCAGTCAATTGATGCAACAGAAATCCCACCAGAACCTTCTGATGTCACTGAACAAATTCAGACAGAAACCTCCAGCCCATTATATGTTGATGGAGGGGAAATAGTCTCAATTAAGTCTGATATCTCAGAATCTACTGTTGAATCAGACATTGATACAGAACCTGAGGAGCAGACTACATCCGGCCCTTCACTGCTGATCTTCTCTACAGAAAGTATTGAGGTAGTACCTGTTGACCCTGATGCTGATACTAGCTATGTTCAGCCTGAGGAGCAAACACAAGCACCATCTCAAGTTGTTGGGCAAACTGAAGAGACTGTTATAGAGGAAACAAGAACTGAGGATACTCCTTTTGAAAGAGTTACACCACTGCCAGATCTTGACATCCAGATTTCCACTAGTAATAATGTTGATGGAACTGAACTTCACATAACAAGTAAGAAACAAGCATATTATCTTCTTCTTTTTTTCAGTTTTTGAGTAAATATTTAGAACATAAGGTTTTTTTTTTAACGTACAGGCTTGTTTGTGATCATTGCTGTATGTGTATGTCTATGTGTGTGTTTAGTGTTCATCATCACCTCTTGTATAAAGACAAAGTCAATAACTGTGTCAATGCTGTAGTCATTGTCATTGCTTGCTCAGCTTTACTGGCAATGTTTCTTCATCCATATGTGCTCTATCATGTATATGTATTTATGCATCTTATTCATCAAGCAAATGCATTTTTATATTTTAAAAATATTGCTCTAGAATTTTCTTTAGTTAAAATTTCTTTAGTTATTCCCACCAATCAAGTTAGGCCCTATCCACCGGATAGGTGATCGGTGGAGGTCTCAGTGCGCTTGGCAATTGCCGTCCTGATGAATGAAGGAGAATGGACATGCACGGCCATCTGCTTCATCATCTCCTGAAGTATCCTTGATTGGTGGGAAAACCCCTTTAATGGGTCATATCCATTTATATTCAAATAAAAGCATAACTGCGGTCACCCCTGGTTAATGTGTCTAGATTGTATTCCGTCATGTATGATAAGGTTTGTCCTATGCTGTACAACATGAAGCTAACAGCCTTGTTATCACCTCATTCCAGCCCAAGATCCTTGCAGAGAGAACCCTTGTCAGCAGGGAGGAACATGCTATGCTCGCGGAGGTTCCTCATATGTCTGCACATGTTTGCCTGGATTTACTGGAGAGCTTTGTGAAATCGGTATGTTAATGATATTATATTTACATATATATATATATATATATATATATACACATACATACATATTGCATATAATGAACATTGGAACATGTGTATCTATGCAAAATTTTCCATAGTCTGCAGTACCGGTGCGGTTTGCCCAACTTTTCGAATTTAGAAAAAACTAAAGTTGCCAAATTGGTCTATTTCTTGTTGGTTCATGCTCAAATATACTGGTAAAATTAGACATACATAGTATATATTCTGTATAGGTGAACAGTGGGGCTTCAGAATTACAAAATGTTGGTAATTTTGGGGTAACTAAGAGGCAACACTTGTCCATCTCTCCATGTGGCTTCTCCTGTTCAGTCTCTGATAATGGGTTATTCTTACACAACTTCCAAGCGGCTCTTTCCCAATATCATCATATAATGCCCAAATTATATCTTTCCTAAAATAATCATGCCAAAGACCACAACTTTCTTGGTGACTTAGTAGTGACATTCCAACCTCTCAGTTGACATGATGTTTATGTTATTGGAAGGGAGGTTGTTCCTGTATGGTCTCCATACCCCATACTTTTATGATGAGTATGTAAATGCAGACCCCCTATACTTCACACTGAGCCTCATTTTGGTCTTAAATCCTAATTCCGGGCTCATTTTTTCCTCCAGATATTGATGAATGCCAGTCCAACCCCTGCCGCAATGGAGCTGCTTGCGTTGATGGCGTTAACTCATTCATGTGCATCTGTCTCCCCAGCTACTCTGGAGCCCTTTGTGAACAAGGTAAGGTAATAAAATAACAGCAAATTATCAGAAATGTCGATTTATCATACAAATTACAGTATCTAGGTCATCAATTTTAACTTTCCTCTTCGGGCCACCATAAGTCTTTGTGGGGCTCAGGTCAGGTGAGCAAAACCGGCGGTCAATATCTTGTGACCATAATAACGTATATATATGCCATCATCATCCTTGGTTTTGTGTTTGAGATTTTTCACTAGACACATACAGTATAATACAGTCCTAAACGCTTCATTGACAAAGTCAGCTTTGAGGAACCATTTAGCTGGTAATGTAGGGTCATGGCCATTAAAACTGTATAATATTTATCAACATATGAGATCTTTGGTTACGACATGCACAGTTTTATTAGAAACACTTGTTTTTAGTGGGATATTTCCAAATCACATCTGCTTCATCAGTGAGATTTGGACAACTATTAATCTCCATGGGACTTTTAACCCTGTATTCTGTTTCCTAACATATTGTAAGACAACGATATGATACATTTTGTAATGTGTCAATTTCCTAATACAAACTGCAGTCTAATACTACATTGTCCCAACCAGCTTCCTTGCCTGAAAAGTGAAAAAAAACCCATCTTTATTTCATTTAAGATCTTTCACTTCATGGATAATTTGACTTAATGAAGGAAGTAAGACTCCTCCTATAGTCTGTGAGAAGTCACATAAGAACAGCAGATGTTAAATTGTGCTAAAAGCAATGGATAGAATGGAAAACACATCCTATTCTGTAATATCAACAGCAACTTCATTATGTAAACTGCCTAAAGGTGTAACTCTGTGCAAAAACCATAGAAACTATCCAAATATTCCTGTTTCCTGGAGCCTGATTAGGGACGATTGGTTAATACATTCTTATTGTTGTAGTTTACAGCCTTAGTAAATGGTATCGTCCCAGCCAACACCCTCTCCTTGATGGCAGTGCACTGGAAGTGGCAGTCTTGGCCACGAAGGTCACCTACATGTAAGAGGATATATCTGTTTATAACCAGCTTAAAGGAATTGTCCGCTTTAGACAACCTCCTATCAGTGCATATCTTTCTTGGCGACTTGGTAGTTGTATAAAATCCCGAGACATCCGTATAATAAGAGAACTGCAGACAGTCCTATTAAAGAAGCATCTCGTTTTAATACAGACCAGTAGGACTACTTCCGTAGATGGTTAGAAGTTTCCTATTTTAACAGAATTTTGGGTTCCTCATCTCTGGATTTAATTTTTCCTTTACTTGAGGGCTCTGTAGTGGTTTGGGAACTGAGTAAGGTATCCCCGGCCAAATTTCCATCCAGCCAGACAAAATAAAGCTGTATTAGTGATGTAGACACTGTTGTCTGGCAGGAGACTACATTATGCCGCGTCAGTCCTGGATACATTGGAATGAAAGGACTGCCAAGGAGATTGATCATGTACCACGTTGTACCACAGGATGGGTGTGGGTTAATACTTAGATTAACTTTTACTACTTTCAGTTTGGTAAAAAAATTGTATTTTACATAGTACAATAAGTGTTTTACGTCTTTGGTCTGCGCTCACACCTACAAGTGTCCTCAATGATCTCATGCGGAAAGCTGAGCAGCTTTTAATATTGGGCTGACATCAATGATACGTTGTTATTTAGCTTTCTATAATGAAATATGAAGTTTTTTTCTTTTTACAGAAAAGCTAGGACATAAATATCCAAAATTCTAATTATTTGCTGCTTTGCATTTTTTTAGTTACATAGACCACGTTCTGTAAAATGTGCTAAGCTTGCAGAATTTATCACACCGAATCAGCTCTGTGTCCTCCCCTAGCAGATGGCGAGTTTTAGTGCTATACTTGCACAATTGTTCTGCTTAAGCCATTACTTTTTGGAGGGCAAGAACACAGGTGCAGGGAATACAATGCATGTTATATTTGTGGAGTTGACACCGATAGACCTGCAATAGATAACTCTGTCAAGCCTTTTGACAAGCTACATGTGGCACAATATTTGCAACAGGTAGTAGACAAGTTGTCTGATATCGGCTTCCAAAATTAGAAGGCACTTGTGACAGAATGCTTACTATGTTATATAGGATTTTATGAGCTCAGCCTACAGTAAAGCAGAAAGTACTGCCTGTGACCCTTTCCAGTGAAACTTTGCTGCCTCAATGCATAACCTATAACAAGGCCCCCAAATATTGGCCATCACAAAAATGGGGCTCAATTGTAAAGGCAACTGCTGAATATTGCCCTCAGTATCTGTAACTTTCGATAGGGTATGACTTCAGGTTTCTTCAACTGGTTGTAAAAGGTATCCCTATCTTCTAATCAGGGTCGGTTTTAGACAAAGTGGGGCCCTGAGCAATAATCAAAGTGGCGCCCCAACAACAATTTATGAACAGTCACAGTCAGTTAGAGGCTCCTTTAGCCCTGCACAATAATAACACTTTGTAGTTACAAGCAGTAGTGTGGTAAGAATCTGTAATACGGGACTGTAGGAGAATTTTATAGCAAATAGACAGATGATGAGTAGATTGATGATTGATATAAATAATAGATATATAGCAAATATGAACGATTGTATAGATTTTTATATACATAAATATAAAGTGAATTATATATAGATAGCTAGATAGATGGTAGAAGATAGAGAGATATAAGAGATAGATACAGTAGTATAGAGATAGAAGATTGATTGTTTGATGGATAGATTCTAGATAGAAAATATATAGATAAATAGATTAGATTATTATTAGATTATTAGATTAGAATAGATTTTGGATATAAATAGACAGATAGATGATAGATATATAGACAGGAGATAGATAATAAGCATCTTCACCCGGACATTCAACCAAGGGGTATTAAAGGAGCAATATATCCTCTGCCCACAAAAGTCCACAGGCAGGGGGCCCCTTTAGGACCTGGGGCCCTGGGCTAAATGACCAGTTTACTTCCCACTAACGCCAGCCCTGCTTGTAATGATCAGTCAAGAAATTAACTGTCCAGTTCTATGTGTTTGTTGGAAACATTCAGAATAAAGGAACAGGATACATTGGTGCTTGCAACCTGATCTTTAGGTAAGAATGACCTTTGTCATTGGTACCAGAGTTTGGGCACCAAATTGGGGTTTGTGGTATTGTTCAGACATAGACAGGAGAAACAGGAAAATGGCGGCTACACATAATCTATGTGTAAGATAATATTTTCCTAATATTTTTCATTTTTAGACTCAGAAGTCTGTGACTACGGTTGGCACAAATTCCAAGGCCACTGCTACAAATACTTTGCTCACCGACGCACTTGGGATGCGGCTGAGAGAGAATGTCGTGTACAGGGAGGGCACCTGACCAGCATCCTCTCACAGGATGAACAGAACTTTGTAAACCGTAAGTTCTGACCTAGAAGCTGAGCTGTTGTTTGACGATCTTTGTCCTATATATTTTTATCATTATTTTTCCTTTCTGATGTCGCTTGCTAAGGTTTGGGTCATGACTACCAGTGGATTGGCCTGAATGATAAGATGTTTGAGCATGATTTCCGCTGGACTGATGGCAGCACACTGGTAAGTACCTACATGCATACTTAGGTTAGCTGTATTTATATGAGAAGTGATATATGATGTGATAAAATGAAATAAAAGTAATAAAACGTATCTAACTGTAGGGAAGATCTTTTGGACTTGCTAGTTAACAAGGCTTCTTTACTACAAGAATTGTGAATCTGTGGAATAGCCGAGCTCAGGAGCTGGTTCCAGTAGAAACAGCAGAGAGCTTTACAAAACAGATTAGACATTTAATTAAACAAAATAACATTGATGGTTATGTAGTGGTACAGAATTATGTTCCATAACATCCCTCACTCTTTCCCTTGCCTCCCTTGGTTGTACTTGTTGGTCATAAGATTTTTTTTACTATATTATGTAGGCAACAAGACCTACCATCTTACTTATACAGACCCACCAATAGCCACAAACAGTGCAAACCTTCCAAAGATGTAGGCTGATTTACCATGTTTTGATGGATTAACTGTCACGAGGAGACCCCTTTTTAGCGACCCCTGTCCCCATAGAGCATTGTACATACACTGCTAAAAAATTTTGCATGAAAAATAACAAAATATAAGTTATATATTAACTTACAATACCATGAGCTCTATGGTAGAGCACATGGGGGGGCTGAAGAGGAGTAGTTTTCCCCCCACTGTCGGGGAGCCGTTCCTCCATCTGTGATTTTTAAAAGACTAATACCGCCATCAATACTCCCATCATTTTCATGCCCCCATTTTCTTGCCCCCCCAGCAGACGTCACCTATCCATGTCCCACCCTCAGTCCAGACCTCTCCTTGACCGCGTCAGGCATTTTCGCGCCTGCGTGGTCAGCATCTTCTGTAACCTGTGCACGGACATGTGCGCCAGGAGCTACACAAGTGTGGCACCGGGAGCTACACAAACTACTTTGCTACTCCTATTTGACAACGTAGGATGGCACATGCGCAGATGAATGTGGGGACCTTGCAGCCGCTTATGTGCGTGAGCAGGTTACGAAAGATGCTGACCACGGAGGCGCGAGAACACCTGACGCGGTCAGTGAGAGTTCCGGACAATAGGTGGGACATGGATGGGTAACATCTGCTGGGGCGGAGAGCCAGGGGGCGTGAAAATTACGTGAGAAGGGCGGGTGAGGGAATGTATTAGTCTTTTGAAAATCACAGGGGGGACTTGACTAGTCATAGAGCACATGGTAGTGTTATTTAATATATAACTTATGTTTTGTTCTGTAAAACCAATTTTTCATGCAAAAAATGTTTAGCAGTGTATGTACAATGCTCTATGGAGACGAGGGTGTGTGCTAAAAAGGGGTCTCCTGGTTACAGGTTCTCTTTAAACACAAATCTTATCTAAATTCTTAATGAAAAAGCAAAAACTATGAGCATACTTGAAAAACAAAACACACCCTTGAAAGCCCTGGTTTTATACACAGAGTTTGGGAGTACTCTGCTGCGAACGCACACGACGATTAGATTTACAGTATAACATTGGACCATCTTACTAGCCTTAATGACTTCGTAAGTATTAATAATAGCAAGAAAATCAACAAAGGAAGCAGAAAATGCAGTTTTTATTTCATGTCACTTACACTGTGTATGTCATAAACTCTGTGTATTATAAACTCCACGCACTTTTAAAAGGGACGTGAGTATCGGGTATCTCTGCTATTTACCGGCTACAATCAGTTTGCCAGTATATAATAGAGCGAGACGCAGAAACAGACAATGTCCCAGCTGTAAAGCCTCGCAGGACGTGCCATTACACTGTGTTGTGAGGATACAGCCTCCCCAGCGCCAAGTGCCACTTTTCCATAAACATCATATCGTGATATTTAATGAGTCCAACATTATACAGATGGTAGGGGATGTTATGCCAGGGAACAGTACCTGGCAGAGGCCAGAGCTTGCACAACTGTAGCTGGTCTTCACAGCTCAGCATTTTGTCCATGTTCTACATATCAGGCACGTTGCCATTCTGTCAGACTCACTTAGAAACCAAACTCTAGATACTTGGAAATGATTTCGGCTCGGGGTTTGGACATCGTTCAGTTTCATTTCTTGTCTAGTAACAGCGAAAGTTACTCAACATCTCCACACAACAGACACTTGTGTCCAACAAGACAGATACTGTAGATGCCTGAGAGGAAGACAATTATGGAAGTATAGAGAAAACAGATAGGATAGATAATTATATGTAAACTTCTATAAACCCATCTTAGATGGTACCTCTTATATTAGAGGAGCTACATAAGGTTGTATCAAAACAGAACTAGCTGGCACAGTTATTAGCCCAGCTAATGTGGAACATCCTGAACATTTTCCTTCTTAAGATTACTTTACAGGCGGTCCCCTACTTAAGGACACCCGACTTACAGACAACCCATAGTTACAGACGGACCCCTCTGCCCACTGTGACCTCTGGTGAAGTCTCTGGATGCTTTACTATAGTCCCAGACTGCAATGATCAGCTGTAAGATGTCTGTAATGAAGCTTTATTGATAATTCTTGGTCCAATTACACCAAAAATTTTGAAACTCCAATTGTCACTGGGGCAAAAGAAAAAAAAATTGTCTAGAACTTCCATTATAAAATATACAGTTTCGACCTACATACAAATTCAACTTAAGAACAAACCTCCAGACCCTATCTTGTATGTAACCCGGGGACTGCCTGTACTGTTATTTTTTAATCCTTAACTGAGCCTTATAATTGGTTTACACCTCTTGCTCTGTGGAGATCACTTATGAGTAGTTATCTCATTATTATGAATGAAAAAGCAGAATACCCATTTATATTAGGTTGCATTATATCACAAATACCCCCCACCCCCAACAATGACCACTGCACAGGTCTGCCATAGAAATAATAACAATAAACCCCAATGTCTGAAGACAACAGGTTTCTATTGTCTATGTCCCTCTCAGATCATATAAGATGTGACCTACCAGATCATGTATAATATGACCTCTCAGGTGATTTATAATGTGATCTCTCAGATCATGTATGACATGACCTCTCAGATCATGTATGTTATGACCTATCAGATCATGTATGACGTGACCTCTCAGATCATGTATGTTATGACCTATCAGATCATGTATGACGTGACCTCTCAGATCATATATAACGTGACCTCTCAGATCATGTATGACGTGACCTCTCAGATCATGTATGTAGTGACCTTTCAGATCATGTATGACGTGACCTCTCAGATCATATATAATGTCACCTCTCAGATCATGTATGTTATGACCTTTCAGATCATGTATGACGTGACCTCTCAGATCATATATAATGTGACCTCTCAGATCATGTATGTTATGACCTCTCAGATCATTTATCATGTGACCTCTCAGAAAATGTTTGTCATCTTTGAGAACAAGTATGTTTTGACCTCTCAGATTATGTCTGATGCCTGATCTCAGATCAGGTGACTTAGACCTCATGCACACAACTATTATGGGGGCCATGCAAAGTATGACCATGGTCTACACTTTGCTGGTTAGCTCAGCTTTCCCCCCTGCACCTTGTCGTGTGCTACACGCGGGTTATGGCCTGGGTGAGCACACAACTGTGTGCAAGGGGCCTAATTGAGATGTGTCAAAATCGGCAGAATACATAGACAGGACTCTGTAGGGGCGACCACGGGCACATGATGCGGTACACTCCAGAGTACAGAGGGTTTTATTCCTGGGTTCCTCCATGTAATATGGAAAAATTCAGTAAGATTTAGTATTGAGATTGATTATCTAACATGTAGCTAGTTGTTATGAGACACGTTTTAGTAGTGTAACCTGATATGTACAACGTAATATTACCCCATGACATCCCTCAGCAGAGGTCATACAATGAGCTATTCATAATACTTGGAAAACACGGGTGATAATTGGCACTTTGTAGAGCGATGAGGTCACGGCTATAATGTAAGATTAGCGTCCTATCAGGAGGCTGTTTCTTGTCCTACATCACATTGTCTATAGGAAGGAAGTGTGCGGCTAAAGATTAGCTGAGGAGGGCAAATCCCCCGCACGAACATATCCAGCAAGTAACAACTGGAGAATCTTTCCTATAACGCTACTAACCATTGTAGGTCTTTCGCCAAGAGATTTCTCTGTATTAAACCTTTTGCTTTCATAGAAGGTTAATTACAGTAAGAAAATGCAATATTAGGCAGGATCTGACATGAAACCTTTTCTTAATGCTTTGTAATAGCATTATATTCCCATCATGCAGTGTTCTGTGATCCAGAGCATAGTTATTGTCTCACATCCCTCCGGCATTGTACATCACTGGATTCACCCACTGCAGACACCAATGTCATGAGCTGCACGAAAGGGGAATCATCATCGCACCTACACAGACCCTCATAAAGGGGAGGTTCCTGAAAATGTGATTTTAAGGGGGATGTGTGATCCTCTACAGCCGGTTGTTCAGGATTCAAAAAAATATTGTTGGGGTTAAGTCCCTTACCAGGATTTCAAGCAAAACATTGTGGGGGTCATTTACTAAGGGCCCGATTCGCGTTTCCCGACGTGTTACACGAATATTTCCGAATTGCGCTGATTTTTCCTGAATAGCCCCGGGATTTTGGCGCACGCAATCGGATTGTGGCGCATCGGCGGCGACATGCACACGACGGAAATCGGGGGCGTGGCCATAAAAAAAACCAGACGGATTTAAAAAAAAAAAATTGCTGCTCGACACGTGCTTACCTGCACCCAGCGGAGGGCGGTGAAGTTCAGTGCAATCCGATGAACTTCAGCACAGCAGCGACACCTGGTGGACGTCGGAGGAACTGCCTAAGTGAATCCCGGCCGGACCGAATCCTCCGCAATCAATCAATCCTCATCTATCAATCATCTATCTATCTCATATCTATCTATCTATCTATCTATCTATCTATCTCATATCTATCTATCTATCTATCTATCTATCTCATATCTATCTATCTATCTATCTATCTCATATCTATCTATCTATCTATCTGTCTATCTATCTGTCTGTCTGTTTATCTATCTATCTATCTATCTATCCAGGGCCGATTCTAGCCTTTTTGCTGCCTGAGGCGAAAATTCAAATAGCGCCACGCTGTATACACAGGCCTATTTAAATGTTTATTTCCACACTCTTTGTATATAGACAATCACGCACACAAATACCCATATGTATCAATTGTTTACCTCCTGAGATCAGTATTTTAAATAAAATTTTTGAACAAATAGTTATAACACAAAAATGACTTAATAAATAACATTCGCCATATGTCTGCTTTGCGTTGGCAACATTTTTAAAAATTCTTTTGTATCTTTAGGATGGTAGAAGTTTAGTAGATATTTTTTTTTAAATTTCCAAATTCATTTTATTAAGGGCAATTTCAAGTGATTTCAATGGACCTAAACAACAGATACAAACACATAAATTACACCATTTAAGAAACTACACCTTCAATTATTCAAAATGTCTTTAAGGAGCTTTATTAAACCCTTTAGGTTTTCTTCAAAGTTAAATCAAAATGTAGAGGAGAGCACAGATGGGAGAGGTATGCAGCTGGGCAGTGAAGGGGTTAATTGTGTGTGGTGTGCAGGTGATTTATGGTGTGGAGGGTCTGTGAAGGAAAATGAGGAGATAGGATACTGATAAGGTGAGCTCAGCCAGGGAATGCTTCTTTCTTCTGGGATTTGTCTGGCTGTACTAAATGACCAGTCACAGCAATCGCTGCATATTGTCAGAGTAACAGAAGTCATGACGTTCCACAATGTCATGGTGTCTTTATGCACTGCTGCCCATAACGTTGGGGTACGTCATGGTGGCTTGAGGGGTTAATTGTCTGCTAGCTAAAAGGATCCTAACTAAATAGTGTATGACCTGTGCAGGGGGGAGCAGAGAGCAGCCAGCAGAAACTTCTGCTGGGTGATAGATCAGGTCACGAGCTGCCTCCTAAATCATCCAGGCTGCCATTCTGCCGCCTCTGATGTCCGCCGCCTGAAACAAGATTTTCATCCTGCCTCATGGCAGATGCGGCCCTGTATCTATCTATCTATCTATCTATCTATCTATCTATCTATCTATCTATCTATCCACCACCAAAAGTGGTGTAGAGGCCATGATATAATTGCAAAAGTTCTGATAACTACCTCCATTAGGGGAGATTTCTCATAAGTCTCTTAGAGCAGAGCTGTTCTCATTGCTCATGATTGGTTTCCATAAGCAACTAGAACAGTTTTACCTCAGAAACTTGATGCTAAATCTCCCCCATTGTGTCTATCCATCTGAATTGGATGGATTTATCTTTCTCCAAAACTGCTCTAAACAAGTTAAATCATTTGTTGTAAGTTTCTGCATGAAAATCTAGTTAAAGACAGAAATATCATTTGATTATTTGCTTTATATACAATGAAACATCTACTCTCATTTAACTCTCAAAATCCAACTTAGAAAACCCTCCCTAACATGAGACTGCGCACGTCTTTAAAATGGCCATGGAGTGGAACAACGGCTCATGCAGTAATATATCACGTTGCTATTCTTAGCGCCTATATCTCCAAAAGCAAACAACATAAAAAATAACCTAAATACACGTCTAATAATAATAAAGGGCGAACTGTGAGCGTGAACTGCTGCTCCTTACAAGCCGCGCAGGCACTGTGATATAGCGCCACCTTGTGGTAGATTCCTATAACACAGAGGATCCGTACTGCATTGTTCAAATTACACTAGACTATGTACATCATTGAAATGTAGACATATATGTACACATTTAAATATTATTATAAATCTAATAATCTAATCTAATCTTAATCTAAGTATTAAAGAACTACTTCATGTACAGGTAAATATATTAAGATCATCTACTTGTCTCTAACTCTGAAAACTTTCATAATCATATATGTGTACCATGAAGTAAAATGAATAAAAACAAGGCTCACAAGGTAATAATGCATAAAAGGATAGAAAACTAAAATACTGTTAAAAAGCTGTAAAAGATGTAAAAACTACTCAGCTCTTTCTGCTCTATAACATACTGACTGCATATAGGACACTATATACAATCTGCTCTGCTCTTCCTGCTCTATAACATGCTGCCTGCAGATAGGACACTATGTACAAACTCCTCATCTCCTTCTGCTCTATAACATGCCGCCTGCAGATATAACACTTTGTACAATCTGCTCAGCTCCTAAAACTCTATAACATGCTACCTGCAGATAGGACCCTATGTACCATCTGCTCTGCTCTTCCTGCTCTATAGCATGCTGCCTGCACATAGGACACTATGTACAATCTGCTAAGCTCCGCTAGCTCTATAATATGCTGCCTGCAGATAGGATACTATCCACCATCTGCTCTGCTCTTCCTCCTCTAAACATGCTGATTGTGGTGTATGTTATACTTCTCTTTTGCTGTGGTGGCACTTCTGTATGTCACTTCTGATGTGGTGGCACTTCTGTATGTCCCTTCTTCTATGGGGGCACTTCTGTATGTCGCTTCTGATGTGGGGGCACTTCTGTATGATATACTTCTCTTCTGATGTGGTGGTACTTCTGTATGTCTCTTCTGATGTGGTGGCACTTCTGTATGTCTCTTCTGTTGTGGGGGCACTTCTGTATGTCTCTTCTGATGCGGGGGCACTTCTGTATGTTGCTTCTGATGTGGGGGCACTTCTGTATTTCTCTTCTGATGTGGTGGCACTTCTGTATGTTGCTTCTGATGTGGTGGCACTTCTGTATGTTGCTTCTGATGTGGGGGCACTTCTGTATTTCTCTTCTGATGCGGGGGGCACTTCTGTATGTCGCTTCTGATGTGGGGGCACTTCTGTATGTCTCTTCTGTTGTGGGGGCACTTCTGTATGTCTCTTCTGATGGGGGGGCACTTCTGTATGTCTCTTCTGATGGGGGGGCACTTCTGTATGTCGCTTCTGTTGTGGGGGCACTTCTGTATGTCTCTTCTGATGCGGGGCCTTCTGTATGTCCTTCTGAGTGGGGCACTTCTTGCATGTCTCTTCTGATGGGGGGCTCTCTATGTGTCGCTTCTGTTGTGGGGGCACTTCTGTATGTCTCTTCTGATGTGGTGGCACTTCTGTATGTCGCTTCTGATGTGGGGGCACTTCTGTATGTCGCTTCTGCTGTGGGGCACTTCATAGTCGCTTCTGATGTGGGGCACTTCTGTATGTCTCTTCTGATGGGGGGGCACTTCTGTATGTCGCTTCTGTTGTGGGGGCACTTCTGTATGTCTCTTCTGATGTGGGGGCACTTCTGTATGTCTCTTCTGATGTGGTGGCACTTCTGTATGTCTCTCTGTTGTGGGGGCACTTCTGTATGTCTCTTCTGATGTGCTGGCACTTCTGTATGTCGCTTCTGATGTGGGGGCACTTCTGTATGTCGCTTCTGCTGTGGGGGCACTTCTGTAGGTCGCTTCTGATGTGGGGGCACTTCTGTATGTCGCTTCTTATATGAGGGCACTTCTGTATGTCTCTTCTGCTGGGTGGCACTTCTGTATGTCTCTTCTGATGTGGGGGCACTTCTGTATATCGCTTCTGATAGGGGGGCACTTTTGTAGTCTCTTCTGATGTGGTGGCACTTCTGTATGTCTCTTCTGATGTGGTGGCACTTTTGTATGTCTCTTCTGATGCGGGGGGCACTTCTGTATGTCTCTTCTGATGCGGGGGGCACTTCTGCATGTCGCTTCTGATGTGGGGGCACTTCTGCATGTCGCTTCTGTTGTGGTGGCACTTCTGTATGTCGCTTCTGATGTGGGGGCACTTCTGTATGTCGCTTCTGCTGTGGGGCACTTCTTATGTCCTTCTGAGTGGGGAACTTCTGTATGTCTCTTCTGATGGGGGGGCACTTCTGTATGTCGCTTCTGTTGTGGGGGCACTTCTGTATGTCTCTTCTGATGTGGGGGCACTTCTGTATGTCTCTTCTGATGTGGTGGCACTTCTGTATGTCTCTTCTGTTGTGGGGGCACTTCTGTATGTCTCTTCTGATGTGGGGGCACTTCTGTATGTCGCTTCTGATTATGTGCACTTCTGTTTCTCTTCTGTTGTGGGCACTTCTGTATGGTCTGTCTTCTGATGTGGTGGCACTTCTGTAGTCGCTTCTGTTGTGGTGGCACTTCTGTATGTTCGCTTCTGATGTGTGGGGGCATTCCTCTGTATGTCGACTTCGGCTGTGGGGGCACTTGTTGTCCTTCTGATGTGGGGGAACTTCTGTATGTCTCTTCTGATGGGGGGGGGGCACTTCTGTATGGTCGCATCGTTGTGGGGGCACTTCTGTATGTCTCTTCTGATGTGGGGGCACTTCTGTATGTCTCTTCTGATGTGGTGGCACTTCTGTATGTCGCTTCTGATGTGGTGGTACTCTGTATGTCTCTTCTGATGGGGGAGCACTTCTCTGTGTCTCTTCTGATATGAGGGCACTTCTGTATGTCGCTTCTGATATGGGGGCACTTCTGTATGTCTCTTCTGTTAGGGGAGCACTTCTGTATGCCACTTCTGCTGTGGTGGTGCTGCGCGGAAATTGAGTTCAAGCTGCTGGGTTTCCTAATAGATTATAGATGATCTTTGGGGAGTCCAGATACAGAACTTCTAACACAAAGTGGACGACCCCTTTAAGCAGTCCTCTAACACTGTCTTACATAGTTTTGGTGCCGTGTTGGTGCCAGTGTCTTGTAGCATATTTCTTTTCAGAAGTAACACTGACGTTTATAGACTAATTTCTTCTCCTGAAACCAGCAGTTACCTTATATGGCATCTGAAATATAACCAAGTCCGACGTCCTATTTATAAAACCCCATAAAAGATCTCAATGCCCATGAGACATCTGTGTACACAAAGGAAAACCATTGTAAACTGAAGCTCTTCTCTACACATTTTATTTATGATGAGCTGAGGACCCAAGATGTCATCTATCTACGGAGGCTAACCCACATCATGGATGCTTCCCTTCTACATCCTTATCCATAGATTTTTTATGTTGTTTGTGAAATTCATCAATTTTGGCCAGAATAGATCATTATATCTAAATAAGTTAACACAAGTTAAAATAATGTCATTACATTATTATCTTCTTAAAGCTTATTGCCCAATAGTAGGTATGGAAAAGAATATATATCATAGGGTAAATGAAGTGACATATATTCAGTCCTGCTTCATTTGTTAGTCGCTAAAATTTAATAAAATCTTTGGTAGAAAATCCAAAAATCTAAATCTAATCAGAGACAAAGTGTAGTTTACATCCTCTCCACCAGATGGCACTGTTCCTCTCATACTCAGTCCAGTATGTGATCTGTGGCTATGGCTATTGCAGATGAAGTCAAAAGTGCGGCTCTAAGAACCTGCATTGTGGATAGGGATACCAGATATATTCAATGTGGAATAAAAAAATATTGATCATGTTCACTGAATACGCTTGTCTATATCAAAAAGTGTTGGATGCAGGATGCAGAATACCAGGATTTGTGTCATTACTACAGTAATACTCTGTATGGCAAAATTAAAACCATAGCTACTGATTACTTTCTATGTTAGTCTAGCACAATTGTCTAATACACAGCAATGCCCAATATAGTATTTTAAAAATATATGACACAGTCAGGGTGCACCAACCATGCGAGTTGAGCCTCTTGCCTAAGTCAGCACCATCTGCAGCAAGATGGGAGGCAACATCAGGGGAGAAGTCACCTGCTACAAACTTGACACTAAAAAATATAACCTGATATATTACTATTGGATGGGCAGCAGGGCAGAAAGTTCAGGTTCATCCCTGGACGCGGTTTTATATTGCTTATGTTAGGGCTTGTTCAGATATTTTCAGAATTTAATAAAACCCTTTCTACTGTAAAATTTAAGAAACTGGATGGACACCAAGTAGGGATCGGCATTATCACTTTTTGAATGTAATTCCCCCGCCTGATGAAGTATACTTCTAGTAGCTGTCAACTGTACACTGTTCAGCTTACAACTTTTCCTTTTGATTTCTCGTGACACATGCTGCTAGGGTCTAAGGATTGATTTGGGTGGTACCCCAGATAAATTGTCTCTGGTCGGCCCAGGGAACCCCAGCACAACAGTCAGCCTCCGTGTGTTTTTACTACAGATTCTTCAAAGATTCGATTTTCCAAAGCTTTACAGAATTTTTCAAAACATTTGGTTTGGATCTAGACCCATTTTGCTCCTATAGTCCTGAATATTGGTATATGGCCCACGCTAGACCCCCAAGATACAGATTTTTCTTGAAAAGCTCCTCTTGGTTTCATTAATTTTTTTAATGAATTTTTAAAAACTTCCCTTCAATCCTTCCCTGCTTCCAAAGCTCTGTGGTGAATGACAGAATTAGTTCGCCACCACTTTGTCCAAAATAAAGCGGAAAAGATTTTGATAGAATCTGAGATACCATCATACACAGATCCTTAGAGGTCCCTTAGGGTGTTTTCCCCAAATAAGGAGACTAGCTCTGTAAATAATCCATTTTAGGCCTCATGCACAAGAACGCATACGGCCCAGGTGAGCACCCAGCCGGGTGCAGGAGAGAGGAGTGGTGAGCGCTTCTTACCCCTCACCTCTCCATAGAAAGACTAGCTCCATATATCGCAAAACATAGGACATGGCCTATATTTTTCCATGCATGGTCACGGTGCGGTGAGACAGCGTGTGCTCCCGGCACCATGATTAGGTGCCATAGATGTCCATAGGGACAGTGATCCAGCTGCAAATTGTATTACCAAATCACTATCTGTATTACGTTTGTGTGCATTATGCCTTAGCTAAGGAATCTGGTACAGATTCTGCATTACGTCATGAATTGGTGGGGTCAAACAGTAGACCATGTATTGAGCCATTGAGCATTGATTTTCTAGCATTGTTAAAGCTTGGACGACATGTAGCTGGATTCTCCCTATTAAAGGGTGTGTAGCCTCCAATTAGGTTTTGGTGCTGTATCTACTGAAACTTTGCCAAGGAAGCAAAAACACACTTGAAGGGATTGTCCACTTTACCTCCTGTTTATTTGTAATGTGTGTGTAAGTGTGTGTGTAAGGATATTAGGTTATTTTCCAAAGCCTCCTGTCTTTTACCTCATCAGCCAGAGATTCCTGTCCATAAAATGGCCGCAGATGGAGGGTCATGTGATCTGTAACTGGCGATTGTTCATGGACAGATAAGATCACATGACCCTCCATCCGCGGCCATTTATGGACAGGAATGTGTGACTGATGACGTAAAAGGCAGGAGACTTTTCATCACTTTTTATTTCCCTTGAACTTTTCTTCCAAGTTTATACCCAGTAACAAACAATATTGTAAAGTAATTTCAAGGGCAAACATGATCAAATAAAGCAGTTCCTGGAGCTGGCCCAGATCTCCGATCAATGCTTTCAGCTGCCTGACATCTAATCTCTAACAATAAATGCAAAGACTGCCATTTAATCTCCAACACGCTGGATGGAAAAGAACAGCTCTGCATGCCTCAATATTACATTTTTCTGCCATTAAACTTAAAAAAGGGACTGACTACATTGACATTTAAAGAACTCAAACAACTTTATGCCTGAAACCTAAAATGCTGAATCAGGGAAAATGTATTAGTATAAAAATTGCTGTTTTGGGGAATATTTATGACTGAATCCATAAAACTGCCATATTCAATAATTATGTAAAACTCAGGTTTAGACACAAAACTGCACAGAATACAAATAGGAAAAAAAAGTTAAAATAGCTGCAGGAGAGCAATATTTAACAACTTTAAACCCCAAACTAATGGTGATGTCATAAGAGGGATGTGCCCAGGATATAGATGGCTTCTGGGCTGACACACATGGATCCCTAAAACTGACACATTAACTAGTAATTGTTATGCAGGGTCAGAGAAGGGACTAAAGAAAAAGACAGAGACTGTGGGCCATAAGGCTAAACACCTTCCCAACTGTCTCTGCCTACTTGCCCGACCTAGCCTAGGTGGTAGGTAGACAACTAGTCAATGTTTCTTACCTGCGTCAAAGGGCAAACACGGAGACAAACACAGGACAATGCAAATATAGTATTGATTGTTGCCAAATATAGGTCAAAACAAAGAGGACAATAAAAAATCACCAGACAAATTGGAACGTCAAGAATATACTCAAAGGGTCAAAGATACACAAGACTTTATATGAGAATCCATAACCCTGGTCTAGAACGTGATTGGATCAGTTTTCTGAAGTAATACAAGATGGGAGTGGAGAGAGAGTTTGTCAATCACAGCAGATTAACTTTTAGTAAACCAGAGCAGAGTCTGCAGGAGACATAGAGGTGTGGTGTAAACCGATCAAGGTTGCCAGAAGAGTGAATACACCAGAGATTAGACTAGAAAGTGGCAGAATGAAAGAAACTGACTCTATGGACAGAACGCAGGCACAGATGTAACAATTATCTTATTGTATTCCATTTGTACATCACTTCTATATGGTCTTCAGGGGAAATTATTATAGGAGGAAAAGACAAAATTTCTAAATGTTTCTTTTCATGGGTCATTTCAATAAAACATACCATAAGTCCCTGATAATTTCAACCGATTATTTGCAAAAAGAGATGTTGCTGCTTCCCTTGGTTGTATTTTGGGCTTAGAAAAACCAGTAATTCACAACCTGCCTAGGAACATAAGCATTTCATGGGTTAAAAATAATAGATGGGGTGTGTCCCTACAGAGTCTGATCTGATCATCCCTGATTGGATGGTGTCAAAGAGTGAGACAAGCCCCCAACTGGTCATGACCACCTACCTGCCTGTCGACTTATTCATAATATCTGTAGAGAAATCGTTGAGTTGTAAAAAATTATATCAATTCACAAACTTGTAAGATTTCCTATGCTTAATGAATTTTATTCTTGAAAGTAGTAGTATATTCTACTACTCTCCATTCAAACCTAAAGTAATCATCAAACCTTTACATTAATATATTTACATTATTACGATCTCATTGAAATCATGGCAGAGGATCGTGGTATTGGGCAATGGACCAAAGGGCTAAGAGAGGATTAAACGTTTACAAAAAATGAAAAGAAAGTGAACTTGTTCTTGTAAAGATTTTTGGCATAGACCTTGAGAAAAACTAGAGTAGTTAAGCCAAGATAAAGGTGTTTGATGATGTAATCAGCTGTGAGGTCATAAAATGTCACTCATGGAGATGTTGAGAAAACACACAAACTTCTGAGCTCGCTAATTTTTAACCTTATAAGTAAAGCAGTCAAGAGAAGAATAAATAATCTGCATTTTGTTTCAGGCCCTTCTCTGTGCCAGTCATTACCCTGGCACGGTTTTAAATATTTTTTTTTTTTTTTTACCAAATATTGTACAAAGTATTGGAAGAATAATGTAAAAACATACCAAATAAATGTATTTTTACCTATAGCAATATGAAAACTGGAGGCCAAACCAACCAGACAGTTTCTTCTCTGCGGGTGAAGATTGTGTCGTCATTATTTGGCACGAGAACGGACAGTGGAATGACGTACCGTGCAACTATCATCTCACATACACGTGCAAGAAGGGAACAGGTATTCATACATTACAATTTTACAAATTTGTGTTTTAATGTACAATTTATTGTCTTTTGAGCAATTTGTTGGCTATTGTCTGTGTTAGATCATTAGACCGTCCTTCTTTCCTATAGTAAAGGTCCTCCTGGAATATACTATAAATCAATTAAGGGATTTTCCCAGGCCATCTTCAGGATTGATTATCCATATCAGAATGGCGGGGGGTCTACGCCTGGACCCTGCACCATTCAGGTAGCCTCCAATGCAGTTTCTTCACAATGGAGGAAGCCAGAAGTAGACAGCTCTGTTACAGTGTAGTGGAGATGCTGAGGTACTGCAGCTCAGCTCCCCTTAAATTGAACATGTGTCAGAAACATCCAGAAGAACTTGGCATTCTGATGAAAATATATATTCAACTTTTTAAAAACGTGATGAATATTTTAGGCTAAGATGTAAAGGTATATTAGAAAACTATCGGCATAATGGTTTGAAGGACGATGTTTGCATAGACTGAAGGGTTCAGAACAAGAAAGGGGATTATGATTGTTTCATATTTGGCAATAAAATCCAGACAGGTTTAGGAAAAAATCTCCACCACGCTCGGTAATCTCAATCAGCTTCATAGAGATGAACGGCAGTCCAACCAGGCGTGAGCAGCTCCTCCGGTCATCTCGAGGAGCGACAAGGCGCCCGACTGGGGTACATCGTACCCCTGTTCTTGTGATCTGTGGGAGTCACATCACTGAGACCCGCACTGATCAGCAGGTTAGGTCCTATTCTATGAATAGGGATTAACTTGTTTCATGAGAAAACCCCTTTAAGGATAATCTAACAAATATTAATAAAGTGAAGAAAGTGAAAAGAGTATTTTATAAAAATTACTTTACGTGCAAAAAGTGCTCCCCTGACATAACTATAAATACACAAATAAATTGTGTATATGACTAGTGCTTAAAGTATATAATATATAGAAACCAAGAGTCTCCAGAGTTTATGTTAGAAAGAACTGCAAAAATCTAAAAGGCAAACACAATTCTAAATGTAGGACTATAGATATTTTAAAGCACAGGTGGCGGGCCTAACCGAAACCCTAAAATACTCACCGTGTAACACAGTAAGCATAAATACAACACATGTAATACTAAGGAACTGCACAGTCACCAAGAAAACTAAATCTCCCAGCATGTCATATTAAGTTGGACATGGGTTAGTGTCACTTTCTTAAGAAACTGCAAAGTTCATTAATAACTATAACAGAAAATTCAGATTTTTACCATATTCTCGCACTATTCTACGCACACAACAGACCATTGCATAATGCTTAATATGAGTAATATCGCTATTTACATGAAAATTTTACACTATATTGTGGAAATAATGAGACGGTTATTCATTTCTCTTCTTTTCGTGGGTTTAAGGCTGGTATTTAAACTTGTGAACCTGTCTGTAGTCTAGAGAGATAATTGGTCTGCGGAGAAGTTTAAGTTTATTTTAGCAAACAATTAAGTTGTATCAGGCTGACAAGTGCAGAGTGGAATTGGGAAGGAGGGTGGCGAGGTCACGCTAGGACTCTTGATGCGCGTCAGATTTACCTAAAGCTTGAAAATTATTCTTGAAAATAAAGTTCCTAGTAACCCATAACTGGTTGTTTGTGTTTTAGTTGCCTGTGGACAGCCTCCTCTTGTTGAAAACGCCAAGACATTCGGAAAGACTAAACCAAGATACGAAATAAATTCGATGATCCGATACCACTGTAAAGATGGGTTTGTTCAACGACATATGCCAACTATACGTTGTAGAGGTGATGGAAGGTGGGATCTACCTAAAGTTACCTGTATGAAACGTAAGTATTTTTGTGGGGTATTTTTAGCTAGGGGCTTGTAAAAATAGCTGCTTGTTTATATCCTGTTTTAGGACATCAGTGGAGCTGGAACAACTTTCAACTCTTCTTTTCAGAGATGACTGAGGGCTGTAAATTTTCACACCCTATAAGATTATAGGTCCCCATTATCTTTTAGGCAAAAATGGTTAAAAAATGTTAAAACAGTCAGTAAAAAAATGATTCTCTGAACAGCAACCTTATATTATTCTTGCATAGAAACAATTTATTAGAAATATTGCAATGCCTGAAGTTTTTAAGCGGTGACTTTATTAGGACCACCCTTATTGATTTTTAAAGAAGCTTATGTTCGGCTCAGCAAACCCGAACAATTACCTGTTATTGGACACAACATTTAACCTGGTCACCAGCTCTACCAGAGCTTCTGTCTGGTTTTAAAAATGGAGGTCTAGAACAGAGGTCATACTTTATGAAGTCTTGGTTCTTCATGGTATATGTTAATTTAACATAGGTGACCAGGGTCGGATTATAGGGAGGGCTCTTGGAGTGCTAGCTCCAAGGCCCCAACCACTTTACTCATAAGGGGGCCCTACCAGCAATGTTCAACAGTCAGCAGACAGCTGTGAGTGTCTCTGAGAGTGATTCTCAGTGGCGGTACCACTCCCTTGCACATGTACATTGACTCACTGGTTCTGTCAGTGAGAGTGTGCCCCCCCCAGCAGTACTCAAACACATTCTGCGTGCAGCGTGCTTTAACGGAGCTGTGCTACAAGCAGAGTGTCACCTGATTCCCCACTTCGCCAATCAGTGTTAGGTTTTACTTCCTCACAGATCTGTTAGAGGAGGGAACTCTCAGGGAAGCAGTGGTGTGTGGAACTTGCTTGGAGACTAGGACTAGTACTCAGTATTACTACCACTTCACTGTGCCAGCTAGGCCAGAAGCTAGGCTAATAACACTGACGCTATGCCAGCTAGGAGAAAGTTTAGAATATTAATGATAATCAGAATAGTAATATGTACCGCACTTTGAGTTACATTCAATGGGGGCCCCGACCAGATTTTGTACCCAGGGGCCTCCACCAACCTGGCCCTGTAGATGACATACAGATAACAAAGATGTCTTTCTTCTATTCTTAGCTTCCATCTACCAAAGGACTTACTCCAAGAAATATTACTACAAATTTAGCCCACCCGAGATGAGGACTCCACTACACACTCCTAAACATCTCCACCGTTGGAGCAGGACTTGGCAGGATTCCCCACGTTGAATGAAACAGACTTCTCTTGAATGGACATCCTATCTGCCAAAGTCCTAAATCACAGTGCCTTTCTTTTTAATTTTAAGAAGCGTTATCTAGCTGATCCCATCATGGATTTTATGGACGATGGCAACACTCAGACTACAGAAGAATACAAGAACAATTGTTTTTAATCAAGCGTTAAAATCTTATAGGGAACTAAACCAGATCTAAGCGTAATCTCCAGCCTACTAGAAACTGTACTTCTAGTATGAAATGTAGTTTTATGTCACCAAGGCAAGCAAACATATTGTATTAATGCTTATGTTAATATTGACCCTAGCTCTGATGACCTTTGTAAATAAGATGATCTAAATATGTTTTCTAATCATGTATATAAAATTGAAGTAGTCATACTAAAGTCAGGCGTATTTAATAACAATTTAATGCAATACAGCTTAACTGATAAATCACTAATATAAGCCAATACTAGTTGATCAAGGCTGGAAAGAACTAAAACCTTGGCATAAAAGAAAAAAAAAAATTAGTGCCACATAAGAATTTTTTTTCCAGGTGCATTATTATGACATTCGTGCCATATATTATTATTTTTTATGTGTTGTGAAAAAGGGATAAAAATATATGTGGGGAATATCAATTCCACTCCAAAGTTTTTTTATTTTATTTTTTTTTCTAGTTTTTTTTTTAAATCCATCCATGACCACTTCTGTTGGATGCATGTTTTTTTTTAAACAGCTTGTTTTGAGGGATTTTATAGTACTAATACACAAAGTGAGCTATTTGTATGGGTCATGGATGCAAACTCAGACCTGACATACACGCATCGTATTTGCATCCGATTTTACGTAAAGATTGCATCATTTTATTGGATGCAAGTTTTATAAATAATGTCTAGACTGCTGCACAAAAAACATGCAACCCCATGCAACAAGCTATGTCACTTCTGAATTTGTACCATAGAACTTGCACCTAGTCGGAGACTCCTGATTTTTTCACCAAAAAAGGGGGAATTTTTTTTAAAAACATTTTTTCAGTGTCTTCAAACGCGCTAGCGTAAATTCAAGGTGCGTTCTACGATTCTTTTTTGTAAAAAAAAAATAATAAAAATAAAAAAGTAAATAATTTTGTACATATAATCATTTTCTAGGTCTTTTTTAATAAAATGAATGTTTATTGATGAATGCGGCAGCTGTGAAGCGTACAGTGTAGGAAGCCATACCGATCTAGCTTATAGGGGGCTTCCGTGCCATGCATGCCGACCATGAATTCTAAGCATCAGTTTTGTCATCTCTTGTTTTTAGGAGCAAGTTGAATATATTTTAAGTTACTGTAAGTTTACAAATCGAGAAGTCAGGATATCTGCTCACTTGAAAAAAAACGTATAGACTAATGGGCAGTCCTGAACGGACATATCATCATTAGGTATGATCACTTTCAACTGTGGTAGAATTACCTAATATGTATAAAAAAATCTTTATATACATTTATATTGAACATACATTAATTGATCTGCATTTAAGATCCCTTAATAGTAATTTATCTTTGTATGGAAGTGTACAGTTTGCCTACACAAAAGTATAAGAAGCCATTTTTTGGGCCGCACCAATATTTAATACAGTGTATCGATTCTCTGGATACCGGGGACAAACCATAATAATTCTGGACACTATACATTCCTATTAATGGCCTACAAAATGGCTGCCTCTACTTTGTGTATGTGACCAGTGCACTTTAACTAACGGAAAATGATCAACATCAAGCAAAGAGCCTGTAATGTCATCATTTGAGCCTGATTTATTATAGGCATGTTTCAGAGATAACATTGAGATGTATGTTATATTGACAATGTCTAACCATTATGGTTTGAAAGTGAAATTTTAGAAAATTAAAAAAAAAAAATTGTCACCGCTAGGGGGCGCTATGACTTACTGGAAGTTCCCCTGGCCACACAAGTCTATTATTTATTGCAATAAGCCAACTCCTTTGAAGAATTGGCAATTGCTCTGATGCTGGAAGATAGCCACTCCATAAAGTCCATATGCATAGTATGGCTTCTCGGCATACAGTCCTTATTACTTGTAGTGTGATTGATGCATTCCTCTGACTGCTGCACCTTGTGTTATCATACTTTTTACTTGACAGCAATGCACCACAGTGTTGACCTGTATGTTTTTCTACTATTACAATGCACATAATACTTTTTTTTCTGTATTTATATTATAACTTGTATAGTATATAATGTGAACCTTTGGGTATTTGTGAATGAAAGTCTAAACCTTTGTAACTTTTTATATCTGCTTCTGTTTCACCAAAGAAATTTTGTTTGTTTGCTAGTCTATGGTTTATAGTGTTTTTATTTATTCATTTTTAATTATTTTCTAAATAGAACCTTGTGTAATTCTAGATAACAAAAAACCAATAAACACTCGAATGTCCAAGTGTCTTGTGCAGGTATCGTGAGCCTGTACACTCATGTCATACAGTATAAGCCATTCTGGAAAGAACAAATATATTGAAAAAAAAGGCCAATACAGCTCACTCTTGGAGATCCCTGTATCTGTGGGTCCAATAAAATTTCAGGTCCCTGCCATGGAACAAGATGTTCGGACACCAACGAAACAAACACTGGAGAAAAGTTGAAGGAGGTCCGGCACTGGACTAAAAAATCTTCAATGTTTTATTAGATTACATTAAAAGAGTCAGTACATACATGCAGACAAGCTGACAAATTTTGGGCAAAAAAAACACCCTTAGTCATAGCCTATGACATGGCTATGACTAAGGGCGTTTTTTGGCCCAAAACGTAAGTAAATGCAGCTTCGGAACACAGCACATAAAAATAGAACCAAGCTCAGTGTAAAAAATATTGAATATTTAGTGCAGGATTGTGAGATTACTGTAAAACTGATGATGTCTGATCGGAGGAGACATCTTCTTCTTCTACCTGGTTGCCACTGCAGCTTCTTCCAGCCACGACTCTGCAGAATTTAGGCTTCTCCCTTTATCATCTCCTCTATCTTCTTATCAAAAACTAAATACTGTTCTGTTATTCCCCTAGAGATCACTATCATGTCCTCACAGTAACTAATACAGTAACACAGTTGCCAATATAATAATAGTTCCCCCAGGCAGTAGCCAATAAAGGCAGAGTGCCCCCACACATTAACCAATAGTCACAACAGCAGTCCCCAGCAACTATTAGTCACAGTGTCTGTCCAAAGTAACCAATAGATGAGTGCCTGCCCAACAGTGGCTATTAATAACAGTGTGTGCCCTCTGTAGTCACAGAGCCTGTCCCAAGTAGCCAGTAGCCCCAGTGTCTTCACCCAGGAGTCACAGTGCCTGCTTTTAGTAGCCAGTGATGGCCCCAGTAGCCAGTAGTCACAGTGCCTGCCCCCTGAAGCCAACAGTCACAAAGCCTGCCCCAGCAACCAGTAAGCACTGAGCCTGTCCCGCAGTAGCCAGTAAACACAGAGCCTGCCACCAGTAGCTAGTAGTCAAAGAGCCTGACCTTAGTAGTCACTAGTCACAAAACCCACAGCATACACAGCGCTGGCACCTAGTAGTCAGTAAACACTGAACCTACCCCCAGCAGCCAGTAGTCACAGAGTCTGTCCACAGTAGCCAGTAGTCACAGTGCTTGCCCTCAGTAACCAGTATTCACAGTGCCTGCCCCCAGTAGCCATCATTCACTGCAATTCCCTGAGTAGTCGGCAGTCACAATGATGTCCAACAATAGCCAATGGTATATATATATATAAAAAAACAATAACTTTGTTCCTCTCTGCGCCTTTTCTCTTTTCTTGGTGCCTTCTTCACATTACCAATGCAGCTGCTTCCCCCTGTGTTGGCGAGCTGGTAATGATTTATACAGACCAGCTGGTCAGATCCCATCCATGCCCTTAAAGGGCATCTACCACCAGGATGAAGGACTGTATGCAAATGAGCTTAAGGTGCAGAATTTTGTGGCGTGTTAGGTATAGTACAGCCGCGACACAATACTGGTGCAGACACTTTATAAAAATATGTACAAGCAGTTTGCACATTCTTTTCAGTGCAAAGTACGACAGAAAACTGTCACAAACACATTTATAAATGTAGCCCATTATCTTTCAATTCTTAAATAGATAAATGATATTGAATTGGATAGGTGATAATGCTTGATTGGTGACTAATGAAAAATCAGCCAGACCCAAAAAGCGGATTTGTGACTGAAGTCTTTGTTCAGGGACCCAAACCCGCAATATTCTGCACAGACCCTTGTGGGTTCTGGTCCACTCATCAGGAGCTAATTCATTGCAGCCATGTACTAGTATTACAGAAATTTACAAAGAGTTGTGGTCAAGCAGATGCCCTGCTACTCCTTCCAAAATCTAGAGCAATTGTGGAATCAACTGTTAAGTACATTTCCTCAATACGGTAACATGGCAAAAAACTGATTGGAATTCCTAGCCGTTACTTCTGTAAATCGATGAATGGGGGGATTGGAGAAAATACTGGTACCATCCACAGACACCTTAGAGGCAACATCACACTGCAATACTATGGGGCACATTTACTTACCCGTCCCGTCGCAATCCAGCCGTGCGTTGTCCAACGAGGATTTGGAGCTGCCACGATTCACTAAGATTGCGCGTCCAATTTCCTGCAACTGTCACTTCCCCGCTGAGTCCGCCGGAGTTCACCTTCTTCTTCCTGGTGCATGTGAGCGCTGATCTTGCGACACAATTTGCTTTTTAAATTCTGTGGTTTGTCCAAATCAGTCGGGTTGTCCGATGGCCAAACCCCCCAATTAGTGTCGCATGCAAGCCGGCGCCAATGCGACAGATTCCGATCGCGTGCACCAAAAACCCGGGGGAAATTCAGGGCAAAACGGAAAAAAATCTCGAAACCTGACGAAAATGCAGAATTCGGACTCTTAGTAAATTTGCCTCTATGTGTTGTGCCCTAGGAGGTATGGAGGCCCTACAGGGTAAGGCTACATGCACACTGCCGTTGCCCGCCGCACTGTAGCACGGCGGGCACACGGCAGCGTGCGGGGAGAGCTGCTCACCCCCGCCCCTCTCCATAGGGATAAATGGCGCACGGCGCTGTATTACGGGAAAAGATAGGACATGTCCTATCTTTTTTACCGGGTACGGAGCGGTGTGCTGCACCGTACCGTTCCGTAGGGTGCCGTGAGCCCATAGAAGTGTATGGGGGACGTATATCGTCCGTATATACGTCCCCCATACATGTGTGTGAATGCAGCCTAAAAGAGGTTCTCATCACAGGCAAACATGAATTATCTTTCATCTGATTAGGTTTTTGTAGATATGAAATAAAGTTTTATTAAGTTGACACTACTGTCAAAATTTCAGTTTTTTTGCAGTCTTTTGCACAGCGCGACTCGCTTCAATTTGTACTCTAATCACTATCCAGAACAGAAGGCTGTGAGCTATGATGACTTCTCTGTTATCTGAGTAGTGTGTCTAGATGGGACTTCTCAATAAATGAAGGTTCTGCTCCTCTGCAGCTTTGTATCTCCTGGGAGCGTAACTGTAGGACCCTAAAGAGATTCTTCCCAATATAAAGGGGCCAGTACTATTAATAATACATAGTTTTACACTGGAGTCAGCACCTTCAAGTTATGCTTCTGGTTTCTTGTTTTATCCCTGCTGTAGGTCTGATCAGCACTTATATGTACAGAATGGGGGTCATTTACTAAGGGCCCGATTCGCGTTTTCCCGACGTGTTACCCAAATATTTCCGATTTGCGCCGATTTTCCCTGTATTGCCCCGGGATTTTGGCGCACGCGATCGGATTGTTTCGCATCGGCGCCGGCATGCACGCGACGGAAATAGGGGGGCGTGGCCGAGCGAAAACCCGACGGATTCGGAAAAAACGCCGCATTTAAAACAATAAAAGTGTCGCTTGGGACGCACTTACCTTCACTTGGTCCGGCTCGGTGAACTTGAGTGCGTTCAGATGCTTTTCAGCGCAGCAGCGCCACCTGGTGGACGGCGGAGGAACTACCTTGATGAATCCCGGCCGGACCCGAATCCACCGCAGAGAACGCGCCGCTGGATTGCGAACGGACCGGGTGAGTAAATCGTTAATAAGTTAAACCGTCAACAAAGTATTCAACGCCCGAACATATTAGAAGTACAAACAATGTAAACTGACATATTTCAGGAGTATGCCAGATACCATAAGTGTATCCTCTCAGCTGCCTCACTAAGTAAGGTGACTGCTTACATATAAAGGAGAACTCTTACCTTCTTACCGTCTGCCTGTATACACTATCTTAGAGGGGTATCTAGCTGTATATACACTATCTATGGGGGAGTGTGTCCTGCCTGTATATACTATCTGTGCAGGGTGCCTGCCTGCATATACTATATATATATATATATATATATATATATATATATATATATATTAATTAGGGGGATCTGGTATATATATAATACATTGTGGCCACTGTACATACTTTAATTTATTGGTGAACTATTTTATTTGTGTAGTCAGTTGGGTTGTTAGGGGTATAAATTATTTAGGAGCATTGTTATCCAGGTGACATAATATGGTAAGTGACTGTGGTATTTTTAGGTGCACAGTGTGTATTTGCTGCAGGGAGCTGAAAACAGCTGGTGGCAAATTCAGCAAAAGAAATTGTAATTAAGTTCTCTTCCTGATGGTATAAATTAACACTTGTAAGGTAGTAGATGCCAATAATGACCTACTAGTGTGTGAGACAGCATCAGCATGCACAGTGTCAGTGACAGGGTGTTAGTTATATGGTGGCACTGTGTGGGGATGTTCTCAATTGTTTGTAAAGTTTTCAGCATTTTCTGGTTGTAGATGCTTTCTATAGATTTGTCTGCAAGTTTGTCCAGACAAATTTAGCATGACATTAGTTGTAGGCTGGTGGGTGTAATTTAAATTTTCACATCAGGCAACAAAAAGACCTGAATCACCCCTGTCCCTAGAAACAACTTTGTAAGCCCTACATATACATCTCAGTGTATCTATTCACTTTCTCTCTGATCTTCTAAAAGAAAATTGAAACTGAACAACCTTGGGGGATGTTTATCAGGGCCATGGTGTCACGTCAAGGGGTGGCGTAGAGATGAAAGCTGAGAAGGGATTGGGCATGTTTCTCTCAACTTCTAATTCTCAAGCAACAAGCCTGGACTTATAGAAGTTATACCTACCTGAATTCCAATTACCTATTCATTTTATCAGACTCCAGTGAAGACAAATCCTTAAAGTTGCCATGGCTGAAGTATTGTTCATGGTATTTTTTCGCATCTAGAAATGGTTGTTAGCTAGTCTTCTGCCAGTTTAAGAAGATGTACGTAAGATCCAAGGTGGCATTGTCCAAAAGTTTGAAGATACCTTGGGCTTCTTCAGAATTTTGCAGAAATAAGGTTTTAAGATAACCGATTTGCAACCAGCTCACCTGGACTCACCTTACGAATGGGAAAAAGTAAGACAAAACTAAGAAAACTAAGTGAACTCCGAGGTATATATTCTTTAAAAAATTATTTGTTAATTGATGTCATATATGTATTGTATGTTAGTTATTTTCTTTGAGAAGACCGCCATCATACATGCAATTTTAGGGTGGTTGCCTTTCCATAAAAAGTTTTTATACCATGACATTATTAATGCAAACAAAAATGTATAAGTTAGATTTTGCATTAGAATATGTGTCAGGGCTATTACTTATTCTGCTATAAACTGTCTTGTGAAGGAACTTATATGGGGTCTAACTCTTCAGCCTTCTTTTTCTCTCCACCACCTGGTGGCACTAGATTCTCCTCCAAGAGCATTGCCTCCATAAAACACAGACGTTCACCCACGTTGTTCACCTATAAGAGGGATTGAGAGAAAAAAAGACAACAAAGGAGGACGGCGCCTTGTATGACAACGCTTGGATAATGGGTCAGATGAGTAGCAGAAAATTGCTCACCTGGTAGTCACATGTCTGAGAGCGATATACAGTGGGTTGATTTCCCCTTAGTGGTATAACGTAGGTGGACACAGCAGCTCCCAAGCACTCCAATCCGGTGTCCAGTGGAACCGTAGAAACATGTAGAATAAGGGCAATATGGGGCTTATCGGGCACGCTCCTGAACCACTGGTTAGACCAAGGAATGATGCGGTGGGATTAAATCAACTGATATTTATTTTCAGATAAAAACAACCAAATGGTAACGCGTTTCGGGTGTAGTACCCTTCGTCAAACCAAATCAGAGGATGCGCAGGGTACGAGCACAGGGGATGCGATGCACGCTGTTACATGTTCCCCTATAACAGTGGTGGCGAACCTATGGCAAGGGTGCCAGGGTTGGCACTCAGAGCCCTTTCTGGGGGCACTCAGGCCATCGCCCCAGGTGTTGACAGAAGTGCATTATCTTTGCACACAGAGAGACCCTGGAGAGAAGCTACAATGAGAGTCTGAATTTGTCCTCCTTCCTTCAACTGTATTGTTGGCCTCCGGGGGGCCGAGACAATTGAATCATGTGGAAGAACCGGTAGCAATAAGTTGCAGCTTAAAATGCCATGCTGGCACTTAACAGTAATTAAGTGGATTTTGGTTTGCAGTTTGGGCAATCTGTCTCTAAAAGGTTCGCCATCACTACCCTATAAGGTTATTGTTTTGCTTGGATATGGACAGATGGTTTGATCAGAACTCTTTCATGTGTCCTCTTGGACAGGCCAATTGTTCAGCTTTTTAGTGGTGTATGTTTGTGTATTGTGATGACAGAACTCCACAACCAGGGTGCTATTTAGTCTGTGGTCACAATCTCATTTTTACCGGTTTCTGAGCTTTCTCTTAACTTCTCTCCTGTAAACACCACTTGTGGAATGTAGAAATCTTCCAGAAAATACGTGCTATTGTCAGAAAAATATGAATAATAAACTCCAAATTTTTAAAAGTTTTTGTTTTCTAATACTGCCCAACATCAACATAATGTTCCTATAGTAACCACTCTAATAATAGAGGGGGGAAATTGAACTTCAGGTTCTTTCTGTTTCTTCATGAATAAAAACATGTTTTCTTTTTCCAAACATTTCATTTGACAAGTCAAGTTGATCCAGCATGAATATGCCATGTTAAAGGGGTGATTTCAGCCCTCAACCAGCTTGAAAGTTTAACTTTGTACTTAACGTTTGTGGCTTAAAGCAAATGTTTTTCTTTCTATGAAGCGTTTTTAGAAGTGAAATTTTTTTGCATTTACTTTTCAACATTTATTGCACCTTAATGTACATGTCACAGGTGCGACCCATATCGCGGGTTGCGGGCTCACCTCGGTCCCTGCGAGTGCAGCGCTGGCGCGTGTTACCCGTCCCCGTTCCCAATTGCCGGCCTCACTCCATGCAGGCGCCGGCTTCAGAAAATTTAAGGGGTCAGCGCAACATTAATTGGTGCTGACCGTTTTCCCAGAAGGCTATTTAAACCTGCCTCTCCCATCACACTCTTCCGGATCTTTATGCTTACGCCTTAGATAAAGCTCCCCAGCGGTGCAGTGGCGTAACCACCACGGTAGCAGCCATAGCAGCTGCTATGGGGCCCGGTGGCTCCATTGGCCCGATCAGGCTGAGGCACCCAAGGTTCCACACAAATCAAAAGAGTGAAAGATGTGCTGTGCTGCATAGTATGTGATACTGCACAGCACAACCTCCATTCTTTTAATATTATATGAGAAGTCAGAGCCTGCCCGGGGCCCTTACAAATTTGCTGAGCAGTGGGACTCCACTCCGCTGAGTGCAGGGATGCGAGGGAGGGGGCGGGGTAGAGGACGGCAGCTCAGCAGGACCAGAAAGCTTTCTATGCCGGCCTCATGGGAGAGCCTAGCTGCTAGTCTGCTGTATTCTTATTTATGTGGCCTTTTTACCTGGGAGAAAAGATGCACAGTTAAGAAGAGCTGCAATAAGAAGAATGCTGAGCTTACAAGGAAAGTCAGTGTATGTAAATATGCATGGTGTAGAAATGTGTGGGTATGTGTATACAGCAGTGTGTACATGTGTGTATGTATATAGCAGTATGTACCTGTGTGTATGTATATAGCAGTGTGCAGGGGCGTCGCTAGGTCAAAAGATCCAGGGCTCGTGCCCCGGATCTTTTGGCTCGAGCCCCGGATCTCCCCTGCGCATCCTCCTCTCTCTCATCACGATCTCCACAGATCGTGATGAGAAGGAGTGCAGTCACTGCTTTCCCCAGCAAGGGCTGCAGCCTCTGGAGGAATAATACTCTGAAGGACCTGTGATGATGTCATGGATGGTCACATGACCTCCCGGGGAAGCACACAGTGAACACATAGGGGCAGATTTATCAAGTGTCTGAAAGTCAGAATATTTCTAGTCGCCCATGGCAACCAAACACAGCTCAGCTTTCATTTTACCAGTGCTCATGAATATTTCAAAGGAGAGCTGTGATTGGTTGCCATGGGCAACTAGAAATATTCTGACTTTCAGACAGCTTGATAAATCTGCCCCATAGACCTGCATCATTGAGGTAAGTGGGGCTGTGTGGGGGACATTACCTACAGGGGGGGCTGTGTGGGGGCACATTAGCTACTGTGGGGGGCTGTGTGGGAGACATTACTTACTGTGGGTCCTGTGTGGGAGACATTACTTACTGGGGGGGCCGTGTGGGGGACATTAGCTACTGTGGGTCCTATGTGGGAGACATTACTTACTGGGGGCAGGGGGGGGGGCTGTGTGGGGGACATTAGCTACTGGGGGGGCTGTGTGGGGGACATTACCTACTGAGGTGGCTGTGTGGGGGCACATTAGCTACTGAGGGTAGCTGTGTGGGGGGTCACATTATGCTTATCCGAGCGGTTAGCTGTGTGGGGAACATTTTGGGGGTGGTAGATGTATTGGGGTCATTGCTTTGTGGTTGTGTGGGGCACGTTACTGGGGGGCTGTGTGTAGCACGTTACTGGGGGTATCTGTGTGGGGCATGTTACTTGGGGGCTGTGTGGGGGACATTTCTTGGGGCGTGTTCACACGTGGCACTAGAACAGGCCTCAGTTTGATCTCATTTGCGTTTCTAGTGAGACCAGTGTGATGGGTAACAAGCTCCTGGTGTTTAAATGCAAGCCTTACAGTATTTGGGGGAGATTGTTGAGGGCAGCAGCAGGATAACACTGTCCAAGATGTAGGGACAATGGGGAACATAAGATGTGGTGATATCTAATGGAGAAGATGGAGGATGTGTTACCTGCAGTCACTGGAGGGAAAAAGTAGGGGTTTCTCCTGTGGTTTCTGTAGCTGTATACACTGTCAGGTTGTTATTGGCACAAGCACATGTGAGGGGGTTATGTACAGGGGGTCATTACTAAAAGTCTGATACACATGCATTGGGGCCCGTGCCCCGGATCTTTTTCCACCCTAGCAACGCCCCTGGCAGTGTGTACATGTGTGTATGTATATAGCAATATGTACCTGTGTGTATGTATGGCAGTGTAGCAGTGTGTAATGGGTGTATGCTATAGCATGTGTACATTGTGGATGTATTAGCAATATGTACCTGTGTGTATGTTATACAGTGTGTACATGTGTTGTATGTATATAGCAGTGTGTACATGTGTGTATGTATAAGAATATGTACCTGTGTGTATGTATTATAGCGTTGGTTTACATGTGTGTATGTATATAGCAGTGTGTACATGTGTGTATGTATATAGCAATATGTACCTGTGTGTATGTATATAGCATGTGTACATGTGTGTATGTATATAGCAGTGTGTACATGTGTGATGTATATAGCAGTATGTACCTGTGTGTATGTATATAGCAGTGTGTACATGTGTGTATGTATATAGCAGTGTGTACATGTGTGTATGTATATAGCAGTGTGTACATGTGTGTATGTATAAAGCAGTGTGTACATGTGTGTATTATAGCAGTATGTACTGTAGTATGTATATAGCAGTATGTACCTGTGTGTATGTTATAGCAGTGTGTACATGTGTATGTATTAGCAGTTGTGTACAGGTGGGTATATAGCAGTATGTACATGTGTGTATGTATATAGCAGTGTGTATGTATGTATGTATTATAGCAGTGTGTACATGTGTGTATGATATAAGCAGTAGTATGTACCTGTGTGTATGTATATAGCAGTGTGTAATGTGTTGTAGTATATGGCAGTGTGTGGTTGTGTATGTACATGGCAGTGTGTGTGTGTATATAGCAGTGTGTGATGTGTGTATATAGCAGTGTTGGCATTGTGTGTGTATACAGCAGTGTTTGCATGTGTGTGTGTATACAGCAGTGTGTATCTGTGTGTGTATATATAGCAGTGTGTATCTGTGTGTGTGTATATAGCAGTGTGTACCTGTGTGTGTGTATATAGCAGTGTGTACCTGTGTGTGTATATAGCAGTGTGTGCATGTGTGTGTATATAGCAGTGTGTACCTGTGTGTGTGTATATAGCAGTGTGTACCTGTGTGTGTATATAGCTGTGTGTGTATATAGCAGTGTGTGCATGTGTGTGTATATAGCAGTGTGTGCATGTGTGTGTATATAGCAGTGGTAAATGTGGTGTGTGTGTGTGGTATATATAGCAGTGTGTGCATGTGGGTGTATATAGCAGTGTGTGCATGTGTGTGGATACAGCGAGTGTGTGCATGTGTGTGTGTATACAGCAGTGTGTACCTGTGTGAGTATATATAGCAGTATGTGCATGTGTGTGTATATAGCAGTGTGTACCTGTGTGTGTGTATATAGCAGTGTGTTCCTGTGTGTGTATATAGCAGTGTGTGCATGTGTGTGTATACAGCAGTGTGTACCTGTGTGTGTGTATACAGAAGTGTGTACCTGTGTGTGTATATAGCAGTGTGTGCATGTCCGACGTGTTACCCAAATATTTCCGATTTGCGCGATTTTCCCTGTATTGCCCGGGATTTGGCGCACGCGATCGGATTGTTTGCCATCGGCGCCGGCATGCAGCGACGGAAAATGGGGGGCGTGGCCGGAGAAAACCCGACGGATTCGGAAAAACGAAAAAAGCCGCATTTAAAACAAAAAAGTGTCGCTTGGGACGCACTTACCTTCACTTGGTCCGGCTCGGTGAACTTGAGTGCGTTCAGATGCTTTTCAGCGCAGAGCAGCGCACCTGGTGGACGGCGGAGGAACTACCTTGATGAATCCCGGCCGGACCCAATCCACCGCAGAGAACGCGCCGCTGGATTGCGAACGGACCGGGTGAGTAAATCGTTAATAAGTTCAACTCAAACAAAGTATTCAACGCTCCGAACATATTAGAAGTACAAACAAAGTTAACTGACATATTCAGGAGTATGCCAGATACCATAAGTGTATCCTCTCAGCTGCCTCACTAAGTAAGGTGACTGTACTATAAAGGAGAACTCTTACCTTCTTACCGTCTGCCTGTATACACTATCTTAGAGGGGGATCTAGCTGTATATACACTATCATGGGGGAGTAGTGTCCTGCCGTATATAAATGTGCAGGGTGCCGTGATATACTACTATTATGATAATATATATATTATATATATATATATATATATATATATATATATAATTAGGGGATATGGTTATATATAATACATTGTGGCCACTGTACATACTTTATTTATTGGTGAAACTATTTATTGTGGAGTCAGTTGGGTTGTTAGGGGTATAAATTATTTAGGAGCATTGTTATCCAGGTGACATAAATGGTAAGTGACTGTGGTATTTTAGGTGCACAGTGTGGTATTGCTGCAGGGAGCTGAAAACACTGGTGGCAAATTCAGCAAAAGAAATTGTAATTAAGTTCTCTCTCTGATGATAAATTAACACTTTAAGGTAGTAGATGCCAATAATGACCTACTAGTGTGTGAGACAGCATCCATGCACCGTGTCAGTGACAGGTGTTAGTTATATGGTGGCACTGTGTGGGGATGTTCTCAATTGTTTTGTAAGTTTCAGCATTTTCTGGTTGTGATGCTTTCTATAGATGTGTCTGCAAGTTTGTCCAGACAAATTAGCATGACATTAGTTGTAGGCTGGGGGTGTAATTTAATTTTCACATCAGGCAACAAAAAGACCTGAATCACCCCTGGCCCTAGAAACAACTTTGTAAGCCCTACATATACATCTCAGTGTATCTATTCACTTTCTCTCTGATCTTTAAAAGAAAAAATTGAAACTGAACAACCTTGGGGGATGTTTATCAGGGCCATGGTGTCACGTCAAGGGGTGGCGTAGAGAGAAAGCTGAGAAGGGATTGGGCATGTTTCTCTCAACTTCAATTCTCAAGCAACAAGCCTGGACTATAGAAGTTATACCTACCTGAATTCCAATACCTATTCATTTATCAGACTCCAGTGAAGACAATCCTTAAAGTTGCCATGGCTGAAGTATTGTTCATGGTATTTTTTCGCATCTAGAAATGGTTGTTAGCTAGTCTTCTGCCAGTTTAAGAAGATGTACGTAAGATCCAAGGTGGCATTGGCCAAAGTTAGAAGATACCTTGGGCTTCTTCAGATTTTGCAGAAATAAGTTAGATAACGATTTGCAACCAGCTCACCGGACTCACCTACGAATGGAAAAAGTAAGACAAAACTAAGAAAACTAAGTGACTCCGAGGTATATATTCTTTAAAAAATTTTTGTTAATTGATGTCATTATATTGTATGTTAGTTATTTTCTTTGAGAAGACCGCCATCATACATGCAATTTAGGGTGGTTGCCTTTCCATAAAAAGTTTTTATACCATGACATTATAATGCAAAAAAAATGTATAAGTTAGATTTCGATTAGAATATGTGTCAGGCTATACTTATTTCTGCTCTATAAACTGTCTTGTGAAGGAACTTATATGGGTCTAACTCTTCAGCCTTCTTTTTCTCTCACCACCTGGTGGCACTAGATTCTCTCCAAGAGCATTGCTCCATAAAACACAGACTTCACCACGTTGTTCACCCTATAAGAGGATTGAGAGAAAAAAAACAAACAAGAGGACGGCGCCTTGTTGACAACGCTTGGATAATGGGTCAGAGGAGTAGCAGAAATTGCTCAATGGTAGTCACATGTCTGAGGAGCGTATACAGTGGGTTGATTCCCCTTAGTGGTATAAAGTAGGTGGACACAGCAGCTCCAAGCACTCCAATCCGGTGTCCAGTGGAACCGTAGAAAACATGTAGAATAAGGGCAATATGGGGCTTATCGGGCACGCTCCTGAACCACTGGTAGACCAAGGATGATGCGGGGGATTAAATCAACTGATATTTATTTTCAGATAAAAACAACCAAATGGTAACGCGTTTTGGGTGTAGTACCCTTCGTCAAACAAAAGAGGATGCGCAGGGTACGAGCACAGGGGATGCGATGCACGCTGTTACATGTTCCCCTATAACAGTGGTGGGACCTATGCAAGGTGCAGTGATAGAGCCTTGGCACTAGCATGCATTTGACGAGTGCAATATTTGCACACAGAGAGACCCTGGAGAGAAGCTACAATGAGAGTCTGAATTTGTCCTCCTTCCTTCAACTGTATTGTTGGCCTCGGGGGGCGCGAGACAATGAATCATGTGGAAGAACCGGTAGCAATAAGTTGCAGCTTAAAATGCCTGGTGGCAATAACAGTAATTAAGTGGATTTGGTTTGCCGTTTGGGCAATGTCTCTAAAAGGTTCGCCATCACCCCTATAAGGTTATTGTTTTGCTTGGATATGGACAGATGGTTTGATCAGAACTCTTTCATGTGTTCCTCTTGGAACAGCCAATTGTTCAGCTTTTTAGTGGTGTATGTTGTGTATGTGATGACAGAAACTCCACAACCAGGGTTGCTATTAGTCTGTGGTCACAATCATTTTTACCGGGTTCTGAGCTTTCTTTAACTTCTCTCTGTAAACACCACTTGTGAATGTAGAAATTTCCAGAAAAACGTGCTATTGTCAGAAAATATGAATAATAAACTCCAAATTTTTAAAGTTTTTGTTTCTAATACTGCCCAAACATCAACATAATGTTCCTATAGAACCACTCTAATAATAGAGGGGGGAAATTGAACTTCAGGTTCTTTCTGTTTCTTCATGAATAAAAACATGTTTTCTTTTCCAAACATTTTTGACAAGTCAAGTTGATCCAGCATGAATATGCCATGTTAAAGGGGTGATTTCAGCCCTCAACCAGCTTGAAAGTTTAACTTTGTACTTAACGTTTGTGGCTTAAAGCAAATGTTTTCTTTCTATGAAGGTTTTTAGAAGTGAAATTTTTTTGCATTTACTTTTCAACATTTATTGCACTTAATGTACATGTCACAGGTGCGACCCATATCGCGGGTTTCGCGGCTCACCTCGGTCCTGCGGTGCAGCGCTGGCGTGTTACCCGTCCCCGTTCCAATTGCGGCTCACTCCATGCAGGCGCCGGCTTCAGAAAATTAAGGGGTCAGCGCAACATTAATTGGTGTGACCGTTTTCCAGAAGGCTATTTAAACCTGCCTCTCCCATCACACTCTTCCGGATCTTTATGTTACGCCTTAGATAAAGCTCCCCAGCGGTGCAGTGGCGGAACCACCACGGTAGCAGCCATAGCAGTGCTGGGGCCCGGTGGCTCCATTGGCCCGAAGGCGGAGCACCCAAGGTTCACACAAATCAAAAGAGTGAAAGATGTGCTGTGCTGCATAGTATGTGATACTGCACAGCAACCCCCATTCTTTTAATTATATGAGAAGTCAGACCTGCCCGGGCCCTTACAAATTGCTGCGAGCAGTGGGACTCCACTCCGTGGTGCAGGGATGCGAGGAGGGGCGGGGTAGAGGACGGCAGCTCAGCAGGACCAGAAGCTTTCTATGCCGGCCTCATGGGAGAGCCTAGCTGCTAGTCGCTGTATTCTTATTTATGTGGCTTTTTACCTGGGAGAAAAGATGCACAGTTAAGAAGAGCTGCAATAAGAAGAATGCTGAGCTTACAAGGAAAGTCAGTGTATGTAAATAGCATGGTGTAGAAGTGTGGGTAGTGTGTATACAGCAGTTGTACATGTGGTATGTATATAGCAGTATGTACCTGTGTGTATGTATATAGCGTGTGCAGGGGCGTCGCTAGGTCAAAAGATCCGGGCTCGTGCCCGGATCTTTTGGCTCGAGCCCCGGATCTCCCCTGCGCATCCTCCTTCTCTCATCACGATCTCCACAGTCGTGATGAGAAGGAGTGCAGTCACTGCTTTCCCAGCAAGGGCTGCAGCCTCTGGAGGAATAATACTTGAAGGACCTGTGATGATGTATAGGATGGTCACATGACTCCCGGGAACACACAGAAACACATAGGGGCGATTTATCAAGTGTCTGAAAGTCAGAATATTTCAGTCGCCCATGGCAACCAACACAGCTCAGCTTTCATTTTACCAGTGCTCATGAATATTTCAAAGGAGAGCTGTGATTGGTTGCCATGGGCAACTAGAAATATCTAATTCAGACAGCTTGATAAATCTGCCCATAGACCTGCATCATTGAGGTAAGTGGGGCTGTGTGGGGGACATTACTACAGGGGGGCGTGTGTGGGGCACATTAGCTACGTGGGGGGGCTGTGTGGGAGACATTACTTACTGTTGGTCCTGTGGTGGGAGACATTACTTACTGGGGGGGCCGTGTGGGGGAACATTAGCTACTGTGGGTCCTATGTGGGAGACATTACTTACTGGGGGCGGGGGGGGGCTGTGTGGGGGACATTAGCATGGGGGGGGTGTGTGGGGGACAACCTACTGAGGTGGCTGTGTGGGGGCACATTAGCTACTGAGGGTAGCTGTGTGGGGGCACATTAGCTACTGAGGGTAGCTGTGTGGGGGCAATTAGCTACTGAGGGTAGTGTGTGGGGAACATTTTGGGGGTGGTTAGATGTATTGGGGTCATTGCTTTGTGGTTGTGTGGGGCACGTTACTGGGGGGCTGTGTGTAGCACGTTACTGGGGGTATCTGTGTGGGGCTGTTACTTGGGGCTGTGTGGGGGACATTTTTGGGGCGTGTTCACACGTGGCACTAGAACAGGCCTCAGTTTGATCTCATTTGGTTTCTAGTGAGACCAGTGTGAGGGTAACAAGCTCCTGGTGTTTTTAATGCAAGCCTTACAGTATTTGGGGAGATTGTTGGGGCAGCAGCAGGATAACACTGTCCAAGATGTAGGGACAATGGGGAACATAAGATGTGGTGAATCTAAGTGAGAAGAGGAGGATGTGTTACCTGCAGTCACTGGAGGAAAAAGTAGGGTTTCTCCTGGGTTTTGTAGCTGTTACACTGTCAGGTTGTTATTGCACAAGCACATGTGAGGGGGTTATGTACAGGGGGTCATTACTAAAAGTCTGACACATGCATTGGGGCCCGTGCCCCGGATCTTTTTCCGACCTAGCAACGCCCCTGGCAGTGTGTACATGTGTGTATGTATATAGCAATATGTACCTGTGTGTATGTATATAGCAGTGTGTACATGTGTGTATGTATATAGCAGTGTGTACATGTGTGTATGTATATAGCAATATGTACCTGTGTGTATGTATATAGCAGTGTGTACATGTGTGTATGTTATAGCAGTGTGTACATTGTGTATGTATATAGCAATATGTCCGTGTGTATGTATATAGCAGTGTGTACATGTGTGTATGTATATAGCAGTGTGTACATGTGTGTATGTATATAGCAGTATGTACCTGTGTGTATGTATATAGCAGTGTGTACATGTGTGTATGTATATAGCAGTGTGTACATGTGTGTATGTATAAAGCAGTGTGTACATGTGTGGATGCATATAGCAGTATGTGCCTGTGATGTATAGCAGTTACGTGTGTATGTATATAGCAGTGTGTATGGTGTATGTATATAGCTAGGTGTACATGTGTGTATGTATATAGCAGTATGTACCTGTGTGTATGTATATAGCAGTGTGTACATGTGTGTATGTATATATCAGTGTGTACATGTGTGTATGTAGATGGCAGTGTGTGCGTGTGTATGTAAATGGCAGTGTGGTGTGTGTATATAGCAGTGTGTGCATGTGTGTATATAGCAGTGTGTGACATGTGTGTGTATACAGCAGTGTTTGCATGTGTGTGTGTATACAGCAGTGTGTACCTGTGTGTGTATATATAGCAGTGTGTATCTGTGTGTGTGTATATAGCAGTGTGTACCTGTGTGTGTGTATATAGCAGTGTGTACCTGTGTGTGTATATAGCAGTGTGTGCATGTGTGTGTATGTAATAGCAGTGTGTACCTGTGTGTGTATATAGCAGTGTGTTGTAGCTGTGTGTGTGTTAGTAGCTGTGGTGTATATAGCAGTGGTGCATGTGTGTGTATACAGTAGGTGTACCGTGTTTGTGTATACAGAAGTGTGTACCTGTGTGTATTAGCAGTGTGGCATGTGTGTGGTTTATAGCAGGTGTGCATGGTGTTGTATATAGCAGTGGTAACTGTGTGAGTGTTTGTACATAGCAGTGTGTGCATGTGTGTGTATATAGCAGTGTGTGCATGTGTGTGTATACAGCAGTGTGTGCATGTGTGTGTGTATACAGCAGTGTGTACCTGTGTGACGTATATATAGCAGTATGTGTGGCATGTGTGTGTATATAGCAGTGTGTACCTGTGTGTGTGTATATAGCAGTGTGTTCCTGTGTGTGTATATAGCAGTGTGTGCATGTGTGTGTATACAGCAGTGTGTACCTGTGTGTGTGTATACAGAAGTGTGTACCTGTGTGTGTATATAGCAGTGTGTGCATGTGTGTGTATATAGCAGTGTGTACCTGTGTGTGTGTGTATCTGTGTGTGTATATAGCAGTGTGTACCTGTGTGTGTATACAGCAGTGTGTACCTGTGTGTGTGTATACAGAAGTGTGTACCTGTGTGTGTATATAGCAGTGTGTGCATGTTCATTTGGGTATTTGTGAATGAAAGTCTAAAACCTTTGTAACTTTTATATCGGCTTCTGTTTACCAAAGAACTTTGTTGTTTGCTAGTCTATGGTTATAGTGGTTTTATTTATTCATTTTAATTATTTCTAAATAGAACCTTGTGTATTCTAGATAACAAAAAACCAATAAACACTCGAATGTCCAAGGTCTGTGTGCAGGTATGTCTGAGCCTGTACACTCATGTCTACAGTATAAGCCATTCTGGAAAGAACAAATATATTGAAAAAAAAAAGGCCAATACAGTCACTCTTGGAGATCCCTGTATCTGTGGGTCCATAAAATTTCAGGTCCCTGCCAGGAACAAGATGTTCGGACACCAACGAAACAAACACTGGAGAAAAGTTGAAGGAGGTCCGGCACTGGACTAAAAAATCTTCAATGTTTTATTAGATTACATTAAAAGAGTCAGTACACAAGCAGAAAGTGACAAATTCTGGGCAAAAAAACACCCTTAGTAAGCCTATGACATGGCATCTATAAGGCGTTGTTGGCCCAAACGTAAGAAATGCAGCCTCGGAACACAGCACATAAAAATAGAACCAAACTAGTGTAAAAATATTGAATATTTAGTGCAGGATTGGAGATTACTGTAAAACTGATGATGTTCTGATCGGGAGGACATCATCTTCTTCTACCTCGGTTGCCACTGCAGCTTCTTCAGGCCACGACTCTGCAGAATTTAGGGTTCTCCCTTTATCATCTCCTTATCTTCTTATCAAAAACTAAATACTGTCTGTTATTCCCTAGAGATCACTATCATGTCCTCACAGTAAATAATACAGTAACACAGGTGCCAATATAATAATAGTTCCCCCGGCAGTAGCCAATAAAGGCGAGTGCCCCCACATTAACAATAGCCAACACGCAGTCCCCAGCAACTATTAGTCACAGTGTCTGCCAAAGTAACCATATATGAGTGCCTGCCCAACAGTGGCTATTAATAAAACAGTGTGTGCCCTCTGTAGTCACAGAGCCTGTCCCAAGTAGCCGTAGCCCCAGTGTCTTCCCCAGGAGTCACAGTGCCTGCTTTTATAGCCAGTGATGGCCCCAGCCAGTAGTCCCAGTGCCTGCCCCCTGAAGCCACAGTCACAAAGCTGCCCCAGACACCAGTAAAAAGCACTGAGCCTGTTCCCGCAGTAGCCAGTAAACACAGAGCCTGCCACCAGTAGTAGTAGTCAAAGAGCCTGACTTAGTAGTCACTAGTCACAAAACCCACAGCATACACAGCGCTGGCACCTAGTAGTCAGTAAACACTGAACCTACCCCAGCAGCCAGTAGTCACAGAGTCTGTCCACAGTAGCCAGTAGTCACAGTGCTTGCCTCAGTAACCAGTATTCACAGTGCCTGCCCCCAGTAGCCATCATCACTGCAATTCCCTGGTAGTCGGCAGTCACAATGATGTCAACAATAGCCAATGGTATATATATATAAAAAAACAATAACTTGTCCTCTCTGCGCCTTTTCCTTTTTGGTGCCTTCTTCACATACCAATGCAGCTGTTCCCCCTGTGTTGGCGAGCTGGTATATATTATTAAGGACCAGCTGGTCAGATCCCATCCCTGCCTTAAAGGCATCTACCACCGGATGAAGGACTGTATGCAAATGAGCTTAAGGTGCAATTTGTGGCGTGTAGGTATAGACACGCCGCGACACAATACTGGTGCAGACACTTATTAAAAATATGTACAAGCAGTTTGCACATTCTTTTCAGTGCAAAGTACGACAGAAACTGTCACAAACACATTTAAAATGTGCCCATTATTTTCAATTCTTAAATAGATAAATGTATTGAATGGATAGTGATAATGCTTGATTGGTGACTAATGAAAAATCAGCCAGACCCAAAAAGGGATTTGTGACTGAAAGTCTTTGTCAGGGACCCAAACCCGCAATATTCTGCACAGACCCTTGGGGTTCTGGTCCACTCATCAGGAGCTAATTCATTGCAGCCATGTAAGTATTACAGAAATTTACACAAGAGTTGTGGTCAAGCAGATGCCTGTACTCCTTCCAAAATCTAGACAATTGTGGAATCAAATTAAGTACATTTCCTCAATACGGTAAAATGCAAAAACTGATGGAATTCCTAGCCGGTACTTCTGTAAATCGATGAAGTGGGGGATTGGAGAAATATCGGTACCATCCACAGACACCTTAGAGGCAAATCACACTGCAATACTATGGGGCACATTACTTACCCGTCCCGTCGCAATCCAGCGCGCGTTGTCAACGAGGATTGGAGCTGCCACGATTCAATAAGATTGCGCGTCCAATTTCTGCAACTGTCACTTCCCCGCTGAGTCCGCCGGAGTTCACCATTCTTCTTCCTGGTGCATGTGAGCGCTGATCTGCGAACACTTGCTTTTAAATTCTGTGGTTTGTCCAATCAGTCGGGTTGTCGATGGCCAAACCCCAATAGTGTCGCATGCAAGCGGCGCCAATGCGACAGATTCCGATCGCGTGCACCAAAAACCGGGGGAAAATTCAGGGCAAAACGGAAAAAAAATCTCGAAACCTGACGAAAATGCAGAATTCGGACTCTTAGTAAATTTGCCTCTAGTGTTGTGCCTAGGAGGATGGAGGCCCTACAGGGTAAGGCTACAGCACATGCCGTTGCCGCCGCACGCATGTAGCACGGCGGGCAAACGGCAGCGTGCGGGGAGAGCTGCTACCCCCGCCCCTCTCCATAGGGATAAATGGCGCACGGCGCTGTATTACGGGAAAAGATAGGACATGTCCTAATTTTTTACCGGGTACGGAGCGGTGTGCGCACGTCCGTTCCGTAGGGTTGCCAGTGAGCCCATAGAAGTGTATGGGGGGACGTATATCGTCGTATATACGTCCCCCATACATGGGTGTGAATGCACTAAAAGAGGTTCTCATCACAGGCAAACAATTATCTTCATAGATTAGGTTTTGTTAGATATGAAATAAGTTTTATTAGTTGACATATATGTCAAAATCAGTTTTTTGGCAGTCTTTGCAGCGCGGACTCGCTTCAAATGTTACTCTAATCACTATCCAGAACAGAAGGCTGTGAGCTATGATGACTTCTCTGTTATAGAGTGGGGTTAGATGGGACTTCTCAATAAAATGAGGTTTGCTCCTCTGCAGCTTGTATCTCCTGGGAGCGTAACTGTAGGACCCTAAAGAGATTCTTCCAATAAAGGGGCAGTACCATTAATAATAAATAGTTTTACACTGGAGTCAGCACCTTCAAGTTATGCTTGGTTTTCTGTTTATCCTGCTGTAGGTCTGATCACACTTATATGTACAGAATGGGGGTCATTTACTAAGGGCCCGATGCGTTTTCCCGAGTGTTACCCAAATATTTCGATTTGCGCCGATTTTCCCTGTATTGCCCGGGATTTTGGCGCACGCGATCGGATTGTTTCGCATCGGCGCCGGCATGCACGCGACGGAAATAGGGGGGGGTGGCCGAGCGAAAACCCGACGGATTCGGAAAAAACGCCGCATTTAAAACATAAAGTGTCGCTTGGGACGCACTTACCTTCATTGGTCCGGTCGTGAACTGAGTGCGTTCGATGCTTTTCAGCGCAGCAGCGCCACCTGGTGGACGGCGGAGAACTACTGTGAATCCCGGCGGACCCAATCCACCGCAGAGAAACGCGCGTGATTGCGAACGGACTCGGGTGAGTAAACGTTAATAAGTTAACGTCACAAATATGCAACGCGACACTAACCTCCATCCACACTCCCTTCTAGAATCCCTTTTCTACACGCGCCGAACATATTAGAAGTACAAACATGTAAATGACATATTTCAGGAGGATGCCAGTACCTAAGTGTATCCTTCAGCTGCCTCACTAAGTAAGGTGACTGCTTACAATATAAGAGAACTCTTACTCTTTACCGTTGCCGTATACAATATCTTAGAGGGGTATCTAGCTGTATATACACTATCTATGGGGGAGTGGGTCTGCTGTATATATCTGTGCAGGGTGCCGTCTGAAACTATATATATATATTATATATATATATATATATATATATATATATAATATATATTAATTAGGGGGAGACTGGTATATATATAATACATTGTGGACACTGTACATACTTATATTTATTGGGACTATTTATTGTGTAGTCAGTTGGGTTGTTAGGGGTATAAATTATTTAGGAGCATGTTATCCAGGTGAAAAAATGGTAAGTGACTGTGGATTTTAGGTGCACAGTGTGGTATTGCTGCAGGGAGCTGAAAACATGGTGGCAAATTCAGCAAAAGAAATTGTAATTAAGTTCTCTTCCTGATGGTATAAATTAACACTTGTAAGGTAGTAGATGCCAATTGATCGCTACTAGTGTGTGAGACAGCATCAGCATGCAAGTGTCAGTGACAGGGTGTTAGTTATATGGTGGCATGTGTGGGGATGTTCTCAATTGTTTGTAAAGTTGTCAGCATTTTCTGGTTGTAGATGCTTTCTATAGATGTGTCTGCAGTTTGTCCAGACAAATTAGCATGACATTAGTTGTAGGCTGGTGGGGGTGTAATTTAAATTTTCACATCAGGCAAAAAAACCTGAATCACCCCGTCCTAGAAACAACTTTGTAAGCCCTACATATACATCTCAGTGTATCTATTCACTTTCTCTCTGATTCTAAAAGAAAATTGAAATGAACAACCTTGGGGGAGTTTATCAGGGCCCTGGTGACGTCAAGGGGTGGCGTAGAGATGAAAGCTGAGAAGGGATTGGGCATGTTTCTCTCAACTTCTAATCTCAGAACACAACCTGGACTTATAGAAGTTATACACTGAATTCCAATACCTATTCATTTTATCAGACTCCAGTGAGACAATCCTTAAAGTTGCCATGGCTGAAGTATTGTTCATGGTATTTTTTCGCATCTAGAAATGGTTGTTGCTAGTCTCTTGCCAGTTTAAGAAGATGTACGTAAGATCCAAGGTGGCATTGTCCAAAAGTTTGAAGATACCTTGGGCTTCTTCAGAATTTTGCAGAAATAAGTTTAAGATAACGATTTGCAACCAGCTCACTGGACTCACCTACGAATGGGAAAAAGTAAGACAAAACTAGAAAACTAAGTGAACTCCGAGGTATATATTTTTAAAAATATTTGTTAATTGATGTCAATGATTGTATGTTAGTTATTTTCTTTGAGAAGACCGCCATATACATGCAATTTGGGTGTTTGCCTTTCCATAAAAAGTTTTTATACCATGACATTATTAATGCAACAAAATGTATAAGTTAGATTTGCATTAGAATATGTGTCAGGCTATACTTATTCTGCTATAAACTGTCTTGTGAAGGAACTATATGGGGTCTAACTCTTCAGCCTCTTTTCTCTCCACCACCTGGTGGCACTAGATTCTCTCCAAGAGCATTGCTCCATAAAACACAGACTTCACCACGGTTTCACCATAAGAGGATTGAGAGAAAAAAAGACAACAAAGGAGGACGGCGCCTTGTTGACAACGCTTGGATAATGGGTCAGATGAGTAGCAGAAAATGCTCACCTGGTAGTCACATGTCTGAGAGCGATATACAGTGGGTTGATTCCCCTTAGTGGTATAACGTAGGTGGACACAGCAGCTCCCAAGCACTCCAATCGGTGTCCAGTGGAACCGTAGAAACATGTAGAATAAGGGCAATATGGGGCTTATGGGCACGCTCCTGAACCACTGGTTAGACCAAGGAATGATGCGGTGGGATTAAATCAACTGATATTTATTTTCAGATAAAAACAACCAAATGGTAACGCGTTTTGGGTGTAGTACCTTCGTCAAACCAAATCAGAGGATGCGCAGGGTACGAGACAGGGGAGCGATGCACGCTGTTACATGTTCCCTATAACAGTGGTGGAACCATGGCAGGTGCAGGGCACTCAGAGCCCTTCTGGGGCACTCAGCATCATTGAGAGGCATATCTTTGCACACAGAGAGACCCTGGAGAGAAGCTACAATGAGAGTCTGAATTGTCCTCCTTCTTCTGTATTGTGGCCTCGGGGGGCCGAGACAATTGATCATGTGAGAACCGGTAGCAATAGTGCAGCTTAAAATGCCTGCTGGCACTTACAGTAATTAAGTGGATTTGGTTTGCAGTTTGGGCAATCTGTCTCTAAAAGGTTCGCCTCATCACTCCCTATAGGTTATTGTTTTGCTTGGATATGGACAGATGGTTTGATCAGAACTCTTTCATGTGTCCTCTTGGACAGGCCAATTGTTCAGCTTTTTAGTGGGTGTATGTTTGTGTTGTGATGACAGAACTCCACAACCAGGGTGCTATTTAGTCTGTGGTCACAATCTCATTTTTTACGGTTTCTGAGCTTTCTCTTAATTCTCTCCTGTAAACACCACTTGTGGAATGTAGAAATCTTCCAGAAAATACGTGCTATGTCAGAAAAATATGAATATAAACTCCAAATTTTTAAAAGTTTTTGTTTTCTAATACTGCCCAAACATCAACATAATGTTCCTATAGTAACCACTCTAATAATAGAGGGGGGAAATTGAACTTCAGGTTTCTGTTTCTTCATGAATAAAAACATGTTTTCTTTTTCCAACATTTCATTTGACAAGTCAAGTTGACCAGCATGAATATGCCATGTTAAAGGGGTGATTTCAGCCCTCAACCAGCTTGAAAGTTTAACTTTGTACTTAACGTTTGTGGTTAAAGCAAATGTTTTTCTTTCTAGAAGCGTTTTTAGAAGTGAAATTTTTTGCATTTACTTTTCCACATTTATTGCACCTTAATGTACATGTCACAGGTGCGACCATATCGCGGGTTGCGGGCTCACCTCGGTCCCTGCGAGTTGCAGCGTGGCGCGTGTTACCCGTCCCCGTTCCCAATTGCCGGCCTCACTCCAGCAGGCGCCGGCTTCAGAAATTTAAGGGGTCAGCGCAACATTAATTGGTGCTGACCGTTCCCAGAAGGCTATTTAAACCTGCCTCTCCATCACACCTTCGGATCTTTATGCTTAGCCTTAGATAAAGCTCCCAGCGGTGCAGTGGCGTAACCACCACGGTAGCAGCCATAGCAGCTGCTATGGGGCCCGGTGGCTCCATGGCCCGATCAGGCTGAGGCACCCAAGGTTCCACACAAATCAAAAGAGTGAAAGATTGTGCTGTGCGCATATAGTGATACTGCACAGCACAACCTCCATTCTTTTAATATATATGAGAAGTCAGAGCCTGCCCGGGCCCTTACAAATTTGCTGAGCAGTGGGACTCCACTCCGCTGAGTGCAGGGATGCGAGGAGGGGGCGGGGGTAGAAGACGGCGAGCAGCAGGACCAGAAAGCTTTCTATGCCGGCCTCATGGAGAGCTAGTGCTAGTGCTGTATTCTTATTTATGTGGCCTTTTTACCTGGGAGAAAAGATGCACAGTTAAGAAGAGCTGAATAAGAAGAATGCTGAGTTACAAGGAAAGTCAGTGTATGTAAATATGCATGGTGTAGAAAAGTGTGGGTATGTGTATACAGCAGTGTGTACATGTGTATGTATTAGCAGTATGTACCTGTGTATGTATAGCAGTGTGCAGGGGGGTCGCTAGGTCAAAAGATCCAGGGCTCGTGCCCCGGATCTTTTGGCTCGAGCCCCGATATCTCCCCTGCGCATCCTCCTCTCTCTCATCACGATCTACAAGATGTGATGAGAAGGAGTGCAGTCACTGCTTTCCCCAGCAAGGGCTGCAGCCTCTGGAGGAATAATATCTGAAGGACCTGTGATGATGTCATGGATGGTCACATGAACTCCCGGGAAAACACAGTGAACACATGGGGCAGATTTATCAAGTGTCTGAAAGTCAGATAATTTCTAGTCGCCCATGGCAACCAAACACAGCTCAGCTTTCATTTTACCAGTGCTCATGAATATTTCAAAGGAGAGCTGTGATTGGTTGCCATGGGCAACTAGAAATATTCTGACTTTCAGACAGCTTGATAAATCTGCCCCATAGACCTGCATCATTGAGGTAAGTGGGCTGTGGGGGACATTACCTACAGGGGGGGCTGTGTGGGGCACATTAGCTACTGTGGGGGCTGTGTGGGGAGACATTACTTACTGTGGGTCCTGTGTGGGAGACATTACTTACTGGGGGTGGCTGTGTGGGGGACATTAGCTACTGTGGGTGGCTGTGTGGGAGACATTACTTACTGGGGGCGGGGGGGGGGCTGTGTGGGGGGACATTAGCTACTGGGGGGGCTGTGTGGGGGACATTACCTACTGAGGTGCTGGGTGGGGGCACATTAGCTACTGAGGGTAGCTGTGTGGGGCACATTAGCTACTGAGGGTAGCTGTGTGGGGGCATTAGCTACTGAGGGTAGCTGTGTGGGGAACATTTTGGGGGTGGTAGATGTATTGGGGTCATTGCTTTGTGGTTGTGTGGGGCACGTTCGTTGGGGGGTGTGTAGCACGTTACTGGGGGTTCTATGTGTGGGGCATGTACTGTGGGCGTGTGTGGGGGACATTCTTGGGGCGTGTTCACACGTGGCACTAGAACAGGCCTCAGTTTGATCTCATTTGCGTTTCTAGTGAGCCAGTGTGATGGGTAACAAGCTCCTGGTGTTTAAATGCAAGCCTTACAGTATTTGGGGGAGATTGTTGAGGGCAGCAGGATAACACTGTCCAAGATGTAGGGACAATGGGGAACATAAGATGTGGTGATATCTAATGGAGAAGATGGAGGATGTGTTACCTGCAGTCACTGGAGGGAAAAGTAGGGGTTCTCCTGTGGTTTCTGTAGCTGTATACACTGTCAGGTTGTTATTGGCACAAGCACATGTGAGGGGTTATGTACAGGGGGTCATTACTAAAGTATGAGAACATGCATGGGGCCCGGCCCGGATCTTTTTCCACCTAGCAAGCCCTGGCAGTGTGTACATGTGTGTATGTATATAGCAATATGTACTGTGTGTATGTAGATGCAGTGTGTACATGTGTTTTATTGTATATAGCAGTGTGTACATGTGTGTATGTATATGCAATATGTACCTGTGTGTATGTATATAGCAGTGTGTACAGTGTGTATGTTATATAGCAGGTGTGTACGTGTGTAGTATATAGCAATATGGACCTGTGTGTATGTATTAGCAGTGTGTACATGTGTGTATGTATATAGCAGTGTGTACATGTGTGTATGTGATATAGCAGTATGTACCTGTGTGTATGTAATAGCAGTGTTACATGTGTGTATGTATATAGCAGTGTGTACATGTGTGTATGTATAAAGCAGTGTGGACAGTGTGGATGCATATAGCAGTATGTGCCTGTATGTATGTATTATAGCAGTATGTACTGTTGTATGTATATAGCAGGTGGTACATGTGTGTATGTTAAGCAGTGGGTACATGTGTGTATGATATAAGCAGTATGTACCTGTGTGTATGTTATAGAGTGTATGTTGTATATATCAGTGTGTACATGTGTGTATGTATATGGCGTGTTGTGCGTGTGTTAGTAAATGGCAGTGTGTGGTGTGTGTATATAGCAGTGTGGCATGTTGTGTATATAGCAGTGGTGATGTGTGTGTATACAGCGATGTTTGCATGTGTGTGTGTATACAGCAGTGTGTACCTGTGTGTGTAATATAGCAGTGTGTATCGTGGTGTATGTATTATAGCAGGGTGTACTGTGTGTGTGTATATAGCAGTGTGTACTGTGTGTGTATATAGCAGTGTGTGCATGGTGTGTGTATATAGCAGTGTGGTACCTGTGTGTGGTGTATATAGCAGTGTGTACTGTGGTGTAGCTGGTGTGATATAGAGTGTGTGCATGTGTGTGTATACAGTAGTGCTGTACTGTGTGTGTGTATACAGAAGTTGTGTACCTGTGTGTGGATTAGGTGTGATGCATGTGTGTGTATATAGCAGTGTGTGCATGTGTGTGTATATAGCAGTGCGTAACTGTGTGTGTGTGTGTGTGTATATATAGCAGTGTGTGCATGTGTGTGTATATAGCAGTGTGTGCATGTGTGTGTATACAGCAGTGTGTGCATGTGTGTGTGTATACAGCAGTGTGTACCTGTGTGAGTATATATAGCAGTATGTGCATGTGTGTGTATATAAGCAGTGTTTGTTGTACCTGTTGTGTGTATATAGCAGTGTGTCTGTGTGTATATAGCAGTGTGTGCATGTGTGTGTATACAGCAGTGTGTACCTGTGTGTGTGTATACAGAAGTGTGTACCTGTGTGTGTATATAGCAGTGTGTGCATGTGTGTGTATATAGCAGTGCGTAACTGTGTGTGTATATAGCAGTGTGTACTTGTGTGTGTATATAGCAGTGTGTACCTGTGTGTGTATATAGCAGTCTGTGCATGTGTGTATGTATATAGCATGTGTATATAGCAGTGTGTACCTGTGTGTGTATATAACAGTGTGTGCATGTGTGTGTGTATATAGCAGTGTGTGCATGTGTGTATGTATATAGCAGTGTGTGCATGTTTGTATGTATATAGCAGTGTGTACCTGTGTGTGTATATAGCAGTGTGTGCATGTTTGTATGTATATAGCAGTGTGTACCTGTGTGTGCATACAGCAGTGTGTGCATGTGTGTGTGTATAGCAGTGTGTGTGTATGTATATAGCAGTGTATACCTGTATGTATTGTGACAAAGTCACTATTGAATTGGAGAGAAAATGAGTGTTCATTTGTATTACAGCGACCACAGTGTGAATTAGGACAAAAAGGAAGCTGTTTTCCATGTGTTGGTCTCTTGGAAGAACTGGTAGAGGACCCTAATTGCAGGAGTGGAGACAGAAGTGTGATCACTGCTCCAGACCAAAGGATCCAGTTTCTAATGAGTCTAACAATGCACCAGGTGTGCAATCCCTTAAAGAAGGGTGTGGAGCAGTCAGGAGTCGCTCTCTACCTGGAGACACAGAGGTTGGACTGTGTGAGTGACACAGGGTTACTGAACGTATGTTTCATGCTGGCAGGGAGAAGCCCTCCAGTGGCTAGTGAGGAACGCCAAGTGTTTAGTAAGAGCCGGACAGGCAAGGATTTTTATTTGATGTTTTGTTTGTTACTGCTGTTTTTGCTGGAATAAATGCACAGTTTCAACTTTAATCCTGCTGTCCAAGAGAGCTTTGTCATTGCCGGCCCCAACGTTTGAGCTGAACTCCTACAGTATGTATATTGCAGTGTGTACCTGTGTGTGTATACAGCAATGTGTGTGTGTATAAAACAGTGTGTGTGTGTATATAGCAGTGTGTGTATATAGCAGTGTGTGTGTACCTGTGTGTGTGTATATAGCAATGTGTGCATGTGTGTGTATATAGCAGTGTGTGCATGTGTGTATGATTGTATATATGTATGTATAAATAAGAGTATATATAAAAGTGCATACATATGTGTATATGAGTGTATGAATACATGTGTATGAAATGTGTATATAATTTAAAGGGAACAACCCAGAAATATAAACATAACACAAGATATACATATCTTACATGTTTCTTTAAAACCTTAAAATGTTTTTTGGAGTCTTGTTTAAATGTTTCTTTTTCCAGTTACATAGCAATCATACAGCGCTTTTCATTGTATAGTGGTGGTTCAGGGCGGCAACAGACTCAGCTACTGTTCATTTCAGTGAGAGCCTCCCTGTAGTATCCCTGCACCACAACTACGCACTGGATCAGCTTCTGTATTTGTCTTTTGGGTAGTAAAGCTGCTGCTCTCCTCTGATCAGTGGTTCGAGGTGTTACTACAAAGACTGTTCATATTTTGTGGATGCAAAAACTTTGCTAAACATATATTTTAAGGTTTTGCAGCAACATGCAAAAACCTTATATTGGTACATTGGGGGTGAGGGAGAGAGTAAGAACTCAGCAGGTACGGTTTTAATATATTTAGTTACAGTGGTGAATGTCATGGTTAAGATGAAGGGGGACCCATTCAGAATTTTGCTATGGGGCCCAGCCTTTGCTAGTTACGCCTCTGTTCCTGTGTGTTCCAGCTCCTGAGTTCCCGTGTTCCTGTGTTGCTGCGTTCCTGTGTCCCGTGTGCCTGTGTTGCCATTCTCATCTGCCTGGATCTCCCGTTGCTGACCCGGGATTGGACTTGACCTTGCATCTCTGCCGCCTGCCCTGACCCTGTGCCTGAACCTGACCATGAGACTGTCTCCTGCTAAAGTACCTCTGCTTCCACCGCGGGCTAGTCGCACCCATGGAACGACCTAGTCGTACCCTGCTGCAGCAAGTCCATCCCCCTTTGCGGCGGGCTCTGTCGAAGACCAGGTGCCACTTAGATTCCGGTCCTGTGTGTCAGCTAGTACCATCTCCATGGTGGTCCAGAGGATTCACTCATCCTGAAAAAACATAGTTAAAATCTAGCAGTACATACTGCTATACCTGCAATGCACCATCGTCACTTTTAAAGCAGTTTAGAAAATATCCAGCAAATAATTAAGTTATTTTTGCCACCACTGGGACACTCTCTGATTCTCTCAATATTATATTGGTGTATGATGTTGTGAATTCCAGCTCTTCTGTCAAAGAATCATTTAAAGGGGTTGTCTGCTTTCAGCAAATAATTGATATGGTTTGTGTAAGGAAAAGTTATACAATTTTCCAATATACTTTCTGCATCGATTCCTTGCAGTTTTCTATCTATGCTTGCTGTCATTCTACAGAAAGCTTCTATGTTTACTTCCTCTGGATAGAAATCTGTCCCTGGTCTTGTGATGGACATCATCCATTCTTATCACAGAGAGTAATCAGAGCTGTGTGATATTAGAAGTCCTTATAAATAAACCCGCTGGAAGGTATACTACTTTGGTGAGAAACAACACAACCAATTGGCCATGCTTTCCAATCATCCATGCAATAATTTGTTCTCATCATTGTTAAAGTAAACTGCCTGCTTAGACAGGGATACATGTAGCCAACAATTACAAGTATCCAGTGTTGGACTGGGATTCCTTGGGCCAATTATATAAAATTATTTGGACGCCCACCTTCATCTTTCCCTATGAAATAGACCCTTAATACTACTTTTACCACGTGCCACACCAGAAAGGCAGTGGGAGATCAGGGAGGTAAATAAGTGGCTCAAAAGTTGGTGTAGAAAAGAGGGCTTTGGGTTCATGGAGAACTGGGCTGACTTTTCTGTCGGCTACAGGCTCTACAGTAGGGATGTGCTGCACCTCAATGGGGTGGGTGCAGCTGGGGAAAAATGGCTAGAAGGTTGGAGGAGTGCTTGAACTAGAGACTTGTGGGGAGGGCAACTACACCTGTGCAGGGCAAATAGACAGTGTAGATAGAGAGCTGGGAAGAGTCATAGTCCATGGGGGAGGAAGGGGGGCTGGAATGAGATTAGGGAATAAGAACAAAAGGAATACGGACAGGGAAAACCATACAAAGTGTATGTACACAAATGCCAGAAGCCTCACAAACAAAATGGAGGAACTGGAACTCTTAATGTTGGAGCAGAAATATGATATAGTGGGTATCAGCGAGACATGGCTGGACAGTAGTTATGACTAGGCTGTTACTATAGATGGTTGTAGTCTTTTTAGAAAGGATCGTATAAATAAAAAAGGGGGAGGGGTTTGTTTATATGTGAATTCTTGCCTCAGCCTGTCCTGTGAGATGACATCAGTAACGCAAATGCAAATGTGGAGTCCATATGGGTGGAGATAAGAGGAGGGAAAAAGAATAATAAAATATTACTAGGGGTTTGTTATAAGGCTCCAAAGATAATGGAGGCAGCAGACGAAATGCTGATAAGTGAAATGGATGCAGCTTCAAAGCATGGTGAAGTACTTATCATGGGGGACTTCAATTAGCCAGATATTGACTGGGGAGCAGAAAAGGTTGCAGGTTTTTGTCGACAACAAAAGACAATTACCTGTCACAAATAGCCCTGGAGCCAACAAGGGGGGGGGGGGTGCACTGCTGGACCTTATCCTAACCAACAGACCTGACAGGGTATCAAAATTATCGGTTGGGGGGAACCTGGGTAATAGTGATCATAATATCATTGATTTTGTATTACGCTTTACTAAGAGCGTTAGTGGAGGGGTAACCAACACTCTAAACTTCAGGAGCACAAATTTTAAGCAACTAAGGGAAGACCTTACAGGCATAAACTGGGACAAGGTTCTCTCAGACAAAAGCCCCCCCAAAAAATGGGACTTTTTCTCACATATTCTAAAAAAGTCCTCTGAGAAACATATGGGAAAAAGCATAAGAGGAACAAGGTAAAGCCAATGTGGCTAACTAGTTTTGTAAGGAAAGCAATAAGTGAGAAAGATAAGTCGTTTAACTTGTTAAAACATTAAGGTAGCTATGAGGCATTACAGGATTATAGAGAGAAAAATAAATCCTGTAAAAAGCAGATAAACGCCGCAAAAATAGTGGGCCCTCTTAGGAATAACATGGGGTTCATCGTGGAAGGAGATGAGGAAAGGGCCAGTCTACTGAATGTCGCCTTCTCGACTGTCTTTACCCAGTAAAATCCCCTGGTGGAAGACAAAATGAGGAATGATGTAAATTCTCTTTGGAATGTTAACAGTTTAACCCAGAGAGAGGTATGGCGCCGCCTCACATATCACATAAATATATATTTGAAGATTCCCTGAGGACTGGTTATGTTCCACAGCACTGGCGCATAGCAAGTGTGGCACCAATATACAAAAAAGGATCAAAAAGCGATCCTGGAAGCTGCAGACCCGTGAGTCTAACTTCTGTGGTGTGGAAAATATTTGAGGGGTTTGTTAGAGATGCTATCCTGGAGTATCACACTGTACATAACCTTGTAAGCCAGCATCAGCATGGCTTTATGAGAGATCAGTCCTGTCAGACTAATTTGATAGGTTTCTACGAGGAAGTAAGTTCCAGACTGGATCTGGGGGACGCTGTGGATGTTGTATATCTGAACTTTTCAAAGGCATTTGACACCGTGCCACTTAAAAGGTTGGTACATAAAATGAGACTGCTGGGACTAGGGGAAAATCTGTGTATTTGGGTAGGTAATTGGCTTAGTGATAGAAAACAGAGGGTGGTCATTAATGGCACATTCTCAGATTGGGTTGACGTTACCAGTGGAGTGCCACAGGGGTCAGTATTGGGGCCACCTGTTTTTAATATTTTTATTAATGACCTTGTCTTGTAGTGGGTTTACACAGTCAAGTTTCAATATTTGCAGAGGATACTAAGCTGTGTAAAGTAATAAATACTGAGGTTGATAGTTTAGCATTACAGAGTGATTTGTGGAACCTCGAGGAGTGGGCAGAGAAATGGTTGATGAGGTTTTATGTAGATAAATGTAAAGTTATGCAGTTGGGCCACGGAAACAAAAAGTACACTTGGTAAAAGGACTTGAGCTGAAAAGGACTTGGGGATTATGGTGGATGGTAAACTTAATTTTAGTGACCAGAGCCAGGCGGCTGGTGCTAAAGCAAATAAAATTATGGCATGTATCAAGAGAGGAATAGATTCTCATGATAAAGACATAGTTTTGACCTTATAAAAATCACTGGTCAGGCCACACATAAAATAATGTGTACAGTTTTGGGCACCAGTGTATAAAAAGGACATAGTAGAACTGGAGTGGGTGCAGAGGAGAGCAACCAAGATTATTAGGGTAATGGGGGGACTAGAATACAATGACAGATTACAAAATTTGGGATCATTCAGTTAAGAAAAAAGTCGATTGAGGGAAGACCTCATTACAATGTACAAATACCTGGAGGATCTCTCCAAAGATCTTTTTATACCTAGGCCTGGGACAAGGACAAGGGGGAATCTTCTACACCTAGAGGAAAGTCGATTCTACCATCAACATAGACAAAGGTTCTTTACTGTAAGAGCAGTGAGACTGTGGAACTCTCTGCCGCAGGAGGTTATGGCGGTCTCTATGTACATGTTCTAGAGAGGCCTGGATGCCTTTCTGGAGAGAAAAAATATCACGGGGAGGGAAAAAACATTTATTTAATTCTTAAAGGTTGGACTTGATGGACTTGCGTCTTTTTTCGGCCTTATATACTGTGATACTATGATGATACTAGCCGCCAAATTAGGTTGTGTTGTGCTGTATCTCTGCGGTCCACTATTAGGTTAGAGCCTGGACCCACTGGAGGATTTGTGAGTTTAGTGAGATAGTCGGACACTCCCCATTTCAAATACGTGATCAGCAAGCACATGAGTGTTGTCTTGTTTGTTGCCTTATCATTATCCTGTTTACAAGTATGTGATTAAGAATGTTGTTATATCACTCAATCTGTTCTTCAATCTGTATTTGACTTCAATGAAAGGGCTTTTGCAGATTTACCAGCAGTTATACCTGCTGGTAAAAAGTGTAAAGCCCATATCACCTAAAATTATCTTCCACTGAGGCACTGTACCATAATTACATCAGTTTTTTCTGATATGCAAATGAATAGATAAGTAAAATTTGAGATATGAGAATCATGTTTTCTCCAGGCTGGCAATAAACTCCTTCTTCCTCCTTCTTTTGATTAACAGCTCAGTGTCTCTTTAAATCTCAGCCTAGGCAGACAGGAAGTCCTCTCCTGTCCACTTCCTGTCCTTAACAGAATGCTGTCCCTCTCACTGCATGGTGAATTAAGTAGTGGTCATTATGTGTGAAAATGCAGATATTGTCACCATTTCATGCACAAGTGATGGGCGGCGCCAAGTGGACATGTGCAGAAAAAGTTTGGGGAATGACTTAAACCGGGATTTAAACCGGGATAACTACACTGCACTTTTCAACAAAGGCACAGTGGGGGTGAGTGAAGTTTATTGTGCCTGTTCTTGATGACAGGTTCCCTTTAAGGTTACTCCACTGATGATTCTTGATGACCCCACTTCACAACACAACTTCACTCTTACCTTAAAAAACCTTTTAGTTATATTTAGTACTTGAAGTTTTGAAAGTGTTACAAGCATTTCTAGGAACTATTCAAAAAGCGTAAACCTGTCAGAAGAGCCTCATTTATTTTAACTGCTTACAAAGGCAAAGAATCTGACATGGTGCCATGGAACAAATTCAGGTACATATTTATCTCTAATATGCAGTAAGAGTTTTGTCAAAATTCTTTGTGGAAAATAAACGTCTAGTCTGAAGCTCTGCCACAACTTGTGACAATCAATTAACTCCTAGAAACAAAAGAGTTCTCTTCCCGGCCTTCATTTAGCATTAAAAATGTTCCCGTTTCTCTAGAAGCAAAAATAGTTTTATGCCTTTTAGATCCAGGGTGTAAGTGTATGCAGCACCTGTGTTGCCACATTGATCAAAGGCATCCGGATCAGCCAGGAACGTTGTTTAACAGTTTTATATCCCCGGTTGCATTTATGTTTCGTAGCCTACACTGTTATGAAAGTGCTCAAACAATGCGGCAGAAGATCTTTCTCATGTGTCAAACAATGATATTAGTAAACCAATAGAGCAGAAAGTTTCCTCAAAAAAAGTGAAAAAGAATAGGTTTAAAAATATTTCTGTCCATTACTTTACATTAAAATTGCCAATAAGAGTAAATATATATCTGCAATCCTGAGCTTCCATCCTGTCCTTCCATTATTTATAGTAGAAAAAAAGTGGTGCACCCTGCATTAATTTTTTTCTGCACAATTATTTCCACTATAAATAATGGAAGTATGATGGAAGCTACCCTTACTTGCATGGAACCGTATATAAAAAAGGAAAGAAAATGGCAGACTTTTTGTAATTCAGTTGTGTTCTTCTATAATGGAAAGATGTAACAGAAACCCCTGATACGGGGGTGAACTTGGCCAAAAATGTTTTGATGGACATTAAGGTCATGTGGCATAGATTTAATGGATCAGAAATGATAGTAAATGATGTCAGAACTTAAATTCACATGCCAAGATTTTCTGCTGTTTCTAATAATCTCTGTTATCTCTACCACTGGTTGTCTACCTGGAACCTACCTATCCTCCATGGAAAAGATAAGAGGCAGTGTCAAGATTAGCATTTATCCCCTATGGGTAGATTCTAAGCTCCATAAAAAATCAGAAGACTCACTAGTATACAGCAGGTCAAAGGGATTTGCCACCGCCTGTATCCCTCGGGATCTATTACTAGTTAATCTTGGCAAGACCCATTCAATTAAAAAATGTAGCTCTTCCAGTAACCCATAGGAGGAGTTTATTATTAAATTCAATGGGGCTGATCGTGTTGACCGCCAGTCTCTATTATTGTCTAAAACAAAATAAGCATCAGCTCACAGCCAGGAACCGCATCCAGACATATAATGAATGTTCTAAATAAAAAAGAAAATGAACTTCCTTCAATTCCAGAAATCAACAGGGATCAGTCTTAATAATTCATGTATACCACATGTGACATGAAAAATGTACTAAGAGGCTGTGTCCCATCCTGGCCTGCCTTACCTCCCATCCTGCACACTATTTTTTTTAAAGTGACACCCGAGGCACAAAAGAAACATGGCATTTGCAGGAATTGCAACTTTATCATGACTTGTACACCAAGGACTGTCTTACAGGGCACCGGCCCCACTGATTGTTTTAAGAAGTTTATTGTTTTTCCTGTTCATGCAGTGCTACATTTAGGGAGAAAGTATTATATCATGTTACACTATAGTTGTATGAAGAGAGAAGGTTACAACAAATTACAGCACTGACTGACAAAAGGATTTGTAAAAGAGGTACACATGGTGCCACATACAGCAGTAGACCTGTAGATTCTTTCAGGACCCGATAAGGTCAAGTAAAAGTATAGGGGAAATCCAGGTTAAAGACTCACTGGGGCACATTTACTTACCCGGTCCTTGCGCAATCCCTGTCTGACGAGGATGAACTCTGCCGCGATTCATGAAGATTGTGCGCCCGATATCCTGCATGTGTCGCTTCCCCAATCTGGTCCCCGGAGTTCACCTTCTTCTTCCCGGTGCATGTAAGTGCATTGGATGCAATTTAAATGTTAAATCCCACACGTAGTCTGAATCCGTTGGATCGTCTGATGGCCTGCCCCTCGATTTGTGTTGCGTGAAAGCTGGCGCGCGACACAATCCCCGGCGCAATGCCCGAAAAGTCGGTCAACCCGACGAAAATGCGGCCGTGGTACCCTTAGTTAATAAGCCCCACTGTCTCCAAGGATAATGAACAGGGAGATGCTAAAATGTCAACTGTTATTGGGATGATAAGATAAAATGATAGAAACACAAGTCTAGCTGTACAGTCGTTGTGATCTTCAGGCGAGACATTCAAATTTGACTAGAGATGAGGGGGATTGCTGTTTAAGTTTGGGTCCGGGATTCAGGTTGCACCCTGGGCAATCACAGCCATGGCTAGTAGGTAGGGGCATCAATTTGCTGGATTGGCTGCACGGCCATGAATATGGCAATATGTTTGGGTTGCACGGCATGAAATCCGAACTCCGATTCTGAACTCCGGTCCGCTCATCTCTACCTTTGACCCCTAAATATTTGATTAAGGCCCCATTCCATAAATTTGCCATCTTTCACATTAATCATTTATTCCTATGTCTTTTCTGTTGTTTTTTATTCCCGAATATTTCAGTTCTCCCGCTAAATGCATATTCTGAAATACAACAACTCTGGTGGCTTATCTACCCTCAAAATAAAAGAAATGGGTATTTTGAAATTTTCTTCTCATATTTCGTCTGAGGGCCCATACAGGTTAGATGGTTGGCTGGTCCTGCAGGTGCCGACAATTATGATGAAAATATAATGTAGAATAAAAACCTCTGAGGATTGAGATCAGTTTTTTAAATACAAACTATTATACTGATATTGCATCTTATGATGGATCCTTAAAGTCTATATGCATGTCTGGGGGAAAGTTTTTGGATAATTGCATTGCTTCAATTATGGAGTAAAATAATAGAGTTCACTAATAGATTTTCATTAAATGTTTAGTATGGATTCTCTTCTGTAGATGCTTCTTCTCACACTCACTGCAAACTGGTTTCTTCTCTTTATAGCCAAATTAGTTGGATATAAAACCTGATCACTAAAGGTGTATTTTTTTCTATGTCCATGTGGTTAGAAACACTCTTTTAAGCTGAACTATCAAATTGCCTATAAATGAGCTTAAATGAGTGTTTTAATCACTTAGGCAAAGACAGATAAGAAATTCCTACTGAACTACCATGCTGCTTCTGTAATAGATTTCCCTACAAACAGAACTAAGCAGAAAGCAGTGAATGTCATACAAGCTTTTACAGAAGAGAAACCCAAACATTAATTGAAAACTTATAAGGAATTATTTGACATCGTAATAGATGCAATGCAATAAAAAAATGTGTATATAGCCTTTGAATATATCGCACATCAGTTATGTCAATACACTGCAAAAACGGCCATGGTCAATGTCATAAATGAATGCTCAATTTTTTGCAAACATCAAGGTTAAATATCTTATCGTGGATCTGAAAAATAAGCTAGAATCTCTGATAACAAATAGTCCGGCAATGAAATCCTGGATTTTATAATTTGTGGAAGTTTCTATTTATTAGCTTGAGATCCTCCGGTCTTATAAATATGTGTAAATGCCACTGGACTTCAGCTCAACATCCTTGAAAGAGCTCAACTTTTACAACACACCGAGAAAGAGATGCTGCTGAAATGGAATAAAATATTGTTTTGTTCTCCATTACTAAACACTTGGATGCTCCGAGCCTGAGGACACAATGTGCTTAATATGTCATACAGTTATGGTGTTTTATCTGCCAGGGTGAAGAAACGTAGAGAAGATGTTTTTATGATCTAGTAAAATGCAACAGTAAAATTTTATGGAAATCAGATATTTGGAATTTATTATCAAGAGCAAATTAAGAACTGGTATGACATGATAATAATTTGTATTGACTGAATGATCAGAGAGTAAAACATCCATGGTGTTAATTCGACAGGTGATAACCCGATAAATGCAAACATTTCTATGAGCTTCTCGGTGCATTTTACATTAATACCGTCGTCAGCTCAATTTTTCCATAAAGATAGAAAGCACATAAAATATACTAAATCCAATAAAAAGCTAAAACAGTAGATGTGGCTGTTTTCCAAAGGCTAATGCATACACATATCAGCTCATACATCTCACTATGTAGCGCATTGGAAGCCACTTAGTCTCTTACATACTTTGCTATTACTAGGAATTTTTAAGTGCAACAATCCATTATGAAAACTCGAGGATAGTCGATACTATGTTACAGGACCAAATACAGTTCTTTAACCAATTTTAACAGTGGATATCTCATATTCTATGAAACTTAGAAATACTTGTCTCCTCTTTAATATGATACAAGAACTGTGTTTCTAGGTGTCATGGTTCAGAAGATATAGGCATTTAAAATGCTCCAACCTCCAGCTTGTCTTCTGAAGGAAGAATGGGGAAGAGCTGCAACTTATAGGTTCCAGAATTATATGCACTCTCTTCGTTTGTAGCTGAACATCCCCTACACAAAGACATAGTTGGAAATACGAGCTGCAAATAAAGATCCAATTCCTGGCTATTGTTTTTCAATTGCCTTTATGTTATGTCCTGTCGTTTACAGAACCTGAAAAAAGATCTAAAAAGATGAGATCCTTATCTTGATTATGATAAAAAGAATGTTTCCAGATATTACAAAGAGTCAAAGATAGGGGCGTCTAAAGTGACACAACCCTTGCAACCACTAAAATTGACTTACTTATATCTTGTGAACATCTGATGAGAAGAGTCATATTTGCCTGAGATTAGGGGATAATTTTTATTGGTAAAAGAAGAGAGATGTTACACAAAAGAGGGAATTTTTGAAAGTATATTCCAAGCCTTACATGAGGGTATTTTAGTGGGATAAAACCTGGGGACAGATTCGCTTTAAAGGGCATCTACCACCAGGATGAAGGACTGTATGCAAATGAGCCTGAGGGGCTCCAAAGGTGTTAATGGAGCCTGGAGCCTCTCAAGCTCATTTGCATACAGTCCTTCATCCTTGTGGTAGATTTCCTTTAAAGGAAACCACTACGGATGTACCTATTAAATCTGGTTGTAGGTGCCTCTAACATATGTAAGGATAGCCCTTTTTATCTTTGCTAATCTTTAAGCAGGGTGATATGCAAATTTTTTAAAGAGGCTACTGCGGTGTGGAGTAGCTGGAGCTGAGGCTACACGGCACTGCTAGTAGCCTCTTTTATCCTTCTACCCACATATCTTCAGCGCACGCACTGGTCCGCGAAGTCTGCGCATTCCAGACTAAATCTGCATTTACACGAACGTATGCCCACATGGCTACATCTGCACGCATACATCAGGCACCGTGAAGAGGAGGTAGGGTGACCCTCTCCATAGAGATTCACAGCGCATGGGCAGTAACACGGGGAAAGATAGGACTTGTCCTGTCTTTTTCCCGTGTACGGAGCGGTACAGTGCCGCTCGTGTGGCACCGTACCAGAGCCATTGCTGTCTATGGAGGACGTATGTACTTCTGCAAGCTTGTGGCCGTACATACGTCCCCCATAGGTTTGTGTGCATGCAGCCTAAGTAGAAATGATTTCCATTGTATTTCTAGATGAATTTTCTTACCTTAATTTTCCTAGTTTGTGCATTTTAGCAAAAGTAAGTGGAAATCAATGATGAATGCTCAAGTCCCTCTAGCATAGGCATAGGTAGTTCTAGTAGTTCTTCCTGCTCTATAACTATGATTTCTATGTTTCCTTATGCTTTGTTCCATTGTTTTCTTGTTCTATACATTCCATGTTATTTACATATTTCATCAGAGACATGTAGCGGGCTGAAGGCTGATTGATATGTAACTGCTGTAGCTGTCTGTCTCCGTGCTGCATTGTACCAGCTGAATACATAAAGCTGTGACTTATGATAGATTACAGCGTCTGTATGATAATGATAACAGAGTGCCTACAGTGGACCGGGACACGTGTCCCTCTCATCTCACCGTTCTTCATTTGTCTTCATTTTACAAATTAAAAAATGACGACAGCTCCAAAACGAAAAGATAGAAAACAATAAATCTATCATTATATAGAAAATATGCAGCATTTATTAAATCCATTTTTTATCACCTCCATGTAAACAATGAAATATAAGCAACGCTGGAGAATCAATTATGTAGATTCCAATAAAAGAGTTACATTAAATATTGTTATCTAACCAAGAAAACATTCCAACAGGAATAGATATGACAGGCAATAGACGTTCATGGGATAACGAAAGTGCACTATAATGTCTTCTTATCATTTTAAAAGCTCCTGGTGCTTAGAAGGTCCTAAAATGTGGCAACTATGATGTGTCAGGACCTTATCAGCAGTCATCTGTTTTGACCATACCAGCTACAGACAGTGTTAAGCACTAACCATGGAAAATTGTGTAATCTTCAAATTTTGGAAGCTGGACGTATATGTATATGCCAGGATTGTAGCTGGACTTGGAGCACTAGATGCACTGGGATGTGACATCTCCACACTGAACACAGCAGTCTAGCTGACTCACAAACTAGTGCCCTAGAGTTCTCTAAATCCAGCTACAATCCTGGAATTTTACTGCATTTTTCACATTCCTTTTGCTACTGACAACAGACATAAAGGTTACACATATCTACAGAACCAATACAACACCGTCTGCAGCTTTGTATGCTTTCAGCTTTAAAGGAAACTTGACACCATAATTTTACAAATACAGCTAGTGACAGGTTCCCATAGAGCCCTATGAACTAATTAATACCTTTATATTAGCTAAAAAGTGTTTACCTCAGACCCCCATGAATCATCTTTATAACATTGCCTTGCATATAACCAAATCTAGAGGGTGTCAAAGAAATTAAAGTAGTGTCCATGGACTTCTAATGCTTCCCATCCCCCCTGCAGGCATTCTGTGACTTCATGTTATCAGATATGTACATGGGGTACAGTTTGCTAATGCTAGGAGGCTAAAGAACCTGAAATTATGTCAGCCTAGTCACATGACATTATTGATGACTGCTGAGAAGAAGTTACAGGCTTAAGCCAGCGGAGTCCACATCCCCTCTAGATTTGTCTTATGCAAGACAAGGTTAAAAATATGATTTATGGGGACCTGAGATAAACACTTTTTGGCTAAAAGAAGGGTGTTAGTTAATAGGACTTTATGAAAACCTGCCACTAGCTGGATTTGTAAAAAATGTGCTGACAGGTTCCCTTTGAGAGTGCTGTGAATAAATATATGCCTGCATGTCTCAATGTCCGTTAAGGACCCCAGGGCTGTCCACAGGCTTTGCCTGTAATATCTTGTCTTAAAATCACAGTGTCAGACTATGCATGCACATAAGCTAATATCTTGCGGTACTTCATCAGTACTGCAGGGTATAAAGAAGCAATCCCATAGAATAAAAAGAAAAATCATGATTGAAGCTGTAAAAAGAAAACTGTTAAAAACCCACCCAAAATTATGATTTCATCCTACAAAAAAATGCAATAGAAAATGATAAAAAAAAAAAAAAATATTTACTCAAGAATGCTACTAGTGTAAAGTACAACAGGTCCCGAAAAAAACGAGCCATTAATCAGCTCCGTGTTATGCCACTTGGAAGAGGTCGATGCAAAAATGCATGTGCATCGCCCCCACTTTAGGCTTTATTTTTGCAAATTTAGTAAAACATAAGAAAAAATATCTAAGCATGGCATCCCTGTAATCGTATCGACCCATAGAATAAAGATAACATGTTTATTAGGCTAAACAGGGAACATAAAAAAGGGGAAAAAATTCATTATTAAATTGATGCTTTTCTACTCCTCCTGCATCTCATACCGCAAAAATACTGGCATCACATGGTCCCACTAACCGAAAAAAAAAAAAATTGATAGCCTACAAAAGGGCCCCAATGAGGAAGCTAAAATCCAGGACAAAACCTGCAGCTGCAGGACACTCCTTCCCTTCTGCGCTTCGCTTTGTGTCCATAGAACGAGTAACGGCCACATGTGGGGGATCTCCTTACTCGATACTCCTTACCTCCATTTTGTTTTACTGAACAGCATTCAAAGTACTTTTGATAATGGGAGGGGTTTATAGGGGGATTCTAATAATATATATTTCAAACTCATTAAAATAAAAATGATCCCAAAATTTGGACTTCATGGGCTGATGTGTTTATCTAACCTTATTTACTATGATACCAGTAATCTTATCATTTTATGTAACTAGCTGCTGGTCTTTAGCTTCCCTGTATGCTTTAGGGTACATTCACATGGCGTTGCGCTGGAGAGTAGGTGCCCCCCCCCCCCTCATAGGAAACAGCGGTGGACAGCCACACACTCAGGAAAAGATAGAGCATACCGCCACCGACCACCATTGCCGGCTATGGGGATGTATCTGCGGCCGCAAATTTGCGGCCACGTATACATTCCCCCAGACTGCCGTGTAAATGCACCCTTAGGCTACATTCACAAAAACATATGGGGGACGTATATACGACCAACATATATATGGCGAATATACATCCCCCATACACTTCTATGGGCTCACGGCCCTGTATGAGCGGCACCATACCACTCTGTAGCCCGTAGAAAGATAGGACATGTCCTATCTTTCTACGGAATAGGGTGCCGGGCGCTGTATATTCCTATGGAGAGGGGTGGGGGTGAGCTGCAGTCATCCCCTGCTCCTCTCCGCAGCGCCGATGTATGCCTGAAGTATTGCGGTACGGCAGGCATACATGGTGGGAAAGTAGCCTAAATCTGTATTGGCATCTACCAATGGCACTGAGCAATAGAATCCCTACCCTTCCATTCAGAAAAAAATAAAGCATTGGGGAACCCCCAAAAATGAAATGTGCTAGAGTTTATCTACCTAGATCAAGGCATCTCCCCAGTCCTGTCACCTTGGAGCTTGCATCAAACAAATTACCATTAACATGTGGCACCATGATTGGTAGTCTGGAGGAGGAGGGAGGGGTCATCTCCCTAATTTACAGGACTCTCCTGAGCCCTTCTACACGTGGGTCCCATCCATGCCCCTTGACGTACTGCAAAAGATTTAATATTTAACATGAATAGGATAATAATCTATCAAGGATTGTATTATGAGGATTATAAGGATCTATAAGAATTGTATCAATGAATTTGTTTATGATCTTATCATCTCATGATAAAAACATTCTGAAGAGGCAAAATTAGTATTTGTATTTATCTATTGTGAGGAAACAGTTTCAAAGTAGTTTTTATGAGAATCTGTATAAAGTCGTAAAAATGGAATAGATTTTCAGAAATATACAAAATCACATTTTTATCACTTTAGCTCATGAAACTATTCTTGCTGCAAATGGCTTTTCGGGTCTAATAGCTCCCATTCCATATCCACGCCAACGGACCAGCAAAATTATGCCTACATAAAAACCTACCTTGTAAATTTAGAGCAAAGATGACTGTGGAGCAGCAGTGCTATTCTGATAATCCACCACTAGATGTCAAGGGAGCACCAGCCTGCCGAATCCGGATTATTATTAGTACATCTCGCGGCTGGGTAGTCGATGTGTGGCCACCAAGCAAAGCTCTGTCTGCTAACTTTCAATATGTTTGTTTTCCTCAAAAAATATGTTAAATTATGTAAAATCAGATGTTGCTTAAAGAAAACCATATTAATAAAAATGTGACATAATCCATTTTCTACTGTTACTAATATTCAGGACAAGTATGGTGCTGACCAATAGGAATCAACTATTAAATCTAATGTTGGCATTATAGACTGGATGCAGAACACGGGCTTACAATGTACCTCACTTTTCAATAAAGTTTATCGAAATCACTTGTACATTGTGTGTAAATGAGATATAATCCAGTTTCTGCTCAGAATGTAACTTGTAATCTTCATTTTTAACTATTTACTCCTCTATAGTCTGTATCTGTAATATTCTTTAGTCTCAAAGCTGCTAGAAGATCTAGCCGCTGTGACTAACTCATCCCACTCCCCTCTCCATTACAGCTTTTATGTAATCTTCTGTCCACTTGCTACCAAGATCCCTACACTGCACAGAAGAGATACATGCACAGTGTAACATTGTTGTCTAAAGTGGTAAACTGGTTTGGTATATTATTTGCATATTTCCCAGAATCCCCCAGTGGAGCATCAATGACTGTAAGTCTCCACACGTCTGGAGAAGTGGCCTGTGGCAAAGTCTCTTTAATCCTTTAACTACCCATGACATAATAGCTCGTCATGGGTCAGCTGCGGGTGCATGGAGAAGGCTCAGGGGCTGAGCCCTCTCCATAGCCGATAAGACCCGCAATCGGTGCTAGCGGTTGCTAACCCGTACATTGCCGCTGGCTCCGCCATCTTGTTGGATATCGTCGCTCCCCGCGACGTCATCGGGGAGGGACGATCAGTTGCTATGACAGCCTCCGGTCTTCTGTAAACCCGAGGCTGTCTGGATTTAACCCATTCATTACTATGAGCTAATTGCACAATGTAATGAATGAGGAGGAAAATCCCCATATACTGCCATACAGTATAGTAGTATGGAAGTATATGGTAGGGTCAATAAGAGAACCAAGGGTTAAAGTACCCTAGGGGGTCTGAAAAATAGTCAAAATAAAAATTATAATAAAAAAAACCTAAAAATTCAAATCACCCCCCTTTAACTAGAACTGATATAAATATAAATAAACAGTAAAAATTATAAACACATTAGGTATCGGCACGTTTAAAAATGCCCAATCTATCAAAATATAATAACAGTTTTTCACTGGATTTAACCCTGTAATGGAAAATAGCACCCAAATTTGAAAATGGCTTTCAAAAAAGTGATCAAAAGGTTGTGCAGCCCTAAAAATGCTAGCATTGAAAACTTCATCAGAAGTCCCAGAAAAAGGACAGGAGGTTTTAATTTTTGTAAATATATGAAAACATTAGAAAACCTATACAAATTCGGTATCCCCGTGATCGCACCGACCCATAAAATAAAGTAGACTTGTCATTTGGGGTGCACAGTGAAATCTGTAAAATCCAAGCCCACAAAAAAACGGTGCATGAAAGTGGTTGATTTCCTATAAAGGAAATGGACCAGTTATTCTGTCCTTTATTAACCATCCACATCCCAAGAGCATGAATATGGGCATATGTTTTTTTATAAACTTTAATATAGTATTTTATCTATAAAATGAACTTTTGTCTTTATGTAAATGTAAATTTTGTTATAACTATGTGTGAGATCATGCACCTGTGAGCCAAGATCACATATCTTTCCAAGAAAAAGGATGGGGCATGCTGTAATATAGCTGCCTGATCCTCACCTCCCCTGACACCTAACAATAGGAAAGATCGCTACCATCTTACAACAACAACAACTCTATACTACTTTTAGATTGCATGAATGCTAGTAAGTCAATAGATGGACTATAAAACTACTAGGGGGTTATCAGAGAGATGTAATGGGATTGCCCTTTAATGAACCGGGGGACAGCACAATGTACCTGTCTAGGGGCCACAGAGCCTCCACATTGATCATATGTTTGCCATAAATACAATGCACAGAACAAATTGGCTTGGTGCCCCCATGCTGTGGACATAAACAGAACTGAACCTTAAATGTAGTTACAGCTTTTACCCACTATACAGAGAATGGAACCAGCTGCTTCCACCTCCTTGTCCTGGTTTTATGACAAGCAACACAACAGATGAGTGAAGGGGGAAATTTTTTGCCCCCTGCCCATCAGACATTGCTGTCTGATCCTCTGCTTGTTACTTCCTGGACACTTTTTAAAGTTGATTTTAGAAGAAAGGAGGCCATGGATAACAAATAAGAAGATAACCACAGTCACGGTGCCTGGATCTAGTAAGTGCCCCTGGTTTATCATGATGAATTTTGATGGTAGATTTCCTTTAAATACAGTACATATAACACAAACAACAGAGTACATAAATATAATTTATGGGTTCACACTTTTACAAATGTTAATCCTGTAATAGTACGGTGTGCGTCTGGTCCAGGTGCATGGAGTGGGCTCACGGCTAAGCCCTCTCCATCGCCGGTAAGTATTTGCTGCATATTGCAGCAAACACTTATTGGTAACACCGGCGATCGGGGCTGCCAGGTGTACCCCGTTCATCACTGCCGGCACAGGTGCTGGTGGCTTAACAAATATTTGTTATTCCTGTAATTGCACCAACCCAAAAAAATAAAGTAGGCATGTCATTTGGGGCGCACATTGAAAGCCGTAAAATCCAAGCCCATAAGAAAACAGCGCAAATGCATTTTTTCACCATTTTCACTGCATTTGGTTATCCTCCAGTACATGACATGGAATATTAAATACCATCCCTATGCAATTTGTTACACAGAAAACAAGCCTTCACACGTGTAAAAATAAAAAAAGTTATAGATTTTTGATGATGGGGAGTAAAGAATGGAAATCAAAAAACAAAAAAAGGTCAGTTTGTTAAGGGGTTAAAATACAATTTTGATATTAATCTGTTTTAATTGTTTCTGAACTTCCAACCTACAGGTTATGGGAAAAAAATTTATATTTATTTTTAACTGTAAAGTTATAAGAGTTAGGAAATCCCACATGAAAGTCATCTCAGCACAGCTATTACCGTACTTTTGTTCTAAGATGGTTAATAACATACACTTCTATTTTTTTCTATATCATTTTCCCTTAATCTCTACCTCTCCCAGGGAGCTAAATATATTAATTTTACTCGCCTGAGGGTATTGTGCGGCTCACTCTATGTCACATAGAGGGGTAAGCAATGTTTTAATCAAATGGATAAATAATTCATATCCTACGTGTTATGTTACAAGACGTTCGGAATCAGACACTTTCTACGCCCGATTAAAGCTATCAATGCTAAAGGACAAGTTCAGTGTCAAGGATAAAGTTTCAGGATTATCATTAAACTTTCCTTTTACCAAATGTGTAGGAAGTTACAATGATTTAATAGATTCTAAGCAATGAGCAACAAGCCGACAAGGAAATATTGTATTCTCCCCATCTGTACATAATATTTCAATGTATAGCTCACTGTGAGCCAAAAAGGAATGGGAAAAAGGATTTTTTCAGCATTTTTCAGAGGCACAGTTGTGACTAGTGCAAGACTACATTCACACCACATTTTATGGAAACGTTCCACGTACATGTCTTCAAAGCTCCAAGTGTACATGCCGAATAGACTTAGGCCTTATGCACATGTCCAGATTTTCCCCTTTCCCTACCAAACTATGTCCTCCCACCTGCAGCTTCTGTGTGCTGTGTGTAACCCATATTTTTTGCGTTTCCATAGGTCCAGATTTGGAAAAGAAGAGGACATGCTCTATATTTTGCATATCATATATACGTACACCATACAGTGTGGAGGAATATACAGAACTGAGGCCTTATACTGGAATCCTTTTTGGCTCTATCTGCACAGTATACATCACATCCTGCATGAAGCACAGGATGTGTCTTTCCATCCTCATTCTTACTGCTGAGTTGCACATGTGCTCAGCAGATTCCATTGAAGCCTATGTGAGATGGGTGCAACTGTATGGCATCCGTCCCCGGCCTCCACTGACTGTATGCTCAGGGAGGTCCCCAGAGATGACACTGTCTATATAAGGACAGTTAAATCAATGAGGAAACACCCCCAGTCACTAGCTGCTGCCAATATTCCCTCCTCCCCTCTCTTTCAGGGGGGGGGGGGGAGTAGGATGGTATGAGCATACAGTTGGATACAGTTACATCCTAGCCCGCGGTTATAAGGACATGACAGTAATCCTCTTGACCTATCATTACAACAGAGGAGAAAAACAAGATGTGAATGTAGCCTTAATAACATCTGTAATAAATATACCTATATATCTTTCTTAAGATCTGATAAGATAAGGTAACTTTTCAAGACAAAAGTGTATCCCTAAGAGATATCCTGTATGAGTTTATGTGTGGTCACGCAGTTGTGTTGTGCATGAAATCTCTCAAGGGTTTTGTTAGCATGTTTTTATAGTGTATTGACTTTGTTTCATAACAAATTAGTCTGGATTATGGAAACTTTTGGCAGTTATGACCCCTACTTTGGCCAATCATTGGCGCCGGTGGAATCTGATGACATACAACAACGGAACTAGCAGCAGAAGTAACACCGGAACCAGGAGCCAGACCAGATTAAGGATGCTTTATTTTTTTCTTTATGTTGACTTTGCAATTGTTGTTGCCCTTTATACCATGTTTTAGCCACAGCAAGATCAGGTTGGAAACCATTGTTTATTGTATGGTTCGGGGGTTATGTCAGCACATTCCAATATTGTTGAGAAACTGGACCCTATAACAAGATAGAGCTACTTCAAGTTAAGCATGTATGTCTCTCCATGGTAACAGACAACAACCCCTGTGTAGTCTGATCATGTAGTCTTACACCCTGTGATTTGTTCCCTACTTGCTTCACTACAAAATGTCTATCCTTAAACAAGTTTTTCCATGGATGCAAGTTAGGCCCTATCCATTGGATAGGGCCTAGCTTGCTGATTGGTGGCGGTCTCAGTGATGAGACCCTCACAGATCACAAAAATGAGGGGTGCGATGGGGTCCCAACTACCTCCGTCAGAGTGATGAGCAGACAGCCGCGCATGACCGTTCTTCTCCATTAATCTCTATGGAGCTGACGGAAATCAGACCCCTCGTTTTCATGATCTGTGGGGGTCTCATCATTGAGACCCCCATCGATCAGCAATTTAGGCCCTATCCTGTGGATAAAGCCTAACTTATGTTCATGGGAAAACCCTTCAAGGCTGACTCTTCATCAAATCCTCACAAGGAAGCAATGACGGAAAAAATTGGCAAGAAACGGGGAAGATTGATTATTATGACTGATCGCAAAACTCTTGATGTTGCTCTGTAGAACCTACTGCAGATTCTAAACATGAATATAAAAAATCACACAAAGAGGAATGAGACCCGAGATATAGTAATATGACACAGACACGCGCTGTAAATACCTTTGAAGGCAATTGAGGTTGACTAATTACTTTGGTCCCTGCTCATAATGTCACTACACTTCTATTCTCTTCAGGATTTCAGAATTTATACAATAAAATGAAACCTCCTAATCAGAAGCGCACAGACGGCATTAGCTGGCATGTGCGCTGCTATTTGAATAATTATTGGAAAGTTAAGAGAAGAAACAAATTAAAACAAAGTTTGCAAAAAAATGACAAACATCCACTAGTTTTGCTGATATATTCATCATATTCTAACTAGTCCTACTGATATATTCATATATTCATTGTATTCTAAAAATGACAGCACATACATATTACATTTGAGAAAATAGCTGAACTATTCACTTCCTTTCACTAGTTTTCTTAAAGGTGCTATTGCAGCTCAGCTCATTCACTTGTATAGGAGATAAACTGCTATACCACAGCATGACCACTGCAGAGTGTATGGAGCCAGCCATCTGCTTCCCTCTCCATGTACACTAATGCCGGCTGATCAGCACTGATCAGATGGTGGACCCCCACCGATCTATTAGTGACCAGTGAGGGCAACTATTTTTCTTGTTTGATTTTCACATAATTATCTGCATTTGGTGTTCTTGTGATTGTGGGAGTGAAAAAATGCGGTTGCAGGTGCCTAAGAGGAGAGAGAATATAGATGGCCACTAGGGGTCCTAAAGAGTATGCTGGTCTTAATGGAAAAAGGACAGTAAGATTGGTGCTACCTTACGGATGCAGCAATAATGCCCCTGTGGTCAGGTGAGGAGACCCGAAGGAATAAATGGGAATCATGGTTTTGAAAAATACAGGGAATATGGGTGCGCTTCCATGTAGAGACTTAAATCCAGGTAGTACGAATAAATTAATTTATTTACGTATAGACAGACTACACGTTTCAATGCTGAGCTGGCGTCTTCATCAGGTCAACAATACTTATATGATAAGTACAACAATATGATGGAAAATGAAGGAACCAAATGATGTAGGGAATAGGTAGTAGGTCCAATTCAGAATGGACCTACTATCCTATTCTCCACATTATTTGTAGAACCAAACGGTAGATTCCCCAAATATGCCTCATCCCTATACACCTTGTACTGTTTTCTGAAACATTTATGTGTTTTAATAGCCTTATTTAATAGTTATTTTATTTATATGCTAATTACCTGCATAGGTCACTCCTGGGTCTAAGGCTATTCAACGTCCTAAGTAGCCTCTGCTGAGGGGCTTCCTGGTTTTGTATGTAATGTCAGTGAAGCCGGCTGGGACCAGGAGGAGTTCCCCTGAAGCTGAAGCATGTTGGAAGCCACTGCGCCTGTACGGGCTGTGCCATCACATTTACAGGTAGCATGGATGCGCGCAGAGCCAGATGTGCAGGTATACGCGGGTTGTAGGGTAGCTTTAGCCATGGAAACTCACAGAAGCTACTGCATGCTGAGCGTAGACTCCGCAGGTAATTAACATATAAAAAGAATAGACTATTAAAACAGATAGGCTACATTTTAGAGAATAGTAAAAGGTTTGTAGGGTGAGGCATCTTTTAGGAATCTACCATCTGAATCTAATAAGTAAGAAGATACCTGATGGTAGATCTCCTTTAATGGATTGTTCACGACTCTCTGAGTGGTCCTTCTTGCAGTGCTCTGAGCATGTGAACCACAACCAGGGCTGCACTGCTTGAGGCAGTGATTGATAGCTTGCTCTGCAGAGTTAAAGGGGTTTTCCCATCTGGGCATTTACATTTAATTAAATTAATTTGACATATGTAAACATTTATTCAATTGTATGTTATTAAAAAATGTTCCTGTGTGAAGATAATTTCTCATAAATGTAGTCATATGGTCCCTTAGAAACGAAATGGCTTCCTTGGATACGACCACCTCACATTTTGGCAGTGGTGGCCAGACATGCACTATTGAGTCCTGCCTGACCACCTGGATTCAGCATTCATTACCACAGGACGGCTGTGCAACACGTAGTAACTCCCAGACATTTCATATACAAAAAACTTTTGTTTCTTTGTGCAATCCCTCCAGCAGAGGTGGACGTATCCAAGGAGTTAATCTTGTTTCTAAGGAACCTTATGACTACATTAATGATAAATTATCTTCACATGGGTACATTTTCTTAATAATATCTAATTGAAGAAATGTTTATATATGGAAGATTAATGAAACAGAATGTGAATGCCCAGACGAGAATACCCCTTTAATTCCTTTGGCTGAGTTGAGTGTATGTTCTGTGGAAATCTGGATGATTACATCTTGTTTCCAAGATATATGTGTCAAGTGTGATTTGAGGGATAGACAGCTGAACCAATCAGCTTCTGGGGCGTATATACCTGTTACTGACTTCACTAAGGTGCTAATTATGCTGGTCTCTTTACACTTGTTGAGCTACTTCTTCCATTGTGAAATTGATGTGTATTCCGACCCTTGCTAAGTTCTTGACTATTCTGTGCCAAACAATTCTATACTTTGCAGCCATCTTGGTTTTGATCCGGTTATCAATAAAATTTCATTACAGACACCTTAAAGCTGATCAATGCAGCCTTGGACTGAAGTAATGCATCCTGAGAGCTTCACCAGAGGTCACTGTGGGCAGAGACTTTGTGGGCTGTAACTAGGGTTTGTCTGTAAGCCGTGTGTCCTTAAGTCGGGGACCGTCTGTACGATCAAAGGTACGATACAAAACAAGACAAAGTACAAAATCAAAATCAACCAAGGGGCTTCCTGGCTTTAATGATTTTCAGTGTTTGCTCATATCTTCACACTGTGAATGTGACATCCAATCATTCCGATGTGACAGCTAGCAGGCCAGCAATTGGCTTAGCTGTCATTTTTGCATTGAGGAGCATTTGAAGTAGAGAGTGTTTTAATTTATTTTTATATGGTTCATATAAGGTTTTTCCTGAAAACCTGAAAACATATTTAACCCAATTAGAACTCAGATACGGTGGTCGTATCTGTAACTGACATGTGATATAGGTTTCCTCAGTTAACCCTAAAAATCAATGTCTTAATTAGAAGAAGAAATAATGTAATAGCTATGATACAAGTTCCATCTCTGTTGGGAAGATGTCTGTAAGTGGAAATTACAACTCTTCCACAATGTGGTCAGATTCAGTGAATAAACATCTTTTTCTAGCCTCCACTATTCCTTAACTGAACCCAAAAAATAACTCCAACAGCATGAGCTTTCGTAGGCTAAGCAACCAATCGCAAACTACTTCCACCTTCCTCCCTACTAACATTTTTGCAGTGTCCATATGTGTCTTATTTGTTTTATATAATGCTCTTCTGTTGATAAAATTATTTCCCTTGTAGGATAATAAATTATCTTATGTATCATTTCAGCTGCACCTATTAAAGGATGCGAAAAGATGGAGTTGGTGGAGGTGGTAATCATTCCTCTTAAACTGATCTCTATAGTTGAATGCATTTTTGCAGGAAACCATCTCATGGCATGCTTTAACGCTTCACAAAACAATAATTATGGCGCGTTTTTTCTTACTTCTGTAACTATAGACCACCAACATTGCCAAAAACACTTATCTATCATATCAGTCCTGTAGAGGTGAACCAAACCAAACTCATGAACTTTCGTATTTGTGATCAATGTAGGTCACAGCAGTTTGACCTCATAAATACATGCGTACATACATTCCTCTTCTATCCTGATCATTGATAAATATTGTTTAGGGAAAAAAAAACTTTAATTGGTTAAGTATTTAAAAAAAGAACAAAAACATTTCTTTTTAGTTTCTTTTTTCTTTTCAAAGTGAATGCCAATCCTTGCACTGTATATACATTCATCTTCTTACAGCGTTCATTCAAACAATTTCCTAAATATAACTGATTACTTGGGCAACTTAATCGAGAACAGACGTGGAAGGCAACAGATTGGAGCTGGCGACATTTTTCCTGCTAATAAATATTTGTTTTGGAGCTCACTATTCATCTCCTTATTCATTCTATGCGTGGGAGGTAATGTCTGATATGCAATTAACGTAATACAGAGATCTGTTATTTACTTGGACAGAAGTTACATCTGAATGAGTTCAACATATATCAAAGCTGAAGACTCCGACAATCAAGGAACTGAGAAATCCATAATAATTGAGGCAGGATAAAACTGAGAAGAAGCTGATTATAAAAATTCTGCACATTGAAGAACACGTTGACGCGCGCACCGAATGATTCTGTCAACACGCACCGAATGATTATGTCAGCAAGAAATGCTGACATCTTAGCTGAAATGTTGACAAAGACAAACATGGCTTATGCTCTTGGATAAAACTTTAAAACTGAAAGCAATGACCGCAATTTTTCTCGCCTCATTTCGGCCAATCTTCTGAAGAAAGATCATGTCAAAAAAGTTTGGTATGGTCAGCTGACAAAATAATTTAGAATAAAAGAGTGTTTGGGGAACATACCGCACATATAACAGGTTAGGCGGACTCCAAATCTGTTCAAAGAGTATAAAGTGATTGACATGCTTGTAACAGAGGCTAAAGCTAGGTGACATTTGAAATAGCACATTGATAAGAAAATGTCATCCCTGGAGCACATCTAGACAATTTTGCTGTCACTCTACCGGCATCGGACCAACCTTATAAGCATGCTTGTACCGTACCATTGCCACAGTTCAAATGACTTTCATATCAGGAAGACCAGAGAAGAAATGAAGATAAGAGTTGTCATAGAAAAGTGGACAGAAGATTTATGAAACAACTACGTTTGCCGATATTAAATGTTTCATATTGCAGAAAAGGTTAAAAAAAAAATATAAGAGCCATGTCACCTGACCTTGTCTTTTTGAAATATATAAATGTATGATGTATTTTTGGAGTAAGAATAGATATAAGATTGGTAGATACAGACACCATGTCATTTGGAAGTTATTTTGACCTTTAGCCTGCAAATTATTATTATTTTTTTTATTTTTAAGTTGGAAAAAGGTAAAATATCCCTCAAGTACATTACAGTAATCAAATATAAAAACACCAGTAATGAACAACAAGCCCAAGAACAACTAACAATGTCTTGAGTTATCTAGAAAATAGCATCTAAGAAAACAGCTAACAGCAGCTGAAAAGGTCAGTTGTAGATGGAAGAAGCTCCAATGATGGCCTGGGCTGCAGAGAGAAGAAAGAAGAAGCAAACTAATACAATTAAAGAAGAAATTAATTAACAGCCATGATATGTTTTAGTTTTATTATTATTATTTTAATCTGGTGGCATTATGGATACACTAGACTGGACTAATGCCGGCTGATCAGCACTGATCAGATGGTGGACCCCCACGATCTATTAGTGACCAGTAAGGGGAAACAATTTTTCTTGTTTGATTTTCACATAATTATCTGCGTTTGGTGAAAAAATGCGGTTGCAGGTGCCTAAGAGGAGAGAGAATATAGATGGCCACTAGGGGTCCAGAAGTGTATGCTGGGATTAGTGGTAAAAGGACAGTAAGATTGGTGCTACCTTACGGATGCAGCCAAAACCCCCTGTGGTCAGGTGAGGAGACTCAAAGGGATAAATAGAAATAAATGGAAATTGTGGTTTTGAAAAATACAGGGAATATGGGTGCGCTTCCAGGTAGAGACTTAAATCCAGGTAGTAAGAATAAATGAATTTATTTAAATTTTTTAAGTTGGAAAAAGGGAAAATTAACAGCCATGATATGTTATAGTTTTATTATTATTATTTTAATCTGGTGGTATTATGGATACACTAGACTGGACGTGGTCTTTGAACATTATTATTTGGATTGCACCAATCAGCCATAGCATTAAACTTACTGTTGGGTTAAAGGAGTATTGTCAGCTTTACAAATTATCCCCCATCCATAGGATAGGGGATAGCAAGCTGATAGGGGATGGTCTGCCTGCTGGCTCCCCCACCAACACAAGAATGGGACCCCTAGCAATCCAGGGAATGGAGGTTCTATTCTCATGAATAGGTGGAGCAGTAGGTTTAGTATGCATACTGTCACTCCATTCAATATTATGGGAGTGTCGGAAATTACTGATTATGCTATTTGACACTCACTTAGGCAGTGCTGGAGATTTATCATGATTGTGCACCAGTTCATGATGTTTCCTCACTCTGCACATGTTACCAGATATATTAGGATTCTCCGGATGTACTACATTCCTGGCACAGGCTATAGTGCCGGACTGGGGCTTCTCTGCTTTGACTAGCCCTCTCCTAGCCCCCTCCCCACCCACAAGGGAATGAGGGTGCCAAAGATAGTCAAGTGATATTCTTTGCAATTTTTAACTGATACTTCCGAGAGGAATGGCAGGAGGCATTCTCATCCTGCTACTCCACCCATTCTTGTAGTTGTGGGGGATTCACCAGTAGGACCCTCATCAATCAGTTTGTTATCCAATATCCTGTGGACTTTGTATTGTTTTGGGGCCACATGGGTATAAATAAACAGATCTCACTGCAGAGCAAATCACTTAGTGCCACACATTTTTCATGTGGCCCCTGGATCAGATTTGTTTCAATAGCATCTACTTTATGTAACTGTAAATCATGATAAAACATAGCATGGTGTTTTTATGACTTAGTAAAAAGTTAGCAAACACATCAAAATGTTCTTCTCTGTAAATGCATTTCAATTTATTGTTTGATTTCCTCTCCCACGATCCAAACAAGTAGATACACCCAGCGGGTCAGTTGATAAATATGTATTTTTCAGAACTCTATTCATGCCGGACTACATTATTCTATTTAATCAGAAATGTGTTACGGATTTATGTTCAGAAGAAGTTGAAATAAAATAATGTATAAAATTATGAACTTTACTGACATTTAGGAAAGACTGATTTTACGCCAGTGGCTCAGAGTAAAACGAAATCATTACAATTTTTTTTAAATGGGCAAAACTTGCATAAAAAAAAAATTAAATCGGCAAAACATTTTGAATACGCACCAAGATTTTCTGGATTGGCAGCAAAGTGCATTTGGTCTGCTAGCAATTTCATTATTACCTGGATAATTGTGATGATTCCGGCTTCTCTGAATTGGAAACATGATTAATGGTGTTAATTACAATTATGGAAAAAGGATGGATAACAGTCCTGTAACCATTGCTTAAGTGTTTCCTTTATTATTTTTTGGCCCAGTATTTGCAGCCAAAAATAATAAAAACACAAACACGTAGAGTTTGGCTGTTGATAAACCACAGCTGTACGAAATATATATTTACCCCTGCCAACTAATTTACATAAACAGGCAACCAATATCAGTCATGTACCCACAAATAAAATCACTCTTCTACATAGCCGAGCTAAACGTGGCTCGAAAAGCAACTCAATAAAATGTGATAAAATTAAATAGTAAGTGAAATTATATCAGTAGATTTTAGATTTTAGATTTAATGACATATCCAATATGGGACAGAGAGTAATGTAAATGCAAAATGAATTTCTCATCCATATATTTTTCAGGCAAGGAAAAAGTACTTCATTAGTTAATGGCCACATCAGCATATAACAATGAGATGTATGCTTACAGCCTAATCTAATCATATATCCAGCTGTATGCTCGAGGAGAAGTGATTGGAATCATCTGGAGTAATAAAGAACAGACTTAGAAAATAAGGCTACAGTAACAGATGACACGAGGACAACCATTACCCATGGAAGAAAAACAAAGCAATTGTTAAATGCAGAAAGCCCTAAACGGCCATTAGAGCCCACAATGCTCATTATAGACTCCTACCCATGTGGCTTCAGTGGAGTTTCCCATTCTGGGCCTCAATGGTTATCTGATCAGAACAGCTGAACTGCATTACTTACATCATTGTTTATCTCTGCTCAAATTAAAAGTTTACAAGGGCAAGACTTATACAAATCGTAGCCCAATAAGGAGAGAAAACAATGCAGTGCGGATCCAAAGAAAGGAGAACGGATCCACACCAAACACAGTTAAAAACGTCTTCAACTTTATTGGGGGAGATGGGTCAAATCTGTCTACACCAGAAACCTGGAGTTATTTTCCCCTGAAATGCTGTGTGTCACATACTTTATAGACCATTTTTAGGCTATTTTCTGACTACTCCGAAAAAGGTCACATGTCATCCAGAACCAGACAAAAAATAACATCTCCACCGTTGTGTCAAAAAAACAGACCAAATGGCTGTGTATAACTGGTATACGCATTTCTGGCCCACCATGCGCCTCTATTCATGGCTGACAGTGTCTGCTGACACACAGCAGCAAATACAACCCACAATGCCTCATTGCTTGATCGTGTGAGAGGTTGAACAAAGATGTGAAATAGCTTTTTGTAGCTTAAGAGTTAAAAATATCACTTCAAAGTTTATCAAACACAGTTACAATGCTAAAATTATAATCATCCAACAGTCTAAACCTACTAAAGCAGATAGAGCTTTCTGAATTTTGGGTCTTTCGGGCAAATTGGCCATTGCAAAGCACTCACTGATTATGTGACAAACCACATAGTGAGAATGGCTCCTGTCAACGAGACACGGGCATGCGTTGTTCCGTGTGCGCATATAGTTTTTTTTACATATTAACCACCACCATTTAGTCTTTTATTGTACAAAGGCTTTTTAAATGAGAATATGGTATAATGGTATACGTCTTTAACTGCGTTTTCTGCCATTCTTCTATCATGTGGAAGATCTCTCAGGTCCAAGTGAGGTGGCCATCACATCTGCTATAGTACAAACTTTATCCCATTTTTATATATTGCAGTGAAGAACCTCTAAATAGCCAGGTCATCTGAGATATTAAGATTTCATTGACCTAAACTTTTCACAGAGCGGTCATAAGTATTTAGACCCTTTCCTGTGACACTCATATTTAACTCACATGCTGTCCATATACTTCCGATCCCCCTTGAGATGATTATACACCTTCATTGGAGTCTGAATACTTATGACCATGTGATATTTCAGTTTTTCTTGTTTAATACATTAACAAAAATATCTACATTTCTGTTTTATTCTGTCAAAATGGGGTGCAGAGTGTAAATTAATGAGCAAAAAAACCTCACTTTTTGATCTTACCAATTGGCTGCAATGAAACAAAGAGTGAAAAATTTAAAGGGGTCTTAATACTTTCTGTACCCATTGTATCATCTCAGATGACTGCAGCTCTGGATGTAACTGGAGTATTTATCTGCCGTTCATCTCAGACACTCCATTCACATTCAGAGTGAAAATATTATATCTATCATTAGATCAACACTCATACTCCAATAACATCCAAAGTTGCCATTATCTATCTACCGTTATATCATGTCAGATGACTACAGATCTTGATTTCATTGAAGTATCAATCTGCTATTAGATCATCTCTGATACTCCAGTCACATCCAGTCCAGTCACATACTTCAGATTTGTTCATATTTGCTAGTACTTCTTGAATTCTCTCCCACAATCCCTTGCCCTAAAAGTTGAGAAGAGTAACTGTGACCATTAATTCCAAGTTTGGTAGTTTGGATAAACAGCCCAGCCGGTACAGTTATTTGGCTGATTACACATATTAAAGTTTTTTTTGTACCATGTATAGGTGAGTACTGGCTTACATAGCTGCAGATTCAGACCATGGGGGAGATCACTTCTATGCCCCAGGATTACTACATTTGAAACCTAGAAATACTTGCCACAGCAGGGGTCAGGGTTCAAAACTACCGGACACAATAGGTGGTGACTTTGGAGGTCCCAATTGTTCTCATTTTTGTATTTATTAAATAGGTTAAACATGTCTTCTTTTTTATCAACTTTTCAAAAGCAGAAGGTCAGAAAATGTTTGTGTAAATAAGTCTAAAAGAATTCACTCTCATTCTAGTCGATTGTGAAAGCAGAAACTAGAAATGACAGGTCCGGATGTGGTTTAATCCACTAGATCTGATATCTCATTACGGTTCAATAGAAATTTCTGCTGAAGTTAGCTTAGAGGTAGAGAGGAGGTGTACTCCAAATCTGACTGTAGTAACCATCACTAATTTTATGTATTTGAAGCTCTGACTCTCTCATACTTCTAGTTTGGGGCCCACAACAGAGCTCTGTCTGTGTCTTCATTGAGTCAGGTATGGATGACTCTCATTCTGTTCTCAAGGGGGTTCTCTGTGTAGTGGATAATCCTTGCTATCATAGATTTAACCACTACCCTGTTAATTGTGGAGTAATATTTGAGTTGATACAACTCTTCAAGTGGTAAAATGTTCTCATCCATTCAATTTTGTCAAAAAGCAAAGTGAAGACTAAACACTCTTAGCAAAGATGGTTCAGGAACAACAAGGGCTAAAGAAAAGAAAATCTACTCTGGAATCTGTGAAGTGGCTTCTATTAATATATGAAAAGTGTTAGAGATGGTGGAGATGGTGAAAGGTCATCAACAGAACCCATAACATACTACAGTGTGAGAAATTGTTCTATTTGTCAGCTATAATATTGAGGTTTGCTACTTATATCCCTGAAAGATCGAAGCAAAATTTTGGCTTTCTTTTCGAAAAAGTACATTGGTGACACCTCTAGTTTTATAAGTAATTTCTATGCCTGGAAAATCTGTGAACTTCCCATATATTGTAGAGACTGACAGCCAAGCCATAAGTGACTGGAAATGGGTGAAAAGTTTCATGAGGGTCCCGTCAGGACATCCAAATAATGAAGGTACGTCAGAATGGAATAAATGTGTTTAAAGGAAAGTTACATGTGATTCATATGAACAGGTGCATAATTTTCTACCATAATTGTTGTGACGAGAGGACCGCAAATTAACACTTACCGCACAGCACCTTATTACATAGAATAGGTGGGATGTGGTTAGTTCTGACTTTGAGAACAAAGAAGGTAAAAGCAAAACAAGGACTGTAATTATTTATACTCCTGATATACATTATTCTTTCTATAAGTTTAAATGTAAAGAGGAAAGTTTATTCTGGATGGATGACAGGGATGACGTAGTGCATACAGTCATAGGGAAAATATGTAGCAGAGAACCATTGATGTCAACTCAGTATATGTGACTTACATGTAACTCACCGGCAGCAACATGTAGTAAAAGCCTTTTACTGATCCACTTCACTTCATAGTCTGGGCATTTGAAGGAGATATCAAAAAATAAAAATGCACACGATTAAAGGCAAATTTTTGACTACAAGTAGTGTTGAGTACACCCAAACCCCAAAGTTTGAGTTTCTATCGCACTTTGCAGATTTGGGTCCTCCGGACATGACCATCGAACTTCAATGGGGTCAGGCCCAGGTACAGCTCAACAGATCTGATTGCTTGTTCATGTTAATACCCTGCAATACTGATGTATTTTAGGGTATTAGCTCAGTCAACCTATGCACATGTGGGACAGCCCTGGGGTGCTGATCAGCCCTCAGGGCTGCTATAGAAATGATTGTAGCCCCTCGAAAACAGCACAGAGTGGTTGTCATGCTGACCGTGGCATTTAACAGGTTAGACGCCTGCGATGGAAGCTCATTCAGACCGCAGGTGTTGCACTGGGGTGTCGGCTGTCAGTAGAGTCTCCCCAAACTGTAATTCAGTCATGGCTGGTGACTCTGCTAGAGGCATTTAAACATATTCCAGCACAAATTGTGGCTATTCCTGGTTCAGTTCCTGGACCTGGACAGGTTTTTAAAATTTTAATTGTCCGCTGATCACTAATGACAAATATTAAAGTTATATTATAATATAATAAGTCTGATTGTTGATGGTTCAACAGCAATAACACAAACAAGTTTAACACAGGGGTTTTATTCCCATGTTCAGTGGATAGGTGCATACACGCTGCTACAGGAACCGACAATTACTTTTCCGTCTATATATTATTTTTCTTCATCTTCTTGTGGTTGAACTTGTGACTGTGAAGAGAAAATAATAAAACTTTCCATCTTCCACACGTCTTCTTGTATAAGATTATATTACAAATATTTATATACAAATAGCAAAACTAAACATATGTTTTATATTGTAACACATGGCTATTTTACGTTATTGCCAAATGATGCGGCAAAATTATGTTCTGCAGAAACTACATTTTATGAAGTAAAAAATGACAATGATTTAAAGGAACTGTAATGACACCTGAGATATCACAATAACATGACACTTCCTGTTATTTGGAGATCACTCTTCAGTTGTCAGTGCTATGATGGAGGAATAGAAAACAGGGAAAGGTATAAATTCTATTGAGAAATTTTCATCTTTAACATGACTGGCGTGTAATATGTTAAAATTTATGATAAAATGTAACAAAAATATTGTGGACATTTACATTCATACAAGATGTATTTGGATCCCTGCTTATTATACAAAAACAATAATCTATAATAACAAAATCATCCTATACACCTTGGAATTACAGGCAGTCCCCAGGGTCCGGAGGTTTGTTCTTAAGTTGAATTTGTATGTAAGTTGAAACTGTATATTTTATAATTGTAGATCCAGACAAAAAAAAATTGTCCCCAGTAACAATTGGAGTTGAAACATTTTTTTCTGTAGTGGGAACAAGGATTATCAATAATATATATTTATTTCACTTGCATTCAAAACAAGGCAAGTAATTTTTTCTATTCTGTTTATACATTTGGTTATTTTGGATATTTGGTAATCATGACTATTGGATGAGTGTAGATTTCCATAATAATATTCAGTGGAGCACCACCTGCACTCATTCTTCAAAAAATTGCAAAAAAAGTGGTTAATGGAGTAACATAAATTACTTTGCTTTACACTATGTTGAGACCTAACGTGCAATGCACAGTATATACTCAAATATAAGCCAACCCGAGTATAAGCCCCAGTATAACCCCCTGAGTGTAACCACCAAGTATATACCCTGCACACCCTTCCCCCCCAAGTATATAGTCAGTAGCCCCTGCCCCCAGTATATAGCCTTTATCCCCTGCCCCTAGTATATAGCCTGTAGACCCCCACCACATAGCCTGTAACCCCACCCGAGCTATACCCAGCCTATAAGAAAAAAAATAAAGTACACTCACCTTCTGACGCCTCTCTGCTGGTCTGGTCCACTTCTATACATCGCTGTTCCGACTTAAGCTCCATGTCCCTGCGCAATCCGCTGAATGCACCATGATGTCAGCTGCTCACTGACATCATAGTGTGTGCCGATGGCAGTGCACACACTAGAAAGCCAGCGATGGACAGCGCCAAAGCCGCAGCATATTGCATTTAAAGAACATCTACCATCAAAATCCATAGCTCCCGGCACTGTGACGGTGGTAATCTTCTTATATTTGTTATCCATGGCCTCCTTCCTTCTAAAATCAATTTTAAAAATTACCCTACTATAAGAAGGCTACTGGAGGTTGGTTTACAGAGCTGTTCTGTGCTGCAGAATGTGCAAACAATGGGGCACATTTATTATGGCCCCTGCACCAGTTTTCTTTCAGACTTTGCATGTCCTGTACACAGGTATTTAGGAAGTGTCTGCACCACATTTTTGTAACATGTGACCCTTTTGTTGCACAGCTGCACAAAGCATCATGTGACACAAATTATGGGGGGTGAGTTGGTGAACTTTGTCGGGGCAGTGCAGGGAGCGCTAGATTCACGATTTCTGGCAAACGCTGCACTATACACAGGCCAACTATGCACTATTCTAAGTAAATTTTCCCAAATGTGCAAGTAACACTTTCCCCTCCCACCGTGTGCTTAAACTTGCTCCAATGAGATTATAGGAAAATATACAAAGTTTTTCAGGATGGGATAAGGGAAACCACGCCTCTTTTAGCTAACTTGTAAGGCAGCTCCCATGACATCAAGTATGACCTACAAGAGGCCTTATGACATGCAGGATTATAACCAAACCAGTATATCTATTCCAGAAGGAACAGACTCCCAACTGACAGCACAGTTTTGATCTGATTGGGTCTCTTCAGTACAGTGTAGGGAACTGGTTTTGCTAAGTGAGAGGCTTGTGACTAGGGTCGGGAAGTAAGAGTTCTCCTTACAGAGACTGCCAATTAAGGCCACCATGTAGGCGTGTGGAGTCTTATAGCCACAGATGCTCCACTAGAGGGATTCTGGGAAAATATGCGAAGTTTTCCAGAATGGGATAAGGAAACCCAATCATGTCGAAACAGTGCTGTCTACAGTTGGGAGTCTGTTCCTTCTGGAATAGATATACTGGTTTGGTTTTAATCCCCTATCATGTCATAACGCCTCTTGTAGGTCATGCTTGATGTTGAGGGAGCTGCCTTACAAGGTAGCTAAAAGAGGTGTGGTTTTCCTTATTCCACCTTGTAAAACTTTGCATATTCTCCCAGAATCCTGATAGCGGAGCATTCATGGCTATAAAACCCCACATGCCTACATGGTGGCCTTAATTGGGAGTCTCCATAAGGAGAACTCTAATTTCTTGAAAAGTTGATTTTCGAAGGAAGGAGGCCATGGGTAACAAATATAAGAAGATTACCAGAGTCAGGGTGCCTGGTTTATCATGCTGGGTTTTGATGGTAGATTTGCTTTAAAAAATGATAACGAAACATGCTTTAGAGACATAACATATGTAAATGGGAAAGCATATTTTACATACAAATAAGACATTTTTATGTATGTTGCAGCATTACCAGGAATGGATTGAAGACTTTGGCCATGAGACCTTCAGTCTTCAAAGACTAATAACAAGAGCACTTACAAAGAGTAGTTGTAGCATATTCAGACAGCTCTCAAGCGAGTATAATATGAAGTTGGTCATGAAGCAGAATTATTTATGGGACTATGTACAACATGGAATAAATTTGCTTTAATGTTGCTGAACACTGCATGCTGTCATATGTTAACATGAATTTTTACATCTGACGTCTCTTAATCTATGAACAATGTTTCAAGTCATGAATAAATGTTTCATATCTCCAGTGCAATACTAAACATTCTAAACTTTTATTTTTTTTCTTTAAATTAATAAATAAGTAACCCAAGTAAAGAAAAGAATCTTCATAATATGTTAACATATACATGAATATCACAGATTCTTGTATGGTTATTGCTATATATTAACAATTTCTACATTTTTCTAATTGTAAAAATTCTATAAAATGTATCTAAAATCCAAAAGATGTCAAAATAGCTTCATGTCAACAGTCACAAGTCTCAGCAACTGTTTTATAATAGCAATCTTTATTTATATAGCGCCAACATATTTCGTAGCACATTACAAATCATAGGAACATGTACAAATATAATATTACATTACACAGAACAAACAGTCATATGGAACAATAGGAGTGAGGGTCCTGCTCACAAGAGCTTACAATCTATGCGGATGAAGGGGGTGACACAAGAGCTTACAATCTATGAGGATGAGGGGGTGACACAAGAGAAAAAAGAGATTGTATAATTGTCCGGCCATTATAAAGGATCAGTATAAAATAATTTAATAAATCAAATTGCTGCCATCTTATATACAAGGTCCAAGGTGAAAGTGACTGCAGAGAAGACTAGAGCTTGATATATATGTGGTGTTTGCCAGATAACAGAGGGGAGGAGGACATAGGATGGATTAGTGAAGAGAGAGTTGACATTTCATGCAGTTATGAAGTGTTATAGGCTTTCCTAAAGAGATGGGTTTTAGGAGCACATTGGAAACTGTGGAGGTTGGGTATTAGTCCAGGGAAGACCATTCAAGAGAATTTGTGCAGCTCAGGAGAAGTCCTGGAAACGTGCGTGAGAAGGTTCAAATTTAAGTAGAGATTAATCTACTATCACTGACAGATCGAAGAGCATGGGATGGGTGATAGACTGAGATGAGAGAAGAGAAATAGGGGAATGCAGCATTATGCAGAGCTTTGTGGAAGAGGATTATTATTTTAAGCTGTATTTGAAAAGAGAGGGGCCACTAGTGCAGTGATTGGCAAAAACTGGAAGCATCTGTGTAGCAATTGATCTAAAAGAGTAATAGTGATCTCACAGACCAAGATGAAGAGGTCATGGTTGGGTCAGTTAGTAGATTGTGGAAAGACAAGAAGTTCAGTCTTAGAAAGATTTAGTTTCAAGAAGAGAGCGGACATGATGTTAGCGACAGCAGAGAGACAGTCACTAGTGTTCTGGAGTTACGCAGGGGTGATGTTAAGTGCAGAGGTATATAGTTGGGTATCATCAGCATAAAGATAATACTGGAAACCAAATCTGCTGATGGTTTGTCCAATGGGGGCAGTATAGAGGGAAAAAAGTAGAAGACTTAGGACTGAGCCCTGAGGAACTCTGACTGGGACACTGTCACTGACACTTCGGTCAGAAAGATAGGAAGAAAGCCACAAGAGTTCAGTGTCTTTTTGGCCAATGGAGTAAAGCATCCTGAGGAGGAGCTGGGGGTTCGAAGTATCAAATGCTGCTGAAAGATCCATAAGAATGAGGAGCAAATAATCGACATTGGATTTAGCAGTGAGGAGATCATTGGAGACTTTAGTAAGAGCAGTTTCAGTGAAGTGCATAGTACAAAAAACAGATTGTAGGGCATCAAGAAGGGAGTTAGTGATAGAGCTCTGAGATAGTGAGTTAGTCGAGAACTAATCTCACGCTCTAATTGGTTGCCATGAGCAACTAGAACAGTTTTGCTTTCAGACACTTTTGTTATAGTAAATAGAAATATGGATCCGAGACTTATTAGGAAGAGTAAGTGGATATAGGCGTTACATGTCAAGGAACCTTCAACTTAGCACAGACTCAAGCAGTTTTAAAGCTTTGGACGTCGCATGATCAGGACAGTCACCAATAGGAAATAGAAAATAGATACTTGTTTCTAGCAATGGCCAGGTGCTCTGCTAACTCAGAGCAATGTATTTCTTCAAGTAAACAAAGACAAAAATTAGAGGGAACAGATAACCTTCCATCAGGAACATTTAAAGGAGCTGAACTCGGATCATTAGCGAAAGATGTAGCCAAGTCCTGATCAATGACAGCATTAACAGCACCAGGGGGACAGGATGTTTTCAGAAGCCACCTCAGGGGCATTGCTGAAAAAACTGCAGGACAGGTTGTCAGTCTTTACATTTTTAATGCCAGGGTGGTATGTGATGAAAAAATCTAAACAACAATGCCCAAAGACAATGAGGCACATTTACTTACCCGTCCGAGTCGCAATCACCTTTCCGGACTCTCCGATGATTATGTACTGTGCCACGATCCACGCAGATCCTGCACCTGATTTCCTGCATGTGTTGCTTCCCCACTCAGGTCCGCCGGAGTTCACCTTCTTCTTCCCATGTAAGTGCTTGGTTTGCGACACAAATTTAAATGTTAAATCCTGTGCTTAGTCCCCTTTTTGTTACGTGTGAAAGCTGGCGTGATCCCTGAAACAATCACAATCCGACACAATGACACAATCTCAGCCGCAATCCCCGAAAAGTCAGGAAACCCGCCGAAAATGCGGACGTGGGACCCTTAGTAAATAAGCCCCAATGTCCAAAGAGCTTGCCTGGGGGATAATCTCTTAGGATAATAGAGATACAGTAAATTCTTCAGTAATCACTGTAATTCGGTGTTTGGCCCCTTCTAGGAAGTATCTACATTCCTCAAATTTCCACTTAATGACCAGGAGTTTGCGGTTGCCCACATCATAATTGTGCTCTGAGAAGGAGAATTTCCGCAGATAAATGCTAGAAGCTGTAGGTTGGTATAAGAGTCATGTTCCTTGGACAAAATGGCTCCCACTCCAACCTCTGATGCGCCAATCTCTAAAACGAAAGGTTGGTTTAAATCATGTGAAATCAAGACTGGTGAGATCATAAAACCATTCTTTAGCTATCCGAACGCTGTCTCTGGAGACCAATTGGTTATATCAGCACCTTTCTTAGTAAGATAAATCACCAACTTACCTGGGACGGAATAAATTTAAATACATTTTGATAATAGTTTGAAAAACCCCAAAATAGTTTTGGGGCTCTCAAATTAGTGGGATGCTGCCAGTTCTCAATGGCCATGACCTTGAAGGGATCCATACAAAAAGGATATTTTTTTGATTCCAAAAAGACATTTAGACTGTATAACAAATAAGTTATTAAAAGGGAGCCGAGAAAATACATTTATGACATATTGTATATGTGTAGCCCTACCAAGAGAAAATATAAGGATATCATGCAAATAAACAACATACTGACCCAGAAAATTCCAGAAATTATCATTAACAAAATGTTGGAAGTCAGCCGGAGCTTTGCACAAGCCAAAAGGCATCACAAGATATTCAAAATGTCCCTCTGGAGTATTCAATGCAGTCTTCATTCATCTCCCTCCCTGATCTGAATCAGATTGTAGGCCCCACGAAGATCAATCTTGGAGAACCAAAGATAGTATGAACAAGTCGGGGATCAACGGGAAAAATAATGCTTTATTACAGTAATGTTAATGAGCTCACAATAGTCAATACATGGCCTAAGGCCACCATCTTTTTTACCTACAAAAAAGAAACCTGTCCTCATGAGAGAAATGGAAAGCAGAATATGGCATTTAGAACTCAGAAAGATATCAATCCCACATTCATAAGACCTATGAGAGGGTTAAGTGTCAACAGCAACTTTGTCACACATCATACTAGCAAATCAGAAATAAAGTCAGGCATATTCATACTCTCAGCCTGAACATCAGAAATAAGCAATAAGGTACAATGAGGAGAACATTTCAACCTCACTTTACCAGTTCACCCGAGGTCCAATCAAAGAGTATGATGGGCTTGCCAGGGAAGCCTTGGATGATATCAGCACATTTTTGAAAACCTAAAATCAGTGGGAAAGGATCCAACCTGCAGGGTAATAAGAGGAGTCTTGAAATAAACCTAGCCATCACTTAAAGGGGAAGAGTTAGCTCATGTTACTAGGAGTGGAGCATTTAACTAAATCTACATTTAGAGCCAAAACAAAACTCCCATTGACAAAATTGGCTGCAGCCCCTGAGTCAACAAAGGCCTTGCCAGAAATGGATCTGTCGGTGGCTGAGAGGGCAATAAAACTTTCAAGACACAGGTTCAGGAAATACCTGTGCAACCTTCGCAAAGGTCACTTAGGAGCTTGTTCTCTGGTGTTTGTCTCGTGGGACAGGACTAAATCAGATGATCGGACAAAGTGTTTTCTTTCTTACACTCACTAGCTGACATAGTATAAGGGTTCACCATGGTCTTTTTAGGTGAGGTAGAGGAGACAGGAGAGGAAAGCAGAAGTAGACTGAGGGGTATAAAGAGCAAAAGCAGACATTTGTTCACACTGATGTTGCCTAAAACACCTATCTATTCTGCCAAAGACATGGCCTGCTCCAAGGTCTTAGGCTCAGGATGCCCCAGTAACAGATCTTTTAGCACATCTCACAGTCCTAATGTGAATTGGCACCTAAGAGCGCAATCATCCCACTCAGAAGGAATGGACCATCTCTGCAATAGTCTTGCACCAGGTGTTTGCCTTGATATAGAGCAGTTAGCTAACCTTCAGCATATTCAGTTTTATCAGATTATTCTTATGCTAGCCCTAGAGCTGAAAATGAATCCACCCCAGAGCATCTGAAGCTGAAGAATAAAGCTATTTCTGAGGAGACTGTCATGTAGGATAGATATAATAATTGCTACTTTCTGGGTGTCACTACCTGAGGACGGAGGTGGAAATATCATTAACATCTTTTCCTGAATGAGAAAAACAACTTCTTATCACCACTGAACAAATCAGGCAACTTGACTTTGGCTCTGACAGAGACTGACCTGAAGGAGAAAGGAGTGCTGTTCTTGTGCTTTAACTTGCTCTGCCAGGTTCTGCGCCATGTGGACAAGGCCGTGCAACAGACTACCAATCGCCTCCATGATGACAACACAGCAAAGGAATATTTTTAGGTGGTCAATCTTTAAGGGCAGGACATTGACAAGGACAGTGAGCCCTAATTATGAGGCACCTAAACTGTCACCTGCCTACTTATTGGGTCCACCCTAAGCATTGGAAAGTAACTGGGCGTTTGTCCCTTCTAGTGCCGAGGTGTAAGCACGTTACAAGACAAAAGAATAACACAGATCAACAATCCTAGTCACAACTATAAAGCAAGTAATGTACAGAATCGAATTGAAGGCAAAATAGTCAAAAACTTAGACAATATCAAAATAACCAGGACAACAGACAAACTGTTTGACCAGCAAGAGAAGATGATGCACATGGAGGTTAAATCAGAGTAGTCCAGGTGAGAGAGGCAGGGCTCTGAAGGTGTGTGAGCCTTAACTCTTGGTGGTCTAGAGCAAGGATTGCAGAATTTCAGCAGTCCATAAATAGAGCGCTGTTCAGACTTCCGAATGAAAAGCAACAAATAGAACACAGCAGAAGACCGAGACACAGATGTAACACTTGTTATGGAATAATCAGTGCTTAAGAAGTCTCCAACATGATTTGCTCAACATCAGTTTGGAAAAATAAAATCAGTTATTGCAATCCGTTACAATGTAAATATACAAGCCTTTATGAAAGTTCCCGTGCGGCACAACTCTATAGTTATGCTCTTTATATACATATATATTGCTACAGGCATCAGTACACGGCTAGCTATCAAGCAGGCCCACATGTGTTTAATCTCCGGACATAATAGCACCCATAGAATGTGCTTGCCAACGTGAAGTTTTTCAATGTTTTTATATAAGCATTGCTCATTGCCAGTGTATTTTGGCTCTGGATATGAAGAGAACATCTTGGCAATGCCTCATAGTTTGCTTTGTCTGAACGATTGGCAATTAAGAAGGAAAAGTTTGCGTCACAACCTAATTTGGTCTAGGGGACTAATATAGATCAGCATATTCTTTTGACTCGCTCATTGGATCTAGGAAAGTTTTCCAACTGTTTTGTATCTATATACAAATTTGGAACTTTAGTAATTGATAATGTTAAAATAATTCAGAATCTATAACACATAGCAACTCTTGGTCATTCCCATATTTTCCATATTAGATTTTCAAAAATGGAGACACAAACTACTTTTCATGTGATTTACTTATGGAGGCACATGTACCTTTGTTTTTTCTTTGTGCTCAGTGGCGTAACTAGGAGTGGCAGGGCCCCATTGCAGGCTTCGGCATGGGCCCCCCTTCCCACTTGAAAATTCTACATATTTGTATACTCACACATGCAAGTTACAATCACACATTTGTACATATACACACACATACAGTGACATTTACACACAGCATATATACACACATACAGTATAAGCAGAGGCCATACACCGTATACACATACTACACATCACAGATGCAGCATATATACATCACATATATGTTATATGCATATTATGATGTACAAAGTGCAGTATAATATGGATAATGTTGCACATCCTCCACTCTTTTGTGTGTCAGGTCGGATGCTTGGGCCCCCTGACACTGTGGGCCCCATAGAGGTTGCTATGGCTGCTACCACTGTAGTTACGTCCCTGTTTGTGCTCCTGCCTTTTTTTTTTTTTTTTTTACTTTTTCTGCTTTTCTTCTGGCTGGATATGTCATTAGAGTTTTGCTTTTTTTTCAACCAATCAGAGTCAAGGTCTTTAGTGATTAAGAGACTTATTGGGGTAATTTATTTTAGAATTTTTCTTATTTTTGAAACTTTTTTGGCACATTTGCGCCTAATTTTCTGACTTTCCCACTCATCTAGCAATGTTAACTGCGCAAGAACTTTTCAGTGTTGCACCTGTATATCTTTAAAATCATAAACTAGAGTCCTAACCAGACATAGGAAAAACTTTAAAAGAAGAGTTTGAGACTTTTGTACAACTTTTTAATAAAAAGTAGCAAAAACTCCATAGCCTGATGTATCGACCTTTCATCTAAATCAAACAAGTCCAAAACCTTGAAAAAAAACAAAGAAACTCACAAATGTCCGGCCTAAAGATAAATGACTCCAATTGAGCTGATATGAGTCGACTTTTATTGGGACTTTTTTACAAAAGTCGAAACTTTAAAACATGGAATCTGTTGATAAACCAGGGAACAATACAGACAATGGCATATTGATAGGAGGATGAACCAAAATTGTAAATGCACCACAAAAAGTTGCAAAACAAAGACTGTATCTGAGCCACACACAGTACATTTGGAACATATTCTCGGTAATGCTGCCAAACATATATATACAAATATATATATATATATATATATATATATATATATATATATATATATATATATATTTGGGGAGATGTGTACTTCATTAACTGTGTCACCACAGTACAAATTGTATAATAACCAAAGATTTCCATAGTATGTTGTACAGATTCAAATAGAAAATGCTCAGCATGTGCACTTAGCCTTAAATTTTCATTTCATTATTTTCACATATTTTTTAACAATCTGCAAAGAACTATTACAAATGACCAAAATGCTTTCTACTCTACTTTATCACTACTCCACAGCCCTGACTCCACAGATTTTAAACTTGCATCTGTTGAATCTGTTTTATGTACAGTAGAGATGAGGAAACCCAAATTTAGAGTGTCATGGTGTCCTCCTGACCAATCATGGCTATGGCTAATAGCTAGGGGCATCAATTGTCCTGATTGGCTGCACAGCCTCCAATCTGGTATTATGTCCGGATCGTAAGGGACGCACCTGAACCCCAGAAGTTGCACAGAATCTTGCACACTTTTGTAAATTACAGGTGCTCTGTAAGGGACCCACTCCCTTATGAAGCATGTGATAAGGAACCAGTCACTCTGTTATGATTAAGAAGTGAATTTTTTATTTAAGAAGAATTTTTTAAGCAAACGACAATGTGACATTTTGGTCAGAAGACCTTCTTCAGTGCCATTCCCCTGCTAGGGAATGGCACCGAATGGCACGGAAGAAGGTCTACCGACCCAAACGTCACACTTGGTTAAACTTGATGGACATGTGTCTTTTTTCAACCGTATAAAGTATGATACTATGATACCCAGTGGCGTAACTTGGAATAATGCATGGTTCATAGTACTAGTCTTCTCACATGGGAAAATGAGACCTTATGGTCCCCCAAAGCCTCTTGGGCCCGGTTGTGACCACATCCTCTACACCCCCTCAAGTTATGCCCCCAATGATACCTGAAGTCCTCAATTTGCACATCAATACAGATCAGTAATGCTCTATAATATCCTTTATGACCCAGAAGATGCTGCTTCTAAATGAGGAGTTAGATGGTTCTTCTCCATTTTCTATGTTCAGTATATGGGAGACATGATTGTAGCTAGTCTTCCCTCACTAGCTCTGAGACAACAGGAAATTAGAGTCATAGCCTACAGAAGGGAAAACTGCAAAAACATATCTAATGTCACAAAATGGCCATAAAAACATTCATGCTCTATTGATTTTTAAAGCTTGTTAAAAGGTTATGTATACTTTAAAGTACCCAAAATGTCCTACAAAAATAATGGAATATAAATCCATTGAAAAAGAAACATAACATAAAAAAATCAAATAAAATGATGACATTTTCTTCTTTGTAATTCCAGCCGCCTGCACTTTATTTCTATTCTTACGCCACATGATCATTTTCCATTTTCAGCTATGTTCATTTCTATAAATGCACAAGTGTACAGAAAACTGTAAAAAGTAAGAGGAAAACTAGAAAGGACACAATTCATGCTGACCTTGCTCTACTTTTATAGGACTTCTCATTTTTATTTTTCTGCATGCGCAGGTTTCAGAATACTATCCATTGTTAACTTTTAGCTGTATCAGTAAACCATGTAGATGATGCATGTAATATCTCCTGAAACAACTGCTTCTAAGGCAGAATCATTAATTGCTTTAGTGACATTTATTCAGAGAGAGCATGTAACTGCTTCCGACATTTAAGTGTGTAAAACATTTCCAATATTCAGCACAAATGCTTCTTCACACCATACCCATCATTCCTCTGTCCTTAGCTGCTCTAGGTAATGTAGGTTAAGTCATTTTTACCAACTTACCCTTTTACTTTTTTTTTATTATTATTATCCAGAAATCTGAAAATTTCTTGTTGGCGCCATTACGACATATTATTATTCATTCATAGTTAAATTTTAGACATTAAATTAGTTATTATTGATTCTTTTACAGCACAACTCTGATATTTTATTCGCAAATCAATAGTTCTTGAATAGAATAAAATAATTTTGCCTATTATCTTAATTACCTGTGTCCAGCTGTTTTTTGCTATTCTCCACAGTTTAGCCTATTCCTGCAGTAGCTGCCTCCCCTTGTTGTTCTGATTTCATCTGTTACTCCATCGAGATATTGTATTTATAGATAAGGTTTCACAAAGGGAAAGAACTTCTGCTTCCAGTCTGGAGGGAAGGGGAGGTTATGCGATGGTATTTGTCTGTAGCTAGCTGGAGAGCTGTTTCCGTGTAGATCTGTGGATGCAGAAGTCTCCTACATGGACTAGTAAGGTAAAAAGGCTCCCTAATAGCTCCTACATCCTAGTCTGTGATAGTCTCTGTGTTCACATCAAACTTTGTCATACACTCCTCTGCAGCAACCCTCCCCCAGTCCTTGATCTCCAGACACTATCTGCTCAGCAGAGAAACTGTTCACCCTTAGTGCTCACACAGCACAGAATATATACTTTATATTAGTGTGTCACTGTGAGTTTCTACTACTTATAATATGCTCAGTGCGACTCTACGTGATGAAAGCTGCCAGGATAGTCCTGTCTGTACGCAAGGCAGAGCTCAGTTGATTTAGTCTTAGGAATCTCACTGAATATATGTCTAAATTAATTGACCATTATATTGGCTCTACTGTATAAATGATAGAAGATTGTGAGTTTTACCATAACAAGGTTTCACAGGTTAGTGATAAAGGTCTGAAACCTTGGTAACAGCCTCTGAGAACAGAAGATATTGGGGGAGAACCTTTATGCATTCTCCACCAGTTTCTGTAGCCAGTGCATAGGTACAGGAGCAGGAACACCCCTCCCAGCTCATTTCCCCACCAGATGTGCCTTCTTCAGATACCTCCACAGTCACAGAAGCCAGAAGGTTGTCAATCACAAGTAGGATCTACAACTTAGTGCCCTATTCCAAAATGAGAATAGATTTAAAGAGGTATTCTGTTTCATTTTCCTAACACAAATATACAGTATCAGTATCAATAAGCCCATCCTTCTGCTCTATAACATTCTGTGTGAAGATCACTCCCATACTATACATACACCATTGGGCACATTTACTTACCCGGTCCCTGCGCGATCCCCGACATGTGTTGTCCAACGAGGATGAAGTCTGCCACGATTCAACAACATTGTGCGCTGGAGATCCTACATGTGTCACTTCCCCGCTCCGGTCCGTCGGACTTCCCCTTCTTCTTCCCGGTGTATGTGAGTGCATGTCTTGCGACACATTTGAATTTTAAATCCTCTGCTTAGTCCGAATTAGTCGGGTTGTCCGACAGCCATGCCCCCGATTTGTGTCACATGAAAGTCTGTGCGATTGCGCCAAAATCTGATCACATGCACCAAAAACCCCTGTTAAATGAGGTGCAAAACCGAAATAGTTGGGAAACCCAACGGAAATGCGGTGTGCGGACCCTTAGTAAATGTGCCCCCATATGTAAATTAAAGCCTCCCTGGAGTTGATATATAAAAATTCACACATGAAATAAGAAGACATAGTCCGAAATATAAAATAATTTGTAATTTATTGTCACATTTTTATATTACAATTCATTTCTCCCTGCAGCACCACGGTCTTCTCAATAGTAGAGCAAGCCCATTTCTCTGTTTTATTTAAAATTTAAAAAAAAAATGTAATTGACCTAAAACATCCAGTTAGCAAATTCAAAGTCATTACGGTATCCATACTCATAATTCAGGTTTTGTAGTACAGTATGATCACATAAATGTATTACATATGCATTTCATACCTAGCTTATGGTGCAAGCAATGTGCTTTTATTGTGACCTCGAAGGCCTTTAAAAAGTCTATAGTTTTATCACCTAACAAGCATACAAGTTACCATTGAGTCCTGCCTGTAGTGTGTGCCCTAGATAATCTCATAAAGTGTTGTAATGAGACACATAGCAATTGCTAGGAAGCCAGATCTTAATGCAACTTATGGCCCTAACATGGACATGATATAGACAATGGCAGTAAAATCAGGGCATTGCGCCCCATATAGACCTTTTAGTTAATTGAAGACTTGCAGTTAGTAGCACCCCTTTACAGATCTGAACTGGTATGTAGTGTACAGTAGCTAAGATGTGCCCAATATATAAGACCTTAAAGCGACAGGAATGTTACTTGTCCCCTCACTCCTGAGTCCCCACCTATGTAAACAGTTGTTATGAACCCATTAGTTACTATTAATAACTATCACCCATGCATCGTGATTCCTAGAAAGTAATTAACGGGACCGGGTAATTTTTCTTACAGCAGTTAAAAGGGTTCAATAATGAAAAAATCTACTTTTCATATTTTAAAGGGGCAGTCTGGCCCATAGAGCAATGTGCTATATATTGTAGTGAAGGTAATCATTTTTGGTCCAGGGGTTGCATTTGGGAGTTGTCTGTTTCTTCTGGTCCTGGTTCTGGTGAAGGACATTATGGGGACATGTATCAAGACTGGGCTAAAAGAAAAAACTTGCCCCAGAGTCCCAGGTCCAGGTCTTATCAAAAATTAAGCATATGATGAGACAAAAGTTGGGAATTGAGGTAACTTATTATCAGCTTTTAGGTCAGTTTTCTGTTGTGAAAGTTTGTAAATCCAGTCGGGGCAGGTGACCCCCCACCTTCTCCACATGGCATTTCACGTCTGGACACATAAGACAATGGGGGGTATCACTTTCAATCAGCACAAAATTTACCTTGTGGTAATTTATACAAAAAGTTTTTACTGTTTTTTGGAGTGCACGAACCCAGCTTTAGACATGACTCCAAATGTATCATACAATTCTATATGTTGAAGCTAGATTTAATTCCAGTCCATTGCTGGAGCAAGGTATATAAGAAAGAACACCTTTCTACATTTACCAATCGGTCAAAATCATTTTATTAAATCGGATGTGCAAAATATGCAAACATACTCCAAAAACTGGCCTGAAATACAAGCTTAATGGTAAATTTGGCATTCTGGGGACCATTTGTTAGTAGATAACTCTAAAATACACCCATTGGTAAGAGAAGCATCTTAATTACAATATATCATCAACTTCTCTACTGGGCCGGAATGTTTTTTTTACGTATTTTGTGAATGTCTTTGAATTTGTCTCTTCTACAGTATTGGAAACACTCTCACCAACAAAACCCAGTCATCCTTGGCATAACTTCGTGAGCCATAAACAATTAACCCCTTGCCCATTGTTTGTGGTCAGTTTATCATGGGCCGCACCAATGACAATAGTAAAGATTAACCGAGCTTCAAACATGGGTTGGAAATACGACCTGCTCTATGACTGGAATCCACAGCTGTGTTTGTGAGCTCATTATACATACATATATTTCTCCTTGTGCTACCATTGAATTAAGGGAATAACAACCTTTGTGTGTGAGGGGCTAAAGTGAAGTGAAGGAGCTGTGGAAGGTAATGGTCAGTAATAAGAAAAAATTTACATTTTTTTAATGTGATATTATGTTGAGTGTACTGCTCAACATAGAGAGCAGCCTCATACTGTGTTGGGGGGTGCAGTTGACTACTTACATGCAATAAAAACTGATTCCTGACAATCATATGTAAAATATTACATGCATTGTTTTTTGGGCGTGATTTTTCTTTTTACAACCTCTGTAAGTGCTGTTAGTGCTTGGCGTATTATGCGTGCTGCAAGTTTTTGCATCACAACAATACTTGGTTAAATTCTCTATACCAAATTTGATCTATGTTCTCCAGGCTACTTATAATAATTACTACTACTGATAATATTATTACATAAATCTTCAGAATATGCATTTTAAATGAATTAATGTGGAGCCTGATTCCTACTTCCAGACATAAATTGGCTATATGATAATATCTCACCAGCTCTATATTTTATGTGCTTCTAATACATCAGATTATTGGTGACGTGCATACATTCTATCATTTTATTATTGTTTTTCTCCTTAAATTAAAATTATATTGAAGATACAAGATCTATTTTAGGCATAAGAAAGACATTTCTTTTTATCGTCATTTCCAGAATTGGTAGCTTATACATCTTTTCTTTAGAAAGCAATGCAGTATATATTATGTCATGAGCAGGGCACTTTAAATATTTTTTAAACATTGTTATATTTTTTAATATGTTTTAGCTAAGCATGGTAGTATTACTATTAGTGCCATTCTCTTACATGTTTACATGAGCATGCTTACAGCAAACCTGTCACCAGGAATGTCATTTTTAGCTGGTGACAGGTCCATGCCTATGCTATGCTGATTTTAAAAATGCCTGTGTCAGAAGTCTGAATCTTTGCAGTACTTTACAAAACTTTATTTCACATTACCTGGCTCCCTGCCAGCAGTGTGTGCTGAGACCTGGAGAGGGGGAAGTTACACCAGCCTGTGTGCCTTTGTCTCAGTCTCCTCTCCTCCACACTCATCCAGCTCCCTCCCCCCTTTTCACTTCCTGTCAATCAAATTGAGCAGGCAGGGGAAGTGGATGGTGTGGAGTAAAGGAATAATGCATGAGGTGACACAGGATACTTCAGCTGTCTCCTTCCCTTGGGACTTACCACACGCTGCTGGCAGAAAGTCAAGTAATGTGAATTAAACTTATATAAAGTACTGAAACGATTCAGAATGCTGACAGAGGCATTTTTAAAATCAGCTTAGCATAGGCTATGGGAACATGTCACCAGCTAAAAATGACATTCCTGGTGACAGGTTTGCTTTAACAAATTCTAAATATAGATTTAGTATCAGGTAATGTCAGTATTATCGATTAAGGACAGCAATGCAGCTGTAGAGACAATCAAGCGGGCATGGTCTCGGTGTATATTTTCTTTTTAGGCTATAATATATGCATGTGCTCTTATATATGAGAAGAAAGAAAACTTTTCAGATCAGGGATCATGTATTATATATTTTTGCGAATAACCATATTTAGTTGCATTAGTTTCCATTTGTAATATGAACATTTAACATCATTTTAAATATCTCTTTATAAAGACAATAATATTTAAAGGCTACATATAATATATTTGTTATCATTTTAAGTGTGTTCTGTTCTGTCCAGCAGTTCACTTGGTATAACTGCCCTGAGAGATGCTAAATATGTCTTATTAAACAGCGTGCGCTGCTTATATAGCCCATTAAATCGAGTCAAATCTACCTGTAATTCAACACTTCTTAGGCATCATTTAGCTAAATTAAAAACAAAAAAAAATATTTTTTTCGTTAAAGTCTTTGGCCACTTTATCTCATGTTTTTTGTGAAGTGTAGGTAAGTGTGGGGTCAGGATATTAGGTCTTGTTTCAGAAATGTCTTTTAACTCATCTGCTGCCATTCCTGTCCATAAAATGGCTGGAGAAGGAGGTCATGTTCTCCTTACTGTCCATGACCAACCAATCTGCCTTCCAGGACCTTCAGACTGTATTCTTCAATACTAACATAAGGTTCTGGAAGATAGATGGGTCATGGATAGAGATGAGCGGACCTCACATTCCTGTTCAGATTCAGCCACATGATCGGACATATTGCTGGATTTCCTGCCAAAGGCGAATGGGAATGTCATGGGCAGTTAGAGGTCATGTGACCCTCCATCTCAATTTTATGGATAGGAATGACTCCTCATGAGGCAAAAGATCTTTCTGAACCAGAAGTTCTATTTTGTATTTCAAGGAAGTGGTGCAGAACTATTAATAGTTGTATATTGGTAAGTTACCTAATATCCCGCCCCTTCAAACGTACACACATTACAAAATACATAAGACAAAGTGGCCAACCCCTTAAATTATGCAAACATAGATAAAAAAAAAATACAATCAAAAAGTTTACAAGATCTTGGTTACGCTTGGCTGGGCTATTAATTTCATTTTACTTTTTTTTATATTTTTGCTTTTTTCTCATAAGGCTAAAACAACTGTGTTTTTAAGCAAATACTGTTTAAATACTATGCTAACTATCATTTTATTATGCAAAACAAGCACCTGATGATATATCTCTTCCTGGTAGTGCATTTCAAAAGAATCCAGAGATGAAAAAAAAAAAAAAAAAATGTAAAATAAAAAATAGGAATTAAAGATTTGTGCTGTATACATTTCTATTTGGAATCAATTTACATTCCACATTGACAAGCTATGGCATGTGCATTGGTTAATCTATTTTGGATGTGCTTGTATAACAATTGAGTTTTAGTTAAAAAAAATTTTTAGATCAATGAAAAAAATAAACACAACTAAGCAACTGATGTGGAATTATGACAATTTTTACAGCAAGTAAAAAGTTTATCACAGTTTTTCTAGCTTGCATGAGTTCATTTTTTAAAATAAATCTTTTTCACATGTTCTTAATACTTGTAATACTGTTTTGTACTTTAGGGTACTATCGTTCTATGCCTTATAACAGTAAACACCATAGAGCTTGTGCTTTTTGTCTGGGTAGCCTACAAAGCGAACAGCTGCCTCAGTGGGACTGCATCGTCTTCTCGGTTTCGAGATTGGGTATCGGACGCTGGCATCAGCTAACCATCCGCCGTCACATCGATCATAACCCAGGAGTTTCCATGCAGCATACATCTGGCCGACTTTAGCGATCTGAGCCCCATCACTGATACAGGCTTGGACGGCTTCATCATATGTGAGCTTTGTTGGGTGAATTAGGTAGTAAAAGCGACCTAATGAGAAAAACAGAGATAAAAAGTTAGAAACACAACTGAATTCAGCACGTATTGATAATATAGGCCTATCCAATCCATTATATGACATAATTTATCCTGTATAATCATGGACACATAGATTAGTATTGTACAACCTAATTTTTTGTTCTACCCCTTAAACCTTGGATCCTCAAAGGCATCTAGAGGATTTTTATAGCGTTGGCACACCTGCTATTTCAGCACTCCACCACACACAATATAATACACTGCATTCCTTTTACACTGGAAACTAAATGTGAACAAAGCCATGATCTACATTTCCTCGGTGGATTCACCTTGCCAACCTAAACAACTTCGAGGTGTTAAAGTTACACAACAGCCAAGTGATTTGGCACAGTTACTTAGAACTGCTTATATAAGTCTTAGGTTGGCTGAAATGGGAAACCATTTAAAAAAAAGTTTTGCAGATGATTTTAGAACAACAGAACGGCCATAGATGTTCATTCTGGGTTAATTCTTTGACCTTAAATGTCACATCCTCCTTACATAAACATCAGTATAACTGCAGAAGACATTGGTGTATCACAGTGATTGTAGCCGCCCCTCAGAGTCCCTGGAATTGATAATTATGATAATTCATCCCTATCCACACCTCTATACAGGCGGCCCAGGATGTTTCACTTTAAAGGGAACCTGTCAGCAGGGACAGTAGCTTGTAGCATAGTCGTTCTCTGATCAAAATAATGTTATTGTTGTGGCTAGAATTCCTCCAACTGTCACTTAAGATTCTCTACTGTTGGTCCTAAAGTCCAGTCAAGGAGCCAAAAGCTGAATCATGTGGTTTGTTACCTCATGGCCACTCAGACTCCTAACCCTGCCACTATGTGATGACCTCACACTCCTCCTCAGCTGAAATCTTGTGCATGTGCAGTCAGTTACCAGCTAGCAAAACTGCCTTTTGTCCCTGCCTTTTGCATTCACATGATTTCGGCTGAGAAGGAGAGTGACGTCAGCACATAGCGGCAGGGTCAGGAGTCTGAGTGGCCGTGAGGCAACAAACTGCTTGATTCAGCTTCCTTGGCTCCTTGACTGGAATTTAGCACCAACAGTCGGGAACTTAAGGGAAGGGTTAAGGGTCGGAGTGGTTGGGCAGCCTGGACTGGGTCTGAGGACCAACAGAGGAACAACTAAAGTAAGTTTTGGAGGAATGCTGGCCACTATAATCACAATAAGAGCATCATTAGAATATACTACAAGGTACTATTTGGGATTATTGGAGGATTTCCCAGGTGACAGGTTAACTTTAAAATAGCGCTGAGCATGACATGAAAATTTGCATGATATCGAGTGATATCGTAGGTCTTTTATCCTGTTTGGTATTGCACAAGGAACAATGAACTTGCTGGCTGTTGAACATCATTGAATACCATCTTGAGATTGATATGCTTTTTATGTTGTGTTGTTCTTTATTGTATGCAGGTATTGTAAGTTTTTGCTGTTCCTCTGTCAGTGTCTGGCACTGGTTACATGGGTTTAGCCATTTGCTTGCCCTTAGCTGTTAAATATTAGATGACTATAGGATATGCCCTATAAAGGGGGTCATGGGGGTGTACAATTTTAATTTATCATGGGATAAAGTAATATGAGAAATAAGCATATAAGAAAAAAACAGTCACTTTGTGTTAGGACTTTAGTCTATGATTTGGCTTCGGAGCTTCTGTACGACCTTAGGAAAGTCACATTATCTCCTGCTCTTGTCACCAATACATCTTTTGTAAACAGTCCCAAAGTGTCTGTAAGCTTTTCTTGTAAAGCAAAGTAAACAAGCTTAATGGTGGTTAACTATATGTGGCAGATATTTTATCTTTCATAATTATTTTCAAACCTTTTCCTAATCTCCATGAACATAAGTCTGAAGAGGATTGTGAAGAAAATAGTCTCCATGGAAACCAACACTTAAATTCCCATTAGCATCTTCTGGTGCCAGAAATCTGTGTTCTCAGTCAAATGCTCCCAGAAATAGCAGTGTCTTATCAATTAATTGCAGTATCATATATTTTCTGATAAGCTATACCGTACTTAATGGAATGAATCATAACAAATAGGTTCACCAGCATCCACGTGTCTATCTGATCCACTGAGGAATTACAGGAAAACCTAATTGTTGTTTTATTTATTGAGGTTGTAGGAATTTTAATAATTCATTTTCTATGGTTTAAAGTTGGTAAATGATCGAAAAAGATGATTGTTAAAAAATATCAAGTATCAGAAATATAACTTGTAATGGGACATACCACAAATACATGTAGCATGACCAAAGGGTTGTGTCCAGTCGACCATTTAGCCTCAAACCACAGTCTCCATCCTCTGTCTAAAAATGGGGGAACTGAAAGTCGCTCAGTCGTGCTCCATTACAGATGGACTTTTGGGTTTGGGAAGACACATAGATCGGTAGTATTTTGGCAAAATAAAATTGCTAAATTGGGCCTTGAATTTTTTGGGGGACTTAATTGTGCTACAATTTTGCCACTATTTGAAGTTTTACACCATTGGTACACCAGATGTGCCAATGCAACATTCCAAAAAATCTTACAAATTACCGTAAACCAAGTCCAGAAAGTGAACTTCAAAATTGTGTCACATTTTAATGGGAGGTACTACTAATAATCATAATTATTAATAATTATTAATCATATTAATAATATGATTAATAATCATATTCTGTAGCACTTTAGAGGTTATCGGGGGACATTTCATAATAAAATAAGACATTACAGAGTAAAACAGAACAATCATAATGAGGGCCCTCTCGCATGAGCTTACAATGTGTGTGGATAACGGGGACACAATTGTGTCACGGCTGAACTATACAACACAAAACTCTGCACTGAAAGGGGCGTTCTGATGCACAGTCAGACCGTGCGCCACATTTATCATGTGTCCTACAGATTAGTTTTGCAAGTCCTATGTTAAACTTTCACCAAAAAAAGTTGGAGCACTCTGTCGAAGCAGTGCTGGGGGGAAGAGCATGCACCACAATTCATGAATCTGTCGCCCCATGAACGCTCCACAGGCACATAGTGTAGTTTGCACTGTTTTTGATAAATGTGGACCAATGTGTCTGGTCTGCACAGACTTCTCTGGGAATTCTGGATCAACTTGTAGGATGGATAAAACCTGGCAGTCCCACTGGCATGAGGTAGAGCATGGTTTTGTGTTCTTCTAATTTGCAGATCACAGGGGATCTCGGCTATCAGCCCCATGTGACTTATACTGTGGATTAGGGCTACAGGTTAATCTAGACACAGCCCCTTTAAATGAAATGAAAAATGTACATGTTACATAAATTATTATCAAGCTTCAAATTTTTCAATGGCATCTGTGTTAAGTGGGAAAGTAAAATGTGCTGGAACTGGGTAAACCTACAAGAGAAGGATTGCTTTCTATGTATAATCTATTTATTAAATGTAAATAATAAAATCTTGACTTATAAAGGATTCAAAAAATATCTATTTTATACAGGAGTATTTATAACTGACCTCACAGGGCAGTCTAGACATTAAACCTAATGGAGGGAAGCCAAATTCAATAAACTTGCTAGTTATTCATAAGCAGAGCCAGATTGTAGGGAAGGCATTGGAGTCTCACCTACATGTGAGCCTAATGTGGCATAAAACACCCCTTGTTTCAAACTGATTTAAGCAACCAAACACTATCAATGAAATTAATAATCTTTACGTGAATAGTCTTAAAGGGGTTTTTCATGCCAAAAGTTGATAAACTATCAACAGACTAATGTTCTTCATATCAGATTGGTCGGAAGACAACACTGAAAAATCCATCAATCAGCAACTAATACACAGAGAATGGAACAGAAAGTAGAAAGTTCTTCTCCCTAAGTACTGGTTATATGTAGTTACTGATCCCCTCATTAGAAAAGTAGGTAATTGGCCATGAATATGTTCTGCCACTGCACTGACATTGGAGAATTTCTCTTCAATTCTGTTTATCAGCTGCAAAGAACTTATGATAATGGCAGAGAACTGGTCATGTTTATACAATTCTTAAAGCTTTCTAAATCCTTATTGCTTTCTCTTAAGTCTCTCAACCTTATGACCCCAATCCTGTTTGTCAGAAAATGTTATCTGCCCGGTGAAGACTCTCATGACTCTTCTGCAGTCGTTCACTGCACATCCAGTGTTAAGTTGAAATCACAAAGAACAAACCTGGTCTTATTGTGCATGTGCAATAAACCCTCTACCTGGTTAACTTTTTTTGTTGGATGGGACTGAAGACACAATTATGGTATTTGGAGTATTATACTCCAAAAGAGCAATTCTCTATCATGAATCGGCTAAACAATTAGAGATTGTTTTTATCTTTTTTTTAATCTTATTCACATATTGTAAGTTCTCATATCTGCTGGTGGCCGGGAAGCCCACCGATTTCGTCCTTCAGATTTTGGAAGCCTATCACGCAATATTGTGGGATGGAGGAAGGTGCATTTCTACAGCCGCATTTGGGGGAAAGTTGTTTTATGCAGGAGTATTTATAACTGAAGAAATGTGGGGAAAGCCACATTTCTACACCGATTTTGGAAGACATACAAAACAACTTTTCATGCAACATGGCATGGGGGGGAGGGGGGAGGAGGAAGCTGTGTTTTTCACACTTGGGTCATGGGGCGTTATCCTGCCTAATTGGACAAAACAATGGCTAATTTAGTCTCTTTACTAACGTTAAAGCTCCTTAATTGCCTACCATTGCGTGTGCGTAAAAAGCTTTATTATTAGACATATCATGTCGTAGAAGGTTCTCAAAGAGAATTTTTTTTTTCGAATCCTAAAACTGTCTGTACAAGCATCTAGATGACTTATATACTGTACATATATAATGAAATGTTTTGGCCTACCAAGAATTGATGAAGTGATGTGCTACACTTAGGGTTACACTTAGTATCAACTCCATTGTATGGTCCTACACTAATTTACATCTGCAATTGAAAATCATTATTTTATTACCTTTGAAGTTTGATGTGAAACAAAAGACATCATATCGGCCTTTGTCTTTGTCCCTATATCCGTAGTTTCGAACTCCAGGAACAGTGTTTTTGCCCCCACAGGGTTCTCTGGGATTGGTGATAGGGTATTGTACCGATCCATCACTTAGCCAGCCAGCATTGCACCAGTCAAGTCCTGACCTCCATGCATCATATAGTTGATCGAAAGAGGCAATAATAGAATCCTGGTCATGACAGGCTTTTTGTGCTTCGTGGAAGTTGAAATTGTAGCGGCCCAAACGTGGAAAATATGGATATACAATGCCTGAAATACAAACAAAAATTGTATTAAGAGATTTATGAAACGGAACCTAAAAATTCCAGTTAAGTTAATGTCAATTATGTTTTTTACAGATTTGTTTACATTAATGACTGATGCACAAACTGTAGGTGAGTGAAAGTAGCCTGTAAGTTATTGCTATAGGGTTTTCTATCCCAGATAATGAAAGTCATTCCTAGAAGGTTAAAATAGCTGTGAATGGTATCAAATCAGATGGAGGGCACCTCAAGTTTTTTTTTCTGCTGGAGTTGTCATCCTATATGAATTTACTTGTCTGCTTGAATAATGAAAATTCAGAATGTCAGCATACATGTGACGTCCCATCACAGTGGCAGAACGTGCATTCAGATATGACCGTAGTGCACAGCTGTTACATCTCTCAGATGTTTATATGGATGAGTGATCTGAAATATCACACACAACACGAAAGGTCATCATTTAGAAATATGAACCGTCATTTAAATATTAAATAAAACCTCTGGACAGTATTTGCTTTGAAAGGTCAGAAATTAATCGCCCGCAGTAACGGCATCACTGTACTGAGACTTAAGGATTTCTGGTGTCCTAACATATTCTTTGAAATGGAATAATACATTAACCCATTAGTCAAAATTTTGGCGCTTTTTATTTTTTTCACTCCTTGCCTTCTTAAAGGAAATCTAGCATTTGATTTAATCCATTATGAAGCAAGCATACCTTGAGAATGCTGTAGCTACACTGATGTAGGATCATATCTTGGTAAATCCCTGTGTTGAGTAGTTTTGCTGAAAAAACAATTATAACATTCAGGACCCTTGGAATAGCTGGGTCAGGCTGGTTGCCTAGATAAACACATTAGACACGGGGCTTATAATTACAAATGGAGGTTAGTCAAGACATGACTAATCAACCTGAGTTAGATCACTCATACACAGCAGCTGGGGGATGGTGCAGCAATTGATTATTCTGCCTTCAGACACAATCCAGGCATTACATCATCCTCTACTGCAGTGAAAAACTCACATGCTAGGAGAAGTGCTGAGCCAGCCATAGAAGCAAAATCATAATGTTATATCTGTTTTTTCAGCAAAACCACTCAACAAAGGGATTAAGCAAGATATGTTTCTGCATCAGTGTAGCTACAGCATTCTCAAGGTATGTTTGCTTCATAATGCACCAAATCAAATGGTAGGTTTCCTTTGAAGGCCAAAATATTTAGGTTTTTTTAGTTTTTCATTTGCATAGACAAATGAGGGCTTTTTTACTGCGGGGAAAAAATAAATTTGCCTTATGTGGCCATTTAATATTTTGTGCAATCTACTGGGAAATTGATTCAAACTTTCTTTAGCTTTTGTTAAGTTTAAATACCTCCAACGACAGTATTAACTGTATGAGTTAAAGGGGTTGTCCACTTTCAGCAAATAACTATTATCATTTGCTCATCTCTAGTCATGACCATATTATATTTCATACATTGCGAGATACATTGGTCACGTTTCCGACATAGTATTTCAACGTATGATCCAGTTTTGAAAAAGTCACAGTCACCATAATTATGTTTTGTTTCAGTCATTAAAAAGCTTATATGCTAATATCATTCTAGGAAGTTTCCTACCTACTCGTATGGCCATGTTTTCATCCCTCTAAGACATAAAGGGATTTTTTTGGCTTCCTCTGGACCCGAATGTATTTGATTATTCACGAGTGCTCTATCAAACAAGGTCTCTATGCGCAAAAATGCATCAATTTAACAGGCAGTGGTCGCATTACATTGACTTGAAATATAATTGCCTAACGATACTTTGAGAATTGTTTGATAATCTCTAAATAGGGAGATAAAGCGAGATGAGCATGATACACTTATAAACTGGAGACACGCGTAGCAGCTAGAGAGAACGGCAATTTAATGATAAACTGTGAACCAGCTAAATTAAAATGTTTTAATCAGAGCAAACATCAGCCTCACATTTATTCTGCAATTTACTATCTTACATTGCTATCATGGGAACGTTACACTTTAACAACGCTTAAAAGTGAATTAAATAAACCTTTTATCAACACAACCAATGCTACTTATTTCATCATGACCCACGGTGGTATGGAGATAATAGTCTGTCTCTCTTCCCCCTATTATTTTCCTGTTAACTGATAATAAATGGCCGTAGCCGGCAACCCCTGCCCAAATAATTGACAAACTGTGATAATTGTTATTTTAAATATACAGCAAAATGTGGTATGTCCAGCACAAAAACTAACAACTGCAGGAGATGCCATAAAGTGAATGTCCGCCCTTTAAAGGGAACCAGTCACCAGGGACCTCATTTTCACTAGAGACAGGTTGCAGAAGCCCTTCACACCAGCAGTGCAAATCTGTCTTTCTGCCTTTTCTAAGCATTTGCATTACAATATAATTGTGTGTTATAACTTACTCTTGCATCCTGACAAAATCCTGAGGTCATTACATGGGTGGAGACTGAGTTCCGTTACAGACATTTCCCATTCATGTGATAAATTTGTCCTTCATTTTTGGGATAGAAATGTCACAGTAAGAAAACCAAGTAACATCGCATCTGGGTTTGATTAAGAATTTCTCGTCGTTTTGGGTATACAGCTCCTGTGCAGTATCTCAATGTCTGAATGGGGCTTATTTACTAGGGTCCCGCGGCGTCATTTCAGTCGGGCTTTCCGAAGTTTTTGGGGATTGTGTCACACGCGATCAGATTGTGTTGCAATCGCGCCGGCTTTCACGCGACACAAATCCGGGGGGAGAGGTGGGGGGGTTGGCGGGCGTCGGGTGATCTGACGGATTCGGACAACTCGAGGGATTTAACATTTAAAATTGTGGTGCAAGACAAGCACTTACAGGTTCCCCGATCAGGTGAACTCTGTCGGACCTGATCGGGGAAGCGACACAAGAAGGAAATCGGACGCACGCTCATAGTGAATCGAGCCAGACTTCATTCCGGATTGGGGATCGCGCAGGGACCAGGTAAGTAAATGTAGCCCAACGGGTTTCCCAAAAATTCCATTTTTGCGCCGAATTGCCCCGGGTTTTTGGTGCGATCACCCGATCGGCGCCGGCTTGCATGCAACACAAATCGGGGGGCGTGGCCATCGGACAACCCGACTGATTCGGATAAATGGTGGATAAAGCACTTACATGCACCAGGAAGAAGAAGGTGAACCCCGGTGGACCTCAGCGGGGAAGCAACACATAAAGAAATTTGGAAGCACGACCTAAGTGAATCGCGGCAGACCCAAATCCACGTCGGACAACGCACCACAGGATCGCAACAGGACCGGGTAAGTAAATCTGCCCCAATGTGTTGAATTACTTTACTCTCTCTTGTACCTTGGTGGTCATTACTTGCTTTCAGCTAAAAATTTACCTAAAAGTTTGGGTCAATACTCAGATTCGTTTGCAGGTTTGGGTTTCTAGTCTAGATTTGGGTTCAACAATTGGTCTCAACCCCCGCCGCTAACACCCGCGTTTGGTGCCGTCAGTAGGATCATCACTCCCTGATGTCACAATTTTGTAACTACCATGATCACCCATGATTGGTGTTGGCAAGGGTAGCCGAACAGGAGCCCAACTTTCAGGTCGGGTTAGTCCAAACTCTGCAAATCCAAACCAGAAAAGTTCTGCTCATTGCTGCTCAGTCACAACCAAGAACTCCTGCTGAATGGCCCCTTGTAATATTGCCGGTCTGCGCCTGTGAGTGTTTCACCTTCCACCTTTCTCAGGCGTTTGGAAGCCATTTATGCTTTGTGGAAGATTCTGGGTAAGGAATATGCAAATAAGTTTCCATGGAGGGAAAGGAGGTTCACTATGCCTCCAGAACTACTCAAATAAAGCAGCTCCCACTACATCTATGCATGAATTTTAAGAAGCCTTGTGACATTTTTCAGTACAGTATAGGGAACTGGTTTAGCTAGGTAAGAGACAATGGATATAGGTCAGGAAGGAAATCATTCTCTACTTTTCAGGCGAACAAATTATGGTTGAAGGCCATGCATGCTTAGCTGAGGATTCAGGGCAAGGAATATGCAAATATTCCAACACGGTGGCTTAGTGGTTAGCATTACAGCCTTGCAGCGCTGGGGACCTGGGTTTAAGTGCCAGGGTCAACATCTGCAAAGAGTTTATATGTTCTCTCTGTGTTTGCGTGGATTTCCTCCAGGTCCTCTGGTTTCCTCCCACACTCCAAAACATACTGGTAGGATGATTAGATTGTGAGCCCCATTGGGGACAGGGACTTGGCAAGTTCTGTGCAGCGCTGCGGTATCTGTGTGCACCATATAAATAAAGGAATTATTATTAATATTAACAGTTCCCATCAGAGGTGATACAGGAGCTGGCAAGGACTGATGACATCACAGCCACAACCCACGTAGGACCTTCTTGAAAATGCCACCTAGACATAGACAAGGAGTCACTTATAGGGAACCTGTCACCAGGGACCTCATTTTCAGTAAAGACAGATTTTAAGAGCCCATGACACCTCCAGTGCACATCTGCCTCTCTGCCTTTTCTAAGCATTTGCATTACAATATAATTGTGTATTATAACTTACCTTGCATCCTGACAAAATCCTGGGGTAGTCACAGGGGTTGGGCTTTGGTTTGGATGCATTTCAAAAAACAACATGTGTCTTGTCTGTGTTACTCACTACTCAGATCTTAGCCCCCACCTTTGGCTCCTGTAGAGATCCTGGCCAGCATGACATCAGTGGGGGAGGGACAGAGCTGTACAGGAGCACAAACATGGAGACAGCCTGCAGCTCAAACAGGTCACCTGTTGTTTTTTTTAAATGCATCCAAACCAAAGCCCAACCCCTGTGACTACCCCAGTATTTTGTCAGGGTGCAAGAGTAATTTATAACACACAATTATATTGTTATGCAAATGCTTAGAAAGGCAGAAAGGCATGTTTGCATTGCAGGTGTCATGGGCTCTTACAATCTGTCTTTAGTGAAAATGAGGTCCCTGGTGACAGGTTCCCTTTAAGCAGCCATCAAGTTGGAGATTATAGTATAGAAGACCTCCCCAAGCTTCGGCAAAGTGGTTGTCACTTGTCCTGGACTCTTGCAGTATGGTCAATGTAGGATGGTCGGAGCGAGGCCGAACAAAGTGGTGGGATATCTTCAATAGTAAATACAAGAATGTTCTTATTCTTTTCCATGAATTTAAATTGATGGTTTGAATGTATTCATTATATCTTCAATTTAATATTATTTTTCTAAAAAAAAAGGATTTGAATGAATTACTATGGTCACATGTCTATTTCTATGCTACACATCACTATGTTCATTACATCCAGTCTCTCTCTGCATTGTCTGATCATTTCATAGTATCATAGTATATAAGGCAGGAAGGAGACGCAAGTCCATCAAGTCCAACCTTTAAGAATTAAATAAATGTTTTATCCCCATAACCCGTGATATTTTTTCTCTCCAGAAAGGCATCCAGGCCTCTCTTGAACATGTACATAGAGTCGTGTATATTTGTGTTAACAATTTTCTTCCTGAAGTTTCTTGACCTCTACAGGATTGTAATATTAGTGTTTTGTTGTTACCTCAGTAAAAGGGTCTGAAACTGTGAATTAAAGGGCTTCTGCTTAAAGGGGTTGTCCAGCCACATTAAGTTTACCCCTATTCTCAGTATAGGGATAACTTTCTGATTGGTGGGGGACCCCCTCGGATCATAAGATTGAGTGTCCGTTGTATCCCAAACTAATGGAATATCAGGTCGGAGATGTGCGCTGTCACTCCACTGTCTGTGGTACTGATAATAGTTCTCATTGGGGCTCATTTACTTACCTGGTCCTGTCGCAATCCAGCGGCGCGTTCTCAGATGAGGATTTGGGTCTGGCCGGGATTCGCTAAGGCAGTTCCCCCGATGTCCACCAGGTGTGAAAATCGGCGCAAATCGGAAATATTCAGATAACCCGTCGGAAAAACGTGAATCGTGCCCCATTATTTCCATCAGCGCCATAGAGATGAATGGAGTAGTAGGCGCATCAGCTGCTCTATTCATTAGTGGGTTTAAAGGGAACCTGTCACCAGGGACCTCATTTTTCACTAAAGACATATTGTAAAAGCCCATGACACCAGCAGTGCAAATCTGCCTCTCTGCCCTTTCTAAGCATTTGCATTACAATATAATTGTGTGTTATAACTTACTCTTGCATCCTGACAAAATCCTGGGGTAGTCACAGGGGCTGGACTTTGGTTTGGATGCATTTCAAAAAACAACATGTGGCTTGTCTGTTACTCACTCCTCAGAGCTTGGCCCCCACCTTTGTGCTCCTGTCTAACTCCTCCTCCTGCTTCTTCTCAGAGGCCACAGCCTGGTGAGATGACATCAGTGGGGGAGGGACAAGCTGTACAGGAGCACAAACATGGAGGCAGCCTGCAGCTCAAACAGGTCACATGTTGTTTTTTGAAGTGCATGCAAACCAAAGTCCAGCCCCTGTGACTACCTCAGGATTTTGTCAGGATGCAAGAGTAAGTTATAACACACAATTATATTGTAATGCAAATGCTTAGAAAAGGCAGAAAGGCAGATTTTGAACTGTTGGTGTCATGGGCTTTTACAATCTGTCTTTAGTGAAAAATTAGGTCCCTGGTGACAGGTTCCCTTTAAAGACTCAAGACTGTCATAGTCACGATAATGCTCCCCAATGAGCAGGGAACAGGGTATAGCGGCCAGACAAAAGCAACAATGTGCCTCCATCTTCCACTTTGTCAATGGATACGCTAAGCATATAAGTTGGGTGTATTCCTGACATATATGCTTAGCATATACAATAAAAGTGATGTGAATACAGCCTACGTTGTAGCAGGAAGAAATCTATCAAAAGATGGAGGAAAAAGAAAAGGTCTGCATTACATAGAAACATTTTGTGACTTTTAAGTCTGAGTAAGATATTTAACATGTTTATGATTTTTTTTATTTATTTTTATTTGTGATTTAGGGAAATGGTGGTGATTTAAAATTTTATTTTTTTAATTTTTGTAAAAAAATGTTTCATTATTTTTTAGGCCCCCTTTGGTACTTGAACATTAGGGGCTCTGATTAGATATGTATTGGAGTATATGGTAAAAATTCTGCTTATCTGTATCTGTATCTCATAGACTCCAGCTTTCATGGAGACTGATTTACTTTAATTGGAGCTGAATTACAGTTATCAGTTATCAGGATCCTATCATAGGTCATCAATATCTGAAATAGAGAAAATCCCATAAACTCATTTTATTGGTAAAACAAAATTTCTGTGGTGTTCAGTAATTTAATCATCATAGAAACGATTTAATACTCTATAAAAAATGCTAGACATTGACAAAATGTAGTAGGAACTGGAAGCAGGAGCAGGGTAAGTTTGTGTGGTTTTGTTACCCCAGCCCCTAGGGGGTTTTCGTATTCTTGGAAAACCCCTTTAGTCCAGGAATTTATTCTGGAAGCCATATTTTATTTTTGGATGGAATTATTTCCTACTATGGGCAAATCTTGCCTTCCTCGATATCAACAATGTAGACTTATAGGTTGTACCTTTACTATGATAGTTTGGAATAGATGTCTACAGAAGCAGATCATGCAGAGGTGAGTTCTCCTCTAAGAACTATACATGTGCCATCACGCTGCAGAAATAACCTTACATGGCTCTAGTCTAGGGATAGATAAACAGGAGGATCCCTAACCTTGTTATTTTATATGGTACTTGCCATTCCAGATGCTCCTTGTAAGAAGACACTCTTCTGTCCTCACACCATCTCTTACGTCTCCCCTTGTGTATTGTCTTTGAGCCATTTTGATTTGTAAGGGAGGATGAGACAGGATAACTGGTTGTCAGTATTAATTTGGAGACTCTTAAGAACACCTGTCACATGTGAGTCAGCTAGAAAAATAAACCTTATGTGTAGATGAAGTATGAAGCTGGGTGGGCTGCTAATATTAGGCTAAATCCTAATGTTGTCATGGCTTACATTTTTAGCATTCAGCATGTGATTCTCAGACTCGTGTTTATAGGCGCACATGTAATAGAGTTGTCCAGTTTCTAGTAAATGTCAGCTGTCTGTCAGAAAATAAAAAGTTACAGCTGTTAAAAGGTAGACATGACAGTGTAGGATGAGCGAATGTGAACCCTTGTGGCGACAAGTCTGATGGTTCTTATCATGGGGTGTAAATATTCGTTTACACAATCCTTTGTGCGGGCATATACTGCTATGTCCATCCTTACTGTACCATTCTTCCTGTGGGGTTACACGATGGCCAACTTTTTACGACAATATTGTATAGAAATACGTGTGGCCTCCTTGAAGGTTTTCTTGTGAATTTCAAGGGTTTTGTTAGTGTGCTGCTATATTTTATTGAACTGGTTTCATGGGAAATGGGAGATAAGCTTTGTTAATGGTGGATGTGTCTCTAGGAGCATCTGCGAAGGCCAATGGGTGTATCAGATTGTATATCCGGGCAACTAGGTTGCTATATATTTTAAGAAACCTGAATTTACCTGAGAAAATGAACTTGAATTTAACCTCCATTGTTAAGAAAAAATAAATAAATGTTGCTGGATTGAGTATCTACCATCATGAACCGGATAAACTGTGTACATAATAGACCATCATGACTGCTAGGTAAATAACTTCAGAGTTCAGACTGACCTAGCATACTTTTAGGTTGCTACCTAATAAAATATTGTTGTGGAAAGCGAAATGAGTTCAATACACATTTCATTACTATGGTATTGTACTATACAATGAAATACTGGCAGACTCCTAAACTCACTGGGGGTCATTTACTAAGGGCCCGATTCGCGTTTTCCTGGCGTGTTACCAGAATATTTCTGATTTGCAATGATTTTCCCTGTATTGCCCCGGGTTTTTGGCGCATGCGCACTGAGGAACTGCCTCAGTGAATCGCCGGAAAACCCAAATCCACCGCACAGAACGCGCCGCTGGATCGCAAATGGGCCGGGTAAGTAAATCTGCCCCTATATCTCCTACCAAACCCTAACCAAACCCTTCCTGGCGTGTTACCCGAATATTTCCAATTTGCAATGATTTTCCCTGTATTGCCCCGCGGTTTTGGCGCATGCGCACTGAGGAACTGCCTCAGTGAATCGCCGGAAAACCCAAATCCACCGCACAGAACACGCCGCTGGATCGCAAATGGGCCGGGTAAGTAAATCTGCCCCTATATCTCCTACCAAACCCTAACCAATGTCCTATTGAAATAAGAAATAAACAGACCTATTTTTACCAAAATTATGTACCTTTACTTTGGGAAAAGTTGCCCCTGGAGCTAATGTTGTCAATCTACCTCATGGATAAGTGTACCCTCTGTCAGGTAATATCATTCTGTTATTGTTTTGTGGGTCCCAATGAAAATTTCTTTACATGAACAGGTCATACTATTATCATTACACATGAATTTGAATTCATAATTTTTCCTTTGAAATAAACCCAAGATGTGGTAAATTACAGTAAATGGTGATCCCCTCCAGCAGCCGCTTGAGGTTGGATCTCAGGAACTAGCCCCTTATATTGTGTATGAACCTGGGACTGCCCAAAGATACTGTTTTCACGTGTGGGAAAGTCCAGATCTGATTAGTAGGTCTTTCTCATAACAAAGTACAGGCAGTCCCTGGGTTACATACAAGATAGGGTCTGTAGGTTTGTTCCAAAGTTGAATTTGTATGTAAGTTGGAATTGTATATTTAATCATTGTAATCCCAGCCAGAACTTTTTTGGTCTCTGTGACAATTGGATTTTAAAAATGTTGGATTGTCATAAGAACCAGGATTAACCATAAAGCTTAATTACAGACACCTGTGATAACTGTTATAGCTGTTTATTGTAGCCTAGGACTAAAGTACAATAAATTACCAATATCCAGAGGTCCGTTTGTAACTAGGGGTCGTATGTAAGTCGAGTGTTCTTAAGTAGGGGACCACCTGTATTTCACATCCCTGTGGCCACAATATGAATGTCCCCATTTATTTCTATGATCTCACAAACTTGGGCTTGGTTTCATGGCTTGTGAATGAGCCTGAGCCACTGGTCCTATTCCTGCAGGGCTCGGCCTGCATCTTTGTCCATCATTGGCATGAGTGGTCCTCACACGCCCAAGAAACACGAGCTGCAAACAACAGACCACAGGACCATTGTCTGCAGACCATGAAATGCGCATTGGAGGCTTTAAAGAGAAATTGTCGTGCAAATTGCCCCACCCAATATGAAAACTATGTAAAAAAAGCATTGTCCTTATGCTTTAATGGTTCCTTTCCAAGGCTGCAATGTTACAGAAATCAGTTTGTAAACTCATATGCAACTCACCTGATGTAAGTCTACTCACACTAATTGAGTCCTACATATTAAAATTTACTTGCCTTGCCCTGCCTGCGTGTGCCTGAGTGACACGATATTCTGATGTGTGGAACATTGAGAGATAGAGTTCTGTTACATCATTGGGCACTTAAATTCATGTGACCAGGAAGTCATCATCTAAGGTCCTGTTACATCTGCAACATTTACCTCATGTATGTATCTGATCACAAGAAATCACAGCAGCCTCCATGCAGCAGCTTCCAAGCAGGAAAAGCCTTCTATGATTTCAGGGAATATTAGATAAATTTGATTTATAGAATGTGAGGGAAAGAATTTTTAGATAAAAAAGGGTGTCAGTGTTTAATATCCTCTATAGGAACCTGTCACTAGCTGAAAAAGTGGTGACAGGTTCTCTTTAAGATGAAACGTGTATAACAAGAAATGTATCATTTGTAAAACTTTATCTCAGAAACATCATAGTGAGAATATTGTACATGTTAGAACATAATATGATGGTTCAAAAATGTCTTCAAAAAGAGTACCTTGTAAGTCCAAAGACACAACAGCGGTATCATCCTCCAGTCCATCAATGACTTCACATTTGTATCTGCCATAGTCTTCCAGTGTTATGTCAGTAATCACAAGTGAAGCATCATTTTCACTTGCTCTTTGTAGGTAAACCCTTCCCTGGTAGCTGCCATAACTCCTCTTGTGATGTCCCATGGAAACAAAGACATCCACCTCCTTGAGGTAATCGTAAGTCAGTTTGGTCCACTTGATGCGGATTTTGTGAGAAGGCGATCCAGCCGTCACTGAGTCATGTAAAAACTTGCACGGCAATGTAGCATTACCACCTCGAAAAGATATTACTTTAGTTTGCTCAACTTCCACATAAAGACTAGGATCAGTTTCTGAAATATAATTTAAGAGGTTCAGTTAGAATTCATCCAAAAAGAATACACAATATACGCAACATCAATAATATGAAAGACACTGCCAAGACCCACTATTTTCTCTGTGGCTCCTCAAACCCAAAAAGTGCTCAATAGAGGAAAATGTAGTATTAAAGTGGACAGTCAGCTGGTTGGTAGATACTGGGGGTCATTTACTAAGGGCCCAATTTGCGGTTTCCCGACGTGTTACCCGAATATTTCCGATTTGCGCCGATGTCCCCTGAATTGCCCCGGGATTTTTGCGCACGTGATCGGATTGTGGCGCATCGGCGCTTGCATGCACGCAATGGAAATCGGGGGGGCATGGCCGAACGAAAACCTGACGGATTCGGAAAAACCGCCACATTTAAAAAACAAAAAGTGTTGCAGAGCTTGAACTTACCTTCACCAGGAATAGGCCGGTGTACTTGAGTGATCATGGGTGTTATTGTTGGATTGAGCATTCACGTTTCGTAACCCCAAACCAAATCTAACTTTCAAGTTCCGGAACCTGAATGGATCCACTCATCCCTATTTACCTGTCATAATTCTACAGGGGCATTTATCATGAGGATTCAATACATTTTACAGATACTTCTGTCCTATGACATTACGCTTCTTTCTACTTGATTTGTAGAGGAGTGATTGCAACAAATGCTCCCCTACAAAACAATATTTTTGTAAAAAGCAGAATTTGGTTAACTTTGCATACAACTGATTGGCAGTCCACTTTCCCCACATACATTTCAAAAGCTAGGTAAGTGTGTGATGTAAAGATGCACACTACAAATTTTAATGCAACTGGGCCAAAAAACCCTATTCTGTGTGTAACACAGAATTTCTCCACCACTTTCTTAATATGTAAGGTCTTTTAGCTCATCAGCCAGACATTCCTGTCCATAAAATACCCAGAGATGGTGGGTCATGTGATCTCTATCTGTCCATGACCAATCACCCTGCCAGTACCTTGATCTTATAATCATAAATACTACCATAAGGTCCTGGCAGGGTGATTGTTCATGGACAGAAAGAGATCACATGACCCTCCATCTTCAGTTAATTTTATGGACAGGAATGTCTGGCTGATGAAGTAAAAGACAGGAGGCTTCACTTTACATATCAAGAAATAATAGTTAATAGATGTATATTGGTAAATTGGTAAATATCTTGCCCCCCCCCCCCCCACACACACACACACATTACAAAAATTCCTTTAAACATCAGTTTACAGGGATACCCCTTTAATATTACAAGTAACCGAACAGTTGCAGCCAACTTTAATGTGTTGTTTTCAATGACCTGAAGTGAACGGTTTGTAAGTGTAGCTTCCCAAATTTACAGATCTGTTCCTTTACAAGATCCATGCATTAGATGCTGAAAAGTGAGTGCCTTTGAAAAATGTACATTTGTCTCCGTTTCCCGCGTTTGTCTGTATCGAAACATCTGTGTCCCCAATTGCCTTGTGCATAATGCCAAAGTGGGAACAAGTGAGTGGAGTTGATTGAAGAATGATTAGGAGACCTTGAGAAGGTTATGGAGAATGAAGGCAGTCCTCATAGTGTAATGCTTTACTAGGGACATTGAGGACAAATGTGAAAACACAGCCGGCGATAAGAATGCAAGACAGCACATAAACCAGCAAAGTAGTACAAGGGAATTTGTAAGTCATTGGCCTTATTCCAAATGAAGTCAAGGCATAGTACTAGTATAATGCTCTTGTAAGTGCGTGCACTTTGATAGAATCATTACAATTTTTTTTCTTCCCCCCAAGTTGTAACATGTCTATTTATTCTAGGATATAAGAAACATAACAGGCAGATATTAGCCTTGACATTATAAAGAAACGTGTCGCCAGAACAAGCCATTCTTTTCTTAATAAAAGTGGCTAAGCTCCCATTTATATTCAGAGGGTATAAAGACCATATGAATCAATGGGAACATTGTATTCCATCGTAAGAAATAGTCCACCGTATTAGTTCAGAAAGTATCTGAGAAATATACTGTCTCATTAGAGTGTTTCAATGACCTTTCAACAGCTTTGCAAATTGGATTAATAGACAGCTGTAACCTGCTATATTGCCACTACATTAGCGGGATGCGATAACACTGTGTTCCAACATGTTTACGACATTAAAGTCTAACGAAAGCAACTTTAACATCTCCTATCCTTATTTATACCAAATTGTAGAATATAAAATGTGTATGAACTTAATAATGGCAAACAAAAAAAAAAGTAAGGACTGATAAAAATGCTACCATTGCGAAACCCAATATGAGTCAGGTATTATACAATGAGATGGGCAAATTGCAATAAATTGGCACCGACCCAAAATAAACACCAGTATTGAATAAAACATACATTCTGGTTGCTTACTTGGCAACAAAAAGACAATAATATAATAATAGTTCATAACTCTAAGTAATAGACTCCACATAGATAGCAATTTGTAAATGGGAAGTAAACCCCACTGTAAGTGGTGGTATTGCTTTCCATGTTAGTACAAACTATCCCTTAGTATAGTACAGCACACAAAATGTAAGCACAGAAAAGGTAATAAAGATAAGTGAAACAGTTTACTGATTTGCAGCTTTTGTATGAATCAGGACGGGTAATGAGGGCTCAACCCTCCCATTTCCATTGGGCCACAAACCCTAATGCTAAATTGACTGGGCTTTATACCAATTTCCAGGAAAACTGGAGTACGATTCGAACCCAGATCTTAGGAAAAATCTTGGCAAATTTGCTTATCTTAGTAGGAATATTTGTAATATAGCAATCAGACATTCTTCTGACATTCTACTGTGTACTACTAATAACAGCATTGAAGTTGCCATTACCGATACTAGTATTCCACTTAAAGAGACGGATCAATGACCTCAATACAAAAATCTTTTCTAGATATGTAAAATGTATTGTTTATAATGCTGGTCTCCATATATTGAGATGAGACACCTCATGGACCTGCTAAAACCAGAGGGGAGATTTATTATCACTGGGTGCATTGAGCACCTGCTACAACATCCCACCCAACAGAGCAGTGATGTGTGTACGTGCCACCATTCTCCTTAGGTTAATTGCTATCCGTGACGTCATGCCAGGACCGACCAAATGTGTTACTGGTGGGGGTTAGCCCGAACTAAACTAAACCTCTGGCTAAAGTCCGGGGACAATGTTTGGCACATTGTGGTTGGGGTCTAGTCAAACTTAATATAGACACCCATGGCAGACAATAATAATACCAGAGACCCCAGAGCAGATGGCTAATACTAGAGACTCCCTAATATTAGAGGCCGTATATACATCCCCCAACAGTCGTGCAACGTTCATGTGAATACAACCTATGTCTGACAAGTTCTTTAGCGCACCAATCAAGCACTAATTGGACTCAATCCTGTCAGTATGGGTACTGATTGGCCGCTGGGTCTTGCTTCCCATGTTTTGTGGCAGCGGAAGCCATCATGTGATGCCGCATCCATTAACGTAGTGACCCACTGAAACGAAGTCACTAGGAAGATATTTGTGGACTTTTGCAATTTGATACCTTGAGTTCACAAGCATAAATTTAACCTAGTGGCAATAGATCATAGTATAATGTGTGGATGTGTGGATGTGCGGTCCAGATTTGTTTTCCTGAAATTTTGATGTAGGAATTAAAAAGAACCTGTCACCACATTAACCCCTAAGCCCACAAACAGTATCTTCTTCTGTAATATGAAGGTCTTTTTAGCATATTCCTAGGTTGTAGCATGAATGTAAAATCAATTTTTATTCTTTTGTACAATCTAATTTGGTGGTGTGAAATGTGGGATCTCATTAATGTGAGAAAATAGATTCAATTGTTTGCTGCTGGCATGGCAGGGTGTCATGCTTCCGCTACTGTACAGGCCCCTCTGACATAAATACTCATGTTCAGTGGGAGATACCAGTGCCCATGATAAGGCCTCATGTCAGCTTGACCCACGTGTGAATGTGTTGGGTGGTGAGAGTCATTACCAGCCCCACTAATTTGATAATTTTACACATTTTCTGGCACCCTGGCAATGAAATGACTGCATAGCATTTGTATAGTGAAATATGTCAAGAGCTAAATATATCAATTTTGTTACTGCTGTGCCTCAGAATGAGATAAAAACATCTTTTTACAGGATACTAGTAATGAGTTTGCTTTAACTGAAGTGTCTATACAAAAGCTTCCTTTATGAACACTAACATTCACCCCCCAAGTCTAAAACCAGGGGCAGGGGAATTTAAAGTGGCTCTGGAAAAAAATCTAAAAGTGGCCACAGCTTGGGCCGCTCTCATATGCATTTCCATAGAAAGGCATGCGATCGGTAACCAGCACCCAGTGTCTTACATTTAACCGAGTACTGGTTATCGATCAATGGAACACACAAGCAACGCCTCTCATTAATAAGATGTCCAGCAGCAGCCTCCACTCAATGAAATATCCAGCAGCAGCCTCCACTCAATAAAATGTCCAAGGTCTTTTTAGCATATTCTAGGTTGAAAAATCATCTTTATTCTTTTGTACGATACAGTCAGGTAGCCCCGCCTCCTGTAGTCAGGTAATCCTGTCTCCAGCTACCAGATAACCCCACCCCCTATATTCAGGTCACCCCATCCCCTGTTTTCAGGTAGCCCCATCTCCTGCAGTCAGGTAACACCACCTCCTGCAGTCTGGTAACCCCACCTCCTGCAGTCAGGTCACCCCGTCTCCTGCTGTCAGGTGGCCCCATCTCTTATAGTCCGGTCACCCCGTCTCATGCTGTCAGGTATCCCCATCTCCTGTAGTCTGGTAACCCCATCTCTTGCAGTCCGGTAAACCCACATCATGCAGTCAGGTAACCCCAGCTCCTGCAGTCAGGTAACCCCACCTCCTCAGGCCCTCTGCCCATTACAAGCATCTGGCGCCCCAGCCCTACCATTGTCATTCTCTGGCTATCTGGGGATCTTGTGCATGTAATACATGCAAGAAGTTACATGAGATCTCAAGAGAGCTGGAGAATGACTTTACCTGACAGCAGGAAACGGGGTTTCCGTGATAGTAGGAGGTGGGCTTATCTGACAGCAGGAGGAAGGTTTACCTGACAGCAGGAGGCAGGGTTATCTGACAGCAGGAGGCGGGGTTTCCGTGGCAGCAGGAGGTGGGCTTATTTGACAGCAGGAGGAACATTTACCTGACAGCAGGAGGTAGGATTATCTGAAAGTAGGAGGTGGGCTTATCAGACAGCAGGAGGTGAGGTTGCCTGACAGCAGGAGGAAGGGTTACCTCATTGCTTCCTACAAAAGACCTAGAGGAACATTTTCTCAAGTTTCTGCAGTAAAACTGTTCTAGTTGCTCATGGAAACCAATCAGAGTTCAGCTTTAATATTATAAACAGCTGTGGAAAAATTAAAGCTGAACTGTGATTGGTTGCCCTGGGCAACTAGAACAGTTCTGCTCTAAGAGACTTATGATAAATCTCACCCCAAGTGTCAATAAAGAAGGCCTAGGTTTGTCCAGTCACTTCAGTTAAGGCAAAATCATTTTTAGTATCCTATAAAAAGATGTTTTTATCCCATTCTGAGTCTCAGCAGTCACAAAAATGATCTATTTAGCTCTTGACATATTTCACTGTACAAATGTAATGCAGTCATTTTATTGCCAGGGTGCCAGAAAATGTGTAAAATTATCAAATTAGTGGGGCCGGTAATGACTCTCACCACCCAACACATTCACACGTGGGTCAAGCTGACACGAGGCCTTGTCATGGGCACCGGTATCTCACGCTGGACAGTGTGGACATGAGTATTCATGTCAGAGGGGCCTGTACGGTAGCGGAAGCATGACACCCCGCCATGCTGGCAGCAATCAAATGCATTTTCTATGACACATTAATGAGATCCCACATTTCACACCGCCAAATCTACAGCTGTCATTAAAATATGTCACAGCATTTACATAGCCCTTCTGCCATTTTAAGTGTAACCTCATCCTGTCACAGTTAAATACAAGTCTCTTTAATTTTATTATTTTTTTAAATTTCTCTTCTATTTTTAATGTAATAAATAAATAGTGGATAAATTCTCCTCTGCCTGACAATGTGCAAGCTTTGAATTTTCCTGGCATTGTGACTTTTAACTATCGATGCCAAATCTGAAAAGCTGACATGCACTGCAGATTTAGATGCTGCTGCAGATGCATAGTATGGAAGAGGGGGGGGAACACAAAAATGTTAATCAGAAATAAATCCGGATGATATTAAACATGGTTCTTAGCTGTAGGGGTACTGTGCCGTCCTTCCATACCTTGGGATATTAATATATCTCCTATCTTTAGCATGAAGGACACTGCAGTAACATTAAATGGATGTGATCGCAGCGAGGGAGCAGGACTTTCTTACAGATTGCAGAAATCTAAACCTCGGGGTTATGAGCAGCAAACATTGCAGAATCACAATCCTAATGCAAACTTGGCAAAAGTAAAAAAAAAAGGAGGTTGTATAAGGGGAAAGTCACTGCAGCATAATATGAGCCTGGGAGCCACATATTGTATATCACATAAAAGCAGATCTACTTGTCTCCCCTTAGCGTAGACTTACCGTGGACGTGAATGATCCTGTCATGGTGCAGTGTGGAGTTTCTGGCATGATGATCAGCCCAACAGAAAGATATCAGCACCAGGAAAAGTAGCTTCTTCATCTTCCGATACCAAATGGATCTTCCTCACTGAAAATGCAGAACATAGGGAGAAGCTTGTGAAAACTGCTGCTCCTGCTGCCTAACTTGTTACAGCATAACCATCAGTGGGAAGACGCCTGACTACAGAAGTTACTGCAACTCATCCATCAGGAGGTAAATGTTGCCACAACCATCTTGTGCCTATATTTATAGTGCGTAACCCGTCAGCTAGAAAGTTAAGTGACAAATTCTAGATTGCAGCCTATGTATACAAAATACAATTTGCAATATAGTCATTATAAAAAAAGCTATGTTAACCGTTTGGAGCGTCCACTTTAACCTGATATATTCTGTAGTGTGTGAAATCATGTAATTATACAGCATGGTAGTACTGGACGCTACTGCTGCAGCTATACAGATTGATTCCCAATTCACCGCTACCTAGATTGCTGACACGTGGATTTCATATGCATGGGCCAACGCCGCAATAAGCCTCTGCAGAGAGAACGTAAGACACTTGGAATTATAAAGGTAAAAAACAACTAATGAAGGAGTATAAAATGATAGAAGGTGTCATAAGGAGGTATAAAATGCTAAAAGTGCTACATAGTGAATGCGTAACTGAGGGGCAAAAGATTCGTTTATTGCATATTTGTGTGATGAAATGTACAGACAGGACATTTCAATGTACAAGGTGTGATCTGACTCTGAGCAAAATACAGTATAATATAGAAAAGTTTTGATATGAGAAATGATTACAGAACATTAAATTATTACTTTTTGACATTAAAAGAAATCTACCGACAAAATCCATCTTGATAAACAAGGGACCCTTACTCATAGATCCATAAATCCCATATATTTTCTTATTTTTCTTTCCATGGCCTCCTTCCTTCTAAAATCAACATCTAAATTAATGCTAATGAGCCATAATAGATCTAGTGGGTGTTACCAGAGCCTCTCTGTAATTTCTTTTCACATCCTGTTACAATGAGCAGAGCGGGTCTCCCCACTCACTGCACTTCCTGTTGCTGATAGGCTACACAGGCAGAGGGAGGAGGGAGAGAGCAGGGGGAGACCTGCTCTGCTCATTGTAACAACCAGTGAAAAGACACTTCTGATGGGTTCTGGAAACACCCTTCAGAAAAATCATGCTAATGAGCCAGAAGAGCTCTGGGGGCATTACCAGAGCTTTTCTGTGCTGTAGCTTGACAGGCTGTTACTCTGTAAAAGGAGCACTTCCCCCTCCCATTGTGTCAGATTACATGAAGCAGAGGGAGTATGAAGCACTGAGGAAGCAAGGGGAGAGGGAGACAGTGTAACAGCCTGTGAAGCTACAGCAGAGAGGTGCTCTGGTAACAACCATATAGTCTTTCAATCTCATTAGCAATGTTAGAAGTGTATTATAGAAGGGAGGAGGCCACGTATAACGAATATAAGAAAATCAACACAGTCATGGTGCCTGCATCTATGAATAAGTGTCCCTGGCTTATCATGCTTGATTTTTCTGCAATCATCCAGATATGTCTGGCTCTCACTTGCGCTATACATTGAAGATATATGTTGGTCAGAGGCAAAGTAGCTGTGGGGAGGGAGGCAGTGGGCCTGTAACCACTAATAAAGTTGGTCTCAAGTGTCCAAAGCTCAAACTTAAAGGCACCAAAATATGAACAGTTTATGTAGAGTTGAAATTCATCAGTTTATTAATATTTATATCAGTTCTAGGGAAAGGGGGGTAATTAGAATTTTTAGGTTTCTTGTATTGCAATTTTTTTTTTTTAAACATTTTTTTTTATTTTTACTTTTATAACTTTTCAGACTACCTAGGGTACTTTAACCCTAGGTTGTCTGATCGATCCTATCACACACTGCCATTCTACAGTATGGCTGTATATGGGGATTTTCCTCCTCATTCTTTACAATGTGCACATTGTAATGAAAGGGTTAAAATGAGACAGCCTTGGGTCTTTGGAAGACCCAAGTCTGTCATGGCAATGGATCACCGCTCACCGGGAGTGACAATCCGCATCAGGATGGTGGCACCAAGCCGTCGGCAGCATTGCCGGTGGAAATCAGGGGGAAATCAACCGCGATCGGTGCTAGCACTGGTCACGGGTGTTACCGGTAAGTCTTTGCTGCAATATGCAGTAAAAAAGACTTACCGGCTATGGAGAGGGCTCAGCCCGCGCGTCGATAAGGGGTTAATATGGAGGATACTGGAAACTAAGCTGACAGAATGCTCCCTCCTCCCTGACAACCTGCTCTGCCACTCATCACACCAGTAGAGATGAAACTTATGTGTCAACTACCCAGAATACAGGAAAATGGGAACTGATGGTGATTGGTGATACTGGCCTGTGTATCTCCAGCAGACAAGTTACTAAATCTAAGAACACCCCCTAAATACTTCTGATGTGCAATTACTCCTAGTTGGTTTGGGGGTGTATTTAGTCCTGTTAGACCCACTGGTGCTGAGCCTTAAGTTATACTTCGGGCCAGGAGTATTCACATATATCCAACAAGAGTACTACGCCATATTATAATGTAGAAATTCTACTGTATAATTTGAGCTTCACATGAATGGTATTATGTAAGCTATGATTGGCAGTATTATATAAACACTGTGTACAAGGCGATTTCCTTGTGTTACTTTCTTTTTGTAGTCACTTCTGTTAGACAGAATCTTGTAGGGTTTGTTGAATTAGGGAATTATTTCATCAAGGGGACGGCCACTTTACTTCATGTGTTTTGTAATATGTGGAGGGCAGAATATTGGGTAATTTACTAATATGCATTACAATGTTCTGCACTGATTTCTTGAAATGTAAAATAAAGCTCCTAATTCAAAAATGTCACTTACCTCATCAGCTGCCATTCATGTCCCTAAAATGTGACCATAACTGTCCATGACCAATCTACCTTCCAGGACCTTTAAAATGTATTCATGAATTAAAGGGAACCTGTCAACAGAAATTGTCTTAATAAACCACTAGCCGCTGAGTAGCTTCTAGATGGTGTTGCTTTCAAGGTCCAGCTCGGTGGCATCATCCAGAGAATCAACTTTGAAGTGAGATGTAAACTGGTTTCACAAAGTCAAGGAGCCAGAGAGTTTAAGACGGATGTCCAGGGACCTCATCGATTGAATCTTCCGAGAGCTGGCGCATGATGTCAATCACACAGGAGGAGGTGTTCAGAAGCAGGGAGAGCTTGACTTCAGTGTTAAACTCTCCACCTCCCTGACTTCATACAACCAATTAACATCTCACTTCAAAGATTATTTTCTGGATGATGCCACCAAGCTGGGCACAAAAGAAGAAGCATCACCTGGAAGCTGTTAAGCTGCTCGACAAAATAATGATAGTGGTTTATTTGACTGACTTCTGATGACAGGTTCCCTTTAAAGTGCTGGATTGATCATGAGAGATCACATGACCGTTCATCTATGGACATTTTATTGACAGGAATGAGGTTAATTCGGTAAAAGACATTTCTGAAACAGGGGCTTTACTTTACATTTCAAAATTTATGAAATGTACATTAGTAAATTACATAATATTCTCTCTTGAATTAAAGCGGCCAACCCCTTTAAGGTACAAATGATGATAGAATACTTCAAGTATGGACAGGTTAAAGACACCATGAGTGAGTAAAGCTCTTTGACATATTTGCATATTTCTCCATCAGCAATAACTGGAATGCTAAGCAGACTGGAAATCATAATGGAATATGAAACAGTAAGTAGTGTAAAGGTCGAATTTCATAGCCATACATTGTCATTTGTTATCTATGCATACTGTATTGAAAGTATGAATAAGAACATAAACCACTGCTCTAGAATAAAGCATACCTAACCTTTAACAAATTTTGCATAAATGTATAGCATAGTGTGTACATGAGGAATGACACTTCTTATCCCTTATATGACCTGTACTGGCAGCCGTCATGCTGTAGGAATTGCGGAGACTAGCCGCTATGTCTACCATCCCAAGCACAGAGAAAATAAAGCATGATGTGCTCCAGGGGTTCATAAACCCATTTTTTTCGGACAGAGTTTGTCTTGATCATTCCTTCAAGATAAACTGGGTCCATAAACATGGGATGAATTTGAGACCCAGGGGATGATTGAGGCTGGACCCAAAGTAGAAAAGGTTTCATCCGTTAAAGGGATATTCCCATTGCATTAAATGATGATGTTTAACTAGGTATTGCCTATACCATGTTATCTATGGAGGAAGAACCTTGGATAATCCCATCATTCCTGGGAATGAAGAGGTTTAAGTGCTAGTTTAGCACTTGAGTCCCTGTTTTACCATGAACAGCAGTGTTTCCAGTCATCCAGCTGTGCAGGGAACTGGAGCCAACCCAATTCACTTACTGGAAGCTGTGCTGGAGTTCACTTGCACAGCAGGTGGCTGGGGTAACACAGTGCAGGGGCAGATTGATAAGAGAATGCTATGAATAATCAGAGCTCCTATAGGGCTCCAACCAATGGGAGTCTCCTTGATTCTGATCCAGAAGTGATGTCATACCTTTGTGATTTCCTGTTAAACAGGACCGGTGACCAAGAACAAAATTATGAATGGCTTCCAGTAGTGTAACTTGAATATGTTGGGTTTATAAAACTAGTCTTCTCATATGGGACACCTTATGGGCCCCCTAAGCCTATTGGGCCCAGTTACGACGACACCCTCTGCTCCGACTCAAGGTAAGTCCATGATGACATCCATTGTTCAGTTCCAGTGCCCCATATAAAAAGATATGACCTCTAGGACTTTTTATGTGAATGAGTTCATATAAGCTGGAGGGGGGGGGGGGTAAACTTTTATTCCCATGTAGTATGCAGCGACAACCCCAAGAAAAAAACAAAAGGTTACTGCCCCATTGGCTTGTATGAGCTAATTCACACATAGAGGGGGATGTATCATGTGTTCATACATCACGTTTGATGTGCCCCTGCCCCTTTGGTTTTACCTCATATATCAAGGGACCCGGTCCATTTGGTCAGGCAATTCCATGCAAGGTTCAGACAGGGGAGCCCCACTCTGCCACCTGGCACAGCACCAATTACACAACTCCATGTCCATTTGGGCTGGAGGTGGCATAAGGAGGGAAATACTGTAGTACCAATTCCTAATCATGCACCAGGATTTGCTACTTTATCAAGGTTTGTCTGCCAGTTTTAGCCTTTATAAACCTCAATCAACTTTTAAGCAGATGGACACGCTAAAAATAAAAAAGCAGCTAAATTATCAGGGGAGCAGCAGCATAAAAATGGGGTCTTTGTGGATGATGGCAGGTCCTCTTTATGACTATACAGGAAAGAACAGTAGATTAATATTTTACTATGCAGAGTAGTAAGTAACAATTGAATGTTTTTCTCCTTTTCTAGCCATTTCCCTTATTTTTAAAAGCACACTTCCATTTTACCGAGCATTTTAGGAGAGAGAACATTGTATTGAGCAGAGAGTGGGCAATCTTGGCAGGAAAATGTGCACAGGTACAACTTCATTTGTAGTATAATGTGAACTGGAGATTTCATTTTGTAGCAGAAGTTCATTTTAACGCAATAAAAGGGTGAAGAAGGCGAAGGCTTAGACGCGGCTGTTATACTTAATAAGTTTACTTGATGTTACAGAACTGCTGGTCATGGGTCACATCTCTGTGTGTTTAACACAATCTGTATTCTGCACAAGCTGCTCTGCAGATGCCTCCATCTACTGATAATAAAATTGCTTAGAAATTTGTCAAAAGTTGGATTTATGCTAGAATCTATTCGAATATTCGGATTCTTGATTCTCCAAATGCACTTCATTCAGTGTAGAAATGTGTAATAAAGGTTTCAGAAGGAACCCTTGGAGGACTGACTATGACAATTTCATGCATTTTGGAATCTATGTGTAGCTTATATTCCAAGTTGCCTTTAGCTAATCCATCGTTTACATGCCTCCAGTACCAACTTTTATTTTGCTACATATACTGTATATATGTAATATGTATATATTCTAATTAAAGCAATTTCACTGATGAAATTTTATTTGGTGCAACTTTGTCATCATAAATGTACTTTGGCCCAAATAGCATATAAGCAACTACCTACTTTTTGGGAGTAACTGCCATTGTAAGGTAAAACTGTAATTTACCGACATCATTGATCTCACAATTCCTCTCTTATTCTTGTATCTTATGATTTTAGTAAACCTAGGCTTCCATCAGCGCCCAGCCAATCTGGAGAAAGATGCCAATGCCCTCTGGAGATGGGAGTGAGCAACACCTCTCTACTAGAGATGAGCGAGCACTAAAATGCTCGGGTGCTCGTTATTTGATACAAACTTTTCCCGATGCTCGAGTGCTCGTCTCGAATAACGAGCCCCATTAAAGTCAATGGGAGACCCGAGCATTTTTTCACTGAAAGAACACATTAACAGAACAGTGCAGAATAACACATTACAGATGTTTTCCTTGTAAGAACACATTGAAATAACACTATTCTTTACATTGCAGGTGTTCACGTGTGTCTTCTGATAAGTTCAGAGATGTGCGCGCACATCTGCAAAGTGAAGAATAGAATAAAAACAGTGAAAAAAGGACCATTTAAGTGCTGAACACATTGAAAGAACACTATTCTTCACATTCCAGATGTTCGTGCACATCTCCTAACTTAGCGGAAGACACACGCGAACACCTGCAAAGTGAAGAATAGTGTTATTTCAATGTGTTCTTACAAGGAAAACATCTGTAAACATGTGTAATGTGTTATTCTTCACTGTAAACACTGTTCTTCACTATCTTTTATTAATTTAATGCTCGATCTCGAGCTGCCGAGATACTCGTCCGAGCAACGAGCCGGTCCAAGTATGCTAATAGTCGACCAAGCAGTATACTCGGACGAGTATACTCACTCATCTCTACTCTCTACATTTACATGTCCTGTAAATCTGGACTGAAGGAGAAACTTTATAGAACACTTGTATTTTGTGTTGTATGTTAAGTGGACAATGGGAAGATTAAGATTGCAATGAGCTGTGCACTTTATAAAAATTGTTGGTCCCCACAATTCAAATTCCTCTTTACTGGTTTAACTTTTGCTGCCTACATACATTACCAAACTTCTTGGGAAAGAAGTAGTGTTATTTCTGCTACCTTTGAGTTTTGTAATTTAAGAAACTTTGGAGGATGTTCAAGCTTGTTGAAATGCTCATTTATACATGTGTGTTGAGAAGATTCACATTTATGAGGATTTCATGGCTGGAGATTGTCCTCTAAATTGTCTCTACAAGGCATTATCAACCTTGGTGGGTAGTTTGGATAACCATGTGCCCCCTGGAAGCCTTTTGGCATTGGGCTGCCGCCTAAAGCACCCATTTTATAATCTGCTACAGTATGTAGATTTGCTTGAGGCACTGATGCTATTTACATTTATTTTTTATATTTTATGTTTGTGGAAAGAATTCTTGATATGACACAGTTGAAGAAACCTAATACTGTGTGTGGATGATCAGGAGTAAAATTTGGCAAAGTTCCATTGTTAGGCTAAATTCAGACGGCCATATGGGGGACATATATACGTGCAGCACCATACCTCTCCTTACCCGTACCATGTCCTATGTTTTCATGGCATATGGCCCAGTGTGCCATATATCCCTATGGAGAGGGGCGGGTTGAGCAGTGCTCACCTCCTCCTCCTCTCCCCGCGCGCCGCCTCCTCTCCCCGTGCACCACGTACCATAGCACGGGGGGGAACAGGCGTCTGAATGTAGCCTTAATCTGTATGTAAGGCCAAGGTTTTCACTCCTCCCATCTCCACCCCAGCATATGCCCGCGTTCCGATGAAGCACTTGGCCATCTGTATGAGGCCTGAGATACATGGAATCACTACAGATTTTAGGGTGATGAAGATTTTCTTCTCCCACTAGGAAAGGAGAAAAATACTACAAAGAAATGTACAGTTTAAGTCAACTTCATAGTTGAAACAGTCCACGTAGTGTATAAAGTAATTTTCTAATATAATTTAGTTTCCAAAATTATTTGGATACGATTTTGCTTAGAGAATGCACTACAGTTCCATATTGAGCACATGGAACCTTTACCCCAGTTTCCTGACTTCCAGCAAGGTGATAAACATTGAATACTAGAAATGATCATACATGGTTGTGAAGCCAGTGTGTTCCTTCAGAGTAGAGCTGAAACCCTAGCTGTGACAATATTATGGATATATAAAGAGTTGCTTCACCTATAATATTGATTGTTATATTGATGTAAAAAAAAAAAAACTTAAATAACATGTTGTACACTTTCTAAGTGTAAAGCAATGTTCATGTCCACTATGTGTCCTGATGGTCACCTTCCGCACAACCATTTCTCTGCATAGTTATCATTTGGCCACTGCAAAACAGTCAATATATGTAAATCAGAACAGTAGCAAGGGTCTCTGTAGTAGCATGACAAATATAACTGAGTAGACCCAGAAGGAGAAGGAGACTGATTTCCCCAAGACCTAAATCCCAGCAGCACAGATTAACAGTAATATCAAGAAGGAAGCAGGGAGGAAAAGAGTGATAAAAAAATTATTTTATGCAAGAAATATCTAAAAATTCTTTATTATAGTGATATTATTTCTGTACTTTTGACATGAAAAGGATTCATGGAATAATCCCTTCAACTGCATTTATTATTGGTAAGTTTCCCTTTGATACTCCTGTGATGTTTTTCTACTTTATTCAGTGGCTGTTACCTGTCTTATTGAAAGATAATATTCGAAAGAATGATCCATAAAAATAGTTTCATTATATAGTTAGAAATAGATAAAGAGTCCTCTACATGAGGTCAGATTCATATAACATCTTGTTATAGGTAGACGTGTTAAAAATTCTAAGACTGTTTTGTTCATCCAAAAATTTTTTCACCTTTGTCTCCAAATGTCATAAAGGAGAAATGTACAACAGAAGTGAAATTCTCCCTGGAAAAGCATTCTGCTCCATAAAAATGAAATGTTCATGGACTGGAGCATTAGATGTGTCATTCGGAAAACAAATGAAAATTGAAAAGTGGTTGAGTCATACAATGCAGGAAAGATATCACAGAGGATAATACCAATGTAATCACAGACAGCTCCGTATACACAAGGGGTCAATTTAATAAAGTCTTCCAAAAGCAAAATTATATCAAAAGAAAAGAAAATATATGCACTATCCAAAAAGACACTTCTTACTATAGGACACACCCCAGATTTAAGCTTACAAAAAAAGGAAAAATATATTTTACACAAATTAAAATATCCCTGTTGGTCGCACTAAAGCACAGAACACAGCACAGCTCTGCATCATCCATACAGTTACACACACAGCTCTGCATCATCCATACAGTTATACACACAGCTCTGCATCATTCATACAGTTATACACACAGCTCTGCTTCATCCATACAGCTACACACACACAGTTCTGCATCATCGATACAGTTAGACACACAGCTCTACATCATTCATACATTTACACACACAGCTCTGTATCATCCATCCAATTACACACACAGCTCTGCATCATCCATACAGTTACACACACAGCCCTGCATCATTCATACAGATACACACATAACCCCCCCCCCCCCGCCCCACACACACACACACACACACACTTCCCCTTCTTCTTATCCCATCCCAGCGCAGCATGGCAGTATCAGACCTGTGCTGATGTAAGAAGCATGTGATCAGTCACATGATTCTGACATCACTGAGGTCCTGTAGGCAGAGGGGGAGAGCAGTATGGATCCTCTCCTCTCGGGGAGATTGGGTGCATCTCCATTTCAGCGGTCAGTAGGGTCTGGCAGTGCTGGATCCTCCTGACCTTTGGTCTATAGGACCCAGGCACTTTTTAGCAAGATTTTTTCTTGCTAAAAAGAGCGTTTTATAGTCCAAAAAATACGATATGGAAAAACATACTGTGTACAAGTAGTCAACATTTTATAGACATTTCCAGAAAATGTTGACTTTTACTGTTGTGAACTATGAGGTATAATTACTTCACCATGATCCACTGGCATTCACCAACCAATAGTATAATTGGAATGAAAGTAAATATCCGTTAAGAAAACATTTATCTGTTTTATGTATTGGTAGCGGTTGACAAAGATTCCCTTCACTGAAGCTTTGCCAGATTTTTTGGGTGAGAAACAAATCAGTCTGAACCTATGTTACTCAGATCATCCAGTAAATTTGTATATAACCCCCTCTAGTTCTTTGAAACACAGATTTTTATTAAATGTTCCTATATCAGCATGATAATAATCAACATTTTTTTCATTTTAAATTTGCGGTGTCTGTTATGTTAATAATAAAAACCTAGAACTGATGTTAAATGAAGGTCTTCCATTTACCCTCCGTTTCCATAGACGTGCGTATATGCAAATACCCTATCCATTACACATCCCTTATTCTGGGTTGGGCGTATCAATGCACAAAAGACGTGGTATAGGTTTGGGGCCTGCAAAATTTATAGATCTGTACCGAATCTATGAATTGATTGGCTTATCTCTACTGCTGACAAACTGTTTGACATGCTCTATTCTTCAAGATGCCAGTCCAAGAGTTCCAAGGTTTCTATCTTATTTTTCGAAGAAAACATCTTCCTCAAATAGCTTTTATGTGAGATTCCCCCGTTTGACATCCTACTCCTCTTGGTTGTCATGGTGGTCATGTTACTTTACTCGGCATGTTTCCAGGGGCATATGCATCCCCTACTCTCACCCTTCTTTGCTCTTAATGGAACTGCCCATTTATTAATATTTAAAGAGACAACTCTTGTCTCTACCAATCAGCATCCTACCAAAGAAAGGTGACTGACAAATATATGCTTGGCAGGTTCTTGTGATTCTTCTGTTTCTTGTGTTCCTGGTAATGGCTTCTTTCTCTTCTAAGCCTCTTTTCTTCATCCCTGACCTTCTCATCCAATGTGTTGATGGAAGACAGCTTATGAGGAATCTTTGCTGTTGGGCCTGACCTATGGCCTGACTTTCATCCTTGCTTAGCTTTGCCTATCCTGACATTGACTTTTTTTTACCAATTCTCTGCCTTACCTCCTGTACCATCCCTAGCCCTTATAATACACTGCTCTACCAGCCACCATGTGAAATAACTGCGATCCTGACTGTTTACCTCCTCTGATGCCTTGTCATATAACCTTACATAGAACACAGAACAAATCTCATTTGAGGATTTCCATTCATCTTAATATAGGAAAGAAAGAAATACATGGGGGCTCATTTACTAAGGGTCCGAACGCCGGACTTCCGTCGGGTTTCCCGAATATTTCTCTTTTGCCCTCAATTGCCCTGGGTTTTTGGTGCATCGGATTGTGGCGCATCGGCACCGGCTTGCATGTGACAGAAATGGGGCGGCAAGGCCGTGGGACAACCCCACGGATTCGGACAAACCCCAGAATTTAAAAAAGGAAATGTGTCGCAAGATCAAGCACTCACATGCACCAGGAAGAAGCCGGTGAACTCTGGCGGACCTCGGCGCAGAAGCGACACATGCAGGAACTCGGACGCACAATCTTAGTGAATCGCGCCGGACCCAAATCCTCATCGGACAACGCACCACGGGATTACGACGGGAGCGGGTAAGTAAATCTGCCCCATGATGTCTAATGGATCCCCCTTTAAATTTCTTTCCCAAAAATTCCCTGCTTTGATATGTTTATGGAATTATATACAGTATTCCTATAATGTTGGTTTAGCCATATCCCAAACTTAAATCTTAATGAATAATCTAGACTCATCTCTCAATTCACTCTCCGAGCACATTGAAAAGATCTCTATAGATTTATACATCTTTTGTCAAACTTTGGGCAGTCTTTCTTTATGACCTGGCTGTGATTAACCTTTTTACTTTTATACAATTAATTCCCTAATGGAAATCGTTCCTCTCATAAGCTAACTGGTTTTTCTGCCTCTCAATTTTATCTCCACATATATTTCAGGATTTTAGTGTTGAAGCTTTATTGTCACTTAGGGCAAAGTCTGATCATTCCATATTTTTATGTTTCAGAATCATTTTCACCTCCTCACTTATTTCTTTTAAATTGCTTTTAATCTTTTACTTTTTGTTTATTTTCATGCACATGTAAGACAGATTTTTCTCTACTCATTAATTTGTTATTGCTAATATTTAAGTTCTTTTCAACAAGGCGTATGTTAATGTTTATACACATGTAATATGGCTGCCTATAAACCACGAGCTCCAGATATGATTGAGGTCAGCAGAATTATTATTGTTAGGCCTATGGCCCTCACACGAGATCTCTAATCTACTAATATGTACACAATTAGTTTTCACAGTGAGAATAGCAGAAGATACCTATTAGACCAGACAGACTGGTTAACATTTCCTTGTTTTTCCAAACCTCACACCAGTACCATACACAATGGATGAGATGATCATCTAAAATGTATGGAGACCTCCTGACTAACCTTTAGACTGTAGATATCAGTAGATAATTTGCCTATCCCTGCTATTCTATCTAACCTCTTCATACATGACTATGCACTTCTCAAGTACATCAAACTTCTGTGAGTTCAAACTGTCCACTTAGGAAGCAACAATTATTGACAATCAATTTCACATGCTGTTGTGCCAATGGAATAGGCATCAGGTGAAATTATTAGCAACCAGCAAGAGTCACTGAATAAAGGAGTGGTTCTGCAGGTGGGGACCGCAGACCACTTCTCAGTACCAATTCTTTCTGTCCAACACGTTGGATAATTTTGAATGTTGGTGGTGCTTCCATATTCGTGGTAGCAAGAGACCCATACAAGTGGCTTAGGTAGTACAGCTAATCCAGGATGGCACTTCAATGCGAGCTGTGGCTGAGCTACCAGGAGAAAGGCCAGTTCACCAGGAGATGTGGAAGAGGTCATAGGGGGGGCAACAACCCAGCAGCGGGACCACTACCACCACCTTTCTGTATGGATCCACAGCAGGAGCACTGCAAAATGACCTCCAGCAGCCATAAGTGTGCATGTGTCTGCACAAACGGTTAGAAACCAACTCCAGGATGGAATGAGGACCCGTTGTCCACAGATTGTGCACAGGGGTTGTGCTCACAAGGGGTTGTGCAACACCTTGCCAGACGCTTGGCAGTTTTTCAAGATGTCCTGGAAATTCCATATAAATCATGGGCTAGTTCTGCATTTTTCAGAGGGACATGAGCTGTCTGTTTCTACTTTTTATTTCCTTATCTTTTATTATAGCAGAATCCTGCAGGTTATACATTATATCCTCTCATGTTCACCATTAGTATATTATTTCAAATCCTATCTCCTCTTTGGTCTGAAAATAGAACTGTATAGTCTACTAAGTATACTATATCCTACCAGTGACATTTATGTGGGGTTTGAAGTATGGAGGATAAAATGTATTTTCTATAGATTGATATAGCAGTAGAGCACATTAAGAATTTATTTCATGGATTTCATATTAATCTTGAAACAAAAACTATATACCACTACATGAAATGATCAGTTCAATGGATTAATGGTACAACCCAATCCATTTCTCTAATATGTTTCACATTACTTCAGAACTAATTTAGTTTGGTTATACTGTCCAAAAACAATAGTTTCTCTTGTAAAGACATTGAAATTCCCCCAACAACTATGTTAATTTTATTAAAAACAGTTCCATTTTAATAATTAAGTTAAATAAGTTGTCAATCAGTTCACTTCTGTCCTATGGACTTTGGTTGACACAGACAGTTGAGGACCAGGGCACAGGACCATTGAATCTGCCCCTTGTTATTCATAACCAAAGAGCACCATCCTCACATTTAACTATAACATCTATTAGTTCTTGTAAGCCATGAAATAAATTAGTGCAGTAAAATAAAATTACAGGACAACCGACTTAAAGTCAACCCTCTAACCAAAACATTACACCTATTTCCTATGGTTGGAAGCTACAGGTTGTGGCCACAGGTACTGAAACCTTCAGCAATCATAAGATATCAGGTACATGAGTGCCCAATCTGAATGGACTTGTGCTGATAATGCATGGCCACTCCATTTAATTTTTATACAACACCAGATATTACAGTTTTGGTATTCCAACAGCGATAAATCGAATGATGATGGCCACATACGTACATATAACTACTATAGAGCTCACCATTTGCTCATAACTAAAGATATTTACTATACTAACAAATGATATACAGATGTGTCCACTCTTAGGCTACATTCACACGACCGCAGGAGGACGTATGTGCAGCCTTAAGCTTGCGGCCATATATACGTCCCCCATGGGCTACCAATGGGCACAAGGAGCGACATGTCCTATCTTTCCCTGTGTTATGGTGCCGTGCATCGCTATGAAGAGGGGAGGGGTCACCACTCCGGCTACGGCCCTGTGGGCATACGTCCATGTGAATCCAGCCCTACCCTAGCTTGAATTTGGTTAAGACTGAATACATTGAGACAAATTGAAACATATTTAATACATGGTCCTTGGAATACCACCACTAGTGGGGAGAGACCTATAGGATAAACATCTTGTGATAGAATATATATAGTAAGCTGCTTTGTATAGAATGTTGTCTTAAGAAGTTGGTAACCTCTTGACACACATATCTGGTCATGTCCAGCGAAGAGCAAAGCTAAGGAAGGACACATCTGCATAAGATGTTCATAAATGCTTCTTGTGTCTTCGAAACGTTAGAAATGTAAGATATATATTTCTTGTTTGTATGACTCTGAGGAATAAACATTGGTCTTTAATATTTTCCAGGGGCTATTTATGTTGACCTAAATCCTTCCATCCAACCTAAATATGTGCACAGGCGTATGTGTTTATTTGGAATTCTTGACGGTACAAATTCCTCTAGATCATAATTTCTTATATTGTCGGCATTACATAAAACCTAGTGTCAGAATTAATTAGGTCTCAATGGGGCTTTTTTACAAACGCTCAAAAGTGACTTATTGTAGAGTAACATGAGGATATCTGACATTTGTGACTTCAAATCAACTAATTTTATGTTATATTTGTTGCTGGTTTTGATATCAATAATCACATTTTCACTTCTCTACCAGACTTATTCATGTGGTACTTAAAAATAAATTCTACAAATAGGGCCACCAAACATTAAACTTGTCTGTGGAATGGAGACCAGAAGAAATATAAAATATATATAAGATATCAAAATTTTCCAATGGAAATCAAAAGCTTAGTGCTGGGCCAAATGTTGGAGATAAAAGTGGACTTATAGTAGTTATAAATGATAACAAAACAGTTTATTCAGAATAAATATACCCGTTTTTTTGTACCAGTCTATGAGCTCTTACTTTTTATATCGTAATAGGATTAGTTTTTGCTGGTATGATATCACAAGATGACATTTCAATATACAGTATTCTCTTGTGTAACAGAATTCTAGTGAAATTTGCATAAACTGTCTGAAATTGTCTTGTGCCAAATTTATTAAGAGTTGTTGACAGTTTTTGGATAGTTTTCGGAGTAGTAAGACAAAAGGGGTGTGACCTCAAAAAAAGAGGGAATGACTTTTCCGGGAAAAAGTGCATGTGCCAAATATAATGCATATGTTCCATAATTTTGATTTATTTAGCTTTCTAGCGCAAATCAAAAGATGGTGCAAAGTATGACTAGATACTACTTATACTTATACCTTATACTACTCCAGATTTTTTTATCCAGCATCAGGCACAGTAAAATAAATCTATAGATAAAGATAAATCTGGTGCAGCAGAAGACTGGTTTAGATGTGTATCAGAATTCCCCACATGGCAACTTTTCAGAATCAAGCTGAGGTCATACATAGAGCATTACATGTAGTCACGCAGGTTACGTACAATAAACTACAGGTTTGTTCTTAAGTTGAATTTATGTTTAAGTTGAAAGAGGTATATTTTTTGATTATACACAGAAAATATAGAACCAAAGTTCAAAAAATGACAAAAAGCTCACCACCCCAAAGAGAGACCGTGCCGACTTGGAAGGAAGCTGAACAAAGATTGAAAACTTTTCCAGCACTCGTTCTTAGGTTACAAAATCCATTTTTTAACCTAAGAACGAGTGGTGGAAAAAGTTTTCTACTTGTGTTCATATTTTGTAAGTGTAACCCTAACATATTTTTTTTTATCCCTGAGACAATGGGGCACATTTACTTACTGGTCCGCTGGAGTTCACAGTATTGTCTGAAGATAAAGCACATTGCCGTAAGATTGTGTGCCCGATACCTGTGTTGCTTCCCCGCTCAGTTCCGACAGAGTTTACCATCTTTTTACAGGAGCATGTAAGTGCATTGTCTTGCAACACAATTGAAAATTAAATCCTGAGCTCAGTCCGAATCAGTCGGATTGTTCGACGGCACCCCTATTTGTGTCGCATGGAAGCCAACGCAGCTGCACCAAAAAATGATCGCATGGGACACAATCCCAGCATAAACACCTGTTAAATACCTGTCCAATCTGTGCAAACTCTGCAGTCCCCAAAAAAGGTGCAAAGTCTGATGAAAGTGAGCAGCGCGATCCTTAGTAATTGAGCCCCAATAAGATTTTTATAATTTTAAATTGTCTTCGGAAAAAGGATTTACAATAAAGTTCCATTTCAGAAACCTTTGATAACTCTTATTTGACCATTGCAGCCTGGGTGCAAAGTTCAGTAAATCACCAGCAACCATTTACCAGAGGTCAAAGTGGTTGGCCTGTATCTAGGGGTCATCTGTAAGTCAAGTGTGCTTAATTTGGGTGCTGCCTGTACTGATAAGGTGTGACATCACAAAACAAAGCAAAGATGAAAAATGAGGAATCAAGAGAATCAGAATTACCATACAGCAAGACTAGATAAATAGGAACCTTTGCAGAGGCCTTTAGTAATAGGGTAATCTGGACCATGTAGTTCCAGGTGAGCTCTGATAGGCTATGAACACAAATGTTGGTTTGCACACTAGTCCTTAAGGAATCCGAGAAAGTCATAGTCCTGCCTTATGGGAACTGACCAAAGAGAAGACAGGAGTCTGACTGAAGACACAGATGATTGGATTTGATTGAGTATGTTGCAGGGGCTTGGAGGAAAGGTAACCTTGTGGCAAGGTCAGGAGTAGAATCCGCAGAATGAATGTGGGGGAAATTTATTAAGACTGGGATTTTAAATGCCCAAAGTGGCGTACGAGTTGAGGAGACTGGCAGAGAGGGGGAACATTGTGCTTTCTCTGCCACAAAACTGGCTAATCCCTTCTTTCCTGCATTATACAGATAATTTTAATTACCACTGTGCAATACTTTGTTTCCCCTTTGGTGGCGCTGCAGGCAAAATGATTCCTGGTGGCTTTCCCAGACATCTGCTGGATACTGGGGGTCCCAGCAGAAGGACGCTTTGTATTCAGGCTAATGTCATGACAAGCTTGTAGTAACTGGAAGGGAAAGCCCCGTTATGGTTTACACAATATGACATTACATAAAAACAAACTGTTTGTATACTCATAGTACAAGTGGGTGTGCATTTGAGTTCTTGGAAACACTATTTCATGAATACACAGCTTGGCATTGATATGACTGGCCTCTCTTCAAAACCTAAAAACTTTCCTAGCATATATAATTGCCACCGGCTAATTTGTGTATGGAAGAACTGCGGAGTGCTTGGTGTTCAGACCTCATTATAATGATTATGTAACATATTAAACCTTACTATAAATGATTTTATATATCAGGTTCATGGTTTGAGCCCATGGATTCCTTATTATTTTTCAGCTATTCCATGGCTTACAGTCATAAATACATAAAATAATAGAAGCGTAAATGGAAAGGCTGGGAATTCCCAAAGGATATTCTGTCAGTTACTATAATCAGGGTATAGTAAAGTTATTGTTTCCCTCACTGTTGACTAAGACTATTGTTTGGGAGGCGAAGCTTTGCCTAAAGCTGTGTTTTTCTATGATTTGCTTTTCCTACCAGTTTCCTTGTATTTAAAAACATATCCTTAACAGCCGGGAGTCTCCTGAATGTGATGACATCTTAAGTAATGTGTTACATACAGTATGTCCTATGTACTGTAAATATCTAGACTTGCCTGGAAGGAAATGGAATAATGTCCGAAAGATTTATCATTGCTCATAATATGTTAATAATTTCTCCATCTGGATTGTATATCTTTTTTATGGAGTTCATTAGATAGTAGGATTACATAAGTATGGAAATCATTACATGAACTATTGAAAATACTTCAATGCTATTTGGGAGTCTAGAACTGCATCATAGATATCACCAATACTTCCTCAAACTGGTGGGTTACAGAAAAACCTAGTGGACCTGCTGGGTTAGAGATTTGATATTACAAGCATTACATTCTATTTCGTGTTAGAAGTGCAAATACACTGGATGTGACTTATTCCTTGCGTTTCGGAGGAGAGTTAATAAACAATTCTTGTGCAATGTGCTCCATAAAATGTAAAAAATTTTAGGACTCTTTTACGAGTTGTAAGTAAATGGGGTGTGATGTACCCTACAGTGGGTCAGACTGTGAGCCAAAAAATTGCCTGTACTCCAAAATGCTTATGGCTTATGCCCTAACCCGAATTATCAAACTAATATACAACATCTAAAGCTTCAAGCATGTTCTTAAAACCCATCTCTGTAGACAAGTCTTTAGACAATCATATTCCCTAACTGCACACAGCTTCAACTCTCTTCAACTAATCCATTCTGTGCACTCTTCCCATCTGGTAGACACTAAATCCCAAGCTTCCATAGAGAACAAAGAAACAGCAGCACTAGTAATCTAAAAAAAATGTTGTAGGGTACACACAGTTTGTCGATCCAGGTCACAGATTGTTAAAGAAGAAGGCTGCAGCACAGCTCAAGATGAGCTGAATATATGCATCTATGTATCCTAGATGAATAATCTAGTGCCTTTATTCACCAATCATGCGATGTTTAAACCCCCAAGCAGTATTTATCAAGCTTGACTTATAGAGATCATAAGGTCTATAAATAAAAGGTGTCTGAAACATAGGCAGTATTACCATATGCTAGACAATCTTAAAATGCAGCAAATTACAGTTCGGACATAGTTCAGAAAGCGTAGCTTTCCACCTCTTTTTTGTTGGCTTAGGCTATGACCAAATAAAATATCAAAACTTTGGCTTGCTCTTTTTCCATGACTCCATGCTATCATTAAGTGCCACCCCATATTTTTAATTGTTGTGTCTGAAATCCTTGATTTGTGTGGGATAATCCATCTATGACCATTTTTGACAGTCTTTAATAGGTTGATAACTCTACCCCATTGATATCAAGACTGACGTGAAATGTCTTGACTTCAAATTAATCCAGTGCATGACAAAGTATAGGCCTCTTCATAGGTCAAGAGCCTCATTACAAATGACTTCAGTAGAAGATTATTGGTATGAAAGTTAGTAAATCTGGTAGAGCCCGATAGCTTTGTCTTTTGCTTACCATCGCCACAGCCCCCCTTTGTAAACTGGTGAATGCGGTGAAAACTATGTGCAAATGGAGTTAAATAAGATACAAACCAACAGTTTGCACCTCTTTCTACAACATAAATGTCCTCAATCTGTCCCCATTAGGGCCACCCTATCTTAAAGGGGTTTGCCCATTAAAGAAAATTCTCAAATTTCAATCCTCTAGTGATGTTTACACAATAAAGATCATTTTAACCCATTACTTTATGATGAGACAGATCAGAGATTATAGATGATGAAATCCAGGAGATGCATAAAACCCACAATAACATTCTCAGCACTGCTATAACAGCCATAACATACGCTGTCAGATTTGCTGTGCCTCCCAACCCCTGCCCTCGTTAAAGACCTTATCTGCCTGTAGCATGTAGCTTTACTCTCCTCATGCTCATGCTTGCCATCAGGAAGTCTCTGTGTGAGCTCATCTTGGAATGCAAGAGTATGGTGCAGAGATCAGCTCAGTGCAGCGTCACACAGGAGAACAATATGTCTTCCTGATCTTAAAGTCAGAAGATTAACGGTCAGATCCTGGGGCAACCGAAATTGTGCACAGGAGAACTGATAGAGACTTGTTGGAATTGTATCTGTGAAATTCTGTGTTTTTGTTAACAGTGAATTACAGAATCTATTATTTTGTTATCCTGAGTATATTTAACCTCTTAACGCTCAGCGTCCGATATATCGGACGCTGAGCGCAGTGACTTAGCGCTCAGCGTCCGATATATCGGACGCTGAGCTGATGCCGGTTCAGCTCAAGATCTGAGCCGAACCGGCATCGGGAAAGACGGGGTGCCGGCTGTGACTGATAGCCGGCACCCCAGTGTAACACCCGCGATCGGAGTTGTCTCCGATCGCGGGTGCTTAACCCGTTAAATGCCGCGGTCAGCGCGACCGCGGCATCTAACATGTATCTGGGGGGTCTTTCCCCCACGATCGGCCCCCCCGAACCGTTTTCGGGGTGCGCCGATCGTTGCTATAGTAACTCTGGGGTCCGATCTGGACCCCAGAGTTACCTGCAAGAATTGCCAGTAAGATGGCGTCTGTGACGTCATCTTACTGGCACAGTGCCAGCCTATGCAAGTGTATAGGCTGACACTGATAATACTCTGCAATACATCAGTATTGCAGAATATTATCATGAAGAAGCAATCAGATGATTGCTTCTTCATGTCCCATGGTGGAAAAAGTGAAAAAGTAAAAAAAAAAGTTATTCAATAAAAAAATAAAGTCATAAATCACTAAAAATGCCCCAAACCCCCAAAACATATAAAGAGACATATAACTCAAAAAAAAAGTCTAAATCATAAGACAAACCCCACATATATAGTATCACCGCGTCCGTAACAACCCGTAGAATAAAAGTAAATCATTATTGAACCTGCACGATAAACGCCGTAAAAAAAAACTGTTATAAACCCTCCAAAAATTATGATTTTTACCTTTTCAATCCCACAAAAAATGCTATAAAATGTGATCAAAAAACCATATGTACTGCGACATGATACTGGTGCAAAGTACAACATGTCCCGCAAAAAACAAGCCATCAACCAGCTCCGTAGCCAAAAAAGTAACAATGTTATGCCACTTGGAAGACGGCAATACATAAATGATAGATTTTTTCCCACATTAGGGTTTTGTTTGACAAATTTAGTAAAACGTAAGAAAATATATTCATGTCTGGTATCCCCGTAATCGTATCAACCCATAGAATAAAGATAACAGGATTATTAGTCTACACGGTGAACACCAAAAAAAAAAGAAGTAAAAAATCCAGTACAGAATTGATGCTTTTCTACTCCTGTCCTCAAAAAAAGTTCCTAAATTTTCAACAATAGGTGATACAAACCCCAAAATGGTAACATTGGAAAAAGCATCTCATCCCGCAAAAAAAATGGCATCACATGGCCCCAATAACGAAAAAGCGAAAATTTTATAGCCTTCAAAAGGGGCCAATGAGGAAACTAAAATCCTGGCAGCTGCAGCGCCCTCCTTCCCTTCTGCACCTCGCTGTGCGCCCATAAAACAAGTCACAGCCACATGTGGGGGGTCTTTGTACTCAGGAGAAATTGCAGAACAAATTGTATGGTGGGTTTTCTCTTTTTATCTTTTGGAAATGTGTAAATTTTAGGGCTAAATGAACGTATAAGGGAACAATATGACCATTCTAAATTTCACCTCCATTTTGATTCAATTACTATGAAGATCTCAAGGGGTTAACAATCTTCGTAAAAGCTGTTTCTGATAGCTTGAGGGGTGCAGATTTGAAAATGGGTAGATTATATAGGGGGTTTTGATGCTAAATATGTAAAATTTCATTCGAAACTGTATTTATCCCCAAAATAGTCAATTCTGAAAATCCGGAAAAGCGATATTCTATTTGCAAGCCGCGTGACATCAAAATAAATTATCCAAACATTTCAGAAATTATGAAAATGTAAAGTAGACAAATGGGAAATGTTATTCAGCAACTTATTTAGGTGGTAAATCGATCTGCCTGAAAACGCAATGATTTTGAATTTCGAAAATGGCAAATTTTTCCAAAAATTTATCATATTTTCTTTTTTTTTGTAAATAAACGCAAAACTTATCTGCCAAAATTTACCACTAAAATGAAGTACAACATGTGGGGAAAAAACTATCTCAGAATCGCTTTGATAAGTAACAGTGTTCAAAAGTTATAACCGTATAAAGAGACGCAGGTCAGAATCCAAAAAATCGGGCTGAGCCTTAAGCTACAAAATGGCTGTGTCCTTAAGGGGTTAAGAACCTTGTTTTCATGGGAATACCTCTTTAATCACTCCAAATCATGATGTCTTTGGACTAGGGCAGGAAACTGAAGTACCATCACAGAATCCAAAAAAGAATCCATGCAGATTTCAACTTAGGATCCCATTCCCGTTACATGTAGTCAAATGCACCAATAATTACTGTATATACTCGAGTATAAGCCAAGTTTTTAAGCACAAAAAAACACGGCTTATACTCGAGTCAATAAAAAAAGATAAAGTTAATAACTCACCTTTCTGGTGCCCCCACAGGTCTACTTTGCAGTCAATTCAGCAGCTACAGCCGCTGACGTTAGCCGCCGACACAATAGCATTGTGTGTGCCGGCAGCTGATGTCAGCGCTGTACACCTTATGGACCTGCGGCTGAAGAACAGACCGCACAGAAGACCTGTGGGGGCGCCAGAAAGTTGAGTTATCTACTTTATTATTTATGGGGCTGGCTGTATACTGGGGGCAAACTGAGGCTGTATAATGGGGGCAAGTTAAGTCTGTATAGTGGGGGCAAACTTAGGCTGTATACTGGGGGCAAACTGAGGCTGGCTATATACTGGGGCAAACTGAGGGCAAACTGAGGCTGGCAGGATACTGGGGGAAAATTGAGTCTGTCTTTATACTGGGAGCAAGGGGATGAATAGCTATACTGGGGTGACCAATGCATTTTCCACCCAAGGCTTATACTCAAGTCAAAATGTTTTTCCATTTTTTTGTGATAAAAGAAGGAACCTTAGGTTATGTTTGGGTCGGTTTATTCTCAAGTATATATATATGGTACATTACACATATTAGTAACATGATGATTACTTTTTGTACACATAATCTTATTTGAATGCTTTTGTAATGTTTAGTTCTTTTATAAAGTAAAACATGAAACACTATATTGTTATTTCCAATTTGGAAAATATTTTTTGGAAAGAAGCCAAGAAATATCCTTTGACGTACCACTTATAATTCTTCCTTCTCCATGATACCATTTTACATGAAATATAATTTATGTGTCTTTATAACCTGCCTTTTCAGCAAATGATATATTTGTTTCCTAACAGTTCACGTCTCCATGCCAGCCAGCAACACTTTCTCTTTTTGACATATTCATTTAAATCGTGTTTGAAAACTCAGGTTATAGCCTCAGCTCGTCTGCAAAATCCAAAGGCACAGTAGGAGTTCATTTAATTCTCTATCTGTATAATGATGTAATACAAAGAACGAATTCTAAAAATGAAGTTTAATTTTCTTAAACGACATTCTGTATAATGGTGATTTCAAGATGACATCCTAGGACAGTGATGGCTAACCTATGGCACTGGTGCCAGAGGTGGCACTCAGAGCCCTTTCTGTGGGCACTCAGGCCATCACCAGAGAGGACTCCAGGTATCTTTCTGCAGTCCCAGACAGACCAGGACTTGCTGTGCACAGAGCTATTTTAAAGTGACAGTGCTACCTGGGACTATTGGTGTGCTCAGGGTGCTTGTATCAATGAAAACTGCGACAGAGAAGGGAGTATAAATCACAAATTACATTTCTGTGTTGGCATGTTGTAGTTTGGGCACTCGGCCTCTAAAAGGTTCGCCATCACTGTCCTAGGATATCGGTATTTCAGCCCACCTTGTCAATTTTTTATCTAAATAAAGAACTTAAAAGAAATTAAGAACTTTATGCATATTTAACCCTAAAATCTTTTGCCATAAATCATCAGTACAGTTTGTAAACATGAAGGATAGTCTGGTTATTGTGCAAATAATATTTGTTATTTTTGCAGTTTTTCCCTTTCCAGACTCTGTCTGAAATTTTTAGTTGTCCCTGATCTGGTGGGTGGAGACTTGGTTGAACTGCACTTCTCCCCTTCTCCCATCCATAGATTTTTACATCATTATATACCTCTGTGACCTTTATCTGAGAAATCACAAGTAAAGAGGGAGCTATAGCCAAGTAGGTGGAGAAAGAAGTACTTTCCTCTCATAAGATGTTACAAAGTTATATATATCTATATACACTCATGTTTTTATTTTTATTTTTTACAGTTTTTAGTGTTTGTGAGCTAAACATTCGAGGCAGGGCACTTCTCTTTACAATCGTCATGGAAACTTTAGCTCAGCCAATTAGAAATGTTCCCAACATTTATGGTCTATGGGCAATAAGCAGTACAAAATCAAAGGATCTATTACTCAATTTTACAATGCCGCCTATGTCTTTACCAAACCTTGTGGCATTGTTGGACAAATTTGCAATAGTACACAGCCCAGCTTGCCCAACTGACTAATACAAATGGTGGTTCTCTAGTTCCTGTATGGGTACAGGTTCTTCTTTAACCTTCCACATTACTAGGTACATTTTGAGATACGGGTAATCTCCCCTCTAATTTTTCTTCCCTCACGCTTCCTTTTTTCTGAGACTTTGGTGCCGTTTGTGCTCTACCTACTCACTAGTTCATTCCTCCTTAAGACTCATGCCAGTTGTTCCACATAAGAGTCTCACCCTCTCAGCACATCCTCACTCCTTTCTATGGTGGAGAGCAAGGGGCCTGATATGCATACAGCATTTTATTGGTGGGGGTAAAGTAATATGTGCAGCTAAATTTATAGAAAAGTATGGTCTCCTCAATCTGAGCATTTTGCTTTGCACCAGATCCTACATTTTGTGCGGTGCCTCTGCCCTGCTCCAACGCTTTCTACTATGACCTCATATAAGTTTACCTGTAAAAATGAGGGTATGTTATTGTTAATGAATTATCTCTTCATTAATGCTAAACTCCTGTTTATGCTCCAGTGGGAGCATGGCCTAGACCAACGAATAGACCAGTGTCCCCAAGAAAATTTCCGCTGTGAGCGATGACAAAATGAAAAGCTTTACTAAGCTATACACATATTCCCCACTAACCCCATTGGGGGTCATTTATCTTTATTTTTCTTCCAGTTTTTTCGGTCTTTTGAGACATTTTCGGGACATTTTGACATGTTCGCAGGACATTTGTTTTTTGTCAGTAAAACACAGTTATCTTCTATTCCAGGTGTGCAAAATGTCACAAATGACATTTATCATTTCAAATTGTCTAAAATTTGTGACATTTTTTGTCACAAAAATCTCCAGACGAATATGTACTATATGTACTATATGTCACTATATGTACTTTTTTTTTAACTGACCAGTTCTTTTGCATTTATTATAGTTACACACCCTTACCTCACCACCCTGGGCTGTATGCTTTCTTTTCCTTCACATGTCACTTCACAGCTCACTGCTGCAGCTTCATCAATCAAAGATGGCTGCCCCCATTCTGCTAAAAGATTACATCTCCTACAGTCTCCCTGGTCAGCACAGCTTCTTCACACAGAGGAATGTGCAGCCACACCCCCAGAGCAGGGAACAAGGAGCTGACTGCACATGCCTGACCTAAGAGCAGAGACAGTATACAGGTAGTTTCTATGGAAACTGTTAGTGTAGCAGGAGTTGGCAGTGCACAGGGATGACTTTGATTTCATGAAAAGGGGGAGATAAGATATAGTGAGTTCAATCTTTGTCACTGGAGAACACCTTTAAGGAAAACTTAGAAAAATGGGACGAAGTGACTTGCTACATTTGTGCAACATTTTGTAACAAATGTCTCAAAAAGAGATCTGAAAAAATCCACCATTCTCACCAAAAAGTGAGAAGAAGCAGACAGAAAAACCACAGGCAAAAACTAGCCAAAACAAACAAGATAAATGACCCCTATTGTGTCTTCCCTATGTTTTTGCACACTGTATCTCTGAATAATCCACATATGGTCATCATTTAGTCATCATTATTGATGATATATCTTGATGGTAGGACTTTGCTGTCTTTGGTGGCCGCACTAATATCTCCTGCTATTTCCCCTCTTGACCCTTGCGTGGGATAAACATGTCCACTAGAGATGAGCAAGTATACTCGTCCGAGCTTGATGCTCGTTCGAGTATTAAGGTACTCGAAACGGCTCGTTGCTCGGACGAGTATTTCCCCTGCTCGAGATCGAGCATTTAATTAAAAAAACACAGTGAAGAACAATGAAGAATAGAATAAAAACATTGAACACAGTGAACACAGAGAACATTTAAGGTGAAAAGACAGTGAAGAACACAGTGAAGAATAGATTACAGATGTTCGGCACATCTGCTTACTTGTCGGAAGATACGCGCGGAGCGGCAGCAGGGAGACATCAAGCGGCAGGAGACATCAAGCACACGGGAACATGGCAGGTGGGGAACATCAAGCAGCACGGGGGAGACTCGGGCAGCACTGGAACATCGGCAGCACGGGGAGACATCGGGCAGCACGGGAGACATCGGCAGCACGGGGGAGACATCGAGCAGCACGCGGGAGACATCGAGCAGCACGCGGAGACATCGGCAGCACGGGGGAGACATCGGGCAGCACGGGGAGACATCGGCAGCACGGGGGAGACATCGGGCAGCGCGGGAGACATCAGGCAGCATGGGGGAGACATCGGGCACGCGCGGGAGACTCGGGCAGCACGGGGAGACATCGGGCAGCGCGGGACGGCAGCGCGGGAGACATCGGGCACACTGGGAGACTCGTGCAGCACGGGGGAGACATCGGGCAGCACGGGGGAGACATCGGGCAGCACGGGGGAGACATCGGGCAGCACGGAGAGACATCGGGCAGCACGGGGAGACTTCAGTGGAAGAAGAGGATCAATCCCGGGACAGCGTATCACCCCGACAAGTAAGCAGATGTGCCAAACATCTGTAATCTATTCTTCACTGTGTTTTTCACTGCGTTTTTCACTTAAATGATCCTGTGTTCACTGTTTTTATTCTATTCTTCACTGTTCTTCACATCTGCTAACTTGTCGGGAGATAATATACGCGCGGAACAGTGAAGAATAGATTGCAGATGTTTGCATACATCTGCTAACTTATCAGAAGACATTCTTTTTCAATTAAATAACACATTTTATTCCTGAACCATGGTCCCTTTGAAAAATGCTCGGGTCTCCCATTGACTTCAATGGGGCTCGTTATTCGAGACGAGCACTCGAGCATCTGGAAAAGTTCGTCTCGAATAACGAGCACCCGAGCATTTTAGTGCTCGCTCATCTCTAATGTCCACCACTTGACCACTGAGGCAAGGGACTGGCAAGCATGTGTTTGATGGACACAACATCAATACTTTCAATACAAAAAGTACAAACCGAGAAGCATCTCGAAAGGAAAGTATGCATGTTCTATTCCTTTTTAACAAAATCTTTCCCCATTTTTATCCCAGATTTAGATTTTTCATTCAATTTTTTTTAAAAAACCCATCTTCATACACACCATTATAGAAACTTGTATTAATAAAAAGATTCTATATCTTCATTTTTGTGACAAATAAAGAGTGTTTATTGGTTGTGACAGAGTGTATGAAGAAGTGGTAGATGGGGTGTATGTTTGCCCAAGATACCTCACTTCTACTTGTTACTAAAAGCAACCAGGATATGTGTCAAATCTTTTGCAGACGTCTCTGCATTGGGTCTTAGTAAAACCCATTTGGGGTCTGTGTTGCTTGAGTGGGGAAGAGAGGGGGCCCCACTCCATCCGGACAGTCTGGGTCTTGGGCTGTCCGTACTATCAGCCTACAGCTGTGCCTGGCTGATATAAGCTGAGCAATGCTGACCCACAGGGTTCACTCTACACCTGGGGAAACAACTGTGAGTTTGTTGTTCTGTATTGTTTGGCAGGCTTTGCAGTAGGCACAATCTCTGGTTGTTAGCAGAGCCTGTGTTGAGTTAGTTGCGAGACGACCTAGGACTTTATTTTGTTTGAACTTTTGTTTGTACTGTTTTTGCTGCCGTTTCTTTGTATCGAAAGAAAAAAATGGTTGTAGACAGTTGCACCAAACGAATTGTGTCATTACTGTGTCTCGAAAAAGTGCCTTTCAACCCCCAGGAGATGACTACCCCGCTACCTTATTCCCTTACATGGTCTAGAAGGACATATTTAGTCCTGCAAAAGTCCATTGATTTAAACGTACCACTTAATTTTCCCTGTGGATATTATTAAAAAGGAAATTGAACTTTTATTGGAAAGTTTTAGATCCCACAAATATTCCAGGTGATTGCTAAATGCTCCAGTAGAAGGACCTTTCATGACAAGTTTATCTCTGGACCATTTTAACGAGTGACACTTTTGAATGTTCAGTGTACCCAAGAAAGTTTCGGAGATAGAAAAACAAAAATGTCTTCCTTGTGGTCACCTGACCTAATACTCGTAACATCTATCGGATTTTTGTTAATTAATGAAAAGTTTTCTTGTGTGCCGAGCTAAAAGCCAATTAGTGCGATGTTGTAAACTCTCCAGAGAAACAGTCTCAACATAACTAAGGCTGTCGTCAGGAATGATGTTCTCTCGCAATCCAATTATTCCTTTGAAATGATTTTTCAATGTAATTGATTATGTTCAAAATTTCTCATTGCGTCGTAGTAATTAAATGTAATTCCAGAAAAAAAATGAAGAGAGTATAATGCAGTAGGGATAGGAGATGGCTTTACCATGGGGATTCTTTCAGGTTTATGCAATAACATTCATTTTGCTCCTTACAATATTAAATATGTCCTCTATTGTATTCCTGCATCTTTGAGTAAACAGTTGGAAAGATGAATATCGCAAAGTGAAAATCTACTTTTGGATAGATTCGTTAGAATAATAAGGTTTGTTCATATTCACAAATATTCTCTATAGAAGCTTTTTTAACCCAGAGTTTTCCCAAAAACCGCAATATCAGTATTAACTTATGTCCTCAGTTTCCATTCTGGTGAACGGACATCCAATTTGTCAATCAATGTACTGTCAAATGCCATCAGTCAGAATTGTAAGACTGGATCCTATACTTCTGTATCAGCTCTTGGAGGGATGAATTATTGCATTTTCCTTATTAATCCTGTTTGATATCAGCATGGTCATACTGCCTGCTACTAAGGGACTTAGATTCAATGGGAGGTTTGAAGAGTTAAAGGACACCTGTCATCAGGTCTGTGTCACTTGTCCTGTCACTACTACCTGTTGGAGCAGCTCATATGGATCCCATCCCAGCCATTATCTAGTTATTTCATACATTAATCGGCTAGTCACATGGTCAGAGGCAGTGATGTCACCCCTGTTCCCCCTTCCCTCTCCTCCCCCTGCTCATGTCTGTGTGTAATGTATAGTAAAGCATTGCTAATGTGTGTGCTGCATCTGCTGACATGCTGCATCCTCCTAATACACAGAGACACAGACATCAGCTACAAGTACCTGACATGTTCTGCTATAACATGTGAGATACAGACATCAGCTACACAAGTACCTGACATGTTCTGCTATATCATGGCTGCAGCCTGGAGCTGTTGTATCTCTCCTATACACACACAGGCTGCAGGGGGTGTGGCCACCAGCAACAGGAAGCACATCATTATACAGCCTCACATCATTATACAGGCTGTGAGTCAAGCACTGGGGGTGTGACTGTACCTCCCACTCATGAATAAGGAGGACCGCTTGAATATGCTAATGCTTCATTGGACATTTCACAGGTCATTTGCATACAGCTTTAGGACCTCATTGCTTAGGTTTTCAGGCATGTAGAGGGACAATGAAGGGATAGAGGCAATGCTTTCTAATGGCAGTTTGTGAAAATATATTTAGTTTAGGGGGGTTATTTTGCATGACGGTTCTCTTTAAGTGGATTTTACAATATGGCATTTTTGGGACTCACGTCTATCTATAAAATAAAATCCCCAGAACCACCACTGACAGTCGAATTCAACAAATTTCCTTGGTATGCATTATTTGTATGATGCGGACAATTCCATGGCAGTCTAAGGCACCTAATATTTCATAAAACCCTGTCACTTTGGGTTTGACAGGTAGATGGAAATCTTAAGGAGGAGCTTTATTTTAGAGATCAGAGTGGATCCTTTGGATATGCCATAAATCTATATATCTATTCATGAGAAAACCTTAATAAACATCCAACCACTTAATATTTATTCTTTACATTCATGTCATAAAAAGGTCAGTGCCCCTATTGACTTTGACTGGAGTTTTCAAAAATGTGATAGTCCAAGCAGTAGGACATACTTATAACTAGTGTTGAGCAGGCTCAAACCACAAAGGTTGGGTTTGTACCAAACTTCGGGTTTGGGTTATCCAGTTTTAAACCCCTTCCATCGGTGCTGGCACTGATCACAGCCATTAGCATTTAAATGTCACTGTTAAAGATACCAGCGGCATTTTAATTACCCACAACCGTGCCTGCTGCAGGTTGTTATTCTTTTCCAAATTTTAAAAGTTGTGGTCAGTAGAGATGAGCTCATCTACTCAGTGATTTGTAGATATGGAACTAATTGGCTAATTATGTTTCTCCACCAAGACCATGGCAAGACAGCGTTTCGGGGGTGACAGATAGGGCAAGCGCAGGGTGTTCCTGCCCCATGCATGTGGACTGGCTTTAGATTCATTAAAACTGGTGCACGGTCTACATGAATCTGGCACGCCCTGCACTGCTGAGGAAGTGTGCACCATTAATTTTTGGCGCACTTTGTTCATGCTGCGGAACTATGGCGCACACAGAATTGTGGCGTACGTCAGTAATAAATGTGGCCCATACTCTGACTAAGCAGTAATGCCCTTCTTTGGGTGCACATTTTTTCTGTCTTTTTGGTCACAGTACAACTGCGACACCAAACTGGCGCAGACACTTTATAAATACATGTACAAGAAGTTTGCATGTCCTTTCTAGTGCAAAGTCAGACAGAAAAATGGTGCAAACACTTTAATAAATGTGGGCCTGTGTTTTAGGGGAATAGAGGGGGTTATATAACAATTTCCAGGACAACTTCAATGTCCTATTAGTTAACACATAAAGAACTATAGCTGTCAATGTCATAAGACACACTACTTTTGGGAACCAGATGTTAGTTACAGTTTTCTATTACCTCCATAGAGAAGACCGGGATGTGACTGCCAATGACATTATTTGTTATTGTGGGTTCTTCTTCAGGTTTCAAGTGGAATAATCATTGTTATTAATATGTTTATCCTTCCAGAATGATCCCTTTCAAGTTTGAGTACAGTAGAGGGCCTCTTTTGAGTGTTTTGGGTCTTTAGTAGAGAAAAAGTTATTTGAAGTGGATAAGTGAGTCAAAGGAAAACACAGCCGAGTCCTGCTGGATTCTGATACCATTTAGTATGTGGCACAGCGGCTGTCTTTATCAGCAGGGCTTGTGAATGGTGAGATAAGCTCGTGAGATTTGCACATTTAGTTTAAAATACAAAGATGAAAAACAAGTGATCGGGTTTCACATTGCTTACAACACACGCTGCCTTTGTCATGGCCCAATCTGGTTTTCATACATCGCGGGCACAGGCGGCAGAATGATAGCGGGGTAATAGCGAATGAGTCATGCTGCAATTACTAGTTTATCTTATTGCAGGAAGAACACATATGTCTTGTTTTTCTATTATCCCAGTGTACAATGTTTGGGCAGCAGTTTGTAGCCTTTGGCATTTCGGCTGCTGGCATGAGCGATCACCTCTACCCTGCATTATATAGATAATATTGGGAGTATTACTATTTTGCTGCACTGTACTATTACCATGTGCTGAGCTATTTTTACATTGATGGCACATAGTTTTTTTAAGAGACTACATTTCTTTAATAAACATGCACGTTCTGTTTAGAAACCTGGGAAAGGAATATGTAAATGAGTTTTCTAAGACAATAAGTAGAAAACTAAAGAAAAGCAACTCCGCATACAGCGTGTACGGACCCTTTAAATGTTTCACTCTTTGTTTCATTGCAGTCAATAGATAAGATCAAATTGTTTTTTTTTTCTTTTTTGCTCATTACGCTACACTCTGCAACCCATCTTGACAGAAAAAACTGAAATGTTGATATTTTTGCAAATTATTAAAAAAGAAAAACTGCAATACCACATGGGCAAAAGTATTCAGACCCTTTGCTGTAATACTGATAATTAACTCACATGCTGTCCATTTCATTCTGATCCTCCTTGAGATGGTACTACTCTTTCATTGGAGTCCAGCTAAGTTTAATTAAACTGATTGGACTCAATTAGGAAAGGCACATGCCTGTCTATATAGGACCTCACAGTTCATAGTAGATGTCAGAGCACGTGAGAATCATGAGATCTATGGAACTGCCCAAGAAGCTCTTTGGCAAAATTATTTGTATCCCTGTAAAATGTGAAATAATGAAAAGTAGGCCATAGTCTACTTAATTCCATGACTCCAATCCGACTTCCACCATAAATCTTTGCACGATAGGAAGATGCGACCTGCAGTTCAGAGCCACAGCCTATGGGGGGGGGGGTTATGCAGGAGAAGCAGATCCAGTGTCACTGTTAAATTTGGGGGAGATTTATCTGAAGTGTCTGAGGTAAAACTGTTCTATTTTCCCATGGAAACCAATCAGAGCTCAGCTATAATTTTGTAAACAGCTGTGGGAAAGTCAAAGCTGAGCTCTGATTGGTTGTCATGAACAACTGTAACAGTTCTGCTCTCAGACACTTCTGATAAATGTCTATATAACTTTTCACTGTGGGTTTCCCACCTACCAACTGGGGCATGAGGAAGCCTGAGGAAGTAAAGACCACCCAGTGCTTGTATGATGATGTGTAGACCATCTTCTGACAGGGTAGTGCTTGCAGTACATACGATGGTTGTACACGATGAAGGATTATAGACAGGGGCATATATGGTATATTTGTGGCTGCAAGTTATGTCTGGGTATATTCTGTTCAATCGGCTACAAGTCTATTGCTCCCTGTAATGCCATAGATTATACTGAGGAGGCCAATCAGCATCCTTCCTCAGTTCCCAAATCTGCAGTTTTTTTAATAAACCAGTCTAAGAAAAATATTTGCATCCAACCATTACGTGCCTCCCCCAATCCCTAATCTCCAAGTTATTGCAGGCGTGGCCTTATGGGTGAATCTGCCCATGAACTATATGGAAGTTTTAGTTCTTATGACCTCTACAAGTGATCCCTACAATGCTGCTCAGTAAGTTACAATGACAGGTGGACAGAGCATGATGGGAGTAGTAGTTTCACAGCAGCCACTGGTCAGATTTTGGGAGTCATGAGTGCCAAAGCTTCTTGGCTTTCAGCATTGGGGGGTCTCTATTAACTAACTTGTATGTTTGCCCCTCATATACCAAAGTCATGTAAAAACACTGCGTTCTGTTCTGTTTATTCAACCTTTTAGTAAAGTTACGTTTGTTATTAACGTATTATAAACGACGGATATTTTAGTCTGTGTGACTCACGTAAGTCACGCTTTATAGAAATGAGTAAAGCGCCAGGAATGTTACCGTTGGTATTTTCTAAATGTTGCTATATTTTTTTTTGCCTAGACCAAGCCTCTATTTAAACATTACCTTATAAAAACGTCTCGTTCATAACCGAAATAGGATGAAGTTCACTTAAAATCTATCACAGATGTGGTTTGTTTGAAGGCCAAAGAGACAGCTATATGGCAGTAACCACTAGGTGGCACACAGTGCCCATCTTTCTTCCAGCCTACCCGCACAAGCCGTCCATTCACATGGTAAATAAAGAGCGGCATTATTAATTTATGCCATTGCATCCACTCTACACCTTATATTTGTTTAGCCAGCTGTTTCCTCCACTCCTCCTTTAACGCCACTGATTGAAGCCTTAAGTACATTTAGGCTCTTTTTTTTCATCCCAAAGAACATTTTGTTGCCTCCAAATGACAAGTTACCTTTTCAAATGAAGCCGTACGTTACAGTAACGAAGCGTGGAGCCGGAATGTCTAATAATTTCTGTGGGATAACAGAAGTTCACTGTAATCTATACATGGCGTCTCATTATAACTAGTCGTTATGTGTAAGTAACCCCCGACCCAATCCCATAAAGGATACACTTCCCAGCTGTCTGCAATGATATCCATAGATTATATATGGGGCATAGATCATCTCCTTTAATCAACAGTATACACTTACAAAAGCTATGCGTCTTCTCTACATAGCACCTAAAGGAAACACATGGATGGGAATGGGCTTGTTGGGTGATTGAAAGTGTAATGAAGTAGGATTTACTGCAAATGAAAAGGATCTATCACTAATATGATTACAGGTAATGGCCTCAGCTCGCTATTTGTTAGGCACTAATATATGAGCAACGCAGAACAATTGTTTGTTGGACATCATGAGACTTACACTGAGCCCCCTTTAAATTATATCTTTATACATTTCTATGAATTACATAGAAAGATTAATTTGGTAGAGAAGTGCAATATGCACCTATGGAGTAGTATAGCATCCACTTCTATATCGGCAGCAGTACAGGGGCTCAGTAGCTAGGGGGCACTATTTTTAATCTCTGGGGCCCTCTGCTCTCTAAATGAGCCACTATGGTGAATAATTCCTGCTTCGATGATAAATCCACGGATCCGAGCCAATGCCATTCCCAAAGTGTCCGACACTTTATAGCCACAAGTATTTTTGCGCAGTTCAGCTCCTAACACTTCGTCATTGTGTACACAGCCCGTCAGCAGGCACCTGCCGCACGTCTCTTCATGACTTTGTGTGTTTTACCTTAACTGACAGCCACACATTTCATTATGGAAATCTTTCCCAATGACTCATGTGTCCCAAGGGGACATTACACAAGGTAAAAGCAGCAAATGACATCATAGATTTCCAGATATGACTATAGTGTTACGCTAAACATCGAGAGATTGACAAGTTTCTACATATTGTAGTCATTTCTAGTGGTTAAAAATCATTAGTGGAGAGATAAATGGAAAGATAGAGAATAGAGATAGATAGATAGATAGATAGATAGATAGATAGATAGATAGATAGACCAATTGCTAGACAATATAAAAAGATAGATAATAGAGAAATAGATAAATAGATAGATGGAGAATGTGTAAAAATAAGAGAGATAGTAGATGAATGGACAGACTGATAGATATATAGTAGATGGATACAGTTGAATAGATAGGACAATAGATAAATACATAGGTCATGGTCATAGATGAGAGAGGTAGAGAGGTAGATGGATACAGTGGATGTATAGATGATGGATTCAGATGAGGAGACATATTGATATGTTAATAGATAAACCCAGTAGATATAAAGATCCAGTACATATATAGATCTGGTGGATTGATAGAAAGATAGATAACAGATAAATACATAGGTGAGGGATGTACAAAGATAAGAGAGAGAAGATAAATAGATAAAAAGATAGGGGTGGAAACAGGTAAGTAGATAGGTATATAAATATATATCTTTCCAATAGATAATGGAAAGATATATAGTCTATCTATCTATCTATCTATCTATCTATCTGATAAGAGAGAGAATAGATGGATGAGCAGACAGGTTTATCGTTACTGTAGATACAGATGAGATAGATAGATCCGATAGATAGATGTGAGAAGGATGGATGGATAGATAGATAGATGTGAGATGGATGGATGGATAGATAGATGTGAGATGGATATATAGATAGATATGAGATGGATGGATGGATATAGATAGATATGAGATGGGTGGATGGATAGATAGATACTGGATACAGATGAGTAGATAGGTGAATATATACTATTTATTATTCCTATCATTACTGTCAGGGATTGAAGAACCTGACAACTCTCTAGCAGTCATGGAAGAAGTGTTATAAAGATGAAGTGTCCTCTCCTGCACATTGTAACAGATGGCAATGAAAGTTCTACTCAAAGCATTTAAGAATCAGAAATCTCCTGTAGTTTCAGCGATCCTCTATTCCCAGCAACAGAACCGGGGAACAATGTGTTTTTTTTGCACCATTTGACACATCATAAAATGTGCATTACAGTGTATTGTTTTACAACACACTTTATCCTCCAGATTAAGTGCTCTATGGTTTCAATTATCTGAAAATTTTATGTTACCAAGAAAATAAATACTGGAGTTTTATGTCACCTTGGATCAATATTGCATTCGCTTTCATAGTTCGACTTTCTTGTGCCAAGATTACACTCCGCGGTCTGTTTGGCTCTATGACATCATATTGGAACACGTACAGACGCACTTTCCACTTAAAATTCCCATATGTACGGGTCCTGCTGTGTATTATTCTAGGGACAGGAATGTAGATTTGTAACATCAGCAGCGATTCAGAGACGTCTGATGTTCACAAACAGAATGTGTATCCCGTGCGGGAACAGCAAACAATTATTTACTGAGGAAATCCAATGCTTGGGGGTTGTACAAGGCCTTGTGGTGGCCTCATAAATTTTTGATTCTGTCATTTAACATTGCAGTTCACATTCCTTTTATATCATGGGATGGCAAAATGTATTTTTATTACCCAAATTTTGTCTCCACCTGACCTACTTTATTAAACACACCCGGCCTGGAGGTAGAAAGGTTAGAAAGTAAAATCATTTGAGATGAGAATTCCTCGGAGAAAACCACAACTTCACCTAATGAATTCCCCTGCAGCTTACAAGCTTCAGATTACTGCAAAGTGCACAAGTTTTACTGGGCCCATAGTTCAAAATGTTCTTAGCAGAGATACTGAGAATACTGAAAATGTAGTCATGGCTAAAGAGTCACAAATCAAAGTGTGATGTATGACCTGTCATGTGAGCCTCTCTCCAGTTACACCACTACATGCATATAGCAGAGCTGAGTTTGTGAGATGTACCAGATGCAGGAGGATTTTCCATAGAGACAAGTCATACTATACCATTGGGTTATGTGAGGTTCTACCAATAAATGTCAGTATTCCAGAGAAATACTGTATAGAAGCAGCAAAGTTTAACGTGACAGCTAGAAAGTTGCAAAAATGTTTTCCTTTTGCCTTTTTCAGCACCAAATCAAATCATAATCTACTTGGGTTTTACTTTGGAGGAATCTTTCAAAATGGCAGCTAGATTCTGCTGTCAATCACTCCAAAGCTATGAAAGGGAACATTTCTACATCCGTGAAAACACAGCATTATAGGTGCTTTTGATGAAAAATTAGTGTTTTGGAGGACTAGAGGGACAATTGGAGTAACATTGATTTCAGACCAAAAAGACCCCAACTGAATATGTAGAAGAATTCTCTGAAGCTTCTATAATTTGAATCTTGGATGACTGGCTCATCTGTAGTATCTACATGTATGTGTATGAATATAGCTATGTCCCTCCTCAGTCCTTATCTGGTTTACAATTACATGTTACTTGGTGTGGTAGCCTGGGGCCCAAGTCTTCTAGGGGGCCCATGGCCACCCACACCACTGACCATATGTTATACTGAGAAGACCTTGACAACGAAATACTCATACATCTGTTTATACTCTCCATTCACAAGTACACATGAGCCATTTCAGGACCTGTGAAGGTGCACAAAAAGGTCCTGAAATGATAGAGTGAAAGCAGGCAGAAGGGATCTTTACCATATCTGTAAATCGGTAAAGTTGAAACCAATCCTATACGGTGGATGCCAATTGCCCCTTATAGATTAAAAAAAAATCCTTCATGATTCCAATAAAGACAAAGTCCCATCTCCAGAAGTCTAGTACAAATAATTCATAGCGTTAACAACACTTCATCAATCTCCATCTGTGTATTACACGTCACTGTATAAAACCACTGGGCTATGACATCCGTCTAATGGCTACTAACTTTCTGATTATGAGTAATTATCATCTAATCAGTCAATTAAGAACAAACATCAATATCTGTTCATGGTAATGTTACAGAGCTGTGTTTGTTATCCGCAGAGCACACCAAGAAAAAGTTTTTAATAGTTTCCAGAAACTTTTGATAAACCTCAAGCATTTTTCTAGTATAGTAATAGCACAAAGAGTGAAATGACAAATTCACCTCTGCTACATGTGTATCTGGTTCTGTCTAATGAGCCATCACCTTTGCAACAGGTAAAACCTACGTGCGGAGAGAAAGTATTAATAGCCAGGATCCATGACCGGAGACATTCAATCCAGTCCCACATTCCCAGTACACCTGACACTGCACCAGGTAAGGTGTCACCTCTCAAACAATGCCCTGGCAGAACTGCGCCTGGCACTGGGAAACCTTCTGCGTAATACTTATAAGAAGTTAAGATTAAAAAAAAAGTTTGTAAAACTTTCTGTGGAATAAGTTATGAAGCTGCTCACCTTGTAAACTTTGCTTGTGACTCCTGACAGTCGCTTTGCGGCTCTGTGGATGACAGAGGTCCTGATCCTGGGCACCAGAGCAAGCTTCTCATCCAGCAGAAAGGGAAAGTAATACGTCATAAAACAAAGTACGCCTCCAAGATGGGTTAATTACAGCCTCAGCATTCAGCGTGTGCTGCTCTCCCTGCCTTAGTGGATGGTGCTGAAGACAGCAGCAACAACAGTGTGGCTTCTGTATGTAACACACCCACCTACTCCACCACCTCCAGCCCAAATTTACAGAGCTCCTTTATGCACCTCTGTGTGATCCTACTTCATATGGGACATGTCAGACATCCATACAGCCAAGAGGTAGTCATTGAGAGCATAACAAGTTCCTATTGTAGAACTGCTGCTTATGTGCAGAACAGTCAGTACTGTATACAGTACAGTATATATAGTGTGCTCAGGGTTAGGGTGACACAGTGGTGGGTGGGGTTGGCAATACATATACGCCACTTGCCAAAATTAGAAGCAGATGGGAAAGTGAAGGGGACTGAAGAGGGAGCAAGGCAAGGACATGCAGAAGGAACAGCCTCACCAGCTCAACCCTCAGAACAAGCTGGTATTATCCAGCCACAGAGCATATTGGGACCATTGATGCCTGCTCTCAGGAAAAGCGTGTTCTTGGATAGGAAATAGCTTCAGATTTCAATAACACAGCCATGTTTGATGAAGGGGAGTCTGTGCACCTCACCTCCAGCCAGGAGGAGGTGGAAAGAGAGCAGAAGAAAAAAGAAAATAGGAAAGGGCGTGCGTGCGGGCGATGGTTGGAAAAATATACTAAGGCAGTGTGAAAGGGCTGCACATACATGTCATGACCTGGAGAGAGGCTGCACATACATGTCATGACCTGGAGAGAGGCTGCACATACATGTCATGACCTGGAGAGGCTGCACAGAGATGTCATGACCTGGAGAGGGGATGCACATACATGTCATGACCTGGAGAAAGGCTGCACATACATGTCATGACCTGGAGAGGCTGCACATATATGTCATGACCTGTAGAGGGGCTGCACATACATGTCATGACCTGGAGAGGCTGCACATACATGTCCATGACCTGTAGGGGGCCTGCACATACATGTCATGACCTGGAGAGGGGCATGCCATACATGTCATGACTGGAGAGGGCTGCACATACATGTCATGACCGAGAGAGCTGCACATACATGTCATGACCGGGAGAGGCCTGCACATACAATTTACCATCTATGACCTGGAGAGGGGCTGCACATACATGTCATGACCTGGAGAGGGGCTGCACACATATATCTCATGACCTGAAAAGAGGCTGCACATACATGTCATGACCTGGAGAGGAGCTGCACATACATGTCATGACCTGGGGAGCGGCTGCACATACATGTCATGACCTGGAGAGGGGCTGCACATACATGTCATGACCTGCAGAAGGGCTGCACATACATGTCATGACCTGGAGAGAGGCTGCACATACATGTCATGACCTGGAGAGAGGTTGCACATACATTGAATGACTTGTAGAGGGACTTTACACACATCCCATGATCTGTAGAGGGGCTGCACATACATGCCATGTCACTTACAAGTCATTCAATGTATGTGCAACCCTCTTCAGGTCATGAATGTTATGTGCAGCCTCTCTCCAGGTCATGAAATGTATGTGCACCCTTCTGCAGGTCATGACAATGTATGTGCAGCCCCCTCCAGGTCAATGACATGTATGTGCAGCCGCTCCCAGGTCATGACATGTATGTGCAGCTCTCTCCAGGTCATGAAATGGATGTGCAGTCTTTTCAGGTCATGAGATATATGTGTGCAGCCCCCTCCAGGTATGACATGTATGTGCAGCCCTTCTCCAGGTCATGACATGTATGTGCAACCCTTCTCCAGGTCATGACATGTATGTGCAGCCTCTCTCCAGGTCATGACATGTATGTGCAGCTCTCTCGGGTCATGACATGTATGTGCAGCCCTCTCCAGGTCATGACATGTATGTGCATCCCCTTCCAGGTCATGACATGTATGTGCAGCCCCCTCTACAGGTCATGACATATATGTGCAGCCTCTCCAGGTCATGACATGTATGTGCAGCGCTTTCTCCAGGTCATGACATTGTAGTGCATCCCCTCTCCAGGTCATGACATCTATGTGCAGCCTCTCCAGGTCATGACATGTTATGTGCAGCCTTTCTCAGGTCATGACATGTATGTGCAGCCTTCCGGTCATGGACATGTATGTGCAGCCCCTCTCCAGGTATGACATGTAGTGCAGCCCCTCTCCAGGTCATGACATGTATGTGCAGCCTCTCTCCAGGTCATGACATGTATGTGCAGCCTCTCTCCAGGTCATAATGTATGTGCAGCCTCTATCCAGGTATGACATATGTGCAGCCCTTTCACACTGCCTTAGTAATTTTTCCACCATCGCCCCACGCACGCCCTTTCCTATTTTCTTTTTTCTTCTGCTCTCTTCCACCTCCTCCTGGCTGGAGGTGAGGTGCACAGACTCCCTTCATCAAACAGGGCGTTGTTATTGAAATCTGAAGCTATTTCCTATCCAAGAACACGTTTCCTGAGAGCAGGCATCAATGGTCCCAATATGCTCTGTGGCTGGATATACCAGCTTGTTCTGAGGGTTGAGCTGGTGAGGCTGTCCTTCTGCATGTCCTTGCCTTGCTCCCTCTTCGTCCCTTCACTTTCCCATCTGCTTCTATTTGGAAGTGGCGTATATGTATTGCCAACCCCACCCACCACTGGTTCACCCTAACCTGAGACACTATATATACTGTACTGTATACAGTACTGACTGTTCTGCACATAAGCAGCAGTTCTACAATAGGAACTTGTTATGCTCTCAATGACTACCTCTTGGCGTATGGATGTCTGACATGTCCCATATGAAGTAGGATCACACAGAGGTGCATAAAGGAGCTCTGTAATTTGGGCTGGAGGTGGTGGAGTAGGTGGGGGGTGTTACATACAGAAGCCAAATGTTGTTGCTGCTGTCTTCAGCACCATCCACTAAGGCAGGAGAGCAGCACACGCTGAATGTGAGGCTGTAATAACCCATCTTGGAGGCGTACTTTGTTTTATGACGTATTACTTCCCTTTCTGCTGGATGAGAAGCTTGCTCTGGTGCCCAGGATCAGGACCTCTGTCATCCCAGAGCCGCAAAAGGACTGTCAGGAGTCACAAGCAAAGTTTACAAGGTGAGCAGCTTCATAACTTATTCCACAGAAAGTTTTACAAACTTTTTTTTTAATCTTAACTTCTTATAAGTATTAGCAGAAAGTTTCCCAGTGCCAGGGCAGTTCTGCCAGGGCATTGTTTGAGAGGTGACACCTTACCTGGGGCAGTGTCAGGTGTACTGGGAATGTGGGACTGGATGAATGTCTCCGTCATGGATCCTGGCTATTAATACTTTCTCTCCGCACGTAGGTTTACCTGTTGCAAAGGTGATGGCTCATTAGACAGAACCAGATACACATGTAGCAGAGGTGAATTTGTCATTTCACCTTTGTGCATTACTATACTAGAAAAATGCTTGAGGTTATCAAAAGTTTCTGGAAACTATTAAAAACTTTTTCTTGGTGTGCTCTGCGGATAACAAACACAGCTCTGTAACATTACCATGAACAGAATTGATGTTTGTTCTTAATTGACTGATTAGATGATAATTACTCATAATCAGAAAGTTAGTAGCCATTAGACGGATGTCTAGCCCAGTGGTTTTATACAGTGACGTGTAATACACAGATGGAGATTGATGAAGTGTGTTAACGCTATGAATTATTTGTACTAGACTTCTGGAGATGGGACTTTGTCTTTATTGGAATCATGAAGGATTTTTAATCTATAAGGGGCAATTGGCATCCACCGTATAGGATGGTTTCAACTTTACCGATTTACAGATATGGTAAAGATCCCTTCTGCCTGCTTTCACTCTATCATTTCAGGACCTTTTTGTGCACCTTCACAGGTCCTGAAATGGCTATGTGTACTGTGAATGGAGAGTAAACAGATGTATGAGTTATTCGTTGTCAAGGTCTTCTCAGTATAACATATGGTCAGTGGTGTGGGTGGCCATGGGCCCCTAGAAGACTTGGGCCCCAGGCTACCACACCAAGTAACATGTAATTGTAAACCAGATAAGGACTGAGGAGGGACATAGCATATTCATACACATACATGTAGAACTACAGATGAGCCAGTCATCCAAGATTCAAATTATAGAAGCTTCAAGAATTTTTACATATTCGTTGGGGTCTTTTTGGTCTGAAATCAATGTTACTCCAATTGTCCTCTAGTCCTCCAAAACACTAATTTTCATCAAAAGCACCCATAATGCTGGTGTTTTCACGGATGTAGAAATGTTCCTTTCATAGCTTTGGAGTGATTGACAGCAGAATCTAGCTGCCATTTTGAAAGATTCCTCCAAAGTAAAACCCAAGTAGATTATGATTTGATTTGGTGCTGAAAAAGGCAAAAGGAAAACATTTTTGCAACTTTCTAGCTGTCACGTTAAACTTTGCTGCTTCTATACAGTATTCTCTGGAAACTGACATTTATGGTAGAACCTCACATAACCCAATGGATATAGTAGACTTGTCTCTATGGAAAATCCTCCTGCATCTGGTACATCTCACAAACTCAGCTCTGTATATGCATGTAGGGGTGTAACTGGAGAGAGGCTCACATGACAGGTCATACATCACACTTTGATTTGTGACTCTTTAGCCATGACTACATTTTCAGTATTCTCAGTATCTCTGCTAAGAACATTTTGAACTATGGGCCCGTAAAACTTGTGCACTTTGCAGTAATCTGAAGCTTGTAAGCGCAGGGGAATTCATAGTGTGAAGTTGTGGTTTTCTCCGAGGAATTCTCATCTCAAATGATTTTACTTTCAACCTTTCTACCTCCAGGCCGGTTGTGTTTAATAAGTAGGTCAGGTGGAGACAAAATTTGGTATAAAAAATACATTTTGCCATCCCCTGATATAAAAGGAATGTGAACTGCAATGTTAATGACAGAATCAAAAATTTATGAGGCCACCACAGGCCTTGTACAACCCCAAGCATGGATTTCCTCAGTAATATTGTTTGCTGTTCCCGCACGGGATACACATTCTGTTTGTGAACATCAGACGTCTCTGAATCGCTGCTGATGTTACAAATCTACATTCCTGTCCCTAGAATAATACACAGCAGGACCCGTACATATGGGAATTTTAAGTGGAAAGTGCGTCTGTACGTGTTTCCAATATGATGTCATAGAGCCAAACAGACCGCGGAGTGTAATCTTGGCACAAGAAGAAAGTGACACTATGAAAGCGAATGCAATATTGATCCAAGGTGACATAAAACTCCAGTATTATTTCTTGGTAACATAAAATTTTCAGATAATTGAAACCATAGAGCACTTAATCTGGAGGATAAAGGTGTTGTACAAACAATACACTTAATGCACATTTAATGTGTGTCAAATGGTGCAAAAAAACACATTGTTCCCCGGTTCTGTTGCTGGGAATAGAGGATCGCTGAAACTACAGGAGATTTCTGATTCTTAAATGCTTTGAGTAGAACTTTCATTGCCATTGTTACAATGTGCAGGGAGGACACTTCATCTTATAACACTTCTTCCATGAATGCGAGAGAGTTAGCAGTTCTTCAATCCCTGACAGGTAATGATAGGAATAATAAATAGTATAATCACCTATCTACTCATCTGATCCAGATCTATCATCATCCACCCATCTCATTCTATCAATCCATCCATCCATCTCATACTATCTATATATCATATCACATCTATCATCCATCCACCATCTCACATCTATCTATCTATCCATCCTCCTTCTCACAATCTACGGATCTATCTATCTATCTGTATCTACAGTAACGATAAACCTGTCTGTCATCTCTATTCTCTCTCTTATCAGATAGATAGATAGATAGATAGATGATAGACTATATATCTTTCCCTTATCTATTGGAAAGAGATATATATTATATACCTATCTACTTACCTGTTTCCACCCCTATCTTTTTATCTATTTATCTTCTCTCTCTTATCTTTGTACATCCCTCACCTATGTATTTATCTGTTATCTATCTTATCAATCCACCAGATCTATAATGTATGGATCTTTATATCTACGGTTTATCTATTAACAATCATAGTCTCCTCATCTGAATCCATCATCTATACATCCACTGATCATCTACCTACTACATCTTCATTATGACCATGACTATGTATTTATCTAGGTCCTATCTATTCAACTGTATCCATCTACTATATATATATCAGTCTGTCCTATCTACTATCTCTCTTATTTTTACACATTCTCCATCTATCTATTTATTATTTCTCTTATCTATCTTTATAATTGTCTAGAATTGGTCTATCTATCTATCTATTATCTATCTACTATTCTATCTATCTATCTATCTCTATCTTTTCCATTATCTCTCCACTAATGATTTTTAACCACTAGAAATGATACTATGTAGAAATTGTCAATCTCTCGATGTTTAGCGTAACACTATAGTCATATCTGGAAATCTATGATGTCATTTGCTGCTTTACCTTGTGTAATGGTCCCTTGGGACACATGAGTCATTGGGAAAGATTTCCATAATGAAATGTGTGGCTGTCAGTTAAGGTAAAACACACAAAGTCATGAAGAGCGTGCGGCAGGTGCCTGCTGACGGGCTGTGTACACAAGACGAAGTGTTAGGGCTGAACTGCGCAAAAAATACTTGTTGCTATAAAGTGTCGGACACTTTGGGAATGGCATTGGCTCGGATCCGTGGATTTATCATCGAAGCAGGAATTATTCACCATAGTGGCTCATTTAGAGAGCAGAGGGCCCCAGAGATTAAAAATAGTGCCCCCTAGCTACTGAGCCCCTGTACTGCTGCCGATATAGAAGTGGATGCTATTACTACCTCATAGGTGCATATTGCACTTCTCACCAAATTAATCTTTCTATGTAATTCATAGAAATGTATAAAGATATAATTTAAAGGGGGCTCAGTGTAAGTCTCATGATGTCCAACAAACAATTGTTCTGCGTTGCTCATAATTAGTGCCTAACAAATAGCGAGCTGAGGCCATACCTGTATCATATTAGGTTAGATCCTTTTCATTTGCAGTAAATCCTACTTCATTACACTTTCAATACCCAACAAGCCCATTCCCATCCATGTGTTTCCTTTAGGTGCTATGTAGAGAGACGCATAGCTTTGTAAGTGTATACTGTTGATTAAAGGAGATGATCTATGCCCCATATAATCTATGGTATCATTGCAGACAGCTGGAAGTGTATCCTTTATGGGATTGGGTCGGGGGGACACATAACGACTAGTTAAGAGCGCCATGATAGATTACAGTGAACTTCTGTTATCCCACAGAAATTATTAGACATTCCGGCTCCACGCTTCGTTACTGTAACGTACGGCTTCATTGAAAGTAACTTGTCATTTGGAGGCAAACAAAATGTTCTTTGGGATGAAAAAAAGAGCCTAAATGTACATTAAGGCTTCAATCAGTGGCGTTTAAGGAGGAGTGGAGGAAACAGCTGGCTAAACAATATAAGTGTGTGTAGAGTGGATGCAATGGGCATAAATTAATAATGCCGCTCTTTATTTACCATGTGAATGGACGGCTTGTGCGGGTAGGCTGGAAGAAAGATGTGGCACTGTGTGCCACCTAGTGGTTACTGCCATATAGCTGTCTCTTTGGCCTTCAAACAACCACATCTGTGATAGATTTTAAGTGAACTTATCCTATTTCGGTTATGAACGAGACGTTTTATAAGGTAATGTTTAAATAGAGGCTTGGTCTAGGCAAAAAAAAATATAGCAAATTTAGAAAATACCAACGGTAACATTCCTGGCGCTTTACTCATTTCTATAAAGAGTGACTACGTGAGTCACACAGACTAAAATATCCGTCGTTATAATACGTTAATAACAACGTAACTTTACTAAAAGGTTGATAAAACAGAACAGAACGCAGGTTGTTTTTACATGACTTGGTATATGAGGGGCAAACATACAAGTAGTTAATAGGACCCCCCATGCTGAAGCCAAGAAGCTTTGGCACTCATGACTCCCAAAATCTGACCAGTGGGCTGTGTGAAACACTACTCCCATCATGCTCTGTCCACCTGTCATTGTAACTTAGAGCAGCATTGTAGGGATCACTGTGTAGAGGTCATAAGAACTAAAACTTCCATATAGTTCATGGCAGATTCCCCATAAGGCACGCCTGCAATAACGTGGAGATTAGGGATGGGGGAGGCACGTATGGTTGGATGCAATATTTTTCTTAGACTGGTTTATTAAAAAAAACTGCAGATTTGGGAACTGAGGAAGGATGCTGATTGGCTCCTCAGTATAATCTATGGCATTACAGGGAGCAATAGACTTGTAGCGATTGAACAGAATATACCCAGACATAACTTGCAGCCACAAATATACCATATATGCCCTGTCTATAATCCTTCATGTGTACAACCATCGTAGTACTGCAAGCACTACCCTGTCAGAGATGGTCTAACACATCAATACAAGCACTGGGTGGTCTTTACTTCTCAGGCTTCCTAGCCCCGTTGGTAGGTGGGAAACCCACAGTGAAAAGTATATGACATTATCAGAAGTGTTGAGAGCAGAACTGTTACAGTTGTTCATGACAACCAATCAGAGCTCAGCTTGACTTCCACAGCTGTTTACAAAATTATGCTGAGCTCTGATTGGTTTCATGGGAAAATAGAAAAGTTTTACCTCAGACATTCAGATAAATCTCCCCCAATTTAACAGTGACTGGATCTGCTTCTCCTGCAAACCCCCCCCCCCATAGGCTGTGGCTCTGAAAATGCAGGTCGCATCTTCCTATCGTGAAAGATTATGGTGGAAGTCGGATGGAGTCATGGAATTAAGTAGACTATGGCTACTTTTCATTATTTCACATTTACAGGGATACAAATAATTTTGCCAAGAGCTTCTTGGGCAGTTCCATAGATCTCATGATTCTCACGTGCTCTGACATCTACTATGAACTGTGAGGTCCTATATAGACAGGCATGTGCCTTTCCTAATTGAGTCCAATCAGTTAATTAAACTTAGCTGGACTCCAATGAAAGAGTAGTACATCTCAGGAGGATCAGAATGAAATGGACAGCATGTGAGTTATATTATCAGTATTACAGCAAAGGGTCTGAATACTTTTGCCATGTGGTATTGCCGTTTTTCTTTTTAATAATTTGCAAAAATATCACATTTCAGTTTTTCTGTCAAGATGGGTTGCAGAGTGTAGCGTAATGAGCAAAAAGAAAAAAAAAACAATTTGACTTATCTATTGACTGCAATGAAACAAAGAGTGAAACATTAAAGGGTCCGACACGCTGTATGCGGAGTTGCTTTTCTTTAGTTTTCTACTTATTGTCTTAGAAAACTCATTACATATTCCTTTCCCAGGTTTCTAAACAGAAGTGCATGTTTATTAAAGAAATGTAGTCTCTTAAAAAAAACTATGTGCCCTCAATGTAACATAGCTCAGCACATGGTAATAGTACAGTGCAGCAAAATAGTAATACTCCAATATTATCTATATAATGCAGGGTAGAGGTGATCGCTCATGCCAGCAGCCGAAATGCCAAGGCTACAAACTGCTGCCCAAACATTGTACACTGGGATAATAGAAAAACAAGACATATGTGTTCTTCCTGCAATAAGATAAACTAGTAATTGCAGCATGACTCATTCGCTATTACCCCGCTATCATTCTGCCGCGTGCCCGCGATGTATGAAAACCAGATTGGGCATGACAAAGGCCGCGTGTGTTGTAAGCAATTGAAACCGATCACTTGTTTTTCATCTTTGTATTTTAAACTAAATGTGCAAATCACGAGCCTTATCTCACCATTCACCAGCCTGCTGATAAAGACAGCCGCTGTGCCACATACTAAATGGTATCAGAATCCAGCAGGACTCGGCTGTGTTTCCTTTGACTCACTTATCCACTTCAAATAACTTTTTCTACTAAAGACCCAAAACACTCAAAAGAGGCCCTCTACTGTACTCAAACTTGAAAGGGATCATTCTGGAAGGATAAACATATTAATAACAATGATATTCCACTTGAAACCTGAAGAAGAAACCCACAATAACAAATAATGTCATTGGCAGTCACATCCCGGTCTTCTCTATGGAGGTAATAGAAAACTGTAACTAACATCTGGTTCCCAAAAGTAGTGTTTATGACATTGACACTATAGTTTTATGTGTTAACTTATAGGAATTGAAGTTGTCCTGGAAATTGTTATATAACCCCCTCTATTCCCCTAAAACACAGGCCCACATTTATTAAAGTGTTGCACATTTTTTGTCTGACTTTGCACTAGAAAGGACATGCAAACTTCTTGTACATGTATTTATAAAGTGTCTGCGCCAGTGTTGTGTCGCAGTTTACTGTGACCAAAAAGACAGAAAAAATGTGCACCCAAAGAAGGGCATTACTGCTTAGTCGAGTATGGGCCACATTATTACTGACGTACGCCACAATTCTGTGTGCGCCATAGTCCGCAGCCATGAACAAAGTGCGCCCAAAATTAATGGTGCACACTTCCTCAGCAGTGCAGGGCGTGCCAATTCATGTAGACCGTGCACCAGTTTTAATGAATCTAAAGCCAGTCCACATGATGGGGCAGGAACACCCTGCGTTGCCCTATCTGTCACCCCGAAACGCTTGTCTTGCCATGGTCTTGGTGGAGAACATAATTAGCCAATTAGTTCCATATCTACAAATCAACTGAGTAGATGAGCTCATCTCTACTGACCACACTTTTAAAATTTGGAAAAGAATAACAACCTGCAGCGGCACGGTTGTGTAAGGTAATTAAAATGCCGCTGGTATCTTTAACAGTGACATTTAAATGCTAATGGCTGTGATCAGTGCCAGAACCGATGGAAGGGTTTAAAACTGGATAACCCAAACCCAGTTTGGTACAAACCCAACCTTGTGGTTTTGAGCCTGAACACTAGTTATAAGTATGTCCTACTGCTTGGACTATCACATTTTTGAAAACTCCAGTCAAAGTCAATAGGGCACGACCTTTTTAGATGAAATGTAAAGAATAAATATTAAGTGGTTGGATGTTTATTAAGGTTTTCTCATGATAATATATAGATTTATGGCATATCCAAAGGATCCACTCTGATCTCTAAATAAAGTCCTCCTTAAGATTTCCATCTACCTGTCAAACCCAAGTGACAGGGTTTTATGATATTAGGTGCCTTAGACTGCCATGGAATTGTCCGCATCATACAAATAATGCATACCAAGGAAATTTGTTGATACGACTGTCAGTGGTGGTTCTGGGGATTTTATTTTATAGATAGACGTGAGTCCCAAAATGCCATATTGTAAAATCCACTTAAAGAGAACCGTCATGCAAAATAACCCCCCTAAACTAAATTATTTCACAAACTGCCATTAGAAAGCATTGCCTCTATCCCTTCATTGTCCCTCTACATGCCTGAAAACCTAAGCAATGAGGTCCTAAAGCTGTATGCAAATGACCTGTGAAATGTCCAATGAAGCATTAGCATATTCAAGCGGTCCTCCTTATTCATGAGTGGGAGGTACAGTCACACCCAGTGTGACTCACAGCCTGTATAATGATGTGGGCTGTATAATGATGTGCTTCCGTTGCTGGTGGGCCAACCCCCTGCAGCCTGTGTGTGTATAGGAGAGATACAAACGTCCAGGGCTGCAGCCATGATATAGCAGAACATGTCAGGTACTTGTGTAGCTGATGTCTGTATCTCACATGTTATAGCAGAACATGTCAGGTACTTGTGCTGATGTCTGGTGTCTCTGTGTATTAGGAGGATGCAGCATGTCAGCAGATGCAGCACACACATTAGCAATGCTTTTACTATACAACACACAGACATGAGCAGGGGGAGGAGAGGAAGGGGGAACAGGGGTGACATCACTCTGGACCATTTGATAGACGATTAATGTATGAATAACTAGATAATGGCTGGATGGGATCATTGACTGTCTCAACAGGTTAGTAGTGAAGGACAAGTGACACAGACCTGATGACAGGTTGTCCTTTAACTCTTCAAACCTCCCATTGAATCTAAGTCCCTTAGTAGCAGGCAGTATGACCATCTGATATCAAACAGGATTAATAAGGAAAATGCATAATTCATCCCTCCAAGAGCTGATACAGAAGTATAGGATCCAGTCTTACAAGTTCTGACTGATGGCAATTTGACAGTACATTGATTGACAAATTGGATGTCGTTCACCAGAATGGAACTGAGGACATAGTTAATACTGTATTGCGGTTTTTTGGGAAAACTCTGGGTTAAAAAAAGCTTCTATAGAGAATATTTGTGAATATGAACAAACCTTATTATTCTAACGAATCTATCCAAAAGTAGATTCACTTTGCGATATTCATCTTTCCAACTGTTTACTCAAAGATGTCAGGAATACAATAGAGGACAATTAATATGTAAGAGCAAAATTGAATGTTATTGCATAAACCTGAAAGAATCCCATGGTAAAGCCATCTCCTATCCCTACTGCATTATACTCTCTTCATTTTTTTTTCTGGAATTACATTTAATTACTACGACGCAATGAGAAATTTTGAACATAATCATTACATTGAAAAATCTTTCAAAGGAATAATTGGATTGCGAGAGAACCATCATTCCTGACGAGCACTTAGTTATGTTGAGACTGTTTCTCTGGAGGTTTACAACATCGCACTAATGGCTTTAGCTCGGCACACAGAAAACTTTCATTAATTAACAAAAATCCGATAGAGTGTACGAGTATTAGGTCAGGTGACCACAAGGAAACATTTTTGTTTTCTATCTCCGAAACTTTCTTGGGTACACTGAAACATTCAAAAGTGTCACTCGTAAAATGGTCCAGAGATAACTTGTCATGAAAGGTCCTTCTACTGGAGCATTTAGCAATCACCTGGAATATTTGTGGGATCTAAAATTTCCAATTAAAAGTTCAATTCCTTTTTAATAATATCACAGAAACATTAGTGGTACGTTTAAATCAATGGACTTTGCAGGACTAAATATGTCCTTCTATGACCATGTAAGGGAATTAAGGGTAGCGGGGGTAGTCATCTCCTGGGGGTTGAAAGGCACTTTTTCGAGACACAGTAATGACCACAATTCGTTTGGTGCAACTGTCTACAACATTTTTTTTCTTTCGATACAAAGAAACGCACAGCAAAAAACAGTACAAACAAAAGTTCAAACAAAAAAAGTCCTAGGTCGCTCGCAACTAACTCAAAACAGGCTCTGCTAACAACCAGAGATTGTGGCCTACTGCAAAAGTCTGCAAACAATACAGAACAAAAACTCACAGTTGTTTCCCAGGTGTAGAGTGAACCCGTGGGTCAGCATTGCTCAGCTTATATCAGCCAGGCACAGCTGTAGGCTGATAGTACGGACAGCCCAAGACCAGACTGTCCGGATGGAGTGGGGCCCCTCTTTCCCCACTCAAGCAACACAGACCCCAAATGTGTTAATAAGACCCAATGCAGAGTCGTGCAAAAGATTTGACACATATCCTGGTTGCTTTAGTAACAAGTAGAAGTGAGGTATTTGGGCAAACATACACCCCATCTACCACTTCTTCATACACTCTGTCACAACCATAAACATCTTTTATTTGTCAACAAAAATGAGATATAGAATCTTTTATATATACAAGTTCTATATGGTGTGTATGAAGATGGGTTTTTTAAAAAAATTGAATGAAAAATCTAAATCTGGGATAAAAATGGGGAAAGATTTGTTAAAAAGGAATAGAACATGCATACTTGCCTTTGAGATGCTTCTTTTTGTACTTTTGTATGAAAGTATTGAGTTGTGTCCATCAAACACATGCTGCCAGTCCTTGCCTCAGTGGTCAAGGGTGGACATTAGAGATGAGCGAGCACTAAAATGCTCGGGTGCTGTTATTCGAGACGAACTTTTCCAGATGCTCGACGTGCTCGTCTCGAATAACGCGCCCCATTGAAGTCAATGGGAGACCCGAGCATTTTTCAAAAGGGACCATGGTTCAGGAATAAAATGTGTTATTTAATTGAAAAAGAATGTCTTTGATTAAGTTAGCGGATGTATGCAAACTCTGCAATCTATTCTTAACTGTTCCGCGCGTTATATATACTCCGACAAGTTATAGATGGTGAAGAACAAGAAGAAAGAATAAAACAGAACAGGATCATTTTAAGTGAAACCAGTGAAAAACACAGTGAAGAATAGATTACAGATGTTTGCACATCTGACTTACTTGTCGGGGTGATACGCTTGTCCCGGGAATCCGCTCCTCTCTTCCACGAAGTCTCCCCTGCGCCCGATGTCTCCAATGCTGCCGATGTCTCCCCCATGCTGCCCGCATGCCTCGTCCCCCAGGCTGCCCGATGTCTCCCCCGTGCTAGCCGATGTCTCCCCCTGCTGCCGAGTCTCCCGTGTGCCCGATGTCTCCCCCTACCGTCCCGCGCTGCCCGATGTCTCCCCGTGCTCCCGAGTCTCCCCGCGATGCCCGAGTCTCCCCCATGCTGCCTGATGTCTCCCGCGCTGCCCGATGTCTCCCCCGCTGCTGCCCGATGTCTCCCCGTGCTGCCCGATGTCTCCCCGGCTGCCGATGTCTTGCCGCGTGTGCTGCGATGTCTCCCGCGTGCTGCTCGATTGTCTCCCCCGTGCTGCCGATGTCTCCCGTGCTGCCCGATGTCTCCCCGTGCTGCCGATGTTACCAGTGCTGCCCCGATGTCTCCCCCGTGCTGCTTGAGTGCTCCCCACCCTGCCATGTATTCCCGTTGTGCTTGATGTCTCCTGCGGCTTGATGTCTCCCTGCTGCCGCTCCGCGGCGTATCTTCCGACAAGTAAGCAGAGTGCCGAACACTGTAATCTATTCTTCACTGTGTTCTTACTGTCTTTTCACTAAATGCACTGTGTTCACTGTGTTCAATGTTTTTATTTATCTTCATTGTTCTTCATGGTTTTTTAATTAATGCTCGACTCGAGCAGGGGAAATACTCGTCCGAGCAACGAGCCGTTTCGAGTACCTTAATTATCGAACGAGATCAAGCTCGGACGAGTATACTTGCGCTCATCCTAGTGGACATGTTTATCCCACGCAAGGGTCAAGAGGGGAAATAGCAGGAGATATTAGTGCGGCCCACCAAAGACAGCAAAGTCTACCATCAAGATATATCATCAATAATGATGATAAATGATGACCATATGGGATTATTCAGAGATACAGTGTGCAAAACAAGGGAGGACAAATAGGGGTCATTATCTTGTTGTTTTGGCTAGTTTTTGCTGTGGTTTTCTGTTGCTTCTTCTCACTTTTGGTGAGAATGGTGGATTTTTCGAGTCTCTTTTTGAGACATTTGTTAACAAAATGTGCAAAAATGTAGCAAGTCACTTCGTCCATTTTTCTAAGTTTTCCTTAAAGGTGTTTCCAGTGACAAAGATTGAACTCACTAATTTATCTCCCCCTTTTCATGAAATCAAAAGTCATCCTGTGCACTGCAAACTCCGCTACACTAACAGTTTCCAAGAAACTACCTGTATACTGTCTCTGTCTTAGGTCAGGCATGTGCAGTTCAGCTCCTTGTTCCCGCTCTGGGGGTTGTGGCTGCACATTCTCTGTGTGAAGAAGCTGTGCTGACCAGGGAGACGTGTGGAGATGTAATCTTTTAGCAGAATGGGGGGAGCCACTTTGATTGATGAAGTTGCAGCAGGAGCTGTGTGATAGGACATGTGAAGGAAAAGAAAGATACAGCCAGGGTGGTGAGGTAAGGGTGTGTAACATAATAAATGCAAAAGAACTGGTCAGTAAAAAAAAAGTACATATTGACATATAGTACATAGTACATATTCGTCTGGAGATTTTTGTGACAAAAAAGTCACAATTTTAGACAATTTAAATGATAAATGTCATTGTGACATTTTGCCACACGGAATAGATACGATAACGTGTTTTATTACTGACAAAAAACAAATGCCTGCTGCAACATGTCAAAATGTCCCCGAAAATGTTCCAAAAGACCGAAAAACTGAACGGAAGAAAAATAAAGATAAATGACCCCCAATGGGGTTAGTGGGGAATATGTGTTGGATAGCTAAGTACAGCTTTTCATTTTTCATCTGCTCACAGCGGAAATTTTCTTGGGACAACTGGTCTATTTCGTGGTTAGGCCATGCTGCCCACTGGAGCATAAACAGGAGTTTGAGCATTCAATGAAGAGAAAATAACTTCATTAACAACAAACATAACCCTCATTTTTACAGGTAACCTATATATGAGTCATAGTAGAAGCGTGTGCGATCAGAGTCAGAGGAACCGCACAAAATTAGGATCTGGTGGCCAAAGCAATGCTCAGATTGAGGAGGACCAACTTTTCTATAAATTGCTGCACATATTATTTACCAAACCCCCACCAATAAAGCTGTAATGCATAGCAGCGCCCCTGTGCTCTCCACCCTAAAAGGAGTGAGGATGATGTGCTGAGAGGGTGAGACTCTTATGTGGAACAACGGCATGAGTCTGAGATGGGAATGAGTAATTGAACTAGTGAGTAGGTAGAGCCACAACGGCACCCACAAGTCTCAGAAAAAAGGTAAGTCAGTGAGGGACAAAAATTAGAGGGGAGATTACCCGTATCTCAAATGTACCTAGTAAGGTGCAGGGTTAAAGAAGTAACCTTACCCATTACAGAACTAGAGAACCACCATTTGTATTGTCAGTTGGCAAGCTATGCGTGTTGTGTAACTATTGCAAAATGTTGTCCAACAATGCCACAAGTTTGGTGTCAAGACATAGGCGGCAGTGTAAAAATTGAGTAGAGATCCTTTTATTTTGTACTGCTTATTGCCCATAGACATAATTGTGGGAACAACATTTCTTTTCAATTGGCTGACTAAAGTTTCCATGACGATGTAATAGAGAAGTGCACCTGCCTCGAATGTTTAGCTCACAAACACTAAAAAACTGTAAAAAATTAAAATAAAAAATGAGTGTAGGATAGATATATAATAACTTTGTAACATCTTATAGAGGAAAGTATCATCTTTCTCCACCTACTTGGCTATAGCTCCCTCTTACCTTGTGATATTCAGATATAAGAGTCCGCAGAGGTTATAATGATGAAAAATCTATGATGGGAGAAGGTGGAGAAGTGCAGTTCAACCAAGTCTCCACCCACCAGACCAGGGACAACTAACAATTTCAAACAGAGTCTGGAAAGGGAAAAACTGCAAAAATAACAATATTATTGCGACAATAAACCAGGACTATCCTTCATGTTTACAAACTGTAACCTGATGATGTTATGGCAAAGATTTTCGGGTTAAATATCATAAAGTTCTTAATTTCTTTTAAGTGCCTTATTTAGTATAACAATTGACAGGTGGGAAATACCGATATCCTAGGCAGTGATGGCGAACCTTTTGAGGCCGAGTTGCCCCAACATACAACATGCCACACAGAATGTATTTTGATGATTTATACTCCCTTATCTGTGCGCAGTTTTTCATTGAAACAAGCCACCTGAGCCAACCAATAGTCCCAGTGAGCCACTGTCACGTTTAAAATTTAATCTCTGTGCAAGCAAGTCACTGTCTGTATGGGACTGCAGAAGATAACCTGGAGTCCTCTACTGTTGATGGATGAGTGCACCACAGAAAGGGCTCTGAGTGCCACCTCTGGCACCATGTCCATAGGTTTAGCCATCACTGTCCTTAGGATGTCATCTTGCAATCACATTTACCGAAATGTCGTTTAAGAAATAAAACTTCATTTTAGAATTCGTTCTTTGTTATTACATCATATAAGATTAGAGAATTACAATGAACTCCTACTGTGCCTTTGGAATAAAGTGTCAGACGAGCTGAGGGTATTAACCTAGTTTTCAACACGATTAAATGAATATTCAAACAGACGAAAGTGTTGATGGCTGGCATTGGAGCATAGTGAACTGGTAGGAAACAAATATTATCATTTGCTGAAACAGGGCAGGTTATAAAGACAACTAAAATCTATATTTCTGTAATGGTCAATCTGGAGAAAGGAAGGAGATTATAAGGGTACTTCAAGGAATATTTCTTGGCTTCTCTTTCCAAAAATATTTTCCCAAGTTGGACAATAACAAAAGTAGTTGTCATGTTTTACTTTAAAAAGAATCTAAACATTACAAAAAGCATTCAAATAAGATTATGTGTTACAAAAAGTTAATCATCATGTTACGCAATATGTGTATGTACCAATTATATACTTGAATAACAGCCCCCAAACATAACCTAAGGTTTCCCCTTCGTTTACACAAAAAAATGGAAAAAACATTTTTGACTTGAGTATAAGCCTTGTGGGTGGAAATAGCATGGGTCCACCCGGATATCGCTCTATTCATCCCCTTTGTTTTTTGCTCCCAGTTATAAAGACAGACTCAATTTCCCCCATATCCTGCCAGCCTCAGATTTGCCCTCAGGTTTCCCCAGTAGTATAGCCAGCCTCAGTTTGGCCCCCGTAAATCACAGCCTAAGTTTGCCCCACTATACAGACTTAACTTCCCCCATTATCAGCCTGCAGTTTTGCCCCCAGTATACTCCAGCCCCATAAATAATAAAGGAGATACTCTCAACTTTCTGGCGCCCCCACAGGGCTGTCTGTGCGGTCTGTTCTTCAGCCGCAGGTCCATCAATTGTACAGCGACTGACATCATCTGCGGCACACACATCTATTGTGTCGGCGCTAACGTCAGAGGCTGTAGCATGCTGATTGACTGCAAAGTAGACCTGTGGGGCACCAGAAGGTGAGTTATTAACTTTATCGTTTTTTATTGATCGAGTACAGCCGGTGTTTTTTTGTGCTTAAAAAAACTGGCATTTATACATCGAGTATATACATAGTATATTGGTTGCATTGACTACATGTAACGGGAATGGGATCCTAAGTGTGGAAATCGGCATGGATTCTTTTTTGGATTCTGTGGATGGTACGTCAGTTCCTCTCCCTAGTCCCAAAGACTACATGATTTTGAGTGATAAGAGGTATTCCGCATGAAACACAGGTCTAAACCCCTCTTAAGGACACAGCCATTTTGTAGCTTAAGGCTCAGCCCAGTTTTGGTTGGATTCGACCGGTTCTCTCTTTTACGGTTATAACTTTTGAACCACTGTTATTAGTATCAAAGCGATTCTGAGATGAGTTTTTCCCCCATGTTGTAATTCATTTAGTGGAAATTTTGGCAGATAAGTGTTTGCGTTTATTCAAAAAAAAGAAATATGATAAATTTTTGGAAAAATTTGCCATTTTTTCGAAATTCAAAATCATTGCGTTTTCAGGCAGATCGATTTACCACCTAAATAAGTTGCTGAATAACATTCCCATTTGTCGCACTTTAACCATTTTCATAATTTCTGAGTTTTGTTAGATATTTTTTGATTTGTACCACGCGGCTTGCAACATAAAATGCGCTTTCGCGGAGTTTCAGAATTGACTATTTTGGGGATACATAAGTTTCGAATGAAATATAATGTTACATTTAGCATAAAACCCCTCTATAAAATCTACCCATTTTCAAATCTGCACCCCTCAAGCTATCGAGAAACGCTTTATGCGAAAGAAGAGTTTTAACCATTGAGATCTTCATAGTAATTGAATTCAAAAAAATGGAGGTGAAATTTAGACTGGTCATATTGTTCCCTTATAGCTTCATTTAGCCCTAAAATGTTACACATTTCAAAAGTTAAAAGAGAGAAACCCCCCATACAAGGTTCTGCTGCATTTCTCCCTGATCAAAGACCCCCCAATGTGGCTGTGACTTGTTTTATGGGCGCGCACAGCGAGGTGCAGAGGGAAGGAGGGCGCTGCAGCTGCCAGATTTTAGTCCCTCCTCATGGCCCTTTTGACGGCTAGAAAATTTCGCTTTTTCGTTTATTGGGGCCAGTGATGCCATTTTTTTTGGCGATGAGATGCTTTTTCCAGTTAACCAGTTTTGGGTTTGTATCACCTATTGTTAAAATTTAGGAACTTTTTTTGAGACAGGATAAAGAAAAGCATCAATTCTGGTACGTGATTTTTTTTACTTTTTTTTTTTTGGTGTTTCACCGTGTGTAGAAATAATCCTGTTACTCTCTTTAGTTCTTGGGTTGATAACGATTACGGGGATACCCAGACATGAAATAAAATAATTTCTTACGTTTTACTAAATTTGTCACAACAAAAACCACTAATGTGGCAAAAATCTATCATTTAGTGTATTGCCGTTTCCAAGTGGCTAACATTGTTACTTTTTGGCTACGGAGCTGGTTGAAGGCCCCTTGTTTTTTTTGCGGGACATGTTGCTTGCACCAGTATCAGTGCGCATACATATGGTTTTTTGATCACATTTATAGCATTTTTGTGGGATTGAAAAAGGTAAAATCATAATTTTTGGGGGAGGTCTTATAAACAGTTTTTTTTGTACGCGTTTATCGTCAGGTTCAATAATGATTTCTTTTATCTACGGGTTGTTACGGAACGCGGTGACTAGATATGTGGGGTTTGTCTTATGTTAGACTTTTTTTTGAGTTATATGTCCTCCTTTAATATGTGTTGGGGGTTTGGGGCAGTTTAGGATTTCAGTACTTTATTTTTTATGACAACACTTTTTTTTTTACTTTTTCACTGTTTCCCCCATGGGACATAAAGCAAAGGAAAGAGAATTGATTGCTTCTTACATGATAACCTTCTGACAATACTGATGTATTGGAGTTATATCAGTGTCCCTATACCCTTGCATAGGCTGCACTGTGCCAGTAAGATGACGTCAAGATGCCATCTCTGGCAATTCTTGCAGTAACTCTGGGCACAGATCGGACCCCAGAGTTACTATGAACACCGTCGTCGACCCCGAAACGGTACGGGGTGCGACGCCGATCGTGGGGGGAAAGAACCCCCCAGATACCTTTGATTGCCGGTTCGCGCTGACCGCGGATTAACGGGTTTAAGTCACCCGATCGGAGACAACTCCGGTATCGCGGTGTGTTTACACTGGGTGCGGCTATCAGTCACAGCCGGCACCCGTCTTTCCCGCATGCGTCGGCTAAATCTTGAGCTGAACCGGCATCAGCAGAGCGTCCGATATATCGTACGCTGAGCGCTAAGTAACTGCCTCAGACGTCCGATATATCGGACGCTGAGACGTTAAGAGGTTGCAATATACTCAGTAACAAAAATAATAGATCTGTAATTCACTGTATAACAAAAACACAGAATTTCACAGTTACAATTCCAACAATCTCTATCAGTTCTCCTGTGCCAATTTCGGTTGCCCAGATCTGACCGTTAATCTTCGGACTTTAACTCATGAAGACATATTGTTCTCCTGGGTGTACGCTGCACTGAGCTGAATCTCTGCACCATACTCTTTGCCTTGCCAAATGAGCTCACACAGAAACTTCCTGTATGGCAAGGCATGAGCATGAGGAGAGTAAAGCTACATGTTACAGGCAGATAAGGTTTACGAGGGCAGGTTGGGATGCACGCAAATCTGACAGCGTATGGTTTGGCTGTTAGCAGTTGCTGAGAATGTTATTGTGGGTTTTTTATAGCACTCTCCTGGATTTCATCATCTATAATCTCTGATTCGTCTCATCATAAAGTACATGGGTTAACATGAATCGTTATTGTGTAACATCACTAGGATGACATTTGAGAATTTTTCTTTAAATGGGCAAACCCTTTATATAGGGTGTCCTATAGGAGTGACAGATTGAGACATTTCTGTGTAGAAAGAGGTGCAACTGTTGTTGGTATCTTATTTACTCTCATTTTGCACATAGTTTTCAACAGCTTCACCAGTTTACAAAGGGGGGCGTGCGATGGTAAGCAAAAGACAAAGCTATCGGCTCTACCAATTTCTAACTTTTCATACCAATAATCTTCTACTAAAGTCATTTTGTCATGAGGCTCTCCTATGAAGAGGCCTATACTCTTTGTCATGCAACTGGAATTAATGTTGAAGTCAAACATTTCACGTCAGTCTTGATATCAATGGGTTGGTAGAAGTTATCAACCTATTAAGACTGTCAAACATGGTCAGAGATGGAAGTTTATCCCACAAAAATCAAGGATTTCAGACACAACAATTTAAAAATATGGGTGTGCACTTAATGATAGCAATGGAGTACATGAAAAAAGAGCAAGCCAAAAGTTTTGAATATTTTATTGGTCATACGCCTAAGCAACACAAAACAGAGTTGCAGCTACGCTTTCTGAACTATGGTCCGCAACTGTAATTTGCTGCTTTTAAGATTGTCTAGCATTAGTAATACTGCCTATGTTATCAGACACCTTTTATTTATAGACCTCTAGATCTCTATAAAGTTCAAGCTTGATAAATCTGCTTGTGGGGTTTTAAACATCGCAGATTGGTGAATAAAGGCCAGATTATTCATCTAGGATACATAGATGCATACTTCCGCTCATCTTGGCTTGGCTGCAGCTCTTCTTCTTTAACTTATCTGTGACCTGGTCGACAAACTGGTGTGTACCCACAACATTTTTTTTAGATTACTAGTGCTGCTGTTTTCTTTTGTTCTCTATGGAAGCTGGGATGTTTTAGGGTCTACCATTGGGAAGGTGACACGAATGTGACTAGATTGAAGAAGTTGAAGCTGTGTGGCATTAGGGAATATGTTGTCTAGACTGTCTAAGTAGATGGTTGTTTTAAGAAACTTGAAGCTTTAACTGTTGTATATTAGTTGATATTCGGTTCGTGGGCATAAGCCATAGGCATTTTTGGAGTACAGGCAATTTTTGGCTCACAGTCTGACCACTGTAGGGTACCACACACCCCCACTTACTTACAAACTGTAAAAGAGTCCTAAAATTTTTTACATTTTATGGAAGCACATTGCACAAGAATTGAATTTTATTACTCTCCTTCCGAAACGCACAGGAATAAGTCAATCCAGTGTCATTTGCACTTCTAACACGACAATAGAATGTAATGCTGTAATATCAAATTCCCCCACCCTTAAACCAGCAGGTCCACTAGGTTTTTCTGTACCCACCCCCCCAGTTTGAGGAAGTATTGGTGATATCACTGATGCAGTTGCTAGACTCCCAAAAGCATTAAGTATTTTCATAGTTCCATGTACTGAATTTCCATCCTTATGTAATCCTAACTATCTAATGAACTCATAAAAAGAATACAATCAGATGGAGGAACAAATTATTAACATATTAGAGCAATGAGAAATCTTCGGACTTATTCCATTTCCTTACCCAGGCAAGTCAGATATTTACAGTACATAGGACATACGATGTAAACACATTACTTAATGTTCATCACATTTCAGAGACTCCCGTCTGTTAAGGATTTATGTTTTATACAAGAAGAGGAAATCGGTAGGAAAAGCAATCATAGAAAACACAGCTTTAGGCCAAAGCTTCGCCTCAAAACAATCGTCGTAGTAAAAGTGAGGGAAAACAATTAACTTGGACTATCCCGGATTAGTAATGACAGAATATCCTTTGGGAATTCCAGCTTTCCATTACGCTTCTATTATTTATGCTATTATGACTGTTAAGCCATGGACTAGCTGAAAAATAATAAGGAATCCATGGGCTCAAACCATGAACCTGATATATAAAATCATTTATAGTAAGGTTTAATATGTTTAATAATCAGATAATGAGGGTCTGAACACCAGCAATCCGCAGTTCTCCATACACAATTAGCCGGTGGCAATTATATATTAGGAAAGTTGAGGTTTGAAGAGAGGCCAGTCATTCAATGCCACTGTGTATTCATGAAATCAGGTTTCAAGAACTCCAATGCACACCCACTTGACTATGAGTATACAAACAGTTTGTTTTTAGGTAATGTCATTATTGTTGTAACCCATAAGGGGCTTCCTTCCAGGTTACTAAAAGCTTGTCATGACATAGCCTGAATACAAACCGTCTTCTGCTGGGAACCCCGTATCCAGACAGATGTCTGGAAAGCCACCAGGAATCATTTTGCTGCAGCGCCACCAAAGGGGAGAACAAAGTATTGCACAGCAGTGGTAATTAAAAATTATCTGAAATGCAGGAAGAAAGGGATAGCCAGTTTTGTGGGCAGAGAAGCACAATGTTCCCTCTCTGCAGTTCCTAACTAGTACGCCACTTTGGGCATTTTAAAATCCAAGTATAATAAATTTCCCCACATGCATTCTTCGGATTCTACTCCGACCTTGCACCAAGGTTACCTTCCTCCAGCCCTGCACATAATCAATCAAATCCAATTCATCTGTGTCTTCAGTCCGACTCCGTCTTATCTTGGTTCGTTCCAATAATGGCAGGAAGATGTTGTCTCGGAATGCCTTAAGGACTAGGGTGCAAACACACATTTGTGTGCATAGCCTATCAGAGCTACAACTGTGTACCTCACAATGAAAGCTGGTTGTAAAAGTTTACACACATCCCATGATCTGTAGAGGGGCTGCACATACATGCCATTACCTGGAGAGGGGCTGCACATACATGTCATGACCTGGAGAGGGGCTGCTTTTACAACCAGCTTTCATTGTGAGGTACACAGTTGTAGCTCTGATAGGCTATGCACACAAATGTGTGTTTGCACCCTAGTCCTTAAGGCATTCCGAGACAACATCTTCCTGCCATTATTGGAACGAACCAAGATAAGACGGAGTCGGACTGAAGACACAGATGAATTGGATTTGATTGATTATGTGCAGGGCTGGAGGAAGGTAACCTTGGTGCAAGGTCGGAGTAGAATCCGAAGAATGCATGTGGGGAAATTTATTATACTTGGATTTTAAAATGCCCAAAGTGGCGTACTAGTTAGGAACTGCAGAGAGGGAACATTGTGCTTCTCTGCCCACAAAACTGGCTATCCCTTTCTTCCTGCATTTCAGATAATTTTTAATTACCACTGCTGTGCAATACTTTGTTCTCCCCTTTGGTGGCGCTGCAGCAAAATGATTCCTGGTGGCTTTCCAGACATCTGTCTGGATACGGGGTTCCCAGCAGAAGACGGTTTGTATTCAGGCTATGTCATGACAAGCTTTTAGTAACCTGGAAGGAAGCCCCTTATGGGTTACAACAATAATGACATTACCTAAAAACAAACTGTTTGTATACTCATAGTCAAGTGGGTGTGCATTGGAGTTCTTGAAACCTGATTTCATGAATACACAGTGGCATTGAATGACTGGCCTCTCTTCAAACCTCAACTTTCCTAATATATAATTGCCACCGGCTAATTGTGTATGGAGAACTGCGGATTGCTGGTGTTCAGACCCTCATTATCTGATTATTAAACATATTAAACCTTACTATAAATGATTTTATATATCAGGTTCATGGTTTGAGCCCATGGATTCCTTATTATTTTTCAGCTAGTCCATGGCTTAACAGTCATAATAGCATAAATAATAGAAGCGTAATGGAAAGCTGGAATTCCCAAAGGATATTCTGTCATTACTAATCCGGGATAGTCCAAGTTAATTGTTTTCCCTCACTTTTACTACGACGATTGTTTTGAGGCGAAGCTTTGCCTAAAGCTGTGTTTCTATGATTTGCTTTTCCTACCATTTTCCTCTTCTATTATAAAACATAATCCTTAACAGCGGGAGTCTCCTGAAATGTGATGAACATCTAAGTAATGTGTTACTTCGTATGCTCCTATGTAACTGTAAATATTCTGACTTGCCTGGGTGGAAGGAAATGGATAAGTCCGAAGATTTCTCATGCTCCTAATAATGTTAATAATTCTGTTCCTCCATCTGATTGTATATCTTTTTTATGGAGTTCATTAGATAGTTAGGATTACATAAATGGAAATTCAGTACATGAACTATGAAAATACTTAATGATTTTGGAGTCTAGCAACTGCATCAGATATCACCAATACTTCCTCAAACTGGGGGGCGTGGGTAACAGAAAAACCTGTGGACCTGCTGGTTTAAGGGGTGGGGGAATTTGATATTACAGCATTAATTCTATTGTCGTTGTTAGAATGCAAATGACACTGGATGTGACTTATTCCTGTGCGTTCGAGGGAGAGTAATAAATTCTAATTCTTGTGCAATTGTGCTCCTAAAATTAAAAAATTTTAGGACTCTTTTACGAGTTGGTAAGTAATGGGGGGTGTGAGACCCTACAGTGGGTCAGACTGTGAGCCAAAACATTGCCTGTACTCCAAAAATGCCTATGGCTTATTGCCCTCGAACCGAATATCAAACTAATATACAACATCTAACAGCTTCAAGATGTTCTTAAAAAACACCATCTTTAGACACGTCTTTAGACAATCATATTCCCTAACTGCCACACAAGCTTCAACTTCTTCAATCTAGATCATTCGTGCACCTTCCCATATGGTAGGACCCTAAACATCCCAGCTTCCATAGAGAACAAAGAACAACAGCAGCACTAGTAATCTAAAAAAATGTTGTGGGTACACCAGTTTGTCGATCCAGGTTCACAATATGTTAAAGAAAGAAGAGGCTGTGCAGCCACAGCTCAAGATGAAGCGTGAAGATGCATCTATGTATCCTAGATGAATAATCTAGTGCCTTTATTGCACCATCTGCGATGTTTAAAACCCCAAAGCAGTTTATCAAGCTGAACTTTATAGAGATCAGAAGGTCTATAAATAAAAGTGTGTCTGAAAATAGGCAGTATACCTATGCTAGCAATCTTAAAAGCAGCAAATACGTTACGGACATATTCCGAAAGCGTAGCTGTTCAACTCTTTTTTGTTGCTTAGGCGTATGACCAATTAAAATATCAAAACTTTGGCTTGCCTTTCTTTTCCATGTACTCCATGCTATCATTAAGTGACACCCATATTTTTAAATTGTTGTGTCGGAAATCCTTGATTTTGTGTGGGATAAACCCATCTCTGCCATGTTTGACAGTCCTTTAATAGGTTGATAACTACCCCCATGATATCAAGATGACGGAAATGTCTTGACTTCAAATTAATCCAGTTGCATGACAAAGAGTATAGGGCCTCTTCAATAGGGAGCCTCATGACAAAATGACTTTAGTAGAAGATTATTGGTATGAAAAGTTAGGAATCTGGTAGAGCCCGATAGCTTTGTCTTTTGCTTCCCAATCGCCACGCCCCCCTTTGTAAACTGGTGAAGCTGTTGAAAACTATGTTGCAAAATGGAGGTAAAGTAAGATACCAAACCACAGTTGCACCTCTTTCTACACAGAAATGTTCTCAATCTGTCCTTAAGGCACCCTATCTAAGGATGGGTTTGCCCATTAAAGAAAAATTCCTCAATTTCATCTTATGATGTTACCAATAACGATTTCATTTAACCATTACTTTATGATGAGACGAGATCAGAGATTATAGATGATGTAACTCCAGAGATGCTATATAAAACACCACAATAACATTCTCAGCAAACTGCATATACAGCCAGAACATTACGCTGTCAGATTTGCTGTGCATCCAACCTGCCTCGTTAAGAGCCTTATCTGCTGTAACATGTAGCTTACTCTCCTCATGCTTCATGCTTGCCATCAGGAAGTTTCTGTGTGAGCTCATTTGGAGTGCAAAGAGTAGGTGCAGAGATTACAGCTCAGTGCAGCGTAACACAGGAGAACAATATGTCTCCTGATGCTTAAAGTCCGAAGATTAACGGTCAGATCCTGGGGCAACCGAAATTGGTTCACAGGAGAACTGATAGAGATTGTTGGAATTGATACTGTGAAATTCTGTGTTTTTGTTTACAGTGAATTACAGACATTATTATTTGTATCATGGAGTATAGTTAACACTCTTAACGTTCAGCGTCCGATATATCGGACTCTGAGCAGTGTACTTAGCGCTCAGCGTCCGATATATCGGACGTCTGACTTGATGCCGGTTCAGCTCAAGATTTAGCCGAGACGCATGCGGGAAACGACGGGGTGCCGGCTGTGACTGATAGCCGGCACCCCAGTGTAACACACGCGATCGGAGTTGTCTCCGATTACGCGGTGATAAACACCGTTAATCCGCGGTCAGCGCGAGCCGTGCAATCAACAGGTATTGGGGGGTTCTTTCCCCCCACGATCGGCGTCGGCACCCCGAACCGTTTCGGGAGTCCGCCGATCGGTGTTCTATAGTAACTCTGGGGTCCGATCTGTGCACCCAGAGTTAACCCTGCAAGAATGTGCCAGTAGATGGGATCTGTGACGTTCATCTACTGGCACAGTGCCCTATGCAAAGGTATAGGTGACAACTGATATAGACTCGCAATACATCAGTATTGTCAGAGGATTATCATGAAGAAGCAATCAATGATTCTTTCCTTTCTTTTATGTCCCATGGTGGAAAACAGTGAAAAAGTAAAAAAAAAGTGTTGTCATAAAAAAATAAAGTACTAATCCTAAACTGCCCCAAACCCCAACACATATAAAGGAGGACATATACTCAAAAAAAAGTCTAAAGCATAAACAAACCCCACATATTAGTCCAACCGCGTTCCGTAAAACCCGTAGATAAAAGTAAATCCTTATTGAACCTGACGATAAACGCCGTACAAAAAAAACTGTTATAAACCTAAACCCTCAAAATTATGATTTTACCTTTATTTCAATCACCCAAAAATGCTATAAATGTGATAAAAACCATATGTACATTGCGCACTGATACTGGTGCAAGCAACATGTCCCGCAAAAAAAAACAAGGCCTACAACCAGCTCCGTAGCCAAAAAGTAACAATGTTGCCACTTGGAAGTACGGCAATACATAAATGATTAATTTTCCACATTAGGGTTTTGTTTGACAAATTTAGTAAAACGTAAGAAAATTAAAATTTATATTCATGTCTGGGATCCCCGTAATCGTTATCAACCCATAGAATAAAGAGAGTAACAGATTATTCGATCTACACACGGTGAAACACCACAAAAAAAAAAAGTAAAAAAATCACCGTACAGAAATTGATGCTTTTCTTATCCTGTCCTCAAAAAACAGTTCTAAATTTTAACAATAGGTTATACAAACCCAAAACTGGTTAACTTGGAAAAAGCATCCCATCCTCAAAAAAAATGGCATCACTGGCCCCATAAACGAAAAGCGAAATTTTCTAGCCTCAAAAGTGGGCATGAGGAGGAACTAAATCTGGCAGCTGCAGCGTCCCTCCTCCCTCTGCACCTCGCTGGTGCGCGCCCATAAAACAAAGTCACAGCCACATGTGGGGGTCTTTGTACTCAGGGAAGAAATTGCAGACAGAACCTTGTATGGGGGGTTTTCTCTCTTCTAACTTTTGAAATGTTGTAATTTTAGGCTAAATGCAAGCTATAAGGGAACAATATGACCATGCTAAATTTCACCCCATTTTTTGAATTCAATTACTATGAAGATCTCAAGTGGTTAAACTCTCTTCGCATAAAGCGTTCTTTGATAGCTTGATGGGTGCAGATTTGAAAATGGGTAGATTCATAGGAGGGGTTTTGATGCTAAATGTAACACTTATCATTTCTTCGAAAACTTATGTTATCCCCAAAATAGTCAATTCTAAACTCCTGAAAAGCGTATTTATTTGCAAGCCGCGTGTGACATAATAAAAAATGTCACAACATTCAGAAATTATGAAAAGGTTAAAGTAGCGACAAATGGGAATGTATTCAGCAAACCTTATTTAGTGGTAAATCGATCTGCCTTGAAAACGCATGATTTTGAATTTCGAAAAATGGCAAATTTTTCAAAATTTATCATATTTTCTTTTTTTTGATAATAACGCAAAACTTATTCTTCCAAAATTTCCACTAAAATGAAGTACAACATGGGGGAAAAACTATCTCAGAATCGCTTTGATACTAAAACAGTGGTTCAAAAGTTATAACCGTAATAAGAGAAGCGGTCAGAATCCAAAATACGGGCTGAGCCTTAAGCTACAAAATGGCTGTGTCCTTAAGGGGTATAGAACCTTGGTTTCATGCGAATACCTCTTTATCACTCAAAATCATGAGTTTTGGACTAGGGAAGGAACTGGTACATCCACAGAATCCACAAAAGAATCCATGCCGATTTCACACTTAGGATCCCATTCCCGTTACATGTAGTCAATGCAACCAATAATACATGTATATACCGAGTATAAAGCCAGTTTTTTTAAGCACAAAAAAACACCGGCTTAAACTCGATCAATAAAAAACGATAAAGTAATAACTCACCTTCTGGTCCCCACAGGTTACTTTGCAGTCAATCAGCAGCTACAGCGCTCTGACCGTTAGACCGCCGACACAATAGCATGTGTGTGCCGCAGACTGATGTCATCGCCTGTACAATTATGGACACTGCGGCTGAAGAACAGAACGCACAGCAGCCTGTGGGGGCGCCAGAAAGTTAGAGTATCTCTCTTTTTATTTAGGGGGCTGGGTATACTGGGGGCAAAATGCAGGCTGGATAATGGGGGAAGTTAAGTCTGTCTAGTGGGGCAAACTTAGGCTGTGATTACGGGGGCAACTGAGGCTGGCTATATCTGGGGCGAACTGAGGGCAAATGAGCTGGCAGGATATGGGGGAAATGAGTCTGTCGTTATAATGGGAGCAAAAAAAGGGGATGAATAGAACGATATCCGTGGGTGGACCACACTGCTATTTCCACCCCAGGTTATACTCAAGTCAAAAATGTTTTTCCATTTTTTGTGATAAAGAAGGGGAAAACCTTAGGTATGTTTGGGTGCTGATTATCCAAGTATATAATTGGTACAGTACACATATTAGCGTAACAGATGATTACTTTTTGTAACACATAATCGTTATTTGAATGCTTTTTGTAATGTTTAGAGTCTTTTTAAAGTAAAACATGACAACTACTATTTGTTATTGTCCAACTTTGGGAAAATATTTTTGGAAGAAAGCCAAGAAATATCCTTTGAAGTACCCCTTATAATCCCTTCTCTTTCTCCAGATTACATTACAGAAATATAATTTATGTTGTCTTTATAACCTGCCCTTTTTCAGCAAATGATATTTGTTTCCTACAGTTCACGTATCATGCCAGCCAGCAACACTTTCTCTGTTTTGACATATTCATTTAATCGTGTTGAAAACTAGGTTTAATTCGCCTACTCCGTCTGCACTTAATCCAAAGGCCACAGTAGGATTCATTTATTCTCTAATCGTTATACTGATGTAATACAAAGAACGAATCTAAAAATGAAGTTTAATTTTTCTTAACCGACATTCGTAAATGTGATTTCAAGATACATCCTAGGACAGTGATGGCTAAACCTATGGCACTGGTGCCAGAGGTGGCACTCAGAGCCCTTTCTGTTGGGCACTCATGCCATCACAGAGATGACCCAGGTTATCTCTGCAGCACCATACAGACCAGTTGACTTGCTTGCACAGAGCTAAATTTTAATACCGTGACAGTGGCTACCTGGGACTATTGGTTGGCTCAGGGTGGCTTGTTCAATGAAAACTGCGCAGATAAGGGAGTATAAATCACAAAATTAACAGTTCGTGTGGCATGTTGTATGTTGGGGCACTCGGCCTCTAAAGGTTCGCCATCACTGCCTAGGATATCGGTATTTACACCACCTTGTCAATTTTTTACTAAATAAGAACTTAAAAGAAAATTAAGAACTTTATGCATATTTAACCCGAAAAAATCGTTTTGCCATAAATCATCAGTTACAGTTTGTAAACAATGAAGGATAGTCCTGGTTGTATTGTCGCAATAATATTGTTATTTTTGCAGTTTTTCCCTTTCCAGATTGTTGAAATTTTTAGTTTGTCCTGATCTGGTGGGTGGAGACTTGGTGAACTGCACTTCTCCACTTCTCCCATCAATAGATTTTCATCATTAATATACCTCTGCGGACTTTATGCTGAAATATCACAAAGTAAGAGGGAGCTATAGCAAGTAGGTGTGAGAAAGATACTTTCCTCTTATAAGATGTTACAAAGTTATATATATCTTATCCTACATCTCATGTTTTATTTTTAATTTTTTACAGTTGTTTTAGTGTTTTGTTAGTAAACATTCGAGGCAGGGCACTTCTCTATACATCGTCATGGAAACTTTAGTCAGCCAATTCAGAAATGTGTGTTCCCAAATTTATGTCTATGGGCAATAAGCAGGACAAAATACAAAGGATCTCTACTCAATTTTACAACTCCGCCTATGTCTTACACCAAATTGTGGCATTGTTGGACAACATTTGCAATAGTACACAAGTCCAGCAAGCTTCCAACTGACAATACAAATGGTGGTTCTCTAGTTCTGTAGTGGGTAACGGTTATCTTTAACCTTCACATTACTAGGTACATTGTGAGATACGGGTAATCTCCCCTCTAATTTTTTCTCCTCACGTTACCTTTTTTCTGAGACTTGGTGGTGCCCGTTGTGGCGATCTACCTACTCACTAGTCATGTCTCATTCCCATCTAGACTCATGCGTTGTTCCACATAAGAGTCTCACCCTACTCAGCCACTCCACTCCTTTTAGTGGTGGAGAGCCAGGGGCTCTGACTATGCATACAGCATTTTATTGGTGGGGGTTTGCAAAGTAATATGTGCAGCAATTTATAGAAAAGTTGGTCCTCCTTCAATCTGAGCATGTGCTTTGCACCAGATCTAACTTTTGTGCGGTTCCTCTGCCCTGATCCACGCTTCTACTATGACCTCATAAAGTTACCTGTAAAAATGAGGGTTATGTTTGTATGTTAACTGAATTATTTCTGCTTCATTGAATTGCTAAACTCTGTTTATGCTCCAGTGGGAGCGCATGGGCCTAACCAACGAATAGACCATGTCCCAAGAAAATTTCCCGCGTGAGCGATGACAAAATGAAACGCTACTAGCTATACACATATTCCCCACTAACCCCATTGGGGGTCATTTATCTTTATTTTTCTTCCGTTCAGTTTTTCGGTCTTTTGGAACATTTCGGGGAACATTTTGAATGTTCAGACAGGCATTTGTTTTTTGTCAGTAAGTAATCACAGTTATCTATCTATTCCGTGTGGCAAAATGTCACAATGACATTTATCATTTCAAATTGTCTAAAATTGTGACTTTTTTGTCACAAAAATCTCCAGACGAATATGTACTATGTACTATATGTCAATATGTACTTTTTTTTTACTGACCAGTTCTTTTGCATTTATTATGTTACACACCCTTACCTCACCACCCTGGCTGTATCTTTCTTTTCCTTCACATGTCCTATCACACAGCTCCTGCTGCAACTTCATCAATCAAAGTGGCTCCCCCCATTCTGCTAAAAGATTACATCTCCACAGTCTCCCTGGTCAGCACAGCTTCTTCACACAGAGAATGTGCAGCCACAACCCCCAGAGCGGGAACAAGGAGCTGACTGCACATGCCTGACCTAAGATCAGAGACAGTATACAGGTAGTTTCTTGGAAACTGTTAGTGTAGCGGAGTTTGCAGTGCACAGGATGACTTTTGATTTCATGAAAAGGGGGAGATAAATTAGTGAGTTCAATCTTTGTCACTGGAAACACCTTTAAGGAAAACTTAGAAAAATGGACGAAGTGACTTGCTACATTTTTGCACATTTTGTTAACAAATGTCTCAAAAAGAGACTCGAAAAATCCACCATTCTCACCAAAAGTGAGAAGAAGCAACAGAAAACCACAGCAAAAACTAGCCAAAACAACAAGATAATGACCCCTATTTGTCCTCCCTTGTTTTGCACACTGTATCTCTGAATAATCCCATATGGTCATCATTTATCATCATTATTGATGATATATCTTGATGGTAGACTTTGCTGTCTTTGGTGGGCCGCACTAATATCTCCTGCTATTTCCCCTCTTGACCCTTGCGTGGGATAAACATGTCCACTAGGATGAGCGCAAGTATACTCGTCCGAGCTTGATCTCGTTCGATAATTAAGGTACTCGAAACGGCTCGTTGCTCGGACGAGTATTTCCCCTGCTCGAGTCGAGCATTAATTAAAAAACCATGAAGAACAATGAAGATAAATAAAAACATTGAACACAGTGAACACAGTGCATTTAGTGAAAAGACAGTAAGAACACAGTGAAGAATAGATTACAGTGTTCGGCACTCTGCTTACTTGTCGGAAGATACGCCGCGGAGCGGCAGCAGGGAGACATCAAGCCGCAGGAGACATCAAGCACAACGGGATACATGGCAGGGTGGGGAGCACTCAAGCAGCACGGGGGAGACATCGGGGCAGCACTGGTAACATCGGTCAGCACGGGGAGACATCGGGCAGCACGGGAGACATCGGCAGCACGGGGGAGACAATCGAGCAGCACGCGGGAGACATCGTAGCACACGCGGGAAGACATCGGCAGCCGGGGAGACATCGGGCAGCACGGGGAGACATCGGGCAGCAGCGGGGGAGACATCGGGCAGCGCGGGAGACATCAGGCAGCATGGGGGAGACTCGGGCATCGCGGGGAGACTCGGGAGCACGGGGAGACATCGGGCAGCGCGGGACGGTAGGGGGAGACATCGGGCACACGGGAGACTCGGCAGCAGGGGGAGACATCGGCTAGCACGGGGGAGACATCGGGCAGCCTGGGGCACGAGGCATACGGGCAGCATGGGGGAGACATCGGCAGCATTGGAGACATCGGGCGCAGGGGAGACTTCGTGGAAGAGAGGAGCGGATTCCCGGGACAAGCGTATCACCCCGACAAGTAAGTCAGATGTGGCAAACATCTGTAATCTATTCTTCACTGTGTTTTTCACTGGTTTCACTTAAAATGATCCTGTTCTGTTTTATTCTTTCTTCTTGTTCTTCACCATCTATAACTTGTCGGAGTATATATAACGCGCGGAACAGTGAAGAATAGATTGCAGAGTTTGCATACATCCGCTAACTTAATCAAAGACATTCTTTTTCAATTAAATAACACATTTTATTCCTGAACCATGGTCCCTTTTGAAAAATGCTCGGGTCTCCCATTGACTTCAATGGGGCGCGTTATTCGAGACGAGCACGTCGAGCATCTGGAAAAGTTCGTCTCGAATAACAGCACCCGAGCATTTTAGTGCTCGCTCATCTCTAATGTCCACCCTTGACCACTGAGGCAAGGACTGGCAGCATGTGTTTGATGGACACAACTCAATACTTTCATACAAAAGTACAAAAAGAAGCATCTCAAAGGCAAGTATGCATGTTCTATTCCTTTTTAACAAATCTTTCCCCATTTTTATCCCAGATTTAGATTTTTCATTCAATTTTTTTAAAAAACCCATCTTCATACACACCATATAGAACTTGTATATATAAAAGATTCTATATCTCATTTTTGTTGACAAATAAAAGATGTTTATGGTTGTGACAGAGTGTATGAAGAAGTGGTAGATGGGGTGTATGTTTGCCCAAGATACCTCACTTCTACTTGTTACTAAAGCAACCAGGATATGTGTCAAATCTTTTGCACGCTCTGCATTGGGTCTTATTAACACATTTGGGGTCTGTGTTGCTTGAGTGGGGAAAGAGGGGCCCCACTCCATCCGGACAGTCTGGTCTTGGGCTGTCCGTACTATCAGCCTACAGCTGTGCCTGGCTGATATAAGCTGAGCAATGCTGACCCACGGGTTCACTCTACACCTGGGAAACAACTGTGAGTTTTTGTTCTGTATTGTTTGCAGACTTTTGCAGTAGGCCACATCTCTGGTTGTTAGCAGAGCCTGTTTTGAGTTAGTTGCGAGCGACCTAGGACTTTTTTTGTTTGAACTTTTGTTTGTACTGTTTTTTGCTGTGCGTTTCTTTGTATCGAAAGAAAAAAAATGTTGTAGACAGTTGCACCAAACGAATTGTGGTCATTACTGTGTCTCGAAAAAGTGCCTTTCAACCCCCAGGAGATGACTACCCCCGCTACCCTTAATTCCCTTACATGGTCATAGAAGGACATATTTAGTCCTGCAAAGTCCATTGATTTAAACGTACCACTAATTTTCTGTGATATTATTAAAAAGGACATTGAACTTTATTGGAAATTTTAGATCCCACAAATATTCCAGGTGATTGCTAAATGCTCCAGTAGAAGGACCTTCATGACAAGTTGATCTCTGGACCATTTTACCGAGTGACACTTTTGAATGTTTCAGTGTACCCAAGAAAGTTTCGGAGATAGAAAACAAAAATGTCTCTCCTTGTGGTCACCTGACCTAATACTCGTACACTCTATCGGATTTTTGTTAATTAATGAAAGTTTTCTGTGTGCGAGCTAAAGCCATTTAGTGCGATGTTGTAAACTCCAGAGAAACAGTTCAACATACTAAGTGCGTCGTCAGGAATGATGTTCTCTCGCAATCCAATTATTCCTTGGAAATGGATTTTTCAATGTAATGATTATGTTCAAAAGTTTCTCATTGCGTCGTAGTAATTAAATGTAATTCCAGAAAAAAAAATGAAGAGAGTATAATGCAGTAGGATAGGAGATGGCTTACCATGGGATTCTTTCAGGTTTATGCAATAACATTCATTTTGCTCTTACATATTAATTGTCCTCTATTTTATTCCTGCATCTTTGAGTAAACAGTTGAAAGATGAATATCGCAAAGTGAATCTACTTTTGGATAGATTCGTTAGAATATAAAGGTTTGTTCATATTCACAAATATTCTCTATAGAAGCTTTTTTTAACCCAGAGTTTTCCCAAAAACCGCAATTCAGTATTAACTATGTCCTCAGTTCCATTCTGGTGAACGACATCCAATTTGTCAATCAATGTACTGTCAAATATGCCATCATCAGAACTTGTAAGACTGGATCCTATACTTCTGTATCAGCTCTTGGAGGGTGAATTATGCATTTTCCTTATTAATCCTGTTGATATCAGAATGGTCATACTGCCTGCTACTAAGGGACTTAGATTCAATGGGAGGTTTGAAGAGTTAAAGGACACCTGTCATCAGGTCTGTGTCACTTGTCCTTCACTACTACCTGTTGAGACAGTCAATGATCCCATCCAGCCATTATCTAGTTATTCATACATTAATCGTCTATTCACATGGTCCAGCAGTGAGTCACCCCTGTTCCCCCTTCCTCTCCTCCCCCTGCTCATGTCTGTGTGTTGTATAGTAAAGCATTGTCTAATGTGTGTGCTGCATCTGCTGACATGCTGCATCCTCCTAATACACAGAGACACAGACATCAGCACAAGTACCTGACATGTTCTGCTATAACATGTGAGATACAGACATCAGCTACACAAGTACCTGACATGTTCTGCTATATCATGGCTGCAGCCCTGGACGTTTGTATCTCTCCTATACACACACAGGCTGCAGGGGGTTGGCCCACCAGCAACGGAAGCACATCATTATACAGCCCACATCATTATACAGGCTGTGAGTCACACTGGGTGTGACTGTACCTCCCACTCATGAATAAGGAGGACCGCTTGAATATGCTAATGCTTCATTGGACATTTCACAGGTCATTTGCATACAGCTTTAGGACCTCATTGCTTAGGTTTTCAGGCATGTAGAGGGACAATGAAGGGATAGAGGCAATGCTTTCTAATGGCAGTTTGTGAAATAATTTAGTTTAGGGGGGTTATTTTGCATGACGGTTCTCTTTAAGTGGATTTTACAATATGGCATTTTGGGACTCACGTCTATCTATAAAATAAAATCCCCAGAACCACCACTGACAGTCGTATCAACAAATTTCCTTGGTATGCATTATTTGTATGATGCGGACAATTCCATGGCAGTCTAAGGCACCTAATATCATAAAACCCTGTCACTTGGGTTTGACAGGTAGATGGAAATCTTAAGGAGGACTTTATTTAGAGATCAGAGTGGATCCTTTGGATATGCCATAAATCTATATATTATCATGAGAAAACCTTAATAAACATCCAACCACTTAATATTTATTCTTTACATTTCATCTAAAAAGGTCGTGCCCTATTGACTTTGACTGGAGTTTTCAAAAATGTGATAGTCCAAGCAGTAGGACATACTTATAACTAGTGTTCAGGCTCAAAACCACAAGGTTGGGTTTGTACCAAACTGGGTTTGGGTTATCCAGTTTTAAACCCTTCCATCGGTTCTGGCACTGATCACAGCCATTAGCATTTAAATGTCACTGTTAAAGATACCAGCGGCATTTTAATTACCTTACACAACCGTGCCGCTGCAGGTTGTTATTCTTTTCCAAATTTTAAAAGTGTGGTCAGTAGAGATGAGCTCATCTACTCATTGATTTGTAGATATGGAACTAATTTGGCTAATTATGTTCTCCACCAAGAACCATGGCAAGACAAGCGTTTCGGGGTACAGATAGGGCAACGCAGGGTGTTCCTGCCCCATCATGTGGACTGGCTTTAGATTCATTAAAACTGGTGCACGGTCTACATGAATTGGCACGCCCTGCACTGCTGAGGAAGTGTGCACCATTAATTTTTGGGCGCACTTTGTTCATGCTGCGGACTATGGCGCACACAGAATTGTGCGTACGTCAGTAATAATGTGGCCCATACTCGACTAAGCAGTAATGCCCTTCTTTGGGTGCACATTTTTCTGTCTTTTTGGTCACAGTAAACTGCGACACAACACTGGCGCAGACACTTTATAAATACATGTACAAGAAGTTTGCATGTCCTTTCTAGTGCAAAGTCAGACAGAAAATGTGCAACACTTTAATAAATGTGGGCCTGTGTTTTTAGGGGAATAGAGGGGGTTATATAACAATTTCCAGGACAACTTCAATTTCCTATGTTAACACATAAAACTATAGTGTCAATGTCCATAAACACTACTTTTGGGAACCAGATGTTAGTTACAGTTTTCTATTACCTCCATAGAGAAGACCGGGATGTGACTGCCAATGACATTATTTGTTATTGTGGGTTTCTTCTTCAGGTTTCAAGTGGAATATCATTGTTATTAATATGTTTATCCTTCCAGAATGATCCCTTTCAAGTTTGAGTACAGTAGAGGGCCTCTTTTGAGTGTTTTGGGTCTTTAGTAGAAAAAGTTATTTGAAGTGGATAAGTGAGTCAAAGGAAACACAGCCGAGTCCTGCTGGATTCTGATACCATTTAGTATGTGGCACAGCGGCTGTCTTTATCAGCAGGCTGGTGAATGGTGAGATAAGGCTCGTGATTTGCACATTTAGTTTAAAATACAAAGATGAAAAACAAGTGATCGGTTTCAATTGCTTACAACACACGCGGCCTTTGTCATGCCCAATCTGGTTTTCATACATCGCGGGCACGCGGCAGAATGATAGCGGGGTAATAGCGAATGAGTCATGCTGCAATTACTAGTTTATCTTATTGCAGGAAGAACACATATGTCTTGTTTTTCTATTATCCCAGTGTACAATGTTTGGGCAGCAGTTTGTAGCCTTGGCATTTCGGCTGCTGGCATGAGCGATCACCTCTACCCTGCATTATATAGATAATATTGGAGTATTACTATTTTGCTGCACTGTACTATTACCATGTGCTGAGCTATGTTACATTGAGGGCACATAGTTTTTTTTAAGAGACTACATTTCTTTAATAAACATGCACTTCTGTTTAGAAACCTGGGAAAGGAATATGTAATGAGTTTTCTAAGACAATAAGTAGAAAACTAAAGAAAAGCAACTCCGCATACAGCGTGTCGGACCCTTTAATGTTTCACTCTTTGTTTCATTGCAGTCAATAGATAAGTCAAATTGTTTTTTTTTTCTTTTTGCTCATTACGCTACACTCTGCAACCCATCTTGACAGAAAAACTGAAATGTGATATTTTTGCAAATTATTAAAAAGAAAAACGGCAATACCACATGGCAAAAGTATTCAGACCCTTTGCTGTAATACTGTAATATACTCACATGCTGTCCATTTCATTCTGATCCTCCTGAGATGTACTACTCTTCATTGGAGTCCAGCTAAGTTTAATTAACTGATTGGACTCAATTAGGAAAGGCACATGCCTGTCTATATAGGACCTCACAGTTCATAGTAGATGTCAGAGCACGTGAGAATCATGAGATCTATGGAACTGCCCAAGAAGCTCTTGGCAAAATTATTTGTATCCCTGTAAATGTGAAATAATGAAAAGTAGCCATAGTCTACTTATTCCATGACTCCATCCGACTTCCACCATAATCTTTACACGATAGGAAGATGCGACCTGCATTTCAGAGCCACAGCCCTATGGGGGGGGGGTTTGCAGGAGAAGCAGATCCAGTCACTGTTAAATTGGGGGAGATTTATCTGAATGTCTGAGGTAAAACTTTCTATTTTCCCATGAACCAATCAGAGCTCAGCATAATTTTGTAAACAGCTGTGGAAGTCAAGCTGAGCTCTGATTGGTTGTCATGAACAACTGTAACAGTTCTGCTCTCAACACTTCTGATAATGTCATATACTTTTCACCTGTGGGTTTCCCACCTACCAACGGGGGCTAGGAAGCCTGAGAAGTAAAGACCACCCAGTGCTTGTATTGATCTGTGTAGACCATCTCTGACAGGGTAGTGCTTGCAGTACTACGATGGTTGTACACATGAAGGATTATAGACAGGGCATATATGGTATATTTTGTGGCTGCAAGTTATGTCTGGGTATATTCTTTCAATCGCTACAAGTCTATTGCTCCCTGTAATGCCATAGATTATACTGAGGAGCCAATCAGCATCCTTCCTCAGTTCCCAAATCTGCAGTTTTTTTTAATAAACCAGTCTAAGAAAAATATTGCATCCAACCATTACGTGCCTCCCCCCATCCCTAATCTCCAGTTATTGCAGGCGTGCCTTATGGGTGAATCTGCCATGAACTATATGGAAGTTTTAGTTCTTATGACCTCTACAAGTGATCCCTACAATGCTGCTCTAAGTTACAATGACAGGTGGACAGAGCATGATGGGAGTAGTAGTTTCACACAGCCCACTGGTCAGATTTTGGGAGTCATGAGTGCCAAAGCTTCTGGCTTTCAGCATTGGGGGGTCCTATTAACTACTTGTATGTTTGCCCCTCATATACCAAAGTCATGTAAAAACAACCTGCGTTCTGTTCTGTTTTATCAACCTTTTAGTAAAGTTACGTTGGTTATTAACGTATTATAACGACGGATATTTTAGTCTGTGTGACTCACGTAGTCACTCTTTATAGAAATGAGTAAAGCGCCAGGAATGTTACCGTTGGTATTTTCTAAATTTGCTATATTTTTTTTTGCCTAGACCAAGCCTCTATTTAAACATTACCTTATAAAACGTCTCGTTCATAACCGAAATAGGATAAGTTCACTTAAAATCTATCACAGATGTGGTTGTTTGAAGGCCAAAGAGACAGCTATATGGCAGTAACCACTAGGTGGCACACAGTGCCACATCTTTCTTCCAGCCTACCCGCACAAGCCGTCCATTCACATGGTAAATAAAGAGCGGCATTATTAATTTATGCCCATTGCATCCACTCTACACACATTATATTGTTTAGCCAGCTGTTTCCTCCACTCCTCCTTAAACGCCACTGATTGAAGCCTTAATGTACATTTAGGCTCTTTTTTTCATCCCAAAGAACATTTTGTTTGCCTCCAAATGACAAGTTACTTTCAATGAAGCCGTACGTTACAGTAACGAAGCGTGGAGCCGGAATGTCTAATAATTTCTGTGGGATAACAGAAGTTCACTGTAATCTACATGGCGCTTTAACTAGTCGTTATGTGTCCCCCCGACCCAATCCCATAAAGGATACACTTCCAGCTGTCTGCATGATATCCATAGATTATATGGGGCATAGATCATCTCCTTTAATCAACAGTATACACTTAACAAAGCTATGCGTCTCTCTACATAGCACCTAAAGGAAACACATGGATGGGAATGGGCTTGTTGGGTATTGAAAGTGTAATGAAGTAGGATTTACTGCAAATGAAAAGGATCTAACCTAATATGATACAGGTATGGCCTCAGCTCGCTATTTGTTAGGCACTAATAATGAGCAACGCAGAACAATTGTTTGTTGGACATCATGAGACTTACACTGAGCCCCCTTTTAAATTATATCTTTATACATTTCTATGAATTACATAGAAAGATTAATTTGGTGAGAAGTGCAATATGCACCTATGAGGTAGTAATAGCATCCACTTCTATATCGGCAGCAGTACAGGGGCTCAGTAGCTAGGGGGCACTATTTTTAATCTCTGGGGCCCTCTGCTCTCTAAATGAGCCACTATGGTGAATAATTCCTGCTTCGATGATAAATCCACGGATCCGAGCCAATGCCATTCCCAAAGTGTCCGACACTTTATAGCACAAGTATTTTTTGCGCAGTTCAGCCCTAACACTTCGTCTTGTGTACACAGCCCGTCAGCAGGCACCTGCCGCACGCTTCTTCATGACTTTGTGTGTTTTACCTTAACTGACAGCCACACATTTCATTATGGAAATCTTTCCCAATGACTCATGTGTCCCAAGGGGACATTACACAAGGTAAAGCAGCAAATGACATCATAGATTTCCAGATATGACTATAGTGTTACGCTAAACATCGAGAGATTGACAATGTTTCTACATAGTGTTCATTTCTAGTGGTTAAAAATCATTAGTGGAGAGATAATGGAAAAGATAGAGATGAGATAGATAGATAGAATAGTAGATAGATAATAGATAGATAGATAGACCAATTCTAGACAATAAAAGATAGATAAGAGAAATAATAAATAGATAGATGGAGAATGTGTAAAAATAAGAGAGATAGTAGATAGGACAGACTGATATATATATAGTAGATGGATACAGTTGAATAGATAGACTAGATAAATACATAGTCATGGTCATAATGATAGATGAGTAGGTAGATGATCAGTGGATGTATAGATGATGGATTCAGATGAGGAGACTATGATATGTTAATAGATAAACCAGTAGATATAAAGATCCATACATTATAGATCTGGTGGATTGTATAAGATAGATAACAGATAAATACATAGGTGAGGGATGTCAAAGATAAGAGAGAGAAGATAAATAGATAAAAAGATAGGGGTGGAAACAGGTAAGTAGATAGGTATATAATATATATTCTTTCCAATAGATAAGGAAAGATATATAGTCTATCATCTATCTATCTATCTATCTATCTGATAAGAGAGAGAATAGAGATGACAGACAGGTTTATCGTTACTGTAGATACAGATAGATAGATAGATCCGTAGATTGTGAGAAGGAGGATGGTAGATAGATAGATGTGAGATGGTGGATGGAATGATAGATGTGATATGATATATAGATAGTATGAGATGGATGGATGGATTAGATAGAATGAGATGGGTGGATGATGATAGATCTGGATCAGATGAGTAGATAGGTGATTATACTATTTATTATTCCTATCATTCCTGTCAGGGATTGAAGAACTGCACACTCTCTCGCATTCATGGAAGAAGTGTTATAAGATGAAGTGTCCTCTCCTGCACATTGTAACAATGGCAATGAAAGTTCTACTCAAAGCATTTAAGAATCGAAATCTCCTGTAGTTTCAGCGATCCTCTATTCCCAGCAACAGAACCGGGGAACAATGTGTTTTTTTGCACCATTTGACACACATTAAATGTGCATTAAGTGTATGTTTGTACAACACCTTTATCCTCCAGATTAAGTGCTCTATGGTTTCAATTATCTGAAAATTTTATGTTACCAAAAAATAATACTGGAGTTTTATGTCACTTGGATCAATATTGCATTCGCTTTCATAGTTCGACTTTCTTTGTGCCAAGATTACACTCCGCGGTCTGTTTGGCTCTATGACATCATATTGGAACACGTACAGACGCACTTTCCACTTAAAATTCCCATATGTACGGGTCCTGCTGTGTATTATTCTAGGGACAGGAATGTAGATTTGTAACATCAGCAGCGATTCAAGACGTCTGATGTTCACAAACAGAATGTGTATCCCGTGCGGGAACAGCAAACAATATTACTGAGGAAATCCAATGCTTGGGGTTGTACAAGGCCTGTGGTGGCCTCATAAATTTTTGATTCTGTCATTTAACATTGCAGTTCACATTCCTTTTATATCAGGGATGGCAAAATGTATTTTTTATACCAAATTTTGTCTCCACCTGACCTACTTATTAAACACAACCGGCCTGGAGGTAGAAAGGTTGAAAGTAAAATCATTTGAGATGAGAATTCCTCGGAGAAAACCACAACTTCACCTATGAATCCCCTGCGCTTACAAGCTTCAGATTACTGCAAGTGCACAAGTTTTACGGGCCCATAGTTCAAAATGTTCTTAGCAGAGATACTGAGAATACTGAAAATGTAGTCATGGCTAAAGAGTCACAAATCAAAGTGTGATGTATGACCTGTCATGTGAGCCTCTCTCCAGTTACACCCCTACATGCATATACAGAGCTGAGTTTGTGAGATGTACCAGATGCAGGAGGATTTTCCATAGAGACAAGTCTACTATACCATTGGGTTATGTGAGGTTCTACCATAAATGTCAGTTTCCAGAGAATACTGTATAGAAGCAGCAAAGTTTAACGTGACAGCTAGAAAGTTGCAAAAATGTTTTCCTTTTGCCTTTTTCAGCACCAAATCAAATCATAATCTACTTGGGTTTTACTTTGGAGGAATCTTTCAAAATGGCAGCTAGATTCTGCTGTCAATCACTCCAAAGCTATGAAAGGAACATTTCTACATCCGTGAAAACACCAGCATTATGGGTGCTTTTGATGAAAATTAGTGTTTTGGAGGACTAGAGGACAATTGGAGTAACATTGATTTCAGACCAAAAGACCCCAACGAATATGTAAAAATTCTTGAAGCTTCTATAATTTGAATCTTGGATGACTGGCTCATCTGTAGTTCTACATGTATGTTATGAATATGCTATGTCCCTCCTCAGTCCTTATCTGGTTTACAATTACATGTTACTTGGTGTGGTAGCCTGGGGCCCAAGTCTTCTAGGGGCCCATGGCCACCCACACCACTGACCATATGTTATACTGAGAAGACCTTGACAACGAATAACTCATACATCTGTTTACTCTCCATTCACAGTACACATAGCCATTTCAGGACCTGTGAAGGTGCACAAAAAGGTCCTGAAATGATAGAGTGAAAGCAGGCAGAAGGGATCTTTACCATATCTGTAAATCGGTAAAGTTGAAACCATCCTATACGGTGGATGCCAATTGCCCCTTATAGATTAAAAATCCTTCATGATTCCAATAAAGACAAAGTCCCATCTCCAGAAGTCTAGTACAAATAATTCATAGCGTTAACAACACTTCATCAATCTCCATCTGTGTATTACACGTCACTGTATAAAACCACTGGGCTAGACATCCGTCTAATGGCTACTAACTTTCTGATTATGAGTAATTATCATCTAATCAGTCAATTAAGAACAAACATCAATTCTGTTCATGGTAATGTTACAGAGCTGTGTTTGTTATCCGCAGAGCACACCAAGAAAAAGTTTTTAATAGTTTCCAGAAACTTTTGATAACCTCAAGCATTTTTCTAGTATAGTAATGCACAAAGGTGAAATGACAAATTCACCTCTGCTACATGTGTATCTGGTTCTGTCTAATGAGCCATCACCTTTGCAACAGGTAAACCTACGTGCGGAGAGAAAGTATTAATAGCCAGGATCCATGACGGAGACATTCATCCAGTCCCACATTCCCAGTACACCTGACACTGCCCCAGGTAAGGTGTCACCTCTCAAACAATGCCCTGGCAGAACTGCCCTGGCACTGGGAAACTTTCTGCTAATACTTATAAGAAGTTAAGATTAAAAAAAAAGTTTGTAAAACTTTCTGTGGAATAAGTTATGAAGCTGCTCACCTTGTAAACTTTGCTTGTGACTCCTGACAGTCCTTTTGCGGCTCTTGGGATGACAGAGGTCCTGATCCTGGGCACCAGAGCAAGCTTCTCATCCAGCAGAAAGGGAAAGTAATACGTCATAAAACAAAGTACGCCTCCAAGATGGGTTATTACAGCCTCACATTCAGCGTGTGCTGCTCTCCTGCCTTAGTGGATGGTGCTGAAGACAGCAGCAACAACATGTTTGGCTTCTGTATGTAACACCCCCCACCTACTCCACCACCTCCAGCCCAAATTACAGAGCTCCTTTATGCACCTCTGTGTGATCCTACTTCATATGGGACATGTCAGACATCCATACGCCAAGAGGTAGTCATTGAGAGCATAACAGTTCCTATTGTAGAACTGCTGCTTATGTGCAGAACAGTCAGTACTGTATACAGTACAGTATATATAGTGTCTCAGGTTAGGGTGAACCAGTGGTGGGTGGGGTTGGCAATACATATACGCCACTTCCAAATAGAAGCAGATGGGAAAGTGAAGGGGACTGAAGAGGGAGCAAGGCAAGGACATGCAGAAGGAACAGCCTCACCAGCTCAACCCTCAGAACAAGCTGGTATATCCAGCCACAGAGCATATTGGGACCATTGATGCCTGCTCTCAGGAAACGTGTTCTTGGATAGGAAATAGCTTCAGATTTCAATAACAAGCCTGTTTGATGAAGGGAGTCTGTGCACCTCACCTCCAGCCAGGAGGAGGTGGAAAGAGAGCAGAAGAAAAAAGAAAATAGGAAAGGGCGTGCGTGGGGCGATGGTTGGAAAAATATACTAAGGCAGTGTGAAAGGGCTGCACATATGTCATACCTGGAAGAGGCTGCACATACATTATGACCTGGAGAGAGGCTGCACATACATGTCATGACCTGGAGAGAGCTGCACATACATGTCATGACCTGGAGAGGGGCTGCACATACATGTCATGACCTGGAGAGGGGCTGCACATACATGTCATGACCTGGAGAGGCTGCACATACATGTCATGACCTGGAGAGAGGCTGCACATACATGTCATGACCTGGAGAGGCTGCACAGAGATGTCATGACCTGGAGAGGGGATGCACATAATGTCATGACCTGGAGAAGCTGCACATACATGTCATGACCTGGAGAGGCTGCACATATATGTCATGACCTGTAGAGGGGCTGCACATACATGTCATGACCTGGAGAGGGGATGCACATACATGTCATGACCTGGAGAGAGGCTGCACATACATGTCATGACCCGGAGAGAGGCTGCACATACATGTCATGACCTGGAGAGAGGCTGCACATACATGTCATGACCTGGAGAGGGGCTGCACATACATGTCATGACCTGGAGAGGGGCTGCACATACATGTCATGACCTGGAGAGGGGCTGCACACATATATCTCATGACCTGAAAAGACTGCACATCATTTCATGACCTGGAGAGAGCTGCACATACATGTCATGACCTGGGAGCGGCTGCACATACATGTCATGACCTGGAGGGGGCTGCACATACATTCATGACCTGCAGAAGGGCTGCACATACATTCATGACCTGGAGAGAGGCTGCACATACATTCATGACCTGAAGAGGGTTGCACATACATTGAATGACTTGTAGAGGGACTTTACACACATCCCATGATCTGTAGAGGGGCTGCACATACATGCCATTACCTGGAGAGGGGCTGCACATACATGTCATGACCTGGAGAGGGGCTGCACATACATGTCATGACCTGGAGAGGGGCTGCACATACATGTCATGACCTGGAGAGAGCTGCACATACATGTCATGACCTGGAGAGGGTTGCATGCACATACATGTCATGACCTGGAGAGGGGCTGCACATACATGTCATGACCTGGAGAGAGGCTGCACATACATGTCATGACCTGGAGAAGGGTTGCACATACATGTCATGACCTGGAGAAGGGCTGCACATACATGTAATGACCTGGAGAGGGGCTGCACATACATGTAATGACCTGGAGAGGGGTTGCACATACATGTCATGACCTGGACCACGGCTGCACACATATCTCACGACCTGGAGAGGGTCTGCCTGGGGAGGGGATGCACATATATCTCATTATCTGGTGAGTGGATGCACATATATCTCAAGACCTGCAGAGGGACTGCACATACATGCCATGACCTAGACATACTGCACATGTAGACATGTTGTTTCTCTGGTACAATCGCATAACTAGCACATCCTAATATGGTGTTGTTTTTATTAAAATGTATAACCCCTCTAGAATGGTACTGTCCCGAGGTTTGGCGTATGTGTGATCCTAGCCTGGGATTGGGTTTCTTAATGGATTCCCTCTCAGCCATTCAAAATAATCCTGGAGGGGGTAAATGAGACAAGGAGTTTGGGTGAGAACTGCCCCGGAGGTGACACCCGCTCCTGGAAAGGGATGGGCATTTCTAGTTATACATATTTTTTACTGCACTTTTCTGTCTCTATTTGCACAAGGGATGCTATTTTACTTTTTGGTTTAGCCTAGGACAATTCCCTTGTATGTCCTATTCTTTTTCTTTTATAGCTGCTGACATGTACAGGTCAGTTTTCCACTTTGTAACTTCGTCTTGTACATGATTTTTATCTGAGTACTGAAGACCATCTCTATGAGAAGATCAGATTGTGTTTGGGAAATATTCTATTCCATTATATATTATACCCTATATATTTACCATCTTTTTGGAGAAGACCACTATCCTAGAGGACACTTTTGGGTGGGTTTCATACAAGTTTCACTTTTTGTGGAATTGTTATTTATACAATTCTTAAAGTTATATATATTAATGGTAATATATAATTATTATTCTCTATAAATTCATATATGGATATTTAATGTATACTGAACAAAATAAGCAAAAACTGAGTACATATATGTGTATAGGTGGTAGGTTTTATATTAGGAGCTTGACATTTGCTCTTGCATTGTACAAATATTGGACAATTGCTCAAATATTAATCTCCAATTATGATATTGTCAAATATAAAACTATTGTTACTGTAGAAGGGATCCCCATGAAATACCCTCTCCTCCCACAGTGGTTGGTTAGTAGTGGGTATCACATCTTCAGCTGGAGGGAAAGAATCTGAGCTAGTTGTAACATTGTATCAGGCAACTGGTTCTGAAGCAATTTTCAATATTTTAGGTATTCCCTTCATACGTCGGACTGTGCATCATGGTAAAAACTTGCCACATAGACTGCGTTACGCCCTATGAATACCTTATTCACTTTGGTCATCTTGTCATTAAAGCAATAGGAATCCCAAAAATGTTTTAGTGATTTTATAAAATTAGCAAGAACTGAGTTACTCAGACAAGAACTGTAGATGGCGCTATTGCTCTGGATAATCATATACATGCAGGTTACAAGAGTTACCATAAATACTGTTTGGAAACTACACTGTGCCCCTTCCTTCCCCAACATACTTGGCTAATGTGATTTCATTTCCTTACAAAGGGGTCTTCAGATGAATATCTTTCTTTTTCCTTGAACTGAACCTTTGGTGTGACTATTCCTGCAGGACTGTAATGCGGAGTGTGGAAAATGGGCCCCAAGAGCATATAGTAAAAATAGCCACTTGATTTTGGAAAATATGCAATCTGTTATTTATGTATAAAAATGTCCAATTGTTACAGTAAAGACTGTAGGTATATCATGTATATACTGCTTCTCTTCCTTCTGTCTCTGTGTCTATAGCATAAAGCCATCCAGAATCGAAATTTAAATGAGTTTTCTGCCTTAAAATGATCAATCACTGATCCAAAGGATAGGTTTCAATATGTTTATCAGTGGGGTTATCTGCAGGTGAAATCGTCTAGATCAGGAGAAGCTGAGAACAGTGTCCTACATACAGGCAGCTTGTTATAGAGCAGGATATACTGAGCAGATTGTACTTAAAGGGGTTGTCCGAGTTAAAAAAAAAAATATATATATGTGGCCGGGAGCGGGCTGCCTAAAACTATAAAGCTGTACTTACCTTCCGGTGCCCTTCGGTATCCAGCATTCAGCTTCCGGCCGGCCGTGGCCGGGTACGCCTATCCGTCCCTATACACTGCATTGTGTATGGGGGCCGGAAGGTTGTCGGGTCCGGCCAGAAGCTGAATGCAGCGCTGCTCCGGCGGCCATGTTTGTTTACATGGCGCCCGGACCGGAGCGACAGCAGCGCTGGATACTGGAGGGCACCGGAAGGTAAGTACAGCTTTATTATTTTAGGCAGCCCGCTCCCGGCCACATATATTTTTTTTTCAAAACTCGGACAACCCCTTTAATATCCTATCTACTAGGTGTAACTTGGTGTAACTTGATGCTGATGGGCCCCAGTGCAAAGTCTTTTCCAGACCCCCGACTATAATGTATGATTTATAGTACTAGTCTTCTCATATGGTAAAGTGAGACCTTATGGGCCCCCTAAACCTTTTGGGGCCAGTTGCGACCGCACACTCTGTGCCCCCTCAAGTTATGCCCCTGTTAGTATCCTATCTACAGGCAACATGTTATAGAGCAGTAGAGGCTGAGCAAATTGTACATAGTGTCCTATCTGCAGGCAGCATGTTATAGAGCAGGAGGAGCTGAGGAGATTGTACACAGTGTCCTATCTGCAGGCAGCCTGCTATAGAGCAGGAGGAGCTGAGGCACAGTAAACACTAATTAATGAACTCCAGCAACTGACAGAAGACATCAGGGAACTCGGGTCGAAAGTCTGCAGCAATGTCTTTTGAAAGTTCTGTTGTTTTTCCTGCTCCCAAGCTAAAAGAAAGAGAGCACTTCTTCCTCCTTCTTTCTTAACTGCATAGCACTGAAGAAGTGAATGCAGGAGTCGGCACTGCCGCTGGCTCTATAGACCCATCGGTCACATGATCACTGGTCTGCATGGGTTAATCAGAACCCAGTGCAGTTCTCATCAGACATCAATTCCCACAGGGGATAGTTTCCCCCTGTAACTGGGGTCTTATGAAAAGAAAATAAAAATCCCTCATTACACAATAAAAAAATTGTGATAGCGCTGGCTATCACGCAACACAAAACCGGGGGCGTGGCCGTCGGTCGTTCCGACGGATTCGGACAACGCACAGGATTTAACATTCAAAATTGTGTTGCAAGCCAAGCACTTACATGCCCCGGGAAGAAGAAGGTGAACTCCGGCGGACTTCAGCAGGGAAGCGACACATGCAGGAAATTGGATGCACGATCTTATTGAATAGTGGCAGCTCTGAATCCTTGTCGGACAACGCACCTCGGGGAACGCACTGGGACGGGTACGTTAATGTGCCCCATTATATATCAAAACCACCTACACACACCAGGGAATTCATTTACAATGGTCATTATGAGTTAATTTGAAAACATATACCGTATATATATTGAGTATAAGCCGACCCAAGTATAAGCCGAGGCCTAAATTTTACCACAAAAACCTGGTAAAACCTATATTTTTTACTCAAGTATAAGCCGAGTTTGGGTTTTCAGCACATTTTTTGTGCTGAAAAACTAGGCTTATACTCGAGTATATATGGTACATACTATACATTACAAAAAAAAACTTTTTTGCTCGTTTTTATAACTTTAACCCACCCAAAAAACTAAGAATGAATAAAAGGGATTAATTAACTTATTACAGGGGACACAGTATGTGTAAGTTAATTATGGACACTGTATGTATTAATTATAGGGGCACATTCTATATTAATTCATTCATTATGTGGAGACACTGTTTATATGTAAAGTAAAGTGACAATTTGTAACATCATTTGAGATACTGTTGACATGTATGTAGGGAACCTGGTTCTGGTGCTGTATTTCTGTACATATTTTGGTTCTGATCCTGTTATCTTGTAAGTAACTTAGTTCTGGTTCTGTATCTCTGTATGGAGCTTGGTTCTAGTGCTGTACGGTTCTTAATTTTTGTAATGAGCTCTGTATTCATACTGTATTTCTGGTCATTTCTGGTGTTTCTGGTGTTGTATTTCTGTATGGAGCTAGGTTCTGGTGCTGTATTTATGTACAGAAATTGGTTCTGTTGTAGTTTTGCTGTACAGTGATTGGTTCTGGTTCTGTGTTTCTGCAAGGAGAAAGGTTCTGGTGCTTTATTTAAGTTTGGAGCACAGTTCTGGTGCTGTATTTATTCTCCTTCTGTGTACTGAAATTGGTTCCAGTGCTGCATTTACCATGCTATGTTCCACAGTCTGTTTGATATGGAGTGAAGAGGCTACAATGTTTTATGTCTCTTTAGCTGATGTGTTTAGGACATTAATATTGTGAAATGGTTATCTTTAAGCTGTGATATGAGCAGCCAAAGCATTCCTCTGAATATAATACTGTTCTCAATCCCACCACGTAGCACTTACTGTAACATTCACAAGCTATCGCCTTAACTATCTAATTCTGCTTTTAATTATAAATTCGCCGTGGCCTGTGACCAGGTCATTTGTTTTCTAGAATAAATCTAATTTACTGGTTAAATAACTTATTGCACCTTGTTTTAATATGAGCAGAAACTCTATAAATGAAATCTAAGATGCCCTGGTTCAGGATCTTCTCGTGCCCGGCCTCGTGGTCATATAAAACAATCCATATTCTTCTAAGACAAAAGCCTTTCTTCTCACAGGATCTTTATGCTCTTTTCTTGTCAGACTTCCAGCCGCTATTTCTCCGGCTCTGTAGGCTTTCGCCAAGATGACTTTGTCAGGCTCGCAGAGCCTCAGAGCTGTGACATTTAGAAGAAGCTTTCCCGGGAGTAAGTACTCTGTTTTGACAGAAATACTCAGCTTCCATCGTGCTGTACATCCAAGCTTTATGGGTCAACTGTGCTACAGAAAAAGAGATCATTGCCTTTAAAGCAAGACATTTTTTAATTGATTTCCTCTGTATGTGAATACTTGTATGTTATATTGTTTATTGAATATCATGGGTGGAAAGCGATAGTGTGTTATGCCCTCTTACCTACCCCGATATTGCATTTCCAAACTGTTACTTTGTTATTTCTTAGAGAAAGAGAAGAATAACTTTCCTTTGAGACATGGTTTACTCACATAACCATATAATCCTTTATAGAAAACCAGTGATAATACAATGTGAAACAATCACAAACTAAAATCTGCCAGAAGCAATTTGGTAGACATCGATGGTAATCATGATTGGCCGCTATTGCTCGGAACACTACAAGAGTAACATCCTTCTTACTCAATAAGAGTAGTGGATTACACCTATACTAAGTACAAGGATCAAAAGTTTTTTTTAGGCCTGCACACAGCCAGAAGTTCAACGGGGTCACTGTATGCACTTCTAATAAGTGGCTTCCTTGGACCATAGGATGTCACTTCCTTTTTCCAGGGGACTTCACTTCCTGTGCTGTCTCCTAGTCCTAGGAGGTCCACATGACCACCCACGACTGTCCAACCGAAAACCTAAAGTACCAGAACAACATGGTTATTTGGAGGGGTACGTTGTATTGGAGCCAGCAAACACGTTCCATCATCTTTTGCACAAAGTAACATGTGATTACAGGATGATATATAGCTGTGGTTTCTAAATAATACATTATAGTATTATAAATAATTAGGAAGCTGTGAGTTCAGCTAAGACAGGCCAAGAAAAATGGTGGGCAGTGTGAATGATCAAACACTCGGATTGTCCAAGTCATCCTGCAGCCTATGCAGCCACCCAACATCCTCCATAGACTGTATTACACTACACAGCTTGGTGTCATCAACAAAAATAGACACAGTTTAATAAATTCCTACCTCTATATCATTAATAAATATATTAAATAGTAGTGGGCCGAGCACAGAACCCTGGGGTACACCACTCATAACTGGTGACCATTCCGAGTAGGAATCATTGACCCCAACTCTCTGGATATGATCCCTTAGCCAGTTTTTAATCCAATTACAAATGATTTTTGATGTCAAATTCCTTTGCAAAATCCAAGAACTCAATATCCACAGCGGCTCCTCCATCCAGGCATCTGCTCACCTCTTCATAGAAACAGATCAGTCTGACAACTTCTATCCTTAGTAAATCCATGCTGGCTGTCACTTATTATACTATTTGATGACAAATAGTCCAGTATGTAGTCTTTTAATATTGCTTCCAATATTTTCCCCACAATGGAAATTAAGTTTACAGTTTAAGTTTATTGCTTGCTAATGTTGTAGAGCCCTTTCTAAATATTGGCACCACTTTGCCTTGTGCCAGTCACTTGGCACCACACCAGACATTACGGAATCCCTGAACATTTTAGACAGCTGTTTAACCCATCTGGTCCAGTAGCCTTGTACACATTGATTTTATGGAGCTTAGATTGGATCATGTCTAGTATATTACAGGATGCATGACCCGCACTGGCACCACCCACTCCAGAGGTTCTTTCTTCTATAAATGAAGCTAAAAAACCCATTTAGTATCTCCGCCTTCTCTTGGTCTCCAACCAGCTATGATCCAATTTTTTTACATTAATATGCTTAAAAAATTTCTTAGGGTTTGTTTTGCTATCTTTGGCCACCTGTCTTTCATTTTGTATTTTAGCTGATTTGATTTCCTTCTTCCGGTGATTTGTAATTATTGAAGGCTTCGGGTGACCTGTCATATTTATATTTTTTGAATGCCCTCTTTTTATGGCTGTAAGCCATGCGGGGTATAATCTAGCCAGTTTATACTTGTTACCTATAGGAATTAATTTAGAGGTATAATGACCCAGGATAGATTTGAAAGTCTCTAATTTCTGATTCCAGTCTATATCCTGTAGTGCAGCCCTGAAATTTTTAAAAGCCTTTTTAAAATTAAGTGTTTTTGATTTCCCCACATGTTTCTGCTTTTTACAGTAGTTTAAGAGGAAAATAATTATATTATGATCGCTGTTCCCACGGGTTTACCAGACAGTGACATTTTGGATAAGTTCCACACTGCTAGAAATCATAAGATCCAACAATGCATCACCTCTTGTGGGATCTTCTACAAGCTGTACCATAAAATTATCCTGCAGACAGTCGATTAAATGTCTCCCCTTCACAGATGAGGAATCTATCTTTACCCCAAATTAATCATGAGAAGTTAAAGTCTCCCATGATCACTAGTATCCCCTCCTGTACAGCCCATGACATCTGTTTATATAGGTGAACCTCTATTTCCTCAGTTATATTGGGAGGTCTATAGATTAAAACAAAAATCCTTTTTCTCAAGGGTTTGAATCTCAACTCAAAGTTTTAGCCTCTTCACACTCTTCATTAACTACTGCCCCATCACTTTCAAGTCTCTTTTGACATATAGACCTACACCACCTCCTCTCCTATTTGCCCTGTCTTTCTGAAAGAGTGTAAAACTTTGAATATTTCACCTTCTTCTTCCTGGTGCCTGGTCTTGTGACACAATTTGAAAGTAAAATCCCACACTCACTCCGAATCAGTCGGATCGTCCGAGGAAATGCCCCTCCCCCCCTTATTTCTTGCATGAAAGCAAGCGGAGCTGCTCCACAATCCGATTGCGTGCGGCACAATCCCAGCACACACCCTGTCAAAGATGTCGCAAATCCCGAAAATGGCGAACAGTCCCCAGAAAGTGCGATCCGTGACCCACAGGAAATAAGCCCCATTATGTTGTACAATGTGCAGAATAACATTTATGTTATCCATTCTTTAGTGAAGTAGGTTTAGTGGCTGGGCCCCCTGACACTGCGAGCCCCATAGGAAATGCTATGATTGCTATCCCTGTAGTTACGTCCTTGCATACGCATGAAGTCAGAATGCAAAGCTTAGTTTCCTCCTGTTCACCCACTTATATGGTCATTTGGACCATAGACAAGAGCTTCATCCTCAGAAATCATAATCTGCAGGAATTGACAGATCATGGGGCAGATTTACTTACCCGGTCCATTCGCGATCCAGCGGCGCGTTCTCTGTGGTGGATTCGGGTCCGGCCGGGATTCACTAAGGTAGTTCCTCCGCCGTCCACCAGGTGGCGCTGCTGCGCTGAAAAGCATCCGGATGCCCTGAAATTCACCGACCCGGACCAAGTGAAGGTAAGCGCGTCCCAAGCGACACATTTTCCGTTTTTAAATGCGGTGGTTTTTCCGTTCATCCACGCCCCCCGATTTCCGTTGTGCGCATGCCGGCGCCGATGCGCCACAATCCGATCGCATGCGCCAAAATCCTGGGGCAATAGAGGGGAAATCGGCGTGAATCGGAAATATTCGGGTAATACGTCGGGAAAACGTGAATCGGGCCCTTAGTAAATGACCCCCATGGGTTAGAATAACAAATAAAATAAGACACTACATAGCGCAGAATCCATTTTGCATGAACCCGCAGTGTAACCTGTATAATGTATCCATTTCTGAAGGATAACATCAGGAAGCAGTGGGGGTAAGTGTTAAGAGATGGAGTGAGGTAATGTAATAGTCCTACCTAAAGAGTTTTTAGGGCACATTTGAATCTTTGAAAGTTGGGTATTCATTTTATATATGGGGTGGGGAATTTCAGAGATTTGGTGTGGCTCGGGAGAAGTTGGATTAAAGAAGAAATTAGTTGTTAACAAAATGAATATTAGTGAATATTAGAGATGGGCAAATCGATTCGAACGAAGTGGAATTTGATGCAAATTTCATGAAAAATTTGATTTGTCACAAATCCGAAGTTTATGAGGATTCGTGGGAACAAATTTTTTTTCCCCGTTTTTTTAGCTAAATGGCCATGAGCACAACGTGTTACAAGGGGCAGAGAACTCTGGGAAGGAGAAAGGAACACTGCATGTGCTGCCTGTAGCGTCTAGCTGCTTTTACTGTAGTGTGCTGTAGTGATTTCTCCAATCCTAGGGTGTGCATTTACGGGGAATCTGTATACCCCAAATAGCAGTTTTTTTTTCTTACCGAAGCCACTAGGAAAAAAATCTGTTTCATATCCACACAGCTGCTGTAGTGATTTCTGCCTCTCTCCCAGGGTGTGCGTTTAGGGGGATCTGTAATCCCAAAATAGAAGTTCTTTTTTGTTACTGAAGCCGCTAGAAAGAAATCTGTTTCATATCCACATGGCTGCTGTAGTGATTTCTGCCCCTCTCCCAGGGTGTTTGTTTAGGGGGATCTGTCTACCTCAAATAGCAGTTCTTTTTTGTTACTGAAGCCACTAGGAAGAAATCTCTGTCATATCCGCACAGCTGCTGTTGTGATTTCTGCTCCTTTCCCAGGGTGTCCGTTGAGGGTTATCTGTATAACGCAAATTCCCATACTTTTTGTGTTTCTAAAGTTTAGAGCAAGAAATACCTGTCAAATCCAGGTAGTTTATAGAGTGATTTTCGCTCCAATTACAGGGTGTCCGTTGTGGGGTATCTGTATAACGCAAATTCCCATACTTTTTGTGTTGCTAAAATTGAGGGCAAGAAATACGTATAATATGTAGAATCTGCGGGCAGAAAGTGAAGCGCGGCCAGGGAGCTAACGTTGGCACCACGCCACTGCATCAACACATGCAGCGACAGCATCCAATGGCCTGGGAGAAACTGGTGTCAGATGTGGTCCATCCTGCAGGCGCAGCAACAGCAGCAGCACCTAGAGGCAAACATGCTTTTTCAGCAAATCAAGGCTCCAGCACTTCTGCCAAAGGGAGCTGTTTGTCTTTGACATCATCTCCCGGGCCAGATGCTCCTGCTCCTCGCTACACATGGCGCCAGCATTCGTTGAAAGAGGCGATTACAAAGAGACAACTGTATGTGTCCAGCCATCCTAAGGTGCAGAGGCTGATCGTTCAAGTTGTTGTTACTGCAGTCCCTCCCTTTCCAAGTCGTGGACTCTGCACCCTTCAGAGGCAGTGACAACCCTCCACAAATATTCAACAGAAGGTGGGCCAGTCCTTGAGCTTTTCTGTTTCTTCCAAGGTGCATGGCAGCGACGACGTGTGGAGCTGTAACTACGGTCAGGGCCAGTACATGTCCTTTATGGCCCACTGGGTGAATGTGTTTCCCGGCCAGCCACACCAACAACTTGAACAAGAGACGCCACTTTCTCCTCCACATTGTCAAACTGCTGCTCCTGTGCCAGTGTCCACCTCCTCCTTCTCCACCACCACCTCAGCCTCCACATGTCTAAGTCACACAGTTCTACACCTGGTTTGCCTGGGCGAACGATGTCACACAGGGGAGGAATTGCTCCGCGTCATGCAACAAGAAATCAATATGTGGCTTTCTCCCCGACAACTTAAAATCGAAACCATGGTGACAGACAATGAGAAGAACATGGTGTCCGCGCTGCACCGAGGAGGGATGGCCCATTCGCCCTGTATGGCGCACATATTCAACCTGGTTGTCAACAGGTTCCTCAAGTCTTCCACCCATCTGCAAGACATTCTAAAAATGACCAGAAAACTTTGCATGCACTTCAGCCATTCTTACAAAGCCAAGCACACCCTCCTCGAGATGCAGCATCAGAACGGCCTCTGCCTACATAGTCTGATATGCAATGTTTCCACCAGTTGGAATTCTAGCCTCCATATGTTAGACCCCTTGCATGAACAGAGAAAAGTCATTAATGATTTTTTGATGATGCAAGCGGATCGGAGTACTCCCCTGAGTAACTTTGATGTCAGCAGATGGCCTGCAGCATGCTGCTTTGCCAAAATAGTGACAGCTGAATAGTCAACATCCGGCATAGGAATGACTTTTGGCTCTCCACCCTCTTGGACCCTCACTACCGGTCAAAAATGGGTGACTTTTTTCCAGCTGCCGAGAAGGAGGAACAACTGGTGTACTATAGAGAAATACTGAAAAGACAGTTGGCTATTGCATTTGTACGCCATTTTCAGTCAACCTCTGTCTGGTCTGGCCGAGGGATATCTGGCAGTGCTTGTTCACGTACTGCCACGGCTGCTGTGGGGAGATGGGGGGTAAAAGCAGTAGCAGCTCCATCAGCAACAGCTTAAGTCTGGAGCCCTTAATGAGCAACTTCCTTCACCTACCTAATGAGGAGCGGAGCCGCCATCAGCAGTAGCAGGACATGGAGCAGACCCTGCGCCAGCAGGTGGTGGCCTACTTGGACAGCACTTTACCAACCCAGGTAGAGGATCCCCTAGACTACTGGGCAGCCAAACTTGATGTGTGGCCACAACAGGTTGCAGTAGAGAAGCTGCCCTGCCTGGCAAGTAGTGTGGCATCAGAGCGGGTGTTGAGTGCGGTGGGGGCCATCGTTACCCCATGGAGGACCTGCTTGTCCACCCATAATGTGGAGAGACTGACCTTTGTCAAGGTGAATCAGGCTTGGACCGGCCCAGATTTCAACTCACCAACGCCTTATGAATCCGATAAGATACACCTCCCCCAAACGTTGAGAAATGAGTCTGGATTCTAACTAGCTGCCTCAGCCACAATTCTGATGCTGCCATCCGCCTGATGCCACACATCTGTTGACAGTTGCCCCATCTGCCTCCTACACAATCTTTCATTGTGCCACTCTGTGGCTTTCCATGTTGCTGCCACCTCCACACAGTAAGCTCCTGCTGCTGCCACAACCTCCACAATCTATCATTGTGCCACTCTGTGGCTTACCAGGTTGCCACCTACTCCACACTCTATCATTTTGCCACTCTGTGGCTTTCCATGTTGCTGCCACCTCCACACTCTATCATTTTGCTACTCTGTGGCTTTCCATGTTGCTGCCACCTGTGGGCTCCTTCTGCTGCCACCACCTCCACACTCTATCATTGTGCCACTCTATGGCTTACCAGATTGCTGCCACCTTCACACTCCATCATTGTGCCACTATGTGGCTTACATGGTTGCCGCCACCTCCACACTCTATCATTGTGCCACTCTGTGGATTCCATGTTGCTGCCACCTCCACACTGTCATTGTGCCACTCTGCAGCCTACTCATGTTGCTGCCAACTGACCCCTGTCTCCCTGGAACACCCTGTGACTTCCATAATGCTGTTTTCACCCTCCACCGCTCTATGACGTTGCTACTATGTTTAGTTTTCCCCTTCATTTCCCTTCAGAAGGAATGAAAAGCCTCAGGATTGATAGCCAATAGCAGGAGTGGATACAGAACACAGAGGACATGCAAATATCCCATTTACTGGTCATCTCTGTTTTGGATCCATTCCTGTTTGCTTTTGGCTTTCGCAATACTGATGATGGATTATTGACCGATTGAAAGCGGACACTGATGAAAAGAGGGGCAAAATGATCAGTGACGTCAATGCAGAAATACTGGATGTTATAGTGGGATCTTGGCCCTCAGCTCGGTGCTTTCGAGCTGGCACAGACGTTACCTTGTCAGGCTGCGTTCCTGCTTCACTTATTTGGTCAAGTTGGCCTCTGTAAGTGCACTTGGAATTGAAGCTTGAAGCCATTCTAAGAGCGGCGGCTGACATGTGCATGTCACACTAAAACACAGCATTGTTTGAAGACCAAACCACGCTCTCTTTGCATATTTGAGCATGGCACAACGTTGTCCAACACCCTACGTTCTCTCTGCAGCTAGGAAATACCTGTTTTTTAAAGTGATTTGTCATGATTTGTTTCGGTTTGAATCAATTTTTTTTTTAAAAATTTGGCGAATCGCGTCAAATCGAATTTCAACAAATTCGTCAATCTCTAGACCTTATATTTTCTTTTACAAAATTGGATATTGGTCATGTGCGAATTCCTTCATGCTGAGCACATACATCTTTTTATGATACCAGCCATCCACTCATGTCCACTTGCAGCAATAAGCTGTCCCATGCATACAAAGCAGATGTAATCTATAGCTGGTATACTCCAGGTAGGTGCATCAGTACATGGAATATGTAGTATTCCATATTAGTATTCTCCAGGTCTCCTGCATATGAAGCACCTCCCGTTTTTTTCTTTCATACAATATTCTATATTATCTTTGCTTTTCTCATGGGTCTATTCATAACATATTTGTGTTTATAAATCCAATTATCCCACATTCTATAACATTCTATTATGTTGCCGATTGGTGATGTTATACATGTAAAGGCGCTCCTGTTATTTTTCTTATAATACGCTCTTTATGTAAGTAAAATTACATTGGTATGATCCCATGTAAACTGTTTACATTCTCCACAATGTTGGAAATTCATTTTTGGTTTAATTTAACAGATAAACATCTGTGCTTCCATCTTCAGCGTAAACAGAGCTACATTTATCATGCTAAGAAATAGAAGAAAGCACACTTCCAACGCGTCATCTGGAATCATAGGGGCATTATGAGAGAAACCACTATGATAAATAAAACATGGGAAGTACTGGGATTTTTATCTCGACTGCTTCAGCACAATTTTGCCCAAAAAAGTCTGTGTAACGTTCCCCAGATAAAGTTCAACAGAAAAAGCAAAACAGAAGGTAGTTACATAGGTCACATTCATCACATACTCCACAAAGAGATTAAAGGGGTTACCTGGGATTACAAAATTGATGGCCTATACTTAGAATAGCCCATTAGTATCAGATCTGTGGAGGTTCGACTTTGTCTACTTAAACTGCAGCCTCTTCAGCGTTGAATTATCTACTTTGGTTTATCTACCTCCATGGCCTCTGTTTAGTAACATTAGTGCAATGTACAATGTTTATGAAATTATTTCACACATAATCATAAAATGACAACAAAAGTCTTAAAGAAAATCTACCATAAGGAAACTACTATCAGAAGTAGATGTGATGGTAGATTCCTCCTGCCTTACTGTGCCCTAATCTGTAATTAATAATCCTTGAACGTAACCTAATTGGTTAAAAACTTTATTTTAGTAATATGTAAATTAACTGCAGAGGCTACTGGGGCGTGTACTAGCCTTAGCTCCCAGTGCCCAGCCAGGTTAGTACACACCCCAGTAGCCTCTGCAGTTGATTTACATATTATAACATAAAGTTTTTTTCTAAAAAATTAGGTTAGGTTCCAGGATTATTCAATTACAGATTAGGGCAGAGTGAGGCAGGAGGAATCTACCATCAGATCTTCTTCCTCATCATAGGTTTCCTTTAAGCATAACTATAAAGTTTATAAAGTTGTTTTTTTTATAGCTGCAATAGCAGAAAACTAATTTTTTTCCAGTATACATGCATTACCTTATTGTGGTTGTTTTCCCTCATCTGCTCTCTGCCTGTCTCAGCCCCTTTCCTTTAACCCTGAATTCTGGTTGCCAGGAAGAAACCATAAAGAGAAACATGAGGCAACAGGAGATGCAGGCTATGAATTCCATGGTCAGAAAATGGAGAGGGTAAGGGGCTATGCAAAGTGCTCATTCCCACATCTGTTCAATAATTACCAGACAAGATCTGAGAAGTATGTCTGTTCTATCCTGTGTACAGTCAGCACTCAGGTTCTCCTCCTGCACAAGCTTTGTACACCACTCCCTTCTTTGTAGGTTTGGTCAAGTTTATAGCCGGTTCGGCGAAGAGAAGAGGGAGGGTCAGCCTAACTGACAAATCCATCATAGCAAATAGTGTTATAGTAGTCAAAATAATGTATTAGATTATAGGTCTGTGTAACATTGCATAGGTTTATATGTGTGTGTGTAATAATCTATGTGTGTAGGCTACTGAGATGTATGTTAGTATGTATGGGAGTATTTAAATTTGCATTCTGTGTCCTGATTGGCTGGGATGCCAGTGCTAGTGCATGTGAGGAGAGCTCAACATTATTGATTTGTAGAGTGCTACGGAATCTGATGGCGCTTTATAAATAAAGATTATTATAAATATTAGCTTCTCTGGCCGAAGTTTCTTTAGCTGATGTCACAGCCAGG